>VSWD01000012.1:23253258-23968630 GCA_033119305.1 Pinctada imbricata
ATTTTTTTGTTTTCCGATACGAAAAGGACTGGAAGGCTGGAATTTGACTTTTTCTTCAACTCCAGAAAGGCTAAAGTGCAGATATACTTATCGTCAGAAAATAGGGAAAGGAAAGTAGTGATGAATGCACTTAATCAACCCGACCATCCGTTCCCATTTAATTTCCGAATTTGAAAATTAAATCACTTTTGAAAAATATACAAACCTGGCATTCTAGATCCATATCTGACGAATGGTGACCGAATTCACAACTTCCTGCGTTAACATTGTTGGAATTGTTAGGTAGGGACAAGACGTTTCCTTGTGACTTCAATAGTTGCCTTCTTGTGCTATCATACACCTCTCTGCTAGTGTGCTGAACATCGAAAACGTAATTCTGACCTGCAATCAACCATTGGATAGTCAAATTCAAAATTTGTTTTTCATTAACATTTCTTTATTTCGAGCATCATGCATATAGTGACCAATTAGCAACACAAATTGTGAATGTCGTTCCAAGGTTATCTTTTGGTTTCAGAGACGTTTCAGTTGTTCAAGACTTTGAAAGACATTTCCTTCATCATACAGCACATTGATCTAGAGGAGGGGTTGGTTCAGGACATTCTCTCACTCTCTCTTCTCTCTCTCTCTCTCTCTGCTATCTAAAATACCCATTCTAATTTTCAAGAAAAGTCTAAATCTACTTACTCCCTACATCACTGCGGAAAATAGAGGCAAGGAAATCTTTGAGGTCTTGTGTCCGTTGTTGGAACACCTCATTGTTTATCGTATCACTATTAAAGAAGGAATGCATTTCCGTTATACACCTATACAGAGCAACCGAGGCTTTGTTGCTGACCAATCGGAACTCCTCATGCTTCTCCTCTCCATCTTCTCCGAAATAATACAATTTGCACTTCCTTCCATCATGTATGGCACTTTTGACAATGGCATAAGGATATCTGAAATAAACAGAGATCTAAAGTAATGATTTTAGAATTTTATTGCATTTTAATAACAGAATATGCCAATTCTACACTTTCTAAAAGTGAGAAATAGTTCTTCTTTTTCCATATCCTGAAAAGTGCTCATCACGAGACAAATAAAGACGAATAAGCTTTCAGAGAAAACTTGAAACGAGTTTCATTATCAAGACTGTGGGATAATCACATGGCTTTGCTATTTGGGGGACAAATGTACCAAAAACCCAAAAATCGTTCACCCCTCCCCCAATAATATTGAATTAAAAACAAGCTAAATACACACGTAAATCCTACTCACTTTGTTTTCAGTTCGATTCTAGGTTTCTGGTCAATGCTATCCTGACAGACACGGTACACAAACACTCCATCAGGCCCAACCCCTACTTGTGCAGCCTCTCCCCCTTCCAGTACCGCCTTGTGGAACTCGGTCCCATAATTCTGTAGTTTCGCCACCTCCTGGACCATCTGATACTCTGAACAAACCCTGGACTTTTGACGTAGCTTGGAGTGATGGATGGCAATACTGGTCAGCATGTCGTGAGAGGGCAACTCTATCCCGTTCATAACTGACTGGTATAGGTCAAATTGCCGGACATCGTTGATCTGGTCACCGTATTCGGCTTGGGTCATCAAGGCCAAAATCAAGGCCAGCTGGTCATTGTCTGATACATTCAGGGTCTTCGTCTGTAACTCATGCTTTAGCTGCAGGTAAAACTGATGTCTGGAAATAAAAAGATACGAACATATGTAGTCAATTCATTTTTACACGCATTTAGCAGTAGATGCTGAAAAGTGCCAGTCCGAAGGATTTGACCGGCAAAATTTAATTCGCACTGGCAAAAAGTTTTGCTACATGTATGTACACACTTCTTTATTCGGACTGGTATCATTTTCAAAATGACTGACATGCTTCAAAAGTTTTCAGCATCTCTGATTTTTTTTTTTTCATTTCTTTGTAATTTTTATTTATTCCTTTGTAAAAAGGAATCCGACTCTATCTTTTTTTTCTTTTCTCTCCTTCAAGTATGCTCGTGATAATGGAGAACTTCACATGTGTAAGGACGTGACTTTCCTATACCTTATCCTTAACTACAGTATCAATTAACCTTTTAGTTCAATATCAGGAATTTAGGAAAAGCTTGGGTTTCTTTTTCTGCTATTTTTTGGAGAGGGGGATGTTTTACGTTTGAGAGAAATTTCTCACAAATCAGTACTAAAATCTATACTCTGACCTAAACCCCTTAACGCCATCAGGAATTTCCTCTTGGGATAAGAATATATGCACCTCATGCTATTTGAAAATGTAATCAGCGAATTCAAATTTACGACGCAAATACTTCCAAGTCATGCAGAATTACTGTTCCGAAATATGATACGACATGCACGCATCGAATAGCGTTTCTTTCAATGTTGTTTTTATGAAGTCAGTATAGTTTTAATGGTCAATCCACAGGTAAACAACGAGAAACTTCCGCAGAAAAAAATCGGTGAATTGCAAGAAAAGATTTTTTTGCTTCCATTTACAAAATAGAAGTAATGTGTAAACAGATTCGTTATAAGGGTATTTAGGTGCATTATTCTGTCTTGTAAACAGCGCGCTCCCTTGTTGATAGCTTATTTTGCTATCTGTTTCAATGTTTTCAACTCTTCTTTGTTATTTCAAGTAAATATTTATTTTAAGAGCTCACCTAGATTACGTCATATTGCCTCGGATTTTAGCTTATCATTCTCACAGATAAAATTGTTTTCCTTTAGACTTTTCCTGGTAAAAACTATGTCCTTTGAGGCCCAACCTGTATAACACTATTCGTTCGTTTACACATCAATTTCCTATAAAAACCATGTTTTGTTGCCCGAGATATCGATCGTACATACATCCATGGAGTTCAAGATAGATCTAACCCGGATATCGAGATGCTTCGAAAATCAATTCAACATAGCTTCGAAAGGCTTTTCTACCAATTCATGGACTGATCTAGCTTTCTTTTACCAAAAACGCCCCCCCCCCCCCTTCCCAAAAAGGGGGGGGGGGGGGAGTGGTGTTCCAATCTGTCGGGAAAACAGAGGTTATATCGACAGGAGATGTGAAATCTGACCCTTCCAAGATGCATTTCATGTAGAGAAAGTTGTGGGGTCAGTGTAGTAGTTCAAAATTTTGACTATTCTAAGGTGCCCATACCCCATCTCCACCCTTCTAGCTTCGGACAGTGCTAGCATAGGAAGTAGTCGTGACTTTTTCAAACTAATATACAAGCTAATTCATATATATATTCTATTTGACAGTTTGTACTGTAATTGAATATATATCAAATCATGATTGTTGAAAGCCATGCTATATGGGACCCTTATTTGGAATAAACTACCAATTCTATTCTGCCCCATTCCATATCGTTGATGCAGAACGTGCATTTACATGGTCTGAATTTAGTTCTCCATTTAAGGCATTAACTGAAGAAATGTGTGATTAAGAAAACCGCCCTAAATATAGTCCATTCACATCCTTTGTATTGTATAAGACCGTTAACCGACTTATAAGAGATTGTCCTATCCCAAGTAATCTACTGATTCATGTTTAAAGTGACCTAATGTGCATCTATCAATAGATCCTACGTTAATACAACTTTAAAAATAAACGATCTAGATCTATTTGCATAGTGCAGGGGTAATTTACATAATCTGAATGGAATTAAATCAATCTATTACATATGATTTGAATTCCTGGTGAAGTATTGTACTTGGGTACTTGTAACCTATTAGAATGACCGTTCACTGACCACGAAATTATAAATCGAGTACGTCCGAAATCCTGAACAAGTTCATTTGAGGTCTATAACTTGGACGGACATAGGGTCGATGGGCAATATATAGAAGGGCACTTAACGATAAGAATGCTTGATAAGGAAAATAAGGATCCAACAGAAAGTTTGAAAGAGGGAAAGAAATAATATCTTAAATTTATGACTTTCATAATGATAAAGAAATGACGACTACGAAGGAATCGGCAAGGGGGTGGGTGGAGAGGGGGGGGGGGGGGGTGTTACTCTTTGTCTACAAGATCTCAGATCCAAAATCACCCCCTTACAATCCCATTTCACATATCATTGTGGATTCAATGCTTAAATATCGTATATTATCATTTTAATACACTAATTACAGATAATTAACATTTTCATCTATTTTATTTCGGGGAAGTGCGTCTCTTCACATAATCTGGTGACGTGTTTTGACGGAAGGAAAGGGGAATGGACGGAACGGCGTAGACGGTTTGCCAAAACACATATACATTGTATTAAAATATATTCTCCCAAGAAGCAAAATGCTTTCCAAGATAATCATAATGTGTTTCATAACAAAACGTCATCCTCTTAAAATAGCTACCTGAAAATTTCAAAAATAGTGTTTTAATGAATTACTAAATTGAATTAGTCCTTGTGTACTTTAGAAGCGAGTTGAATATATTACACGACATTTTTTTATAAATGATGAATAAATTAATTAGAGCAAATCAACCGACTTCTACCTGCATGTATTCTTTTCATGAAATATTAATTTAAAATATGTTTCTGGATACCAAGAGATGTAAACAAGTAATAATGGCAACAATAATACGTACAGGATGTGACATTGACCCAATTTTTAACTGGATAAGAAATGTGTGACAGGCCAGGTAAACTATCCATAAAACTGTCTTAAATGATAGCATGGTCTGTAATTCAGTACAAGATGTCCGCAATCTGACCTCACAGAATTGTAATGACATGTAATTCAAGAGGAAAACATAGCTCATAAACAAAGCAATCACGACAATGCACGAAAGCTATAGTGGAGAAGTGAAAGGGGGGGGGGGGGGGGAGGAGGAGAAAGAAATTCAAATGATAATGAGGAGTCATTGAGGACCTTTGGGGAAATACATACATCATTTTTTCAAAATCATGCATTCTAACTTTCTATTTCGAAAAATGAACACACAAAAATTTGTCTGAAGTCGGAAGGTATCTTCAGAGAATTGTGACTTTATAAATCAAATTTAAGAGTCAGACGACTTCGCTTTTCTTCTATGCAGAGTATCGTTTTAAACCTTTGACGTTTTTAGTAATGATACCGAACACCGATCAATCAACAACCTTTGTTAAAATCCTTCGGATACTGCCCCTGGATTCTTACTAACCTCGTTGTTGGTTTCTTTTGTTTGATTTCTAGGTTAAGTCTGTTGTCATGATTACATCAATGACACAGTTTCTTAACACATTGACGTGTAGATTTACAAGAGAAACATGCTAACGATGTAATATCCTTATTGGATATCGTTATTGATTACTTCTTACACAGAATTTCCATTTCAATCACAAAAACGTAAATGAGAAAATGATATTGCATTTTGGATAAGTCAAGCACAGAAATTTAATAGATAATGTCATACATAATAAATTATGAATCATTTACAAGGAAAGGGGGAGGGGGTAGAGGCAAAGGGGGGGGAGGGGGCACCTGATATATACCAAAAATACTGTTTTTATCTATTTATATATTATTTTGTTCAAGCCATAGGCTGTCCCCTCCTCCACTGACGAACTACCGAATAGCTCCCCCCCCCCTTTTTTAAAAATAAAAATCAAGATCAATCTATGAGTTGGTTTCTCTCATAAAAAGAAGAGTTAAAATGTCAAGCTGGTCAATTAACTTTAATTTCTGTAGTATAACAAAGAGCTGCAGCTAGTTCATTGACTTTAAGATCATTCCAATATATATATCTACCTACATTGTGTAGATGTAATATCCTTATGAAAACATTTGTACTTGGCTTTAACTATAACCTGAGATCAATATCAATTTGCCTTCAGTTACAGGTACTTGTACACCTCTAATTCATAAATTGTTTACAATGTGTGAACAGATCAATAAATAAATATTGATGCAGAACTGCATAGTATGGAGGGTTATTGTATAGATTTAAATCATTTGAAGGGCAGAATAGCTGGCATGCTCCATTGGCGTGACTGTATTGGATGGGGTAGAAGGAAGCATAGGGATTGAAGGCTGAAAAGTGCCAAAAAGGGGGGGGGGTTGAACCACTGCTGTGACAAATTTATAATATAGAAGTCTGACCAAGGTTTTAATTAGTAACAGTGTGAGCATTAAAAGTGAATTATATGAGGATCTAGGAAAATATGCACATAGAAAATGCCTTTATTTCATTTAACATTGAGCTAATTTGAGTCCTGTATTGAGGTGAATTTCAGAAAAATCACATTGAAACTTGATCTTTCACACATTTTTTGTATGGCCATAGCACTCATTGCATGAATGCAACAATACTTATGACTAGGCTTAAGTTATCTGACTACATGTTCATTGTTTTTTATATGGAATGATAGATTTAAACACTCTTTCCAGGGGAAAAAAAGGGGGGGGGGGGAGTCAAGCATATGCTTTTGAAAAGAATTATATGAAAAACCAAATCATAAATCAAATCAAATATATAACAATTTGACAAATCAACATTACTGGCAAATTTCAGGGGGTCCTGACCCCACTTCCCTCCTTGCAGATCTTTCCTTGTACATTATATGAGTTGTGTTACCTGGTAGTTTCTTGTTGAAGCATATGAGGATGTACGTAGAACTTGACTCTCAGTTGGAATCTGTAAGGCTGGGGACCTGGATGCTGACGATCTATCCTGTTCCTCATGTTGAGCCAGAGTTGTTCCCCCTTTGGTCCCTGGTACTGCAGACCAAAGTAGTCCTTCTCTATTGTTCCAAGAATCTCACACACCTGGAAAAAAGTATGTTGAATATTAGAAGCAGTAACCTATTTGTACAATTGCAATTTGGTCTGCTTGTAATGAAATACTCTGGATTTTTTCATTCAATCTAAAATATTCATCATCAGAATGGGTTCAGTGCTTGGTTTACACTGTAGATGGGGGTGAAATGGGGACTGGTGGCAAAATCCTGGAAAAGATCTTGGGAGAAAATAATGAATGAAATGATAAATAATGAACTCAGCTACAATATATTAATTAATTGATCAAATTACAGAAATAGCAAAGGATTGGAACCTGGACCCCCCCCCCCCCTCATCAATATCATCTGACAAGGCTATTGGGGTAAGGAATTGTTGCTTTAGATAGCGAACGGTTATGGGTACAAGTAGAAGAATGGATAAGTGGAACTTGTCTGAATAGATGGTACTCATCTGTCGAGAATACGATATTATAAGTGGTGGTCGCTTTTGTCAGGTTTTACTATACTGCAGTCAGCTGATTGAATATGCATTGTTCAGCAAGATCAATACTGCTAACAAATTCAACCAGAAAAAAAAATTTTGTGCCATATTTAATGTGTATTTTTGTCAATTTAACTTTATTTGTGCAAATAGATAGCCCATATGATTGTGCGGTCTTCGTTTTGTTGACGTTCTTTCTTTGTGTATTGGAAGTTGGACTTTGGACCCTGAAGTTCAATAATGGCGATCTCTCTACTTTCATTTTGTGCAGTCACATTTATAAGACTGAAACCAGTTACTTTTCTCCTCTTATCAACTATAATTTCAACAAAAATGCAAACCAAAACATCAAATATATCTAATTTAATTGATTTGAATGAAATTAAAGAAAATTGAAAGTTGTTTTACCTTGTTCAGACATTCCTCTCCGTTCGCCTTTTGATCCACCTCAACTTCTAAAATTACTTTGTTTGGCTGTGAAACGTAGCACCACATGGTTAAATATATGGCAGTTGATAGTAAAATTCCTAACCTAAAAGCTCGTTGTCATCTCTAGTTGGTTAGAAAAGCTTTTCTAATACTGTTACCTTCTTCCCTTCGATTTTCACATTGTAGACTTTGATCTTTGACTCTATCATAACCCTATCACGTGCCTCTCATCCAATGAAAACAAAGGAGGGTGGAGCTTAACGGTAAGAATATTTATAGAACTGATTTATTTTTTCTTTTCAACTTATTTCATCACAATATGAAATTATGAAAGTTTAAAGTTCGAAAACATTGCTTTAACTTTTTGGACTTTGAAAGAAATATTTGTGGACGTATTCAATTATACGTTTTTAAAATTCTTTCTCTATTTCAGCATGTTCAGTTTTATAATATTCAAGTAATATGTATTTATTCATTTATTTTAAATTTATTTATCTGCTCGTAATACTATTATTTATTATTTATTTTATTATTCATTTATTTATCACCCCCCCCCCTTTCTATGTAGTTGTACTACATAAGCATTGTACGTATAATTTGAGAAGAAAGAATAAAGAATTTAAGTATACAGTTACAGTTTAGAGTAGTTCTAATCTAGGAGAGGGCATTATATAATGTTGTGAAAACTTTTGCCCAAGCCTTTTTCTATTATTTGAAATAAGATATGATTAAACCAAATTAAAGTTCTAATCTATGTGAATGCCATTATTAAATGTGTCCTCGTTTCACGAGTTATGTTTATTTCAAATTCTTAGGCCTAATCATAATTTTTAAAAATTTAAACCATCATGTGCAGTTTAGACTGTGCACATGGTGAAGGATTCATGCGCCGATCTAGGAAGCATTGAATGGGCGCATACCAAGTGTTTTTTTTTTTTTTACTTTTTTTTTTTTTTGATATTTGCTTATGAACCAGGACCGCCCTCCTCCTTTTCCGATTCATCTTTTTACATTCACTTTGAATGCATGTCCAGTGATATTCACATAAGCCTCTGATAGAGTCTACATGCTTTTCAAAAAGCAAAACAAAAGAAAGTTCCTTGGCCATGCACTTTGACAGAATTATCTTTTCATCACCCAAGCCAACCTCTAGAAAGACACTAAATTCAAAATGTCATTTTTCAATTCTGCCTTCCATTGAACTAAGCAATTGTGTAAACTATTTTTCATTATCTCCCCGTGCCTCGACCTCCAGCCTTTCCACATAGTTGAGCATATTCTGCGACCATATAACATACGATTTTGACTCCCTGACCTAGAACATCAATAAATATCTTTCTCTCATAAAAAACTGACACACACACACTCACCCTCACACCCTACCCCCACCCCCCCTTTTTTTTCATTGCCAAGTATAATAAACCCCAAACCGCTAAAGACGATATGGCCAGATTGTGAAGCGTCAGTTTTTGTTTAAGTCTATTTTATTTATCTGAGATATTGTTTAAGGTATTTACATGTGAAATATCAAGCACTAACCCTTGCGGTTCAAGAGGTAATTGCAGGTCAAAATTCAAGGTCAAAAATGAAGTCTTTTCATAAGGAATCTTCATGTAAAATATGGAGCAAATGTCAGTTTAATTTTTTTTGGAATGTAGACTATGCCAAACTCTAAAGTCAAGGCCACAAGGCATAAATAAAAACAAGCCACATATAGAAAATTTTGTGGTAAGGAATCTAAATGTGAGTTTATGTAAAGGTTTACTCATTACAGTTCAAGAGATATTAGCCAAGGTTTATGTATTTGAAAAGTAGTTAAAACTTCCAGGTCAATGTCAATAGTCAAGGTCTCTCAAATGGAAAATCTTGTTATATATGAGAAATAAAAGCCCTACCCTTTACAGTTTAAAAGATTTACTGAAGGTTAAAGTAGGTCAAATGTCAAAGTTACCAATTCAAAGGTTGAGGCAAAGTATAGTTATCACGCAGGGTTAATTTCAGGTTGACCCATTGTCATTCAAAGTGACTTGAAAATATTCCACATAGTTTTCTCCAAATTGACTAAAATACTATATTTCCTGTCTGAAGGTCAAGGTCAAAATCAAAATCTGTTGCTGCATTAAATTCATCTCGTCATGGTCTATCATCGTTTTAAGTCACAAGTTGCTGCTCTGAACAATTTTTTTCCCAAACACACTTAAACTCTATAGCATAATCAAAACGTTGACACACCAACAGATGGATGGATGATTGATGGACAGATAACAGGCTTCACCATTTCATAGACTGGATTTTTGCCTTGCAGTCTGGACAAAATATGGTCTGTGACTACTGTCTACTGTCCAGTGGGTTTTCATATCCTTTTGTACTGTAACCCTGTTGAAATACATATGCTATATCCTTGTATAATGAACATATCAGATGTACATATTGGCAATATATCATATCAAAATGTGACCTCTGCATTATCAATACATCAGTTTTATATCATTAATCAGGGACGGAAATTAGCGGTCGCCCAGTCGCCCATGGCGACCATTTCAGTTGGGCCCCTAAACATCACGTCCTACTCGCCCATGTGGCGAATGAAAATAAAAATATATATTTATTTATCTATTTTTTTTATCGTAAAAAAAGAAATTCAAGGTGTTATTCTCATTTTTCGTTTCTATGTAAGGTCAGTGAAGCTCTTTCAAAATTAGGGACGTATATGTACGTCCCTGTTTAAATACGCAAATAAACCGTATCTATAGTCATCAAAGTTTTCTAATGTTAAAACGCGAAAGCATTGTCCAAAGTTGCTGATAAGATAAGGTCACATATATAGGTTTCACCGCGACGCAGCGTTACTGCATGTATCTTCATAAACATTCATAATTTACCGATTTATTGAAAGGTAGTGGTGCTTGACATGGCCAGAATCAAAACAAATTCCTTAATTCTTGTCTATCTAAAAGAATTTACTTATATACCTGTATCAAAAATCTTAACTCGTTCGTGAAATTTATGCCGAAAATGTTCATTAAACTATTAGTAATTCAATCCGTTCTACCGGTATATGGGACTGTATACACCGAATATCGAAAAAAAGCACGGAAAGACGTGCCGACCAACAACTCTCATTTTACATCTCTCTCTCTCTTGTTCGTTCGTTTACGTTCATTAATTATAGGAACCGTGTATTGTCCTAGTCCCCCCTCTCTACTATTCCCTCTCATTTCGTCATTAATTAAATTATGTACCGATACCCGCGAAACGTGAGACTGTACATTTCATTCAGGATATATCTGAAGGATTAAAGAAAATAACCATTAAAGATTAAAGTACCACAACTATATGCAGGTGTTTGGAAGGGATTATTACTGAAAAAAAGATAGTTAAAGTGATTTTAAAGAACTATTTGAAGATTATTTATGTGAGGCTGTTAGAATCACTATTAAACAAGAGTACATGTATCTGTGATGGAAGAAACTAACTCATCTTCTTTATAAATTAATTTTTTTTCTGGGCCCTCAAATTTAAACCTGGGCCCCTAAATTTTAATGTTTAGGGGCCCAGTTGGCCCCTAGGATATTTTGGTAAAGGTTTGTCCCTGTTAATGATTTTGATTTTAGCTGTAGACCCTCGACATTTTAAAATCAAGTAAAGGTAACTCATTACTCATCTCAGAGAGTTCCCTGTAGCACACTTACATGAATTTTCAGTCTACATTAATAACACACTGTAATGACCTGAAACCCATTGACCTTTGACCTCATATTCATTAGGTTATATTCTTGACTCACGGGAAACATTTCAAAGAAGTTTTATAACGATAGAAGTAATATACACTCTGTTGGAATCCAGAAACCATTTTCAATCATCAAAGTTCTACGACCTTGGCCTTTGGACCCCAAAATCCTTGACTCACTGGAACATTTTTAGGAAGTTTTATTATGGTTGGTGTACTACACAAACAAATATGATCCAGAAACTGATTTCAATCAGCAAAGTCCAATGACTTTAACCTTTGGACTGCCAAATCAAAAGGAAATATCCATAAAGTGTATCAAGTTTCTTTATGATCAGTGCAATACACACTCAATTATGATCCAGAAACAATTTTCAATCCTTAAAGTCCTATGATTTTAACCTTTGGACACCCAAATCCTTGACTCATGGTAAATAAGTGTATAAAGTTTCATTGCAATAGCACTTAACACATTGGACTTATGGTCTAGAAACCAACTGTTGACGCCCGCTATCTCACATTAAGTAATGAACAGCGTTGCAAAAAACAATTGTTTCATACTTACAAAACTTTTAAACCATCAATACTATTAATGACAATTTTTCACTCCTTCATATAAATCCTTTTGAATGATATATTGAACGAGTCAAAACAAGTACACATATTTACAAATAATGTGTTTATTCCACATGGAAAAAAGGCTCATACATAAAATTATCACAGTATAAATAATGGAGACTTCAAGATATAAATAAAATGTCTTGTTTTAAACTCATCCATTCAATATTCATGCATTTTTTCATCCTTTCATGATTTCTCAAACATACAAAGGCTACTTAAAAAGTCAAAAATAATACAGTAGAAGCAATGATTAAAAGTAAATGCTTCAAACATCATATCATCATATTCAATTGCTTTCTGTAACTGATTCAAATAAAATACGGTAATCTTGTCCTATCCATTTTTATACGAGATGAAAAAAAAAATCCATTCAGCTGTGTGAAATGCTATTTTTGAACCAAGAAGATTTTCCTTGATAGAGAAACAGAAGAAGATATCACAAATGATGCTTTCAACAAAATTTAAATAAATGTATAATTTGGTCCTTAACAAGCACAGAGTGGGCAATGATTAGCTTGGGGCCGACACAAGTCCAGCAGGGCCTTGCCCCAGGGCTTGGCCCCCAACTGTACTCTCCAAAGGTTTAAATCCAAGTTCTTCTGTGGGAATACCAAACTGGGTCAACTTGGCTTCATAAGTCCTCAGCAGATCGTTGTGAGCCTATAATGAAAAAAATATGTGTCATCAAATACAAAAATGGTAAATAAAAATCAAATGTCAAGTCAAATGCATGTACATGTATAATGAATAAAAAACAAAATGTCAATTCACACACTCTTTTCGCCCTTTTTAAATACAATTAGTAGATCACTCAATATTAAGATTTAGAGGGTTTGGGCCAATAACCATATCTAATTGGACAATTTGTTTTTTTTAAATTCTTGTTTCAAGGTTTACTGTCAAAATCCTACCTTGCATACTCTAGCCAGTTCGTACTGTAGATCTTTGATAGCACTGTTCTTGGAATCCAAGACATCCTTAAACAAGGAAAAAATATGTTAGAACACAGTATAGATCCTTATTGAATTACATGCAATCAATATATTCAAAAATGTATTTTTCTGTTACCTTTGAGAATAGTACACTTTATAATATTATCAATAAATATAAACTTTTACAGCCCATTTGAGAGACTTATTTTTGCAAAGGGTATTCTTCAGGCATCAAACATCCCAGATGTCCAGGAAGCAGAAGTCTGCTTTAGAATGAAAAAAAAAAACACCACAAATCACTGAAAAACGAATATTACCTCCAATTTCCTGGTGACGACAGTGAGAGCCGTAGGATCGAGGTTCGAGGCGGATAGCACCTCGTTCAGCTGTGCCTCCTTCTTTTCCAATGTATCTGCCAAAGCTCCGAGTTTCTTTTCCAGTAATAAGTTCTTGAAATTACTCTTCTGTTGTACTTCATGAATAGCTTTAACAAATTTTCTATATAAATCATCTCTCTCGTCCTGTGTCTGAAATATGGATTTGAAAAAATTGATTAATGGGAGACAAAGAAAGATAACTCTTCTTTTGATTATCTCCATATGGAGAAAAAATAACCCTGATTCTTTCTACAGAAATAATTTATATAAAAAAGATGACACTTGACTAAGTTTTTACAATATTAGAAATAATAATAAAGAACAGTTCATTTGATAATTAAAGTTTTCATTTCATATGAAGAGCATGCAATTTAATTTCTTTTTCTCATAAGAGTTTGCAGACAAAGAAGGACAACTCCTCATTTTGAATAATTGTAGACAAAGAAAGATAACTGTGCTCAGCATTGTTATCAAGATATAAAATTTGCCAGATAGCATGGTAATGTGTAAAAGATTGCCTGATATCAAAGAATAATTGTTAATTTCAAAAATATACCTTCTCAAATCTTTGTTCTAATACTTCATGCTCCCACTTCAGGGCTCTCTGGTTTTCCTCTGCGACCTTTAACCTGGCTTTGGTCATCTAAAGGTGAAAAAAAAAACATTCAATAGAAACTCAATGATACATCTGTTTTCAACATATATAAATACTACATTATACATGCAAATTAGTGATGCAGTAAGAGACTTGTATTATTGCTGAAATAATTTATTTTTACATTTCAGATGCATTTACCATGGATATGGATAGAACAATTTATAATTTTTTGAAAGGCTCAAAGTGTCCAAACTGATAAGTTTTCATAGTTTTACACTATCAGCATCAACGTTATAAACAAAGTTTATTTTGACTTTACAATAAAAACATCATCCATGAGAGCTCTTTACATTTCAAAGCCGATTTTTATATCAGAAAATGTCCAACTGAAGATGCATGGTTTCATCATAATTTCTCAACCATTGCCATAATCTATAAATAATACCCCACTAAATATCTTCGAACGAGCCAATGTCAGAACCCTATCTTTTTTCTACATTTCAACAAATGACAAAACAATACAATATACAAACCCTGAGTGTCTCCTTATCTTTCTCGTAGTTGGCCAGCTGTTTTCTGAGCTGATCAACCTCTTCCCTAGCATGTTGTAGAGGCTCTGCCAATCTCTTGTTCTCCGCTATAACCTCTGCTCTGTCCTTCTCCATCAACTCATACTTCTTCTTCATATCCTCTACTTGTTCCTGAATTTAGAATTCATAGAATTAGAAATATCTATTCAATTTTTGAAAAATGAAACCAAAATATTATGTATAACAATCGCTCAGAAAAAAAAATCCAATGTTGAAAGTGTTACCTCTATTTCATTTTCACTATTTTAAAAGCCATTAGTTGTGATTATACAAAACAAATTCAAAGCTGTTCATGGTATTGAAAATATCAGTATCTAATATCTCTGTACTTTAATATGAATACATAAGTTATCATCATCAAAGCACATTAGTCTAAACCCGCGCTTTTATGTTAAATTACATGAATTGAGGATTCCCAAAATTTCATTCATTGTATCCATTGGCAGACTTACACATTATGACATCATAAACAAATGTCAGATTATGACATCCAAAATTTAAAAATCTTCCTTCAGAGTCAATGGTAGATACTTGGGGATCTGGCAATTGTTTTCTGGTCTAACTAAAGTACAGCCAGCCACCATCATTATAATTAACATTGAAGACTTGTTTACCTTCAGAGTATTAATCAGGGACAGATTGTTGAGAGTGATATCGTTATAGTAATTCTTGATATCTGTGAACGCCTTTTCGTGCGTTCTCATCAGCTCGTTGATTTGGCCGTTCTTCCTCTCCTCAATTTCATGGATCTCTGTCTTTCTCCGGAGATCTAATTCGTCCCGTAATGCCCTCATCTTCTTTTCATATTTGGCTTCGATTTCTCTGGCTTGTCTCTCGAAGTCAGATCTCAACTGTGTAATCTGTTCATCATGAGTCTGTGAAGAAAAGACAATAAATTTAAACATTTACTGACGAAGCTCAGATTCAAACTGATATAAATGATGACTCAATAATCAACTATGAAATAGCTACAACATCTTAGAAATGAACATAGCGCTTGTCCAATTGCTTTATTATAATTTGTAACATAATATACTGAAAAAATCATTCCAAGGAATGAATGTGTTGCCTGCAAAATAAGCTTCACACTTATAAATCACTTCTATATAGGATGTGACATCCAAGTGTGACAGACAGATGGACAATGGACAAAGTGATCCCTAAGTGTTGCTATGTTTCGCAGGTGACACAAAAATTTGGTAGATATTCTCCCCAAAATGCTGTAATTATTTATTCAAATGATTTATAGTATCGAGGAAGGAAAGTGCGGGGGAGAGTTAACCGGTACTGAACCTTAGAAAGAGAGGAGTGTTTCATTTGCTATATTAAGTAACTCCTATTGATTTCACTCTATAACAAAATGAACAAACAGTTACATTCACATATAATCATATTCAATTTGAAGTCTAACAAACCTTTTTGAGATTTTTGATGATATCTTCATGTGAAAGCTCCTGTTCCTTAAGTTCCACTTTGAGAGCCCGTTTATCCTTTCTAAGTTCTGTCTCATCTTGCCGGTGTTCATCTTGAGCGACTTTAAGGGAACACACATTCTCCGCCTTCAGATCTGAGATGTTATTTTGGTGCTCAAACAACAAGTGCTTGACCTTCTGTTTGTATACCTATATGCATAAAATGTAAAATTTGATTATAGCATTCTGTAGAATGAAAATTCCCCGTTTCAAGGAAAATTACAATCCAAAAATAGAAATTCTCAAATGAGCATTGCTCTCATTTTCCAAAACTACTTAGATTTTTGAAAAGGAGGAAAATTATTTCCTTAACAATGAAACTTCCAAAAATAATTTTCATAAGTTTGGATTTAGACTATAGTTTAAGTAAGATTTTTCCTGTTTTGGATAAAACCTATTTAGCTTTACCAAAATATAACCATTGGCTTGAAGTAAATATATGTACAATATTTCCTCAAAAGTAAATGGGATGAGTGTTCACTACCTACATGTTCTAACAGTTAGATAGTTTTGATGGATAAGTAGAGGTTACTCTAATTTACTCCTCTTTCAAGATATCCTCTTTAAGGGAATTTTACAAAGTATTTCAGTTTGATGCCTTTCATCTTAAACCAGCTGCATACCTTTATTTCAATCTGATGCCTTTCCTCAGCGTCTTCCATTTCTCTGTCCTTGTTTCTAATTTCCGCTTTCTTCTCCTCTAGCTGTCGTTTTGTGATTTCCCAGAATGTGTTGACCTTATCACGCTCTAGCTGGAAGTAATTTCTCTCCTCTCTCTCCCTGTCTAATTCTTCTCTCAGCCGGGCAATGTGTTCCTCAAGCTTTAAAACAAATTTTGATATTATAATTAGGCATTTGACCATCTTTACGTAAAATGTTTTACTTCAAGTCTGAGTCACTAAGGAATTGCATCTATTTACAGGGACATGCATGTACATGTAATTATGTAAATCAATTCAAGGTGACGGCAATTCTGAGTTCACACACAGAGCCTCATGTCTATAAGTTTGGAAATTAATAAGTTAAAAAAGTATGGAATTCTTTGTGTAATGTCAAGTGATCATACAGTAGATCTGTCATCAAAAGGAATGCTAGTAACACGAGGTGTGGTCAGAATTTCAAAATTTGATACTAATTTAATATTAATTCTATATAATTGTCATACAACTTTATCTAGATTTTCTATGTAATTCTATAATGTGATACATGTATATAGTCATACCTGTTCTTTTGACATTTCTTCTGTGGGAATTCCATCTATGACAGTGGGGGATTTTGCCTTTCCGGACTTTTTCCCCTTCTTTCCTTTCTTTCCACTCTTCTTCTTTTTGGGAGGCTACAAAATTTTAATTTTGAAAATTGAATTTATTTTCATAGAAGGTAAAAACTTTTATACAAATGCACATATGTATGTAGCATCACTACATTTTAGATTGATCCAACTAGCTGCAAGATCTGGAACCCTTTTGGCTTGCTTTATGATTTGTATTCAAAGTAAAAACATAATGATCAATCCAATTAAGTCATTCTCACTTTGCACAAATTACACATTCTCTGTTATCTATAGATCATATAGGTACATGTGCAACGTTACCAAATCACAAAAATTTAAATTCCTGCATATCATTCTAGCATAAAATATATAATTTTGAAATTGTTTGATAGATCTCATTTTCTCGTGACATATCACAAAGTTATATATATGATAATTTGTGCTACGCTTTTAAACAGTTAAAACAGTTTCTGGACATATCAAAAGGTGTACATCTTTCATGTATCTTAAAATCATAACAACAAAGTTCAGACAAACCATGGTTTACTGATATCTCCAGTAAGCTAACAATTACATAAAGTTGACAAACCATGGTTTACTGATATCTCTGGTAAGCTAACAATAAAGTTGACAAACCATGGTTTACTGATATCTCCGGTAAGCTAACAATAAAGTTGACAAACAATGGTTTGCTGATATCTCCAGTAAGCTAACAATAAAGTTGATAAACCATGGCTTACTGATATCTCCAGTAAGCTAACAATTAAGCTGACAAACCATGGTTTACTGATATCTCCAGTAAGCTAACAATAAAGTTGACAAACCATGGTTTACTGATATCTCCAGTAAGCTAACAATAAAGTTGACAAACCATGGTTTACTGATATCTCCAGTAAGCTTTGCCGACAGTAAGTTTGAGTTTCTTTTTTATTTTCTTGCATTTCTTCTATTATTTTTCGTGACCGATTTGATTTGGTTAAATATTTTCTGAATTCAAAAATCGAAACTGATCTTTGCTATGAATGTGGGGAGGGCGTGTTGATTTGTACTGCATTGGATGGACCGTATTTCCAATGGTCTTCAATATGTCACCACACGAGACAATCACCTCAGCCACAGCTGCCGAGGGGTCACTCAGACCATCTGTCTGAGCCAAAGAACTGGTGGGTGCAAGATGATAAATCACCTCTAAGAAAGTCTGTCCATTCTTGGATTTGAACCCTGGATCCTGTACAGAAGTCTGACGCTCAACCAACTTACTGTCCGCGCGGCTCACTTCAGAAACTGGATAAATGAGATTTTGATAACTTTGTTATGCAACAATTAAAATAAAATCTATATCATTGAATAGATCTCACTTAGTCGTAAATTTTGGTACATGTTACATGGTCGAGGGTTTATGCAATCATATTATAGTATACAGACATAGGGGGTTTTCAATCTTAAATTTTGGCGTGACGTTGCCGAGTTTAACATTGAGCCTATGGAGAGCGTCACAATGTCACAGGAAAAATTTAAGCATGGGAAATGGCCCATCTAAAACTTTTTTTTATCTATATAGTTTAATTGGGTGTACCCACTATCATATAACATATACCAAAATTTACGACTAAGCAAGATCTACAATGTATTGAATGGTATCAAGTTCATTTAATTTTTTGCATCATAAAGTAGTCAAAATTGCGTTTATTCAGTTTCCGAAGTGAGCCACGCGGACAGTAGCTATGACGTGAGCAACATTATCCATAGGTTATTTTTACGACTAATTCAAATGTATTGAATTTTATCAATTTCATCTAAAGTTTTGCATGGTAAAGCTGTAAAATTCCCATTTATCCAGTTTTTGAAGCATGGGTTGCACTGACAATGGCTAGCCATTTTAGGCCGAGTGTATTTAGTGAAAAGTGAGTGTAAGTAGGAGTATAGTGAAAATTGCATGCCAGCATGGCCTTGATTTTGTTCTGTGATGATGTGTCACCATTAAATTGCCAGTTGCAGGGATAATCCTGGGTGGGGCCATTGTGAAATTATGAGAAAACTATTCGAGATGGGAGAAATCTGACTTCAATTATGAAAGGGCCCCCTGTATAAACTATCGAAATATGCATTTAGTTTTGGTCTAGGACCCAAGATAAGAGTTCATCGGCCCCTTAATTTGGCTAAATGGCCCCTTATTTTTTCAAATGGCCCCTATTTTTTGTCAATTTTATATACATTTAATAAAGAGAGGGGCCATTGGCCCATTTTAATGGCCACTGTCTTTACAAATCCAGGTTATTCCCTGACTCAGTTGTATTTGTCATTTCTTTTTTTTATTGGGCACTGTTGTGGCCGTTGCAATTCCCCCTAGTCCTGCTTACAAGACTCTGGTATACTGCTAACGCACCGGAGTCTTGTAGCCCCCGCCATTTTGGTAACGCGTTCTTTACGCATCGGATGTAAGCGGAAACTAGAACAGGGAAATTACGATGATTTTAGCATTGACAGCGAGTAAGATTACATTGAAAGGATGGATAATAAATTAAATTATTATTGACTAACCTTTAAAATGTTATATAAAGTCCTACACTTAGTGTAATCTTGTCATTATCTGACCACATTGGATTCACCAGTGGAATTTAACGATACAAAAAACTCGAACCCGAGTTTTCATTCGGATCATTAAATTTCAAACAAATAACATATCCGATCAACGAATTAATTACAATAATAATTAGTCCGACTTGCAGACCTACGACGGTGTTATCTGTTTTTTCGTCTTCGGTCTGACTGCTATGCATAGGCAAAACTTGAGAATTTCTGTGCCAAAAAATTTGGCAAATGGTTTTTTGTTTTGGACAAATTCCGGTCTCTTCAACCAAAAAATAACTCATTCCGTCCTCCTGCCCCTAAATAATCCCCTCTAAGCCTGGTTTCACCTCTTCTTCTCTTCCGATTTTCCTCTGATCAACAATATTTTGTCATGCGCACAGAGGTGAAACCAGGTCTAGAGGGGATTTTTAGGGGCAGGAGGACTGGATGACTTATTGTTTGGTTGGAAAGACTGGACTTTGTCAAAAAAGGGATCACTTGCCGAAATTTTTCTCGCACCGAAATTCTCAAGTTTTGCCTATGCATAGCAGTCAGACCGAAGACGAAAAAACAGATAACACCGTCGTAGGTCTGCAAGTCGGACTAAATAATAATAACTATAATTTAATTTGACTATACAAAGGTAAGGAAATGGTGTTTGCTTAACATACTGGCGAAATAAATATGTTTCATGCTAGGCGAAATCCCTCTTTGCCATTTAAGAGCTGACAGATATAACCTTGCGTCTCGCAGCGAGGTTATATGTTATAGAACTACAATTCCCCCCTAAATGAAGAAGATTAGAAAAAATTGGCCGGAGAAGTTTGAATTTAGGAACATTTGCCACCAGTAATTGTACTGACAGATCCCTCTTTTAGAATCAACTCGATATGAAAATTCATTAGCTTGCAAGAAATCACTTACCATATTTTATTTTTGATCACAACACTTCGCAAATAGAAAAAGATGTTTGCAAACAGATGAAAATGGCGTCCAAGTCGTCCAGGCAACAAAGCCCGGATGTTGAGTATAGCATTTCGTGTTTCGACCTACAATCCATTCGATCCGTGTACTTCATTGTTTGAGCTACCTTGTAATCAAGAATTAAACAAACATTCTTTACACACATACTGTATCGTCAATGTCACATAAATGATATGCCTCTTTGATAGAGGAGGGGGCCTCGATCTCTCCGCTCCGCGTATGATGCATTTGATATCATGTCAAAGTGAAACCAGGGACGTATATAACTATTTAGTTATATGCGTCTACACAACGTACAACTATTTTTTTTACCATTTATGCCGGGTCATTTGATTCCACCGTCACCCCGCAATCTCCCCCCCCCCCCTCCCCGAAAAAAAAAATCTAGATCCACCCATGCTTGCTTACTTTTCAGTATCTTCCGTTTAGAAACATGTATTGAATAACGCATCCAAAGTGAGTTTATTTAGACAAGAACAAGGAATTAATATTAAATCCATCCTTTTGAAGCCGGAAAAAGTGAACTTATTTCTTGAAAGTACCTTAAACTAAACTTATTTTAAAATACATCTAAGATGCAAAGTGCCGATTGCAAAACTATTCCTGCATTCGGAATGTAAGTATGAATATGCAGGCTTACAATATTATTATTTATACATGAATTGTATATGGTCTGGACAGATGGGAAACATTTCTGGCACGTTTCAGATTCTTATATGATCCAGAAACCATTTTCAATTATCAGAGACGTATGAGTTTGACCTTTTGACCCCAAATTCAACAGGGGACTTCCTTGATTCATAGGAGACAAGTTTTATGATAATAGGTGCAATACAAAAGCTTTTGCTACACAGTATTTAATATATAATTTTTCAATTTTTCTGTTTTATTATAATCATGTATTATGTCAACATGATACACCATCTGGACTTTTATTTTGATTGAGATTCTTTTAATGTAAATAGTGTATATAAAAGGATGATTGTCAAACACACAGCATGCCTCCACACTAACACAGGTTAACACAATGTAAAATAGTTTTTATACACAGTGGCGGATTCAGCCGGGGGGGGGTTAGGGAGCCACAGGGGCACGTGCCCCTCCCCCCCCCGGCAGTGCCCAAAAGAAGGGACACTTATGACATGCTTTTGGAACTTTTGAAACTACTGATTCCGTGATAAATTTATGAAATTAGTCAGAAGTAGCCCCCAAAGCAAACCAGAAACCACCGATTAATCATTTGAATAAAGGAGCTGTTAAGATAAGGGCCGTATTTAGCCCTGAATCTCGTGACTTATTTCTTGCGCATGGCGAATCGTATACAGAAAAACATGAATCATTATTGAAATATAATGTATTTGTAGAACTTCTACATGTTTTACATTATGTCGAGGAACTCTTAAGGTTGTAAAATTAAGGTCGAAAGAGGTAGGGGTGCTCGGATAGAAAATCCGATAATATCGACAAAAAACGTATACATTTTTGAATATTCTGTCTAAAATGGATAAATATAAGCTAAAAGACATCAAATATGTCTACATTGTGTATCAGAAATAGATTTCGAACGTTCTACCTCCTTTAATCGGTAAATAATGAAATCCGGAACTTAAAATACGGTCTTATTCTTCATTCAATGGCTACAATGTGAGCCTTTTAGCGCGAAATACACATTGACGGAGAAATGAACATCACTCTTGCTTATTCCGTTCCTAATTCTTGTATCTTTCATTCAAATATATTGAGTACGCAATGTTTGATGGATTAAAGAGGAAAAATAGTCAAATGTGCAATATTTAATGGTCAAAAAGATCGATTCTTAAAAAAAGCACCCCCCTTTCCATTTTTAGTTTTTCGTCTCTGGGGTAGTGTTCCCCCCGGAGATACAGAACCCCACTTTGCCAAAAAATTTCTTTCATGGATACACATCTCCAGTAAAAGTGGCTTTCTGTATATCCGGGGGGAACAATGTTCAATAAAACTTTTCCGTTTTCTATTGATTTCTATGAGAAAAAGATAAGTTTTGACCCCAAAATTAGCAATATTATGCAAAACAGATAAAAATTAACTTCATATTCTGATGGGATGCCGTATAGGTATACATTTTACCAAAAAAGGTTCTTGAAATTTCAATTTTTAAAATTCCACTTTTCAGGGCTGATTTTACGCCTTATCTTAACAGCTCCTTTTCCAAAATTTCGCGGGGATGAGTCAGGAAGGATGCATTGCTGTCATGTCCATCGTCTGCACGTGACCAAATTTAGACCGCTGGGCGGCCACCTCCAAAAATTTTGCAAAGATAAAAATGCATGGTTTTCTTAATTTTAGAATCTAATTGCCATGAAATAATTAAACCTTTCAATCTGGACGATGCAGGGAATGGGGTACCGTGGTCAAGGAAATTTATCATTTACTTATTTTCTTTACCTTACAAAAATTAACAAATAAGCGCGGATCTAGAGTGATGCTTAGGGGGTCAGGTCCCCCTTGGAATTTGCATAAAATGCTGATTTTTTCCTAGTTTTATGTGAATTTACGGCTGGACATCCCCATGGGCTGACCTCTCTGCCCTTTCAAAACTTCTCTTGATCCGCCCATTTCCTTAGGAAATCCTGAAAATGTTGACGTCTGCATGCCGTACAAGAACAATACAGTATCATAAAATATCGAAAAATTTCAAATATATACTAATTTTGTTCCTGACTCCAAGGACTTCTAAACAGTTTATCCTTCTATTCAAATACGCTTCAGATGCTAGATGCCACCAAATTGCTTCATTTTTTTACAAAATTTCCTCGGGGGAGGCCCCCGAACCCCCACCAATACCCTCCCCCACTCGGCCCTTTGGGCTCGCAAGTGCTTTCCATAAAAAATGTATGTGGCCCCCCGGGGTTCTGGATCCGCCCCTGATACAAATACACTAGAATATATGTGCCACTCTTACATGTAAAAACAAATCCTTGACCTTTGACCATTTGACCCCAAAATCGATAGGGGTCATTCTTGACTCATAGTGAGTAAGTGTATGAAGTTTCAAATGTTGCTGCACTAGCATCTATCATACTTGACTTATAGTCCGCGCCCGGAAACCAATCTAAGTTAATATTCCCAAGGACTCTGTTTATAAGTCGTTGATATTCCAAACAAATTTCTTTCTTTCTTTTTTCTTTCTTTCTTTCTTCCCTTTCTTTCTCAACGGGCGAATTTATTTCGTCTTTCTTTCTCGACGTCACAACTAGAACTTCTTTCGTCAGAATTATTTTGCAATGACACGTCTAAAAGGAAATCTTCAGCTTTGGAAAACAAAAAAAAGATTGTCATTTGAGAGAAGACTTCGAAGTTCGACGAAAAAAATTAGGGCAAAGAAAACTTTTTTTCAGGTAAACAATTTCCTTTTGACTCCTGGTAATGGTGTAACAAACAATTTATCTTTCTTGTTAACCGAAATTTTAAAAAAGTGTTACTGTCCTCGCAGCTCACTTCAGAAATCGGAAAATTGAAGTTTTTCTACTTTGTCGGCAATTTTTGAGATTAAAATGTATATCGGGGGATAGATCTCGAAGTCTCATAACTAACTGTGTATGATTTATGTCCGTACGACAAATATTACGCTCGCAGTGAAAGAAAATAGTTTTAGATGGGGAGTTTTCTATGTTAATTTTAGTGCAACGTCGCCGATGTTTAACACTGAGTCTATGGAGAACGTCGAAGACGTCATGCTAAAATTAACGGATCATGTAAACTTGGCGATCGCAATACTGGTATACCAGTATTGTTGACAATACTGGTACAAATTTTTGTTCCAGTATTGTTGTACAGATACTGGTATTCCAGTATTGTTGGGATAAAAAAATTATTTTGTGAAAGTGACAATACTGGAATTCCAGTATTGTAAATTTAACAATACTGGAAGATACTGGAAAAAATAAAAATACTGGAATATCGATTTTACCAGTACTGTCCATGTCACAATACCGGTAGACTAGTATTGTCCAGTATTTTCCAGTATTGTCATATATACAATACTGGAATACCAGTATCGTAAAAGTAAGAATACTGGAAGACCAGTATCGAAATTGTGACAATACTGGTATTCCAGTATTGTTGAATTTACAATACTGGTAATCCAGTATTGTTGAATTTACAATACTGGTATTCTAGTATTGTTATATTGACAATACTTGTATTCCGGTATTGAAATATGACCATATTGGACATGAATCCTTCACTTTATTTACTTTGAAATAAAATAGAGAATTACAGAGTATTGTAAATGTGACAATACTGGAATTCCAGTATTGTTACTTATTCGATACTAGTTTTCCAGTATTGTTCTGACTGTGATGCCCCTGACGAATCTGATGTGGCAGCGAGACTTGGTTCCTACCATAGCCAAGCACTCTGTGTACTAACCATGAAGCGACCCCAACTCAACTGTGCAATTCAGGACAGTGCTTCATCTTTGTCCGCGTTACAGACTCAGATGGAGGTACCTCATGGTTTTTTCTACCGTCCGATTCCAGGGGCCAGGGCCTTCAAGATTGGGAAAAGTAGCGACATTTGGTTGAAATTGGGAAAAAAATTATTAAAATAAATTGAGAAAACAAGCAAAAAGTATTATCAATATTGCTACAAAGGTAGCCTAGGTATAAAAACTTAATTTAAATAATTGTCTAAGTGTTTCTTTTTTAAAGATTCTTGATGAAATTATTTTACTCTGTTTATTGGAATTTTATTTTTTTTCAATTTGGGAATTTTAAGCTTAGAAATTGGGAAAAATGCCCGTTTTTCAGCATTGGGAATGGGGCCGAATTTCGGCCCTGGAGTACCCTTAAAAAAATCCCTGTACCTACCAGCTACTCAAATCTTTCAGTGCCTCTTAATAAATCATATGTTATTAATCATTCGACTAGTATTCTGGTAGTGTCCATTCAAATCAACATTTATCAGTATGTCAATCGTATTACTAATCTGACAATACTGGTATTCAGGTATTGTTACGTTAACAATACTGGTATTCCGGTATTGTCACAATAACAAGTGATCAAATCAACAATTATTTTGGTAGAACAGAATGATAAGTGAATATCATAGCATACCAGTACTAGTATTACTAATCTGACGATACTGGGAAACCAGTATTGTTCCTCTGATAATACTGGAAAACCAGTATTGTTACTCTAACAATACCGGTATTCCAGTATTGTTAGAGTGACAATACTGGTTTTCCAGTATTATCAGATAAACAATACTGGTTTTCCAGTATTGTTGGATTTACAATACTGGTATTCCAGTATTGTTGAATTTACAATACTGGTATTCCAGTATTGTTGGATTTACAATACTGGTATTCCAGTATTGTTGGATTTACAATACTGGTATTCCAGTATTCTCAATTCTACAATACTGGAAAACCAGTATCTGCAAAAAAAATATGTTGTTAATTTAACAATACTGGAATACCAGTATCTTCCAGTATTTTACCAGTATTGTACATAACGAACAATACTGGAAGATACTGGTGACAATACTGGAACAAAAATTTATACCAGTATTGTCAACAATACTGGTATACCAGTATTGCGATCGCCAAGTTTACATGATCCAAATTAACATAGAAAACTCCCTATCTAAAATTATTTTCTTTCACTGTGAGCATACTATTGGTCGTACAGACATATATCATACACCGTTAGTTATGAGAGTTTGAGATCTAAACCCCCTATATAAACAGGTTTTTTTTCCCTTGTTTTGGGGCCGAATTTCGGCCCCTTCCCAATGCCAAATTTCCTCTATTTTTCCCAAAAAATCACCCTTAAATTCCCAAAGAGGAATTATGAAAAAATCACCTGAGAAAATAAGACCCAAAACCTTGAAGTCAGCACAAAATGTCCTATTTCTAAGTGCATTTTTTAAAGTTTTTTATTCATCCCATGTTCAGTTCAAGCAAATCAATGGATTATCAGTGTTAATAAATGATACTTTAAGGCTATACTTTGGTGAGAATTTGTACAAAAATTTCCCAATTTTAGCAAAATGTCGCAAATTTTCCCAAATGGGACAGGCACAGGCACCTTCCCCAAAATAAAAAAAACCCTGATAAATTTTAATCGGAAAATATGCCAACAAATTAGAGAAAATTTTATTTTTCCGATTTCTGAAGTGAGCTGCGCAGACAGTAGATTTGTGTGCTCATCCTGCCAGACTTTCTGTTCCTCAGGCACATGTAGAAAGAGCATCAATATCTTGCATGACATGATGATACCCCTTTACAGGTCATAAGGGAATATATGTATAGAAAGACAAGGCTTCCGACGAATTTTCAGCTAGAAGTAGCATCTGAAATGTTTGCATTTGTTATGTTTGAAGGGCAAAATGGGATATGACCATACTGGTCAGGTACATATTATCGCCGGGCACATATTATGGCCACTTCATTAATACATGTAACTCCACATATGGTTGATGTAGGAATTTAATTTTTTCACCATGATTACATCTTTTAAACATGAAAGGGTATCTGAAATTTCAAATAATTCCATAACCTGCAAATACTGATTTTTATGATAGAAATTCGGTAAATCTGAATGTATTTCCCCTGCCTTCATGGGGAAAGGGTAGGTCACTAAATCTTCCAATAACTCTCTTGTTTTTGAAATTTTTTGCATCAATTTTTCACAGACGAAAAGGAGAAAGTTCAAAGATTCAAATAATGTGAATTTTGTCGAAAAAGATAAAGATTTTCGGTAAGAACAGGTGGAGGTGTACCCTCCCTTCTTTCAAACATGGCCTAACTTTTACGTTCATAAATCACCGGTAAATAAGAACTGATCATCAGATTTTATGAAAATTGGCAGAGATGTGTATCAAGGGTTCTTCTTCCTTTTATGCAAATTTCATTTAATTTAATAAATAATTAGATATTTTAGAGCAAAAAATGTTGAAAAAAGTGGCGATAATATGTGCCCGACCAGTAAAGATTTATTTGTATACTTCCTAGAAACATCAATAATTCACCCAAAAAGATCTCATAACATAGCCTAATCATCTACCTAAGTTGGACTGTTTTCTACTTTCTGTCTTGAATCTCTATTGCCAGATTGGACAAATACTGATTCATTCAGAGGCTTTACTCTGCTTACTGTAAGCAGCTAATCTGGCAATGGAGGTTCAAGACAGAAAGTAGAAAACAGTCCAACTTAGGTAGACGATAAGGCTATGTTATGAGATTTTTTTGGGTGAATTATTGATGTTTTTAGGAAGTATACAAATCAATCTTTATGGTCATACCCCGTTTTGCCCTTCAAATGCAAAAAAATTGCAGAAATGCTACTTCTAGCTGAAAATACGTCGGAAGCCTTGTCTCTCTATAAGATACCAGTATTCTTTTATGACCATACAGGATATTGACGCTCTTTCTACATGTGCCTGTGTTCTGTTCAAAGAAGTTCCGGACAGTATATCAGTAACAGTTTCCGGACAGTTGCCCTTTTGAAGTACAAAATGTACTTTAAAGGAACTTATTTTAAAAATTTTGTGACAAATTTTGCATCCAAGTTTTGCTTTATCACGCCATCTTTCACTCCTTACTGCCCCGTTTAATATCGTGCACAGGGGAAGTGGTCGAGAACCATACTATTTCAATCTACGTGATTACCTGTAGAGAAGTTTCAGTTCTATTTTCAAAATTATTTTTGCAGTCATTTGTAGAAAAGATTTAAGAAAACAACATTAAAAAATCATCCAGTTTGGGCTAAAATTGATTGAGATTGACAGCTTTAAAATCAGGTGTAGTGATTGGCGAAATGGCCAAAATATAGGGTAAAAAATTGGTCTAGAATTAGAAACCATATCTCTTAATAGATTTGATATTTTCTTTCAACATGAGTATCTATGAGAAGGGCATAGCATTAGTTGAGAGAGATTTGAGAGAAATTTGAATGCTTTCCATTAAAGGACAGAGGAGTTATCCCCAAAAAACCTTCAAAATCGTCCGGAAACTGTTCCGACATGTACCAGTGCTGTCTGCGTGCTGTCCACGCAGCTCACCTCAGAAATCTGAAAATTGTAATTTTCTCTACTTTGTTAGCATTTTTTTGCAATTAAATTTATATAGGGTGATAGATCTCGAATTCTCATACCGGTAACTAACGGTATAAGTTTTATGTTCATACGCCTAATACTATGGTTGCCAGAGGTTTCGTACAAAAACTTGTTCAGATTCCAGAGGTTTCGAACGAAATCAAGTTCAGACTTGCAGGTTTTCGCCCTCTATACCTTACAGTATAAAAGAGAGGACTTTTATATATCACATGCAGATTCCTTGTGAAAAGACCATTTATTTCATACCATGACCTTATCCTAGTGATCTTTGTCAATTCATGTTTATTTTCTATGTCTTGTTATACTTATATCCACACATCATCACAAGTTCAGTCATAAGATATACAAGGCACATCAGTTATAAATTTGAATCATTTAATTTCCATTGTTAATTTTAAGAAACGATGATTCTGATTGGGCCAGACATTGTGTTGATTATGAAGTTGATACAAAAAATGTACATGTACCTGCATCAACAAAAACCGGAAGAATGTGGTTAGCAACATCATAAGCAACACAATTTCCAAGCAGCAAATAAACGTTGAAAAGCGATGAAATGAAATGATAAGTAATCCTTGCATTATTTCTTTGGTTGATTGAGGTATCTACACCCAAAATTGAGAGAAAATTTATGCATTTGTGCTATGCGCACGGGCAGTTTTCCCTCAGTTTTTGGTGTTGATACCTCGATCAACCAAAAACATATGACAAAGATTTCTAAGTAATATAAGTTCAAACTTTACTACAGGTAACTGTTAAAAAATCTTACTTTTCAATCTTGTCATACTATTGTAGCAAACTGACCTGACCAGGTGGGGCTTATTTACACTTGGTCGTTGGAGTAGTTTTAAATTCTGACAAGGTGATACCGGTATAACTATACAAAATTATAGGTAATGAGTATTCACCCTAATTACTATATGCATATCATAATCTATCTACCCTGAAATTGAATCGATTCGTCTTAATCGCTTAATTGAATTAGCTCCGCCCGGTCGGGTCATTTTGTTATGACAATATCTGCATGTACAGATACACATGTATAAATGAATGAGTATGTATGAATTTCATGAGTTATTGAAAAGTCATTGAATGTGATGGCTAAAATATTGTATGCAGTCTTTCCCAAAACTCACTAGCCCGACGCCCGAGGCTACCAAAATTTTTGCTGGGCTAGTAGAAATGCTTGCTGGGCTAGTAGTAATTCTTTAAGAAACTATACAAAAAACCCAGTAAAATTTACCTTCGGGCTAGTGGCCGCAAAAAAGCTTTCGGAGACTGTGTATGAACCTTGTATTGGTTATAAGTTAGAACATACAGTGTACAACATATCGGTATTTTAATCTGACCTTGATTTAAAGTGCTGAAAGTTATGATATCATGTTTATTTATCAGAAGTATGGGATTTTGCTCCATCTGTTTCGAGTCCCTGAAGAGACCTACATGCTGTATACCATGTGGCCATGTTTTCTGTAGTGCTTGTATCAGACGATGGGAAAGTCAGGCCAACAGACAGCGGTCATTCAGCTTCGGCTATCCTCAGTCCTTTACCTGTCCACAATGTAGATGTGACATATACCAGACACAGAACATTCGATTTGATGACACAGAGACTGATGGTAAAGTTAAGGGGTATATTGTGTACACTTGTACATGTATATATATGTTCATTGTACATTCACTATTGTTATTATTGTATATTTATTTATGCGTTCTCTTTTACATATATGTGTACAATATTATTTGTACCTTTGTATAAGTACAATGGGATCATCTTTCCAGTGATACAGTTTTAGCGATCCAACATAATTTTAACTTGTCAATAAAATATTTAGAGAAAAGAATTGATAACTGTCAATTTAAATACAGATTCTAGTGTTTTGGCCTCAAGGCCTTTTTAGCTCACCTGAGCCATAGGCTCAAGTGAGCTATTGTCATAGTGTTGCGTCCGTCGTCGTCGTCCGTCGTCGTCGTAAACTTTTCACATTTTAAACTTCTTCTCCAGAACGGCTGAAGGGATTTTGATGAAACTTGGTAGGTATGAAGTACTCATGGTCCCCTACAAGTGTTGTTGTTTTTCGTCCAGATCTGTCAACAGGTGGCGCCACCACAGCCAAAAGTAGGTCACGGGGGGTACCCTCCTTTGACAAACTTCTTCTTCAGAACCGAAGCATGTATCGACAAACCGAAAGCATCAGGATGATCTAGAGAGATGTCTTAAGAAGTGTTGTTATTTTTGGTTCCACTTCAAAGTCAAATTTTTGACGCGTTTTTGACGTCTTTTCGGACTTTGTCAGAAATGCACATTTTTGCACTATTTCTTTAAATAACTCAATAAGTGTATGATTTTACACACTCATTTACTACATATTTATCATATTTAACTTACTTAATGCTTTGATATGTATTTTATGCTTAAAATTTATTTTTTTGATTTTTTATGAATTTTTTTCTTATGTAAAAAGGAAGGGGGGGGGGTGATTTTCATACATTTTCTGCTTCTTTTCTATAACCACTCTTCAGATTGTCATGACAATTTGTAGGTATGAGGTACTCATGCATGGTACCCTACAAGTGAAAGAATTTTGTCAAGATATCTACTTTTGGATTTTTAAGGAATATTTTTTAAGATTGTACATAGGTATAATGTATGTTTTCCATGCCAAATGGACCCATGGGGAGTAGCTTCAAACCCCGGCGGGACCCCAACAATTTTTTTTCCCTTTTTCAGTTTTTTTTCTCTTTTTATTAGCTCACCTCGACGAAGTTGAGTGAGCTTATGCTATAACCCCACGCGTCCGCGTCCGCGTCCGTGTCCGCGTCCGTGTCCGCGTCCGCGTCCGGTTAAGAAGTTTGGGGTAGCTCAGTATCTGACAAAGTACTAATGCTACAGTAACCAAACTTGCACAAGTGATTCATCTTTGGATGCTGAGGTGAACCCATGCATCAGATGCAGCATCTGACCTACATTTTCCGCTTCAGTGACTTGGTTAAGAAGTTTGGGGTAGCTCAGTATCTGACAAAGTACTAATGCTACAGTAACCAAACTGGCACAAGTGATTCATCTTTGGATGCTGAGGTGAACCCATGCATCGTATGCAGCATCTGACCTACATTTTCCGCTTGAGTGACTTGGTTAAGAAGTTTGGGGTAGCTCAATATCTGACAAAGTACTAATGCTACAGTAACCAAACTTGCACAAGTGATTCATCTTTGGATGCTGAGGTGAACCCATGCATCGGATGCAGCATCTGACCTACATTTTCCGCTTGAGTGACTTGGTTAAGAAGTTTGGGGTAGCTCAGTATCTGACAAAGTACTAATGCTACAGTAACCAAACTGGCACAAGTGATTCATCTTTGGATGCTGAGGTGAACCCTTGCATCGTATGCAGCATCTGGCCTACATTTTCCGCTTGAGTGACTTGGTTAAGAAGTTTGGGGTAGCTCAGTATCTGACAAAGTACTGATGCTACAGTAACCAAACTTGCACAAGTGATTCATCTTTGGATGCTGAGGTGAACCCATGCATCGGATGCAGCATCTGACCTACATTTTCCGCTTGAGTGACTTGGTTAAGAAGTTTGGGGTAGCTCAGTATCTGACAAAGTACTGATGCTACAGTAACCAAACTTGCACAAGTGATTCATCTTTGGATGCTGAGGTGAACCCATGCATCGGATGCAGCATCTGACCTACATTTTCTGCTTGAGTGACTTGGTTAAGAAGTTTGGGGTAGCTCAGTATCTGACAAAGTACTGATGCTACAGTAACCAAACTTGCACAAGTGATTCATCTTTGGATGCCGAGATGGACCCATGCATTGGATGCAGCATCTGACCTACTTTTTCCACTTGAGTGATTTCGCTTTTAAAAGCCAATATTGAGCAAAGTATAAGTGCTACATGTACCAAACTTGCATATTGGATGTATCTTTGATCAAACTTTCATAAAATGACATTGACCTACTTTTTCCGCTTGAGTGATTTTGCTCTATAAAGCCAATATTGAGCAAAGTATAACTGCTACATGTACCAAACTTGCATATTGGATGTATCTTTGATCAAACTTTCATAAAATGACCTCGACCTACTTTTTCCGCTTGAGTGATTTTGCCTTTAAAAGCCAATATTGAGCAAAGTATAAGTGATACATGTACCAAACTTTCATATTGGATGTATCTTTGATCAATCTTTCATAAAATGACCTTGACCTACTTTTTCCGCTTGAGTGATTTTGCTCTATAAAGCCAATATTGAGCAAAGTATAACTGCTACATGTACCAAACTTGCATATTGGATGTATCTTTGATCAAACTTTCATAAAATGACCTCGACCTACTTTTTCTGCTTGAGTGATTTTGCCTTTAAAAGCCAATATACATGTACTAAGAAATATGTTTGAATTGAATTTTGCTGTCACGAGGTGAGCTTTGTAATCTGTGATTACCTATGTTTTTTATATTTATCGCTAGAAATGAAACTGTGAAAGAATTTTGTCAAAATATCAACTTTTAGATTTTTAATGATTTTTAGCTCACCTCGACGAAGTTGAGTGAGCTTATGCTATAACCCCACGCGTCCGCGTCCGCGTCCGCTTCCGCGTCAGTGTCCGCGTCCGTGTCCGCGTCCGCGTCCGTGTCCGCGTCCGCGTCCGGTTAAGAAGTTTGGGGTAGCTCAGTATCTGACAAAGTACTAATGCTACAGTAACCAAACTGGCACAAGTGATTCATCTTTGGATGCTGAGGTAAACCCATGCATCGGATGCAGCATCTGACCTACATTTTCCGCTTGAGTGACTTGGTTAAGAAGTTTGGGGTAGCTCAGTATCTGACAAAGTACTAATGCTACAGTAACCAAACTGGCACAAGTGATTCATCTTTGGATGCTGAGGTGAACCCATGCATCGTATGCAGCATCTGACCTACATTTTCCGCTTGAGTGACTTGGTTAAGAAGTTTGGGGTAGCTCGGTATCTGACAAAGTACTGATGCTACAGTAACCAAACTGGCACAAGTGATTCATCTTTGGATGCTGAGGTGAACCCATGCATGGGATGCAGCATCTGACCTACATTTTCTGCTTGAGTGACTTGGTTAAGAAGTTTGGGGTAGCTCAGTATCTGACAAAGTACTAATGCTACAGTAACCAAACTGGAACAAGTGATTCATCTTTGGATGCTGAGGTGAACCCATGCATCGTATGCAGCATCTGACCTACATTTTCCGCTTGAGTGACTTGGTTAAGAAGTTTGGGGTAGCTCAGTATCTGACAAAGTACTGATGCTACAGTAACCAAACTGGAACAAGTGATTCATCTTTGGATGCTGAGGTGAACCCATGCATCGGATGCAGCATCTGACCTACATTTTCCGCTTGAGTGACTTGGTTAAGAAGTTTGGGGTAGCTCAGTATCTGACAAAGTATTGATGCTACAGTAACCAAACTTGCATAAGTGATTCATCTTTGGATGCTGAGGTGAACCCATGCACCAGATGCAGCATCTGACCTACATTTTACGCTTGAGTGATTTGGATAAGAAGTTTGGGGTAGCTCAATATCTAACAAAGTACTAATGCTACAGTAACCAAACTTGCACAAGTGATTCATCTTTGGATGCCGAGATGGACCCATGCATTGGATGCAGCATCTGACCTACTTTTTCCACTTGAGTGATTTCGCTTTTAAAAGCCAATATTGAGCAAAGTATAAGTGCTACATGTACCAAACTTGCATATTGGATGTATCTTTGATCAAACTTTCATAAAATGACCTTGACCTACTTTTTCCGCTTGAGTGATTTTGCCTTTAAAAGCCAATATTGAGCAAAGTATAAGTGCTAGATTTTCCAAACTTGCATATTAGATATATCTTCGATCAAACTTTCATAAAATGACCTCGACCTACTTTTTCCGCTTGAGTGATTTTGCCTTTAAAAGCCAATATTGAGCAAAGTATAAGTGATACATGTACCAAACTTGCATATTGGATGTATCTTTGATCAAACTTTCATAAAATGACCTTGACCTACTTTTTCCGCTTGAGTGATTTTGCCTTTAAAAGCCAATATTGAGCAAAGTATAAGTGATACATGTACCAAACTTGCATATTGGATGTATCTTTGATCAATCTTTCATAAAATGACCTCGACCTACTTTTTCCGCTTGAGTGATTTTGCCTTTAAAAGCCAATATTGAGCAAAGTATAAGTGATACATGTACCAAACTTGCATATTGGATGTATCTTTGATCAATCTTTCATAAAATGATCTTGACCTACTTTTTCCGCTTGAGTGATTTTGCTCTATAAAGCCAATATTGAGCAAAGTATAACTGCTACATGTACCAAACTTGCATATTGGATGTATCTTTGATCAAACTTTCATAAAATGACCTTGACCTACTTTTTCTGCTTGAGTGGTTTTGCCTTTAAAAGCCAATATACATGTACTAAGAAATATGTTTGAATTGAATTTTTGCTGTCACGAGGTGAGCTTTGTAATCTGTGATTACCTATGTTTTAAATAAGACAAGCTATAGCTAGTTTGGCTTTGTGTACTTATTTTCATACTTCGAATTAACTTGGCCACATACGCTATCAAATATACGCTGAATTTATTTTTTAGATGTTGACTTTTTGTGTCGCCTGCGAAGCACAGCGACACTTAGGGATCACTTTGTCTGTTGTTCGTCTGTCCGTCCCTCCGTCTGTCCGTCTGTCTGTCACACTTGGGTGTCACACCCCATAACTTTTGATTGGTAAGTGATAGGGCTTTGATATTTCACATGTGTATTCCTTGTGACAAGACCTTTATACAAATATCATAATTTTTTACCTTTTGACCTTGACCTAGATATTTGACCTACTTTTCTAAAAATCTAATATTGGCTATATCTCTTGATTGATTAGTGATAGGGCTTTGATATTTCACATGTGTATTCCTTGTGATTAGACCTTTCTACACATATAATGTTTGACCTTGTGACCTTGATCTAGATATTTGACCTACTTTTCTAAAAATATAATATTGGCTATATCTCTTGATTGGCAAGTGATAGGGCTTTGATATTTCACATGTGTAATCTTTGTGACAAGACCTTTCTACGCAAACCATATTTTTTGACCTTGTGACCTTGACCTAGATATTTGACCTACTTTTCAAAAAATCTAAGATTGGCTATATCTTTTGATTGGTAAGGGATAGGGCTTTGATATTTCACATGTATATTTCTTGTGACAAGCCCTTTTTTCACATACTATATTTTTTAACCTATTGACCTTGATCTAGATATTTGACCTACTTTTTAAAAAAAACCAAGATTGGCTATATCTATTGATTGGCAAGTGATAGGGCTTTGATATTTCTCTTGTGTATTCCTTTTGACAATACCTTTCTACACATACCATAATTTTGACCTCATGACCTTGACCTAGATAATTGACCTACTTTTCAAAAAAATTAAGATTTGCTATATCTTTTGATTGGTAAGTGATAGAGCTTTGATATTTCATATGTGTATTCCTTCTTGTGACAAGGCCTTTCTACACATATCATAACTTTTGACCTCATGACCAAGACCTAGATATTTGACCTACTTTTCAAAAAATCTTAGATTGGCTATTTCTTTTGATTGCTGAGTGATAGGCTTTGATATTTCACATGTGCATTCCATGTGACAAGACCTTTCTTCACATACCATCATTTTTAGCTCACCTCGACGAAGTTGAGTGAGCTTATGCTATAACCCCACACGTCCGCGTATCTGACAAAGTACTGATGCTACAGTAACCAAACTGGCACAAGTGATTCATTTTTGGATGCTGAGGTAAACCCATGCATCGGATGCAGCATCTGACCTACATTTTCCGCTTGAGTGACTTGGTTAAGAAGTTTGGGGTAGCTCAGTATCTGACAAAGTACTGATGCTACAGTAACCAAACTTGCACAAGTGATTCATCTTCGGATGCTGAGGTGAACCCATGCATCGGATGCAGCATCTGACCTACATTTTCCGCTTGAGTGATTTGGATAAGAAGTTTGGGGTAGCTTCATCTTTGGATGCCGAGATGGACCCATGCATTGGATGCAGCATCTGACCTACTTTTTCCACTTGAGTGATTTCGCTTTTAAAAGCCAATATTGAGCAGAGTATAAGTGCTACATGTACCAAACTTGCATATTGGATGTATCTTTGATCAAACTTTCATAAAATGACCTTGACCTACTTTTTCTGATTGAGTGGTTTTGCCTTTAAAAGCCAATATACATGTACTAAGAAATATGTTTGAACTGAATTTTGCTGTCACGAGGTGAGCTTCGTAATCTGTGATTACCTATGTTTTACCTCGTGCACTTGCCCTATATATTTGACCTACTTTTCAACAAATCTATGATTTGCTATATCTTTTGAGTGGTAAGTGATAGGGCTTTGATATTTCACATTTGTATTCCTTATGAAAAGACCTTTCTAAACATTCCATAATTTTTAACCTAGTGACCTTGCCCTTGATATTTGACCTAATTTCAATAAAAAAAAAATCCGCTACGCAGGCGACACAAGCATTCCTTGGATTGCTTTTTTTTCATACATGCATATTTCAGAACAATTTCCCTATTTAATGATTATTTTCTCTGTCTTATTTCTGTATCTATGGTAAACATAGTCGCCATATATCTTGTGTTACAGATTTGATTGGTTCAATACCTCCTTGCCCCTTTAGTAGGGGTAACTACAGGAAATAGAAAGGTGCACACTAAAAATTTTGACTGACTTGAAATGCCTGGAAGTCTGTAAAATTGGTCTTTTTTGATTGCGAATCTTTGGCACGCATAAAAATGTAAAGAAAAAGGGGAGGGGGGGTCATGCATGTCCTTTTTTCGCAAATTTCACTTTTTTTACAGGAACTCTGCGTCCTCATCGAAAATGTTCCGAATTTTGCATATTTTCAAACCTATCTGTAGATTGCATAAAAGACAAGATCAAGTTCGAAGTTAAATTTATCACGACTATTGATTCAATATGCTAAAAATACATTTCCAAGCACCGCATTTCAGCATATTTACGGAAAATAATTTGTCCAAGTGGCTTCACTGGGTCATGAGGTTTGATACACCGTACACTGCTGTTTGGAAAATAAATTGGCTCAATTTCTGCACAACTCACTTGAATTAATATTGTCCGCTAACAACTTGTCTGTGTTAATTGGATTAACACGATTTTGACTGTACGTTACATGTATTAAGATGAAATCAATACTATTCAAAAGCTCTCATTCATAGATTTCTGTATAATTTAATATGAATAAAGGCAAAACCGAAAAGTCTTTGTTTTTTATGCTTCCGGAATCAAAGATACGGGGGCATATAGTTTTTGGCCTGTCCGTCTGTCTGTTTGTCCGAAAAACTTTACATTGGGCATAACTTTTGATAGGAAGGTGATAGAGCTTTCATATTTCACATGTGTATTCCTTGTGACAATACCTTTCCATTGATACCAAAATTTTTGACCTCGTGACCTTGACCTTGACCTTTGACCTACTTTTCAAAAACTTTAACATTGGGCATAACTTTTGAATGGTTAGTGATAGGGCTTTCATATTGTACATGTGTATTCTTTGTGACAAGATCTTTCCATTGATACCAACATTACTCTGACCCTGACCTCTCACATACTTAACAGAAAATGGTGTTTATACCAACAAAGATGCCACCGCGGGGCATTCGTGTTTCACAAACACAGGCTTTATTATTTTCTGGCATACTAGCTATTAATTATGAAAGGTTTGGTCTTCAATTTTAAATAAACTTAATTTATGAAATCATTTCATTGTTTTATTCTGTTTCTGTTGCACATTAATGTGGAATTTTACAAAATGATTTTATTTTTGATGTTGCATAATCGAACTATACTAGCTGGGCATATGACTTTGGATCGCATAATCCATCTTTTCAAATCAGTAAAAAAGTTGTTGTTTTGAAATGTGACTATTTTCTCTTGTTTGTACTTTTAAAGGTTGTCTGAAAAAAAAACTTGTCTGCATCCGGCAAAAATCTTGTTAGAAAGGTTGTGGGCTAAAATCCTGGTACTGGCACTATCAGTATTCAATGTCAGTATGTCAATTAGAGCGTGCATGGGTATCAGGTGAGCGTTGTGCCCCCTGGGGCTCTTGTTTTTGTAAAAGCTTTTAAGATGGAATGGTCAGAGTTGATTGACTATCTTCAAAGTACCTGAAATATTTTGTTTTGTTTACCATTTACATCTGTATTATTTAAAAAAAAATGTAATGCAAGATGGCAAAAGCCAAATCTTATTTACACAGAGCATACAAAAAAAGTTCTGTCATTATATTTTTGAAATTATATAAAAGTGCTCTGTGTCTCTGGAGTTCAGCATTCATTGACACAGTTGAAATTTTATGCTGAAAGTACAAACTAAAGAAGTTATGTCATTATATTTTTGAAATTATATGAAGATATTCTGTGTCTGTGGAGTTATACTTTTTTCTGACGCAGTTAAAATTTTATGCTGAAAGTACAAACTTTTGTTTTGAAAACCAATATCAGACAGTTTAATTTCAACACATTCTGTAAAGTATCAATCTCCCATGAATACACGTGATTCAAAGCAATGATTTTCATGTAATTTCCCGTATCTACATGTAAATTTGACATATTTATTTCAGAGGCGGAGGAAGAGTATAGTGACCCCTGGGATCAACCTGATGACTACAGTAACATAGTACACTCACTTAGTAACATCTGGTCACAGAGTCAAATACGACACATGTGTGTCAGATGGAAAGGTTGGTTAAATACAAATCTAGCACATGTGTGTCAGATGGAAAGGTTGGTTAATTACAAATACAGTTCATGTGTGTCAGATGGAAAGTTTGGTTAAGTACAAATCTTGCACATGTGTCTCAGATGGAAAGGTTGGTTAATTACAAATACAGTTCATGTGTGTCAGATGGAAAGTTTGGTTAAGTACAAATCTTGCACATGTGTGTCAGATGGAAAGGTTGGTTAATTACAAATACAGTTCATGTGTGTCAGATGGAAAGTTTGGTTAAGTACAAATCTTGCACATGTGTGTCAGATGGAAAGGTTGGTTAATTACAAATACAGTTCATGTGTGTCAGATGGAAAGTTTGGTTAAGTACAAATCTTGCACATGTGTGTCAGATGGAAAGGTTGGTTAATTACAAATACAGTTCATGTGTGTCAGATGGAAAGTTTGGTTAAGTACAAATCTTGCACATGTGTGTCAGATGGAAAGGTTGGTTAATTACAAATACAGCTCATGTGTGTCAGATGGAAAGGTTAGTTAAATACAAATCTTGCACATGTGTGTCAGATGTATATGTTGGTTAATTACAAATACAGAACATGTGTGTAAGAATTAAAGGTTAGTCAATTACAAATAAAGCATGTGTTAGGTGGAAAGATTGCTTAATTTACAAATATTGCACATTCATATCATATGGAAAATTTTATATTGAAAGTTAAGTTAATTGAATTAAAAGAACATCATATTCAAGTTAAGATCTATGCTTTTTCTTTGTATTGGGCTTTCATTGTTGGAATAATATACAAATTTCCTCTTTTTTTTTTGCAGAGAGTTTATTTGCTCATACATGGATTAGGAAAACTTGGGACTTCATGAAGTTTTGTGGAAATTCCAGCATAAATTTTATTTCAGACTTCCAACAAGTGCAAGGTAATTCTCCCTTTTACTTCTTTTATCAATAATGATTATGACTGATTTTCAAAGAATTTGATAAAGTTAAACCTGTTTTAAGAGACACTCTTAAGGAAATGTTATAACAAAGATCACATAAGATATGCGGTCTCCTAATACATGTACAGGTTCATTTACATGAAAATTGTTTACTTGGGAAATTCCATCGTCCCATAAAACAGGAAGTCCCTTAACACAGTGGGTTGCTAAGGCAGGTCAACAGTAGTACATGTATGAAAGTAAGGACTCATTTGGTTATGGATAGTTGAAGCTAAATACAAGTTAGAGATCTACAAATTTAATTGTGTTAGTCTAACATTAACTTTGGTACCTAACAGACTTCATTTGAAAACAGTTATTTTATATCGTATTTGACTTTGAAGGTGGACCAGAAAGAAAACTGTCATGGTTGAAGGACAAAGGCAAAGAGAAGTACGAGCAAGTCAAGTCCCGCATCATCAATCATCACAGAATTGGTAAATGCTTTAAGGAGTTTACCTACATATACATGTACTTTAGTAGGAGTTACTGCCCTTAGAAAATAATATATCCTGATTTTAGTAAAAATTGTCATGTATAGGAATTACTATCCTTTCCTTTTCCTATACATGAATACTTAGCATGGTCAGTAAGTCACAACCTTTATTCTGCTTGTTCAAAGGAAAATATCTCTGGATTTATCTCAATTTCTGGATTCCCAAATGTCCAACATCACAACTGTTGATGAACTTTTACATTATGACATAAGCAATGGACAGTCAAACAAAACCTTGATGTACCATTTGATTGACATCAAATGTTTTAGTGTTTGAGCAATTGTGATATGGGAAAATTTGGCGACCCTTCTATATTCTGATGCAATTGTCAAATTATAAGTACATGTATAAATGTTGTGCAATATTTTCATTTTGTGATATTTGGTAAGTCCGTAACTTGAACATGTTACTTGAATGTTTGATGGTTAGTTTTTTGGCCGGATTGCAAAGCAATTCCGGTCTATAGATTGACGATGTTTTTAAATGTAAAGCAAAGTTGAATTTTACGGGTAGACCTAACAGAATGTACATATACATTGTAGATTTTTACAAGTGATCTTATTAAAGAGCTGTAACGATAAGGGCTTGATTTAGCCCTGAAATCATTCGATTATTTCTCTTGTGCTTTCCTTCCTTTGAAGAAAAAGAGAAAAATATTATATATTAGAAGATTTTTCATAAGTGTTTTATTTTAAAAAAATTGATGCAAGATTTGATAATTACAACTTAAATAAGTAGGGGGTAACAATGTCTGAAAACGTCAATTAGCGAACGAAAATATATAAAAAATGCATTTTTAACATAAATTTTAAGTGTTTTATGTTTCAATCCTCTCTTATTTTAAAAATGAAAATGAAAATGATAACATCGAAACAATTATGTTAATGTTATTGGTAAAATACACAATCCGGAGACTGAAAACCGTTATATTTTGTACTAAACAGCCACATTGTAAACGTTCAGGCGCGAAATACACACTGTGTAGAAGTAGACATCATTATACAAATGTATTGTTTATTTCATTCGTGTATGTTGTATATTTCATCAGAATCCATTTAGGATACATGTAGATTGTTCTATTTTATAACAAGAAGAAATGAGCAATATTTATCTATCTAACAGCTTTTAAGTCAGATTCTTAAAAAATAGCCAATCCCCCCTTTTTCATTTTTTGTCTGTGGGACATTGTTCCACCCCAAGTAACGGAACCACACTTGGTCAGAAAATTGGTATTAATAATATACACCTTTGGTAGAAGTGGCATTTTGTAACTCGGGGTGGAACAATGTTGTAAAAAACTTTTCCGTTTTCCATTGATTTCTATAGAAAAAACGCACATTTTAACCCAAATATCGGTATTGTTATTGATAATTTATTAAATCAGACATTAGATTCAGATATGCATTTAATGAATTGATATTCCTACCGAAAAATTTCTTGAAATTTCCACTTTTCAGGGCAGATTTTTTACGTCTTATCGTTGCAGCTCCTATTAGAGGTCACTACCTAACTGATGTGCACTTCCTTCATCTGTAATGTGGGACTGTATATATATATTGACATACGTGTTAAAGGGATAAAGTCATGGATATGAATTTAAAAAAAATGTCTTTCTCTTACTTTACAGCTACACTTCGTACACAGTGGAGTAACTTACACGATGACAAAAAGTTCGGAATCACCTTGGCAGCTTTCATTATTTTGGTCCTAATCCTAGCTGATGCTCAAAATGCCGATGGATTCCTTCAAGCCGTCGTATTTCCAATAATAAATGCTGTGATATCTATAGGCTATGAAATCCTGTCATGTCTGACATTTTGTATGGTACGTCCCATTGTTTGCTCCGCTAGATGTCTCCTGGAGGTAGGGTTATCTTTCTTGGAGATGTTTTTCACAGTCGTCAAGGCTCCGGTTGAGATAATGATTATTTTAATATTACTACCACGTTATGTTTTACTCGGACTTTTCTCGTTTACCACCAATGTATTATTTGCACTGATGAAGACAGTATTACCTTTGTTTGTGTTAGTTTATTTCCTGAGTCCCGACGTTCAAAGACGCTGCCATGAAATGTTTGCTCATTTACAGAATAACTTACAAAACGGCAATGCACGTAATGGCCATGCGCCAAATGATCAACCGCAACAGCAAAATTAAGCATGTCCATTCAGAACAGTATTATTCCATAACTATGCATATGTTATGTTTGTTTTACATTGCCAGTACAGACTTGATAATGAAGTTGTGATGTTATAAACTAGTGCTACATATTTTTTTTCCCACATTGTACATGTATTTATAATGTAAATTATTTTACAAATGTTAAAGAACAAATGTTTAGATGCATAATGCATCAGTCAGTGTCTGTTCAGTAAGACCCTTGTGTTTTGAAATTTGTGTCTTTTGATTTATGTTTTTATGCATAAATGTATGAAAAGAAACATTTTAGTCCAATATATAAACGATAAAGGTAATGTAGCATACGTCAGAGAAATAACGTCTTTATTTAGAAGCAGATGTACTGTCACATGTCTGGGAGATGTTGTAACTATCCTTTGTAATTTATGTATGAAAATGGAATATGAAGAAAAATTCGAGACTTTGAATATCAAGAAAATCAGATTTCAAGAGTCCCACACTAGGCCATACCGTTAATAGATTTGAAAAAAAAAAATAGAATTTCATTTGTAAAGGTCAATTACAAACACATCTGAAGGTATGAAAATTAATTAAGTTGAAAGATTAGCCACTGCTTGATATCATGAATATTTTTGCCAGATTTTTGTCTATTCATTGATATTTTTCCATCGCTTCATGGTTTGAAGTTGTTCTGAGTGTCCGTTTACAAAGTGAAATGCTAAGAAAATGAAATAAATTTTCTGTGATACAAATCAAAATATTAAACTTCATTAATGCAAAAAAATGATAAAAATCTGAACTGAATCATTTCAAGGTAAAGGGATGTGTTTATATTTTTGAACTCACTATTCAAAACAGAAATGGCAAAGTTTTAAAATATTACATGATGTACAGAGACAAACCTCTCTTTCGGGAGAGAGCACATTTTGCTCATTTTTTTGTCTGTTGAATTTTTACTGGAAATTTACATGCATGTGTAGGAAATAAGAAAATGAATGTAAATATTATTTTAGAGCTGTGTTTTGATAGTACATGTATTTAATCGTTTGACATGACCATGAATGTTTCTCTCTGTTTCGTTATTTTTAATTTTGTGAATTATTAGATCACTGTTGAGCATCTTTGATATAGCAACCATATAATGGAAGTTGGAAAATTGAACATATGTACAAAATGTATTTAATTTCAATGAAAAGTAGAATGTTTAAAGTGAAAATGTCTGTTGGTCTGTCCATCTGTCTGTCAGTCAGTCTGTAGGAGCATATTGTATCAACTGGTTTTATTGAAGCAAATCATAAATGACTTCTGTTCATGTTTTCATCTCAGGTTCATATTAAGTTTGATTTTCATAATTTGCTAATTTTTCTTCATTTGATTTTCTGTCTTTTTCTATACACATAAATATACATGGTTGCAACAGATTCATTTGATCTCTAATGTTTTTTATATATTGCGCCCCTGCATATTCATAATGGCTTCATTAGCCAACACTTCAGTATTGATGATTGGTTTTTATTTAAAACTTTTTAACAGGTAAAAAATTTTTTTTTTTTGCACCTCACTGTATGCAATTTGATGCCTTTTGTAATTTGTCATAGCAACACTCTGTAGCTTGAAGGAATTTGAAAAATAGAAAGATAACTCTGAAATTTGTTTGTGTGCATCATGCTAAATATTTAAGTTGAAGCAAACTTGACCTTTATAATAAAGTTAATTTATTTAGGAAATGGAATTAGGGTATGGCATTGTATTTGAAATAAAGTGGAAAAACTGCAATGTTTTTAAAGGTGCGAATAAAGTGTTAAATCTGCCTTGAAAAATAATTACTCTAACTACTTCTTTAGTTATCCTGCAATGTGTTGGAAACTATAAAATCATACAATTTGTACCTCAAATTATTCAAAAACATACAATGTTGCCCCATTTCAACTGTGTTGAATTGCACATTGGATGCAGATTTTTGGCATCAATGAATATAATGTAGCATTGTTAAGGACATCGTTGTTGATTTAAATGTCATAAATTGAAAGCAGTGAGCCAATAAAATTGGATGTAAAGTCTGGTATGAATTGAAATAAATATCAAGATTCTCTCTATGTTAGATGATAATTATTGATATATTTTATCTATAGAAAGTAATGAATTGTTGAATTAAATTTTCAAAGTTTTCTCTTGTGATGTGCAAATGCATAATTTTGAGCATGGGCAAGTACATCAAAACATTTACATTGTATATTGTTTGAATGTGAATATGGTCATAGAGAATAATGTGCATTATTTATCAAGTCATTTTGTCATCTCGCTTGTTACTTCATTACTATATTTTTACAAAAAAAAGTCCTTTTGTTAGTCACTATCTTTGATAGCTTTAAAGTCTAGTACCAGTATGGTTCATACAATTGTTTATATCTCCTTGCAAAAAAGATTTTTATCACTTATTGGAATCTAATAAATGATTTAATAAGATGGTTATAGAACAACAAGTTGATTTTTCTGGGGGAGGGGAATGGAAGTTGAGAGACTTTGCCAAAAACAAAGAAAAAGAATTTTCCTAATCATGTATCTTTACTATCTTTTTAACATGATCGATGGTATGACTCATGATCAAAATAAGTAGATTTAAGTGTCATTTTAGCGTACTGTTTAATATGTGTGCCACACAGAAAAACCTCTCTTTTCAATTTCGGACTCTGCATCTCCATCACAAGTTCTTATTTTCTGCTGGAAACTTAAACTTTCGGATTATAGCATTTTTGTCGCAAAAATTGGCATGTGTATAAAATTTGAATATGCAAGGAGTGACAGCTTTAAAATGTCATGGAACTCTTTCTTTCTGTTATAATGCTTCCATCGATGAAAACAAATTTTAGAATATATTTGTAGTATTGTGTTTGACAACAGTTAGATGTATTCCAATGAGTGCCAATTTATTTTCATATGCATATCAACCAATGAGTTTGAAATGATTTTTATTCTTAGAATAAATATAAATGAAAATTTACAATATGCGACTTTATTTCTATAGATACATGTATGATCAACATGAATTTGATTCTAAGCAGTCTAGCTGAATTTGAAAGGGGAGATGTTCATTCAAATTTTATTCAATTGCAATGGACAAATTTTGAGATATTTCCCTCCATTTTAGCAATTACGAATTCCTATTTTTAGTGCATTGAAATTCGAGGAAAAAATATATTAAAAAATTCAATTGAAAAAATACTAAAATGAAAAAAAAAAATTAAAATTGAAAAAAAAGCAGAAATAGACTTGAGGCTGATGAAGTATTATTCTTTTTCTTAAATTGATATAGGTTTTGTTCCAATTTTGAGATTCCCTTTCCATTGGTCCTCTGTGAACCAGAGGAGAGAAAAGATACATATTTGAAGTAAAGCAGTATTGATACACCTATTTGTCCATAGCATTATATTTTTGAATGGATGAAGTTTTGGATTTTGAATAAGATGAACTTGATCGAGGACATCTATAGTCCTTAGCTTGATTGGTATTGGTCCGTAGCTTGATTGGTATTAGTCCGTATGACCTTTACTATTTCTTACAAACCTTCAAATGTGATTCTTTTGTTATTCATCGGTCATTTTATTTCATAAAGACCGCGGACGATTCTAAATATACGAGGTTTTATGAACGTTCAGTGAAGTGGGGAGGTCAATAAAAAACAATGAGGGGCGGAGAAAAGAAAATTATTTTACTTCTATATCCTGATAATCGTTACCGTTGCAAAATTCCACCCGATAATTTGCATGGACGATTTCATTTTGAAAAGCAGGGGCGTACTAAATATTTAGATTTTTATTTTTCGGAAAATTGAAGAAAATCTGCGGTTTGTAAGTCGGATAAAGACCTCGTTGAGTTCTGTATGAAGGTTAGATGCCCTCGGAGCGAACAGGGTGGTGTTTAAAGACCTCGGCCTCGGTCTTTAAACACCACCCTGTTCTCTCCTCGGGCATCTAACCTTCATACAGACCTCAACTCGGTCTTTATCCTATACTTATTCTAATGCAACGTCGATATAACGTCGATTTTCATTGGTTGTTTGTTCCTTAGTTACGGCTGTAAAAAGAGAACATTCTAGGCTTTGACGTTGCTAACATCACAATTCACCTTATATTCACAAAAATATAGATTGCATTAGAATGGGAATAACACGATACTGATGTTCTGTTTGCAGACAGTAAATGCTGATTTTACGGTGCAAACATCCGTTTTGGCAAACTCAGTTTGTGACCGTAAAATCAGCATTTACCGTCCGCAAACTTAACGTCAGAAACTAGTTATTCCCTAAGTGGAATAATTTGCTGTGAAAAATACCATTCTAGAGATGTTGTCTATTGTTACAAAAACTTGACAAAATACTTTGCTCACAAAAAATGGTTAAGTTATCAAATTTTTAAAAACAATTTGCAACTTTGAATACATATTTTAAATAAAGCATATAGATTAACAAGTGTTGTAGATTTCAGTCATCAATGTAAGACAAGCAATTTGGTAAGTAACAATTTGTATGAAGAAATTTTGAGGCGAAATCTGAAGAGGATGGTATTAAAAAGGGTCACTTTAAAACAAGTGCATAAAAAAATGTGAAAATACTAATTTTAGAAATTGTTTATGGATTTCTGTCTGGTCATCTTGGAATGGCTTTAATTTGAAACTTCTGTGGATGTAATACTAGACCAAGTTCATATTTTCTTGGATCCACCTCAGGAAGCTGACTGTGATCCTCTGGTTGGAATGTAAAATTTTTGAACAGTGACGTAACGAACAGGAAGAGGCGATTTTTGGCAAGAACTTCACCCAAGCATACTCTGCGACCGGCACCAAATACTAGTAATCTGGAAATGAAACGTAAATTTAATTTAAAATTTAAATTCAGTAAATTAATTCTTAATGTTTTGTGAAGTTTCATTTACCCTTCTTCATAATGTTGTTTTAAGTTTTATTTGATAAGTCATGGTGAAATTTTAGAAGTGAATATTAACAAGATGATGGTTTCACTTTATGCGAAACAAAAATTCAAAATACCTATGTGAAATGACTATTCTTTCATTCAGTTAATTGTGGGGAAAATCAGAAAGTGCTATTTGCATTGTATACCTTTCTTATCTTTTTTGTTACCTTTTTCGATTATGATGTTGAGGGTGGACTAAGCTGCCGTCTTCTTCAAGGAACCTCTCAGGCTTAAAACTATAGGGATCAGGCCATACCTCAGGATCGTGATGGGCTGCCCAGATGTTGATGTAAACCTTTTTAAGAAAATATTAAAATAGTTGTATCTGAGACAATGTCAATTTTACAATCTGAAGGGAAAAAAACAAAACAAACTATCAAACAAAAGGAATTGAAGTTTTTAATTCTGAAAATAACTTACAATGAATTCAATGAAGCACATACCACACTAGCCACATAAAGGCGGCCCAAACAAACTTGTATGTTGCTTGTAAAGATGTAATTTTAATCTTGATGAATTTTCAAGATGGTTCAATCGGCAGTGCAAACTCTTTCCGTCAGACGTGCTCTTTACTGTTAAAGGGAAGGGTATTTAAGGATCCCTGGAAGCTGTCACAAACGCATTTTTTCAACAAAAAAAGGAAAGGGGGGGGGGGGGTATAAAACAAACTTCCAACATAATTTGCGTTTAAATATGTGCATCCCCTTATTGGCAAATATAGATTCGTTCATGACCAAGAAAGGTGTAAAAAATTATATCTGTAAGATACTAACAGTTGTATTTTCTGGAATGAAGTAATCCTGTATATGAACATCTCTGATGGTACAATGTGGTACTGCTAATGGTACATGGGCTATATAACGTAAAGTCTCTAGTATAACGGCCTGGGTGTAGGGCATGTTCTGTCTATCTGCTAGTGTAACAGGGTTACCTCCCTCCGTGCACTTGTCTATCTCCCCCTGGATCCGCCTCTGGACCTTAGGATAGTGCAGTACCAGGGATAGGAGACACACTATGGCGGTAGTTGTAGTATCCGTGCCTGAGGTGTGATAAAAAGTGATAGAGTTCATTTTTCGAGAATAAAATTCATATGCGAATCATAAAAGGTGGAGTGGGCGTCGTCATGAAACCCTCGCCCGAATTTGCAAATAGTGCTGATTTTTCCAATTTTGTGTATACAGTAATTTTCTCAAAATCAAAGTCTAGAGCAACCCCCCCCCCCCTCTTCAACCCCTTTGGGAAATTATCGAACCCTTTGGGAAATTCTCACTCCCTTTGGGAAATTCTAGATCTGCGCATAATATTTTGTGCATGTATCATTATCATATGTACGTAAAAGATGCATATGTAATAAAAAAATGTTGGGAAAATGTATTTAGAATTCAATATGAACATGATCACTCAGCATTATATTGATTTTCAAACAAGGAATCCATTATTCATTTTCTGTTAATCCAATTTAATTTGAATGTCGGTTCCTTCATGCATTATCATATTGAAGAAATAGCGATGCACATGCATTTTCCAATCGATTTTCTACTTTCCTATGGTTGACGTAATGTAAAACGTACCCGCTAGAACTAGATTAGTGAACACTTCTTTGATTGTCCCATCGTTTAGATTCATTGTGGTACCAAGTTTAGAATTTTGATGTCTCATGATATTCCCTATGACACTTTCATCTCGTAGCTGAAACATTAGAATTACAAAAATTTTATGTTCGGTCGAGGGATGGTAAACTTATGTAAGACACGTAAAATCTCGTAATCAATCTATTTAAAAGACGTACAAAACCACTCTTACATGTGCAAAATCACTCTTTACGCTCACAACGCAGTAGAATTTGTTTATAATGAAACTGGATAAAAAGACGTACATTGTATGTTTATTATGTGGCGAATTATTGGATCGCCAATGCCCGACATCGCCATCGTCTTTTGTGACGTCATAATGAATGACCAGTCAAAGGGGCAATTCGATCATGACGTCATTATGTTATTTCCTCCAACAGTTCTCGGGACACATCGAACTCATAACGCTCGTTGTAAATGTTCTTTGATTGTTTGGATATGAAGGTATGTTAGATCAAGAACAATTCTTACATAATTTGCAGTAATTTTCTCCCAGAAAGCATCACGTGATGTTAGGGCGTGTTCGAGTCGCTTTCGTTGATGACACCCCCAGAATCGTAACCAGGGTAGGATGTCTAGTGATCTTCCCTCCCCTGATCCAAATGCTACATTGAATAAGGTTCCTATCTTCTTCAGCTCGCAGAACTCTCGACTCCCGTGTTCAAATCGACAACCTAGAAGCTAATATACGGAGATAAAATGAATTTAATTAAAACCTCATCATTTTGAAAAATTGGTGCTTGATCCGTATCTACAGTACATAGACAGAGACCTTTTGTTTTGTCCGATTGTAGCAGCTTGCCTTTGTGTTCGAGATTTAACAATGCTAATTAAAAGGACAAAGGCTGTATAAATCAAGTACATTTTAGCAAGACTTTTTGGGACATAAAATGCTGACCTTCTAATTTTCACCTATTTTTCACAAAATTTGAGTTTGATTTGGCAACTTTTGAACGACATGCAATACTTACTGTCTTGTAAAATTTTTATGGATTTACAAATACGATACATTTAGCAATTTTGTTAACTAGAAATACTTACAAATGACATCATGACGTTACTGACGGCGTCATGGACTATCGGAGCTGGATCAAACGCTGTCACCGACTTATCCCGAATCCTCTGTACAAGTCTGTCCATTTCGGGGATACATTTCTGTTCCAAGTTATCCAACCCATCTCCATAAGCTTTAAGGGATTTGAGCACTTCCTTTCGAAGGAATACCAGTTTCGGGGTGTAGGTTTGCCATACTATTGAATTTCGGCTTCTGTCCACGACATCTGTTCGATACATCTTTGGGCGTCCAGCAAATGCGTCATCGCTTTTCACTAGTGCGTCATGAACCGATTTATAGTCATTCAACACTACTATTGTCTCGTCGTACAGTCGGACCTCAAAAATAGGACCATACTGTTTTGTCCATTCCTCGAATTTTATATGACATTTTTGCATATCTAATAAGTGGGCGTGGCCTATGAAGGGTAAACGCCCCTTTATACGCGGGACCCTGTTTCTTTTCCCATGAAATGCTGATATAAGTTTGCTGTATATGTTTACCAAACCGAATATAAACACTACAGATATAAAGATCAAGTCAGCCACCATCATCCTGTAATGCAAAAGAAAAAAAAGTTTAATATAATAATTATTATTAATTCGCTGCTCCCGTGGATCAAGAGTAATATCGAGATGGCCAGAACCTCCTCATTTTTTGCAAAAAAGACAAAAATTTCCCAATTATTCTGTAAAAAGGGCATAATTTTCCCGATTTCACGTCACATCAGTATTATTATAGAATATAACAGAAATCAATATACGACTGATTTAAACATTGCTATTTGCAAGTGATTTATTTATTTCAAATTTTATCGAACTTTGACGTTGGAGCAATGACGTGACGTCACTTTATATTTGTCCAATCAAAGCATAAAGAACAATACTGAAGGTTGTTACAATGTACGTGATGCGTACCATGTGTAGACGGTATATCTGATCCATTTACACTAATTATTAAACAATTGTTTGGAAATTTAAATGCCGCAATGAATGGATACATTTTTTTTGCGTGAACCCGGATCCATAGATTTCAGGGGTGGACTCCATAAAATATTGTCTTCAAGGTCGTGATACATCTTATATTCACCTTCAATTTAATTGCTTCTAAATTATCTATTTACATGCTGCATGCTATCTAAGACTGACTCCTTTTGTCTTTATAAAACGTAACATATCAGTGGACGTTTGTCTCAGCGTGGGCGTCACATGTGATCAGTGCAGTGTAAGCTACTTGTAGCTAGCAAATCCTATGAATCAGCAGCTTTTTACACCGTACTACGTGATCGCTGCACATTAGATTCAATATGAATATATAAAAACAATTGTACTCACCAACACCAAGCTGATCGATAATTTGACTCGACGTGAAGCAAAGAAGATGTTGAGGATCCAGAGTGCTTCATACATAACATCCATGTTAATATATAGTCAAGGACAGTCATGTAGGTGCACACCCTCACAAGATCACGTGTACTTGTACCAAGCTTTGATTAGCAAGACGTGCTACACAGAATATCTTTTCATTCCTCCATTGTTGCAGATTAACCTTTTACTTCCCACATCGAAACCTTCATCCGATTCAGGGAGAGTTAGCAGTATATGCAGCTTTGCCACATAAAGGCCTATTCACCTTATCGCATTTTCTGGGATTCCAAAATTTTCACACGGAAATTGATTGGATAAAACATTTTTAAAACAACGTGTTTAGTCGCGGTATGCGTGACATTGAAAGAACAACAAAACTACTATGGTTACTTCCTCGTCGTATATCCTGCTGTATTATCATTCAATGCGAGTAAAACAAGAGCCCCACGGAGCACAGCGCTCACCTGATAACTATGCATGCACACTCTTATGAGGCGCCGTTTTACTATTTATTCCCTATTTTTTTTATATCACAAATTCGAATTATAAATAGTAAAACGGCCAATACAAATTGATATTTTGATATCACAAAATCTTATCGAATTTTTGATATCACAAATTCAATTTTTTGATATCAAATAATCGATTTTGTGATATCAAAAAATGAATTTTTGATATCACAAATTATTTTTTGATATCAAAAAATAAATTTGTGATATCAAAAAATAGGAAATAAATAGTAAAACGGCGCCCCATACACTCTTACCACACTGAGAATGAATAATAATAATTATTGTAGCTGTACTTTACCAGGGCAGATCCAGATTTTCGTGTTCAAATGAAAGTATCTGTAGGTACCATCAGGACGTCTAGAGCAATTGATGTAAGAAAAATCGCTCTTGCATATTCAGGAAAATAAATTGCCTGTCACTTTTTTGGTACTTAAAAAGAAATGAAACATATGAAATTGAAGGAAAAAACAATTAAAAAGAATTTAGAATCCTGAATGTGTCGAATATGCAATAAATGAAAGCACAAAATCACACATTAATAGAGTTATTAAAAGAAAAAGTTGAAAAATGAGCATTTCTGACAAAGTCAGGAACCAAAAAAAAAAAACCACCACTTCTTAAGAAATCCCTCTAGACCATTCTGATGCTTTCGGTTTGTCGATACATGCTTCAGTTATGAAGAAGAAGTTTGTTAAAGGAGGGTACCCCCTGTGACCTACTTTTGCCTGTGGTGGCGCCACCTATTGACGGATCCGGACAAACAACAACACTTGTAGGGGACCATTAGTACTTCATTCCTACCAATTAAGTTTCATCAAAATCCCTTTGCTGGTTCTGGAGAAGAAGTCCAATATGTATGAAAATACCCCCCTTCCTTTTTACAAAGGATAAAAATTCATGAAAAGTAAAAAAAAAACAAAAACAAAATTTTCACTCAAAGACAATACCAAACCACTGAACAATTAAAGTGTGACAAATATGCAGTAAATGAATGCACAAAATCACACATTAATAGAGTTATTCAAAGAAAAAGTTAAAAAATGAGCATAATTCTGACACAGTCTGAAAAGATGTAAAAAAACGCGTCAAGAATAACAACACTTCTAAAGACATCTCTCGGTGAGCTAAAGAAAAAAAAAAACCAACGGGGAGGGGTAACAAGAATAGCTCATCTTCTCTGATTCTTCTGTCGATTGATCTGTTCGTCGAAAGAGGTTTATCATCATCGTCGTCATCATCATCATTATCACTTAGTCTTACCAACTTTATTCACTTTAACGGTGCCGTATTGATGGCGCAGCCTACACACCATTTCATCTATCAGTAATTTTTGTTGTCTCGTTCTCTCTAGTTATTTGATGTTTGTTTGGTAGTGTATTATGGTATACATTGTTTTATTGCAATTTAAAAAATTATTTAATACTGATGTGCGTATTTGTTTTCTTGTGGTCATCGAATTTGGAGGTTTTATTCTGCTTTTTCTAGAAGCAATCCCTACACAGTTCATTTCTTCTTCTGGATACAAGTTTACGTGATATCCTTACAGAGTAGGTATCACGTACACTTGTCTTGAGAAGATGAATTCATGTCTACGGTAGATAACTCTACTCAAATTCCGAACTCTGTCTAGACGTCTTCATTGTGACGTCATAGACATGACGTCATAATAAGCGGTGGGGAAGTAGAGAAGGAAATGGCGATAACGTAAATAGTGGAATAACGGGATGGACAACGATTATCACGGGACTTCTGGGACTACAAATATCCATGCTAAGAAAATCCAGACTGAATATTCAAAGAAACAGAAGTATCTAGAAAAATGCGCCTCATACAACGTCAAAGCTATTGGGTAAAAATTTACATTTATTTCTTGAATATTCGACGATATTTCATGAGCATCGACAATGAAAAGTGTGGCTCCTGTCCAGCAATGGACAAGACGTCCAGACCACAGGGATTAGAATATGCCTCTTTAAAGATGGGTTTCTAGACAAGTTAATCACATTTCCCTATAACTCATAACTTATCTTTTTTAAGGAAAATATGATTATCGAGAGACCAATTTTAAGGAGGGTTTCGAATCCTGTCCATGCACGATAGTAATTTACTCAGTGCACACGCACTATACAACACTCTTTAGAGTACATGCGCACTACCAGAAACTGTTGGTTCTTTGTTAACCAAGGAGTCAGTCGGGTCAGCAGAGCTGTAACCGAGCAATGAACCTAAACGTTACAAAAGGTGTTATTTGACGGATACCAGTTTGTTGCTGTCGATCAAAGGCTATCGTAAAAAGAAATATTCCGTATTACTCTACTTGTATTTAATCGTTGACCATCAATGTAAAATTGATTATATCACCAATATTTTTTCTCTCAAAATTCCCATGCTGTAGAGACCAGTGCCAAGGACAATCATGATACTGGATCCGCAAATTATTAAACTACTAAGATTTATTTTATTGTTATATAACGTTTAATGTGGACATTTTACATTATTCAACTAATTGCACATTTATCATAATTACACCGTATTTGTTGCTTGGAGGGTCCTTGGAGTAAAAAAGTCGCAAGACCACGTGAGAGACCAACATACAGTATTCCCCCGATATAACGCCAACGTCCGTCCAGAGAAAAAAAATGGCGTTAAAGTGAGGATGGCGTTACATCGAGGGAGTAAAATAAAAGGATAATTGACAGCTTCTTAATTTCGCATTTCAAAAATGTGCTGGGTCGAATAAAAATGCATACACATGCAGGGTATTCAATACGATTTATTTGAGGCGGCGATTGAGAAATTTTAGAGCAAATAAAAATTCAAACCGATGACTTTTATCATCTGAGTCGGCGATTATTTCGCCGGGTGCCGCCCCTTATAGAAGTCAGTGCTAAACAGTAACATGAAATACATGAACATTCTTATGTTCTTGCATATGGACCGATCCAAGTTCGAATCTTGAATTCAGGTTACGATTGTCGCAAAATTTCTTAGTGGTTTCTAAGGGATATTTTCTTGGTTTTTACACCAGACAATCCGAAAGTCACCAGACATACCAGACATACCTGGTAAAATTTGCTTCGATCTGGTAATATATTTCAACTTTTTCTTAATAAAATGTTTGAATTTCTACAAAAATTTAAAAATGTCTGTTAAGTTGTAAAAACTTTCGCGTCATGCCTGTTGCACATGGTTGTTACTTATTTACTGAGAAATTTCCGGTGGTAATTTGGATGATTACGTTATTTTTAACATTTTCTTGCTCACCTCTGAGTTAATCTCCAAAAGTTCAGAATTCTTATTATTTTACGTTAACTCCTACTCCGTATACGCAAAACTGCCTACTTTTACGATTTTGACGTAGTTTTTACGACTAGCTATCCCATTTGACGACTTAAACGTACTTTTGTCAGTTTTCAGCAAATTGACATTTTCGATTTTCGAGCGCTTGATTGAGCAAATAAATGTCTTCAATATCTTATAGGCATAAATTTGTAAAATTTGTAACAATTTTGGAAGAGGACAAAAGATTTTTGTTCTCAAAATTGCATTAGTGGTATATATTACGCTTCAGTCCCCAAAACGTACAATTTCATGAACAAAATATTACACTTATGGTGAGAAATCTGTATTGCTGGCGTCACACTGTCCCGATTTAAGCAGCCGATGGCCACACGATAAAGGATTTTTTCAAATTCGGGTGTGATCGTAATATCATCGGGCTATTCGTAATGCCATCTTGAACCATCGTATGACCGCCGGCTTAATTTGTCAAACTTCGGGAACAACTTCGGGAGTGCTGTCAAAATCTTTGGCATGCCAAAAAATTCCCGATGGCATTCCCGAAGGACCATCTTCGAAACAGGTTCGTGTAATCATCTTGCCCTTCGTAAGACCATCGAGAAGGCATCTTGCGTATTCGTAACATCTTCGTTCTCCTTCGAATTACCATCGGGACCATCGGAGAAATTTTGCCATACGAAGGCATCACGAACGTGCCAAGAACCTCCCGATAGAGTTAGGAAGGCTACACGACTTCGTGACAACCTCGCAATTCCATCGAAATGACATCGTAATGTCATCGTACTCTAGTACGATGACTTTAAGATGAGATCCCGATACAAAAGATGACAGACACAAATATTAAACAAAACGTTTCAAATACATAATATTCAAAACCATTTTAAAGTATTATTCTAAGTTAATCCAAATTCATCAAAATAAAAACTTTTCTGACTTCTTCAAATTTGCAAGTTCAATTTGCAAGGTCACAATCAAGGCATTATAAAGCAAACGGACGTGCCTTGATAATGTTACGATAAGAAAAAAGAAGGCAGAATCATTGCTTCTTTAAATGCATCTAAGAGAACATGTACAGACTCAGTATTTCTATAATTACTGGCAATACTAGTATCTTGTTGTGACATATATCCATTTTCATCTTTCTTACATTGAATCATCACGTCTTCCACTTGTTTCCACCAATGATGTTTATAAATGAAATTCGTGATATTTTAAGACGATTTTTGGTTGACAATAATACATGTCAACTGCTAGGCAAAGGTCACTGATAACTGAACCCGTTGTCTATTTGTCCGTCTGGTAGACACATTTTCACATAAAGAACTGTAATGATATGCCTTGTAAAAACAAACTTTCAAAGATGGTCGAGCATGATAAGAATCAACATTCATATATCTTGGCTAACCATGCTACATAGACAGTGCGATTCAGATATTCGAAAACATACATTTGAGTTGCTAACTTACGGGTATTTTTTGTACTTTTTCTGAGACAGAAATAATAAAAGGCGGAGGAGGAAACCATTGATACTGTGCTACTGATTAAACAAGAATTTTTAAACATCCAAAACGTGATGCATTCCTGGTTATAATCCGATGCATCGCATTCTAGATACGACGTCGTGAAGCAATCTAATAGCCTTCGTCAATACATCGTAAGCCTTCGTATGACCGTCGGATATGTTTTAAGATAAAATTCGTCCCGTCGTGTTGTCATCGGGAGCGGTTCGGATACAATCGTGTAGTCATCTTTTAGCATCGTGTAATCATCTTTTGGAATCGTAAATACATCGGTTGTTGAGCGGATCTTAACCATATTCGGGAGTAACTTCGCACGAAATTGAAAATTTCATATTCGTGTGTCCATCGGATATCATAATCGGGACAGTGTGATGCCTACATATACGTGTGACCGGTGTCTGAATCAGATATCATATTCTGTGTGGTATACTGACAAACAAAGGTGACAATCATAAAATTCTGAGTTCTCTGGTGTCAGCTCTTCCTCAAAATAGATCTTAGCGTAAGAACAGGAAACCCAGCGTTAATGTTGATAGAGTTAACTTGAAAAAAATACCAAGATTTTCTAATCGTATTTTGGATGATGATACTGATGAAAAGGGCCATTATCTCAAATTTAAGGATAAAGCAATAAAAGTTATATTGTTTATTGTACTATTCTTACAATTAATTTTTGTTCGGTAAATTTGAATAATTAAGTCGTTCATTGATAATTTGTGGTCTACAAACTTTCACGTTTTGGGGGTTTTTTTTGGCACAGAATCTAACTGTTGTTGTCAGTTATAGCAATTTGCGTAGAATTGTAATTTAACGTAGGTGGTTAAAATTAAAAGGAGCTGTTAAGATAAGGCGTAAAATCAGCCCTGAAAAGTGGAATTTTGAAAACTGAAATTTCAAGAACCTTTTTTGGTAAAATGTATACCTATACGGCATCCCATCAGAATATGAATTTTGGGTCAAAACTTATCCTTTTCTCATAGAAATCAATAGAAAACGGAAAAGTTTTATTGAACATTGTTCCCCCCGGATATACAGAAAGCCACTTTTACTGGAGATGTGTATCCATGATACAAACTTTTTGGCAAAGTGGGGTTCTGTATCTCCGGGGGGAACACTACCCCAGAGACGAAAAACCAAAAATGGAAAGGGGGGTGCATTTTATAAGAATCGATCTTTTTGACCATTAAATATAACACATTTGACTATTTTTCCTCATTAATCCATCAAATATTGTGTACTCAATATGAATGAATGAAAGACACAAGAATTAGAAACGAAATAAGCAAGAGTGATGTTCATTTCTCCGTCAATGTGTATTTTGCGCTAAAAGGCGTACATTGTAGCCATTGAATGAAGAATAAGACCGTATTTTAAGTTCCGGATTTCATTATTTACCGATTAAAGGAGGTAGATCGTTCGAAATCTATTGCTGATACCCAATGTAGACATATTTGATGTCTTTTAGCTTATATTTATCCATTTTAGATAAAATATTCAGAAATTTATACGTTTTTTTGTCGATATTATCGGATTTTCTATCCTAGCACCCCTACCTCTTTCGACCTTAATTTTACAACCTTAAGAGTTCCTTAACATGATGTAAAACATGTAAAAGGTCTGCAAATACATTATATTTCAATAATTATTCATGTTTTTCTGTATACGATTCGCCATGCGGAAGAAATAAGTCACGAGATTCAGGGCTAAATACGGCCCTTATCTTAACAGCTCCTTTTTAAGATATATATTTATGATAGAAATACCTATCGATTCTTGATTTCTACACCCTTCAATGCGCTCGGTGAATAAATGTATACCAATATCAACTGAATCTTCCCTAGGTTATTGTGTACAATCCCTGATCATGCACAGAAGTTCATTTATGATAATGGTTATCCCCCCACAATGAGAACACTAGTATCCTCACACAGTGAGATGGTTACTGTTTACAGCCCCTCCTTGTCGCTGTCCTCGTCAAATAATAGAGCGATTCTTGTAGAAATCCCTCATGGTCATCCTATTAGAAAGTCAAGAGAGTGAATGTCAAACCTAAAACCCCAAAATCAGAATTCAGAAATCAAAAATCAATGAGCATACAACCCCCCCCCCCCCCCCCCCCAAAAAAAATGAAAATGATACAAAACAATTAAGCATTCAGCAAATAAGCACAATTGAATCCCCAATGTAAATGTGAACAGATGTCCGGGGAGAGTAAGCATCTCCTGCCTGTTTACAACACCCGTCATTAATTTCAGTTGCGCGGAGAAGTAAAAACTGGCGAACGTATCAAATTCTTTGTGTTGGAAGGCCCTATCCCAAAATATCTCCAATTTATATTGTGGACAGTGAGCTTTTATGTACATGTAGTTTTATATTTCCCCTGTGTCGTCTGAAGAATTTTTGAAGTTACAATTTGCTCACATTTCAACCTAGTGGATCCCATAGAGTGAAATGATTTCTGTTCATAGTTCATTCCTATGTCCTCCGACAGAGATTTGACATGTTTTTACAAACAACTGGCGTTCCCCCTTCCGTGAAATGATTTCTTTTCAAAGTCTATTCTGGTTGTGTTCCTGCAATTGGACTACTTTTGCTCGCAGTTCCTCATTATCCTTCACGATCTTGTTGTACACCTGATGCTTTCACTCCCGACCTTTATAATACCTTCCAGCGTTTACTAGTATATTTTATTAGGTCTTCCGACTTCCGTCGGAAGACCTATTGTTTTCGTAACCGTGGAAAATTGGATCAGCGATTTCTCAAGAACCCTGTAAGCTAGGACAATGAAAGTTCTCCAACGTTACGTTTGGAGTAAAAGCTAGATTGGTCTTTTTTATTTTTGGTCTCTGTTATTTTTTTTATCATGTTTTTTAGTAGATTCAAATATTTGACGGGAGCGTCGAATTACTCAAAAGGACCGAAAATTTCATGTTTTGCTATTTGTAAGCTTAAATATCTCGTATTTTGCTATCTACAATTTCCATTCTTTTTGAAAGTCGACAGCCATGCAAGATATGAAATGCTAGATGCACACTGTAACGATTTATTACGATGACGTCCTTCACCGTCCTTCATATTTCCAAATTCAGAAGTTCATAGGAGGAAGACACTTTATTGCTTATAGTAGTAAACAAAAATTAAGCTTATGAAGTTTCCTAAAAATTTCAATATTATTATTTTTTATCCATATATCTGTCTATTTAGTCTTTCTGATTTTTCCTATCTCTTACTGTTGAAAAGATATGAGCATCGAAATTTTGAGTTGGGTATTTCGATACACCTTCACGCCAACAGATCGGGCGCACACTAAAATTGGTAGTCCGAGTCCGACTCGAGAAAAGCAGTGTTGAGATTTTCAAATTCCGATTTCACGGCAATGATGAATATGCATTTCATAAATACATTTCGATATACACAATTTGATTTTAAAACAGTTAATTAATTTAGAAGAGATCAGCTACAAACCAGAATTTACACACAAAAAGTGGTAGTTTGATTCCGATTTCTAACCTACAAACCTGTTTCTAAACTTCAATAACTATATTTGAACATCAAGTTTAATTTCTAATTCTAGCAAACGTTCGAACATAATTTTTGGTTGGTTTATTTACAAATTGATGAACAATTTCTCCAACATTCTTCCCTCCCCTCGTTTTTCGAAAACAGTTCTGTTTATATTGAACGATGTCGCCATGATGGAAATTCAAAATAAACTTTGAAAAAAGGGAAGGGGGGGGGGGGTCCAAATTTGAACCTGCACAGCGAGAACCTCATGGTATTTATATATATATATTGAACGTAACTTGTTATTACCATTTCTCTTCTCAAGAAAATTGGTTCTACAGCTACGAGCTCGCCTTTTTTATGGGGGAAGGGGGCAGGAAGAATTTGCAAAAAAAAAAAAAAAAAATCCCGGCTCTGAAAAATGCTGAAAAAAATATTCCGGCCCAAAGGGCCGGCAATTTTTTTTCCCGGACCATGCAAAAGTAAGGATACATTGCATGATATGGAAATTTTTGCTGGCCCTTTGTGCCAGACAATTTAAAGTCAAAAAATTAATTAATATAAATACAAACTGTTCACATAACTGTATCTACCAGAGACCTAATACGCATAGGCACAAAAATCTAGAAAAGGTTCTATTTAAACATCATACAATCTGTCTGAAATTCGCTAATTGCAAAGAGACATCTGAAGGAACGGTTATTAACTCATACTCTGTAACAGAGGGGAGTTTAACTTACACAGACATTCACAACATTTGACAATTTGTTTAAATCCGGCCCGAAGAACCGGCGAAAATTTTTCTCCGACTCTGGTAATGGCTGAAAAAAATGACCTGCTCAGAAAATTGCTGAAAAAATTTTACCGGCTGGCAATAGAATTCCTGCCCCCCCCCCCCCCCCCCCCCCCCCAAATCAAATGGTTGCTCACCAACAATTATCGGTTTGAAAATTTAATGTTACTGCTATTTGAAAACTTAAATATATAATATAAATACATGTAATGTGACGTCCTTCATATTTCCAAACCAAAAATTGTATAGGAGGAAGACACTCTTGTTGCAACCGCAACAAGAAACCTTTCTAGTTAACGTTCCTTTCTCGTTCTCTGATTTTGCTTCTGGTTCCTTTTTTGAAAAATCCACATGAAGAAATTCTGTTAGAAGTTTAACATTGAGGCGACTTCTTCAGTTTATGAGCTTTCGTAAATACATGTACTGTCCTCTTGAAATTTATCCTGCAATGAGGATACATCTAGTTCAAGCCAATCCTTTTCTGATATCATATGTTGATGACTGTGTAGAATATTTGTTTCAGTCCTCAGAATAAAGTCAAATTATGTGAAATAATCCTGATCGTATTTTTCAAGTTAATCATGTATACTTTGCAGGAAGGAGGAAGAACTAATGCGGCGCAATTTGGAGAAATTGGAGAAGGAACGCGAGCGTCATGACCATGGGAGATCGGTGGGTATTAAAGTGTGATTATTTTCATTAAGATTCAAAAAAAGATATATGATGTAAAGCTTCTGTTTTATATACGTGGAGCCATATATAACTGACAACGATTTGTGTTTCGTTTAAATTTTTGAGGTTATCTTATTTTTCAGAGAGACCATGGTTTGGACAGCACAAGTTCAACAGAAGGAAGACGCCGAAAAGGGTAATATGAAAAAAAAAAAAAAAATAGAACCTGTGTTTGTGAAACACGAATGCCCCCGGTGGCATCTTCGTTAGTATAAACTTCATTTTTCTGTCAAGTATGTGAAAGGTCAAGGTGAACAATTTTGGTATCAATGGAAAGGTCTTGTCACAAGGGATACACATGTGAAATATGAAAGCTCTATCATTTACCGTTCAAAAGTTATGCCCAATGTTAAAGTTTTTGAAAAGTAGGTCAAAGGTCAAGGTCGTGAGGTCACAAATTTTGGTATCAATGGAAAGGTCTTGTCATAAGGAATACACATGTGAAATATGAAAGCTCTATCACCATCCATTCAAAAGTTATGCTCAATGTTAAAGTTTTTTTTTTCGGACAGACAGACAAACAGACGGACAGGCCAAAAACTATATGTCCCCGAATCTGTGATTCCGGGGGCATAAAAAACATTTAAATATGTGAAACATGGCTTAATCTTCTGCATTGTATTACCGTAATGTGCCATAATTTGACAAGACTAAAGACATCTACAAATATACCTTCTTTCCACACACAATAACACAATGAAACAAACTGCCCCAGACATCACTTAAAGCTTCTCTTGAACATATTTTTCTGAACAGCCAAGCAATATTAGTTACACGGTTAGTTAGTGACCTGATACAGGAAAAATACATGGTGTGAAAAGAAAACCCGTATCCGGCGTGATAATTACAATTGCTTGGCCTCAGACAAAAATGTTTGAATCTGATTGGTCAGATCATGGTCACATGACGCCGTGAAAAAAAGCCGTATCAGGCTTGTAAATCCGTATCGGGCGAGTAGTTTATTATGACGTCGTGAATTGTATGATACAGAGACCCCCACACATACAGTTAGAGGTCTTCGACGTGATAAATTCGTTACACGGTTAGTTAGTGACCTGATACGGAAAAATACATGGTGTGAAAAGAAAACCCGTATCGGGCTCGGCTTTCGCCTTCGCCTCGCCCGATACGGGTTTTCTTTTCACACCATGTATTTTTCCGTATCAGGTCACTAACTAACCGTGTAACTAATAATACTAGTAGTTTAAAAATTGAATTCTGGTACGTTATATTTTTATTTTTTTTTATTGTTCATAACTCCCTGTTGTGCATCGTTAAGTTCAGGCACATAATAGTCAACATTGACTGCGTGCTTAATAGTCAAAGAAGAAAGCTAGAAAACAAGAATAAGATAATTAATGTCATTGACCACAAGAAACACTTCAGACCAAGCAAAAAAGATACAACAAAACTGATTGTTCCTAAAGGTTGCAGCTAAGCAGTACTAGTATATATGAAGAGGTTACCAAAAGGTCGAACAAATGTTTATAGATATCTTGTTGCCAAAAGTTCTACATGTATATAGGCAATAGCTTTGTTACTATTGGCTCAAACTTGAAGAGGACATATACCAGTTTCTGTCTAATATCAAAACGTCTGTCAATACGTACTGCATGCCAAGATTCCTTACTCCTTACGGTCCAATTGCAAAAAGATTATCAACAGCCTGAACGATTGCTTGATGGAATACTGAAAGAGTTCTTTATAAGACGAGTGTTTTTTTAAGGGGGGGGGGGTGCCTGTGCCGTTCACATTTGGGAAATTTTGCGACTTTTACCAAGATTTGGGAAAGTTTTAATACAACTTCTCGGCATAGTACAATCCTAAAGTGTCCTTAATTTACACTGATAGTCAATGAAATTACTTGAACCGAACAAGTGATAAAAGATACAATCAAAAATAGGACATTTTGTGCTGACTTGCCAACTTTTGAGTCATATTTTCTACAGTGATATTTTTTTAAGTTCCCCTTTGGGAATTTCAGAGTGATTTGGGGTGGGGATAGAAGAATTGTTGGTATTGGGAAGGGGACGAATTTCGGACCCAGACAAGGAAAAATAAACATTGAAGAAGTTTAAACAATGTTGAACATTATGAATTCATTTTAGAGGGGGAGCGGAAGCTATAGTAGAAGTTCTTGAACATGTTGAAGATATTGATGGTGGTAACGAAAAAAAAAAACATTATGAATATGCAAAATATGATATAAGCAGATACTTTAATGATAATTTTCTACATTATATTTAGCTCTGATCATACGTCATTGGACAGAACAGCGTCCAGCATCAGACCAAGTATCCGAGATTTCCAGAGAACCCAATCACGTACCAAGAAAATGATGGCGGAGGAATCCGCTCTGTATGACCTGAAAGGGGATGATTCGTCACTGCTCGGACGTCAAAGTAAGGCATTGACCATTCCACAAACTCCGATGTAAATTCTGAAATGAAGTGAAAGTCGTATAGTGACATCACATTGCAAAAATCAAATGACGTTATTCGTCAGAAGTTTTGTTGGAAGTCTGTGGAATGGTGATTTGCAAAGACCGACAACGAGCTTTAAGATTTTTTTTCTGAAAATCACAGTATACCAACACCTTTCCAAACTTTGTACACTCTTGTTAGCGTTAGCAAGCAAATATTAGTTCATCATATCTCATTATTTATGTCTGGTTCTATGAGTTAAAGACCCGGTAGACCATATGGGTCACAATTACTAACTTGTAGCAAATGCTGTGAATCACTCATATCACTTGTAGCATCAAGAACCAATCGTATGAGCGATACTGCTAATCAATCCAAACTGACCGGTGCTGAGAGTGATCCAGCACGACCCAAAGACACGCCACCTGTCATGCCGAGACGGGAGAGGAGGATGTCACTGCCCACTCCTGGCACTACAGGTCAGGACCAAAAACCAGGTCATGCAAGCTTAGCCCATGTTCTTGGTCAAGCGTCCGGTCGGGATCATCATGATTCGGGTCAAGGTCATGGCCGTAGTCATGGTAGCTCATATGATCACCATGACAGCCATGACCAGAGTATCGGTCACCTAAGTTCAAGGCTGAGCATCATAGATAGGGACCATGAACATGAGAGTCTGCTGTTGGAGGCGGCCTTACAGACACTGAGGGCGGCAGAGGAACATGATGCTGGCTCGGATCTACGAAGGATGAGCATCCAAACCATGGGCAAGGTATGATTGTACAGTTCTTAGGTATAAGCTTATGTGTAAGGAAAGAGTGATTTGAATGTAGATTCTTGTGCTTTCCCTAGCTAATATTTAGAATGCAAAAGTCGAAACAAGTACAAATTTTAAAGCAGGATCAAGTTACAACTGTACGTAGAGATATTCCGATCAAGAGATAAAATTCATTGCTTTCATAATCCGGATATCCATACGATAAAATTTTTTAGTGAATCTGTTGGTTTCAGTGTTTTTCTTTTTCCCCCTTTATGGCCGAGTCTCAGGAGGATTTCCTTTATTAGACGAGTAAAATAAATGATTCCTCTAAACAATTAAAGAAATTAAGAAAAATCTAACATTAACAATTTTAAATCGTAAAATATTCATATAATTACATACATTTCAACCTGAACCTATTAAATATGGCCATCAAACAGCTTGGTATTTGCTTCAGCCAGCTGAACCTCCATCAGAGTGACCATTTTTTTTCTTCCTTTGTGATAGCGGAGTAATTCACTGGACGTACAAAGGATTGATTCAGAAACAGTCCGCGAGTTGGAAGAGATCCTTCAGCAGACGCGTCATTACAAAGATAGGCAAGTCCAATATTGATGTAGTATGCGCAAAGCCAAGTAAAGGAAGCAGTCATTATTTTCTTATCTCCACCTTGGTATACTTCGGGTACTGCATATTTTCTTGTCATATCACAAATGAATCTGAACCAGATTTTACACTAAAAGCTGTCAAGACGTGTAGACGGCACATGATTTCGAATTGTTCATGGATGCTACGGATAAACAAAATATCCACGGCGATAATGTAAAGTGCCTGTAGTAAAATAAGGAGATTCCCAACATGACAACATTGGAGTGGTCACAGCGGAACATACACGTATGAGACAAGAAATGGGAGAAATTTACACATAACTCTATCACATCAACGACAGACAATGTAGTCACATAAAAAAAAATCAAAACAGCATTGAGACATGATGGACAACACACTGAAAGGAAGGAGACTAATGACACCATTGTATGGGCATGATAAAACGGAATTTATTATAGATAGCTTCACGAAACAGAAGAAAACAACCAAATAAACGTAAAATATAAACACATATATAAAAAGATAAACATATATACAAAATGTATAAACAAATTATCCTTGTAAAAGGACCAACAAACATAAATTATACTACTCAAAAAAAGTTTTGCACCACAAGTCTATTTGCCGTATACTTACATTATAGATGTATGGCTTTCATGCTGAGTTCCGTAAAGTATGGTTTAATATTGAATTTTGACATTTCCTACCATAAAGGCAATAGATTACTTAATTTGACTGTAAAATTCCGATTGGTCTCAATATCCCTACCAGGAAAGATTGAGAAGTTTGAAAATTATGCAAATTTTTGAAAATTTCAATATTTCATAAAAGTTCTCGGTTATGAAGAATTATAGGAATTGATTGACAACTAGAAAGGTTTCTTGTTGCGGTTGCAACAAGAGTGTCTTCCTCCTATACAATTTTTGGTTTGGAAATATGAAGGACGTCACATTACATGTATTTATATCATATATTTAAGTTTTCAAATAGCAGTAACATTAAATTTTCAAACCGATAATTGTTGGTGAGCTACCATTTGATTTGGGGGGGGGGGGGGGGGGGGGGCAGGAATTCTATTGCCAGCCGGTAAAATTTTTTCAGCAATTTTCTGAGCAGGTCATTTTTTTCAGCCATTACCAGAGTCGGAGAAAAATTTTCGCCGATTCTTCCGGCCGGATTTAAACAAATTGTCAAATGTTGTGAATGTCTGTGTAAGTTAAACTCCCCGCTGTTACAGAGTATGAGTTAATAACCGTTCCATCAGATGTCTCTTTGCAATTAGCGAATTTCAGACAGATTGTATGATGTTTAAATAGAACCTTTTCTAGATGTTTGTGCCTATGCGTATTAGGTCTCTGGTAGATACAGCTATGTGAACAGTTTGTATTTATATTAATTAATTTTTTGACTTTAAATTGTCTGGCACAAAGGGCCAGCAAAAATTTCCATATCATGCAATGTATCCTTACTTTTGCATGGTCCGGGAAAAAAAAAATTGCCAGGCCCTTTGGGCCGGAATATTTTTTTCAGCATTTTTCAGAGCCGGGATTTTTTTTTTGCAAATTCTTCCTGCCCCCTTCCCCCATAAAAAAGGCGAGCTCGTAGCTGTAGAACCAATTTTCTTGAGAAGAGAAATGGTAATAACAAGTTACGTTCAATATATATATATAAATACCATGAGGTTCTCGCTGTGCAGGTTCAAATTTGGACCCCCCCCCCCCCTTCCCTTTTTTCAAAGTTTATTTTGAATTTCCATCATGGCGACATCGTTCAATATAAACAGAACTGTTTTCGAAAAACGAGGGGAGGGAAGAATGTTGGAGAAATTGTTCATCAATTTGTAAATAAACCAACCGAAAATTATGTTCGAACGTTTGCTAGAATTAGAAATTAAACTTGATGTTCAAAATATAGTTATTGAAGTTTAGAAACAGGTTTGTAGGTTAGAAACCGGAATCAAACTACCACTTTTTGTGTGTAAATTCTGGTTTGTAGCTGATCTCTTCTAAATTAATCAACTGTTTTAAAATCAAATTGTGTATATCGAAATGTATTTATGAAATGCATATTCATCATTGCCGTGAAAATCTCAACACTGCTTTTCTCGAGTCGGACTCGGACTACCAATTTTAGTGTGCGCCCGATCTGTTGGCGTGAAGGTGTATCGAAATACCCAACTCAAAATTTCGATGCTCATATCTTTTCAACAGTAAGAGATAGGAAAAATCAGAAAGACTAAATAAGACAGATATATGGATAAAAAATAATAATATTGAAATTTTTAGGAAACTTCATAAGCTTAATTTTTGTTTACTACTATAAGCAAAAAAGTGTCTTCCTCCTATGAACTTCTGAATTTGGAAATATGAAGGACGGTGAAGGACGTCATCGTAATAAATCGTTACAGTGTGCATCTAGCATTTCATATCTTGCATGGCTGTCGACTTTCAAAAAGAATGGAAATTGTAGATAGCAAAATACGAGATATTTAAGCTTACAAATAGCAAAACATGAAATTTTCGGTCCTTTTGAGTAATTCGACGCTCCCGTCAAATATTTGAATCTACTAAAAGACATGATAAAAAAATAACAGAGACCAAAAATAAAAAAGACCAATCTAGCTTTTACTCCAAACGTAACGTTGGAGAACTTTCATTGTCCTAGCTTACAGGGTTCTTAAGAAATCGCTGATCCAATTTTCCACGGTTACGAAAACAATAGGTCTTCCGACGGAAGTCGGAAGACCTAATTACTGATCTGTGTTTAAGAATTTAAAAGACATTCTCTTTGCAACATTGTAATTTTAGTATTGATTTATTCAAGAATCCAATAGAATTTGATAACATTAAAAATATTTGGATAATTTACTAAAAAAAGACCTTGTTTAAGTTAATCGCTACTCAAAGGATAACATAATTTCATGAAATCGAAATCATATACACTCCAAGCATTATCCAATCAAACATGGCAGATAAGTTGAATTCGAATAACTTTTTTGATCTCTTTAAATTATTCATTAGAACGATATGATTTTTGGCATAATAATGAAGGTAAAACCCATGTGGTGCAAAACTTTTTTTGAGTAGTATATGTGACACCAAGGTGGAGATGAAGAATATAGGAGCCTTGGCCAGCAATTTTCGGTAATAAATTCAGGGCGGGCATGAAAATGTTTTAATGAATCAGCATTAGTGTTGTGACAGGTTTTTATGTAATCATGACTTTAATAAAGTATCTGCTAATCCATTTACATAGTATCATTCTTATACATTACAGACAGGAAAAAGAACCAGACAATCACCCATCAGTGAGCAGAGTTCAAAGGAAACGTTTGGAAAGACTAGAGGATATCTTAATGGATATATCAAAAGATGCTCATACGAAATTCAATCCCAGAGAAATGCTGGAATGTGGATATCTAAGATTATCAAACAGAAATATTGAAACTTTGGAGGGAATGATAAGAGACATGGGGTCGGATCCGGGAATTCACGTTCACAGTGACGTCACCAATTACGATCTATTTGGAGAGATTAGGAAAGAAAAAGAGGCCGAGGAAGAGAAAGCAAAACAACTTATGGAAATGGGTAAAAGGTCACATGCACATTCGAGAAGAGGATCGGGGCATCATGGTCGTAAAATGATGCCGCACGCCCATGGAAGCAGTCATCATGGCCATCATCATGACAACCGTGGTCACCATGACAACCGTAGCCACCATGACAGCCGTGGTCACCATGACAATCGTAGCCACCATGACAAACATGGCCACCATGACAAACATGGTCACCATGACAACCGTGGTCACCATGATAACCATGACAATCACGGTCACCATGACAACCGTAGCCACCGTGGTCACCATGACAATCGTGGTCACCATGATAGCCATGGACACCATGACAATCACGGTCACCATATAGCAGGACATCATAGAGATCGGGGACATGCTAATGGTCACCATTCACACGATAAATCTACGAATAAACATGCACATGGTCACTCTGAGGTCAACGATGGAAAACGTACCAATTCTCAAGGTCACAACGTGAGTATTCATCACAGCCGGGATCAGATTCACGGTCATCAAAGTCATACCCGACCTTCACATGGTAACCAAGGTCATATTGGTGGCCATGATGTCAAGGATAGCCATGATCGTGACAAAATACATGGCCGGAAAATTGTAGATGGAAACATCAATACAAACAATGAGTTTGCATTTAAAGCAGATATTCTTCACGTCTTTTGACAAAAAGTGATATCTATATATTCACTTATGCATGAAAAATTTCGTACACTATTTATCTTGTTTCCTATTAAATAAGAAAATACATGCATTCATCTTCCGTATTGCCAAACTGGGGGTATGTGCACTTGTTGCCTCATTAAGGATACTGGTGACCTGTCCTAAATTGAGCACTTGGTTACACACTTTGTATTCACCCCACTTTCAATCAAAGGCAATCATATTTCACTTGTGCCTTCCTTGTGGTAAGACCTCTAAGATGGTATCAAGGATGTCCTTGTGACCTTGACCTGTTTAGAGTATGGCTTAATCTAAATGCATGTTAACATGTAGCTGGGAAATATTGTCTCATTAACACATCATTTGTCAGAAATGCTTTCAGATTTTTAAAAATTTATTTTGGTTAATTTAGTATGTGCATAAAGATTTTGTGAGAAAGGGACGAGGTGACCTTAATTATCTATATACTAATACCAAGTCAATGGTAATGAACAGATTTTGTTTGTTCAGGAACAGTATAATGTAGGTACTGCAGAGGAGGAATATACTATTTTTGCCTTTAGTGACCTTGACCTCTTCAAAAATTCTTCATTGGGCACATCGTATGAATGATTAGTGACAGATCTCCCATATTTCATGTGTTATTTCATTTGACTAGACTTTTCTATTGGTACAAAATTTTTGACCTACTGACGTTTATATTTGCATTTGACCTATTTCACAAATAATTAAATATGTGACGTCACAATGCTTTTACTTCGGACAAACAAGCTTTGAACCTCGGTCAAACATCGAAATTGCATTGTGATTTTTGACTGTTCACGGAATCATGTTTCGTTTGTTCCGCGGAAAACATTTTGGAACAATCGAATTACGTCACTGGTGCATGCGCAATCTATTGTTTTTCCCCCGGAACTGGCCTTCAAATTCAGTACCGCAGATAATGTGAAAGGGTCTATGGCTTAGAGGTGAGCAGGTCTTCTGCCAAAATCTATTTTGAAATGATAATGAATAAAAATGAACACTTCAATTTAGTATTTTAATTATGATGACTGACATATAAAAAATTAAAGTGGATTTTTATGATAACTTGTTTGAAATTGCTCATTTACAATATATACAAGTATTTACAATGTATAAACTTGAAAAAGACTCTGGACTTAAATTTCTTGTCTATGAAAGAATATTAAATGCTATTATAATTATATGTCTATGAAAAGCAGCAAGTTCTAATAATTAGTTAATTAGACATCAATATACAATACTGAGATCGAGTCAAACTATGACATGGGCATGGAAATTAAAAATACAGACAGACATTTCTGGATATGTACAAACATTCTCAAATCTACAAGTACAATGGCATTCTTAGATTATGATAATAAGTAGAGAGAATTCAAATAAATTTTATACAAGTATGAAACTTTATGAAGTTTTAAAACAGATTTTCCTCAATTTCAATGGAAAAGTATAACAATATACCTTAGAGCTTTCTGAAATCAAGACAAATTATCTGCTCTTGTATTTATCAAATAATGTTTAAATGAAGAAAGAAATATCAGATCAAGTTCGATAACTCTTGTAATAAGCCTATCAAAACCAAATTTCTGTTATGTGACCTTGGCTTACATCTTTGAAAGTCTTAATAGGTCTGTCTTCCGCAGGGCATTGAAAATATGCCAATTTCATGAAAACTTATGCTTGATCTGAAAAACGATTATAAAATATATATACATACCAAGTTCAAATTCAATATCTCAAGTAAACTTAATGGAAGATGGACACTAGACAATCTGATTCAAGTATGTACTCTTTGATTTAAAGGGGTACATTTGTAATGTCAGATGAAATGAATATAATGTTAGAATTATCTCTATTATGTTGATGTGACTTTAACGATAACAACATTAAATTAACCCTTCCGATTGCAGGAAAAAATGCAAAATTTTGTGACGTCAAAATGCTTTTACCCTGGACAAACAAGCTTCGAACCTTGGTAAAACATTGAAATTGCATTGTGACGTCATGGAATTTCTCAAATTTTTCCTGCGTTTGGGAGGGTCAATTAAGAAGAGTACATATCATTTGATATACCCGTACTTCGATCAAGTTACAAGTATCATACATGTACAAGTAGTTATAAATGAAATTGTGCGTTTTGAAACAGATTGTGGCAAATAATCAAATATTGAATAATTAGACATGTTTGCTAGATACCAAATAAATGTATGGCCCATAACGGGAGAGAGTTGTAAGATTTCTACTATAAGCTTGTTGCAAAGGAATAAAAATTGTAAGACAAGATAGAAGTCATCTCAATTTACATCTTAATTGAAAATTCACGATGCTTCCATTTTTATGATAGTAAAAAAAAACCTATATTATTTCTATCTGTCAGCTCAGCATGTCTAAAACATATACATTATGTACAAATGAAAGAACCATACTAACATTCTATTTCAAACAATGCAAAAACACAACACGCCCGGTCTGATGACAGGCTTATATATAGATCACAGTGTGAATTCACAACCAATGCAGATTTTCATATTTTGATTCAGGTATCACACTATTAAAATGCTAGTTTTTATCAATAATGCATCATTATGTGGCCTTGATAAATACATGTATGCATATACCAGTAAGCTGAGTGTAATGGACAGACAGACACCTTGACTGACAGACTGACAGTTAAATACCAGATGTACATGTAGCGACCACTGTATATCCATAGCTTACTGGGTTCAGACAACATATAAAACTAAGTCATCACTACAATATCACATCAGTTGAATTAATTTGTACGATGAATATAAATGTCGTTTATGACATTTAGAAAATATCCCAGAGGCTATTTCAAATGACACTGGATTGCTCTAATGTATGCAAGTCTTTACATTTATGTCAATGTTTATCAAGGAATGTATATTGATATTGGTTTATCACAAAATATCTCTGGCATGATTTACAGAGAGGTCACTTTAAAACTGAACTTTGATTAGAAAGAGTACAACTGGCCTAAAAATCACAAGTTTACACAGGATTCCTCACTTAAAATCATAAGTTAAAGTTGCATTCCTCACTTAAAATCACCATTAAAGTTGCATTCCTCACTCTTGGCCGACACATATCACGAACGTAATCAAGCAATGTAAATTACGCCCCCATGTCATCATCACTGCCAAGTTACTGCAGGCCCTTCACGTCATCTTTGTTTTTGACAAGATTTACAGCACTGTTTCCCATAAAAATCATGGCTACAAACGTTATGTTCTGGCACCAGGTGGCACCACTTGTGTTGATCTTCACATTTCTCCTTGACAACTGTAAATAAGAATAAAAATTGGTGTTATGAAACTGATCCTTTACCTCCTACATTTGGGATTGCACAAACTAATTGTGGCATCATCAAAGTTTATTGAAATCAGTTGAAAATCAAGGGAAAACTTGATTTATTTATGATGTTTTTATAAGTCAATTTTATTATGTCTGAATGAATTTATGCGAGATATCATGCCAATATCATGAAGTAATTTTGCATATTGAAAAGATGGAACTTCTCTTTTGTAAGATGAAGTTTTAGCTTATCTGAAAAAGACAACTAAAATGTACGGAAGCCCCGGAGTGCCAAGTAAAAATATTTTTTTAACCTGCATGCACAGTTTACCACCATGCGCACACAGTTTAGTAACCTGCGCGCACAGTTAAGTAACCTGCGCGCACAGTTAAGTAACCTGCGTGCATAGTTAAGTAACCTGCGCGCACAGTTTAGTAACCTGCAAACACAGTTTAGTAACCTGCAAACACAGTTTAGAAACCTGCGTGCACAGTTTAGTAACCTGCATGCACAGTTTAGTAACCTGCGTGCGCAGTTTATTAACCTGCGCACACAGTTTAGTAAACTGCACACACAGTTTAGTAACCTGCGTGCACAGTTTAGTAACCTGCGCGCACAGGTTAGTAACCTGCCCACACAGTTTAGTAACCTGCGAGCACAGTTTAGTAACCTGCGCTCAGTTTAGTAACCTGCGTGCACAGGTTTAGTAATCTTAGTAATATTAATCATTACCATGGTCATTAACAGGACAGTTTCCTAACTTGCAGTCCTTGGATGCAGGAGGACGTTCCTCAAGGTCACAGCCTGATGAACTTTGACCTTTGGTATCTACACATGTAACTTTTCTTCGTTGCTCGCCTTCACCACATGTCACAGAACACTGTAAAAGAATCAGAAAATTGTAAATTTTGTACGATTGTATTGCATTTTTTTTGATTTACAAAATTATTTCCTATTTGGAACATTATCTGACATAAATGCTTTATGCTATAATGAAATTCCTACAGAAATGCAAATATTTGTAGCAAGTTTTCTCTGAATATCTGATTTTCCAGGAGATTCACATGGCGGACAGACACCAGACTTCACAAAATCTGGCAACCTTTTCATTGTGACGTCATGATAAGGAAACATGACAACGCATAAAGTCAGTGCGATCAAATATGACGTCACAATTAAAAATTTTGCCAACTGATGTGATGTCTGGTGTCTGTGCATATAAAATCAGGGTTTAAAACGGTCATAAATATTTTCTGGAAAATGGACTATTCCACACTGGTTTCCATAGAACTTAATGAACTCACATTTAGTTTAAGTCAGATACTGTCTCAAATGGGAAGTAACTCTTTATATCGAAAAGACTGAACACTAAGCAGATAGAGGGGTGATATTGGTATCAAAGGGAATATATGCATTTATAATGTTAGACTGCTCTTGAGGTTTCTTCATCTATGAACAAGTATACAGAGAATCATTTAGATGACCAGTTTAATGCGTCTTCTAAAACTGTCAAATAAGGTGACTAAAATTGGAGATAAAAAAAAGTATAAGGAATGATTATTTTTTTGAAAAGCAAGCATAAACATTTTAAATATGAACTCAGTCTTCACAAAAGCTCACTAGCTCGATGTCCAGGGCTACTAGAAAATATACAAGGCTAGTAGATATTGTCTAACAAACTACTAAAATGTCCAGTAGAATTTGTCTTTGGGCAAGTGGTTAAAAAAAGTTTTAGTAAAGACTGGTTCAATTACAGTCACAGTCAAACTCATCATACTAAAAGCTCCATAACAAAATAAGTTACAATTGAACATTCTGTATAGAAAAACTAATTTTCTTAAAAAAAACAACAAAACAACAACCAAAAAAAAAGGAAAAAAAAACCAACCCAAAAATGCTCAAAGAATTAAAGGGAGATAATTACACTCAAGTAAAATTACTATGGATCACAGCAGATTAATCACATTATGGCTGCAGAGAAACGTCCCAAGAACTGATTCTCTTCAAAAAGCGACAACCTTCATAAAAGAATGTTGATGACAAACTTCATATTTCAACGAAAGTGAAATGTCTAAAAGTTTCATCCTATTGTATCCAGAAAGGTGGTAGAGAAAAGTTTGGAACACAATTAAACCTTTCTTTCACAGAGAGATGGACAGTTCTAGAGAGAAAACCAGTTGGAGACTATAATCATATATAGTACGGTAAACATGGTTATTTTGCTGGGGGAAAATTTCGTGATGATAACATCAAGACGTAACGCGTGGGGGGAATTTTCACGATTAAAATGCATTTCCCATTTTCAGAATGCAGCGAGGTTATTTTCGCGTAGGGGGGAATTTTTGCGATGTTCATAGATTCGCAAAAATTGCCCCCATGCGAAAATTACCACGTTTATAGTACCTGTCTTAACTGATTACATTAAGAAATAAAGAAAATGTAGGGGAAGGAAAAATCGAGAGTTATGAATGGAAAGTAAAGAAGTAGAATCTACAGAACACACAAAGCTGAGGTGCAATACTCAGAACCAATCTTCACCCATTCCTCCTACCTGCGTCCATTCTGAAGTCAGCCATTGCGGTTCCCGTTTATAAGACTGACAAGGCATTACTAGACATGATTCAGTCATAGTTATGTTCGGATGAGGTATATTGCGGCAATATTTATTTCTGGTTGGAAAATGGCGTCCTCGGAAGCTCTCCCGGTGACATTGGAGGTAACGGTGACGTAATCCTCGATCACAGGTTTTTGAGCACTGAATGATGAAAGCAATAAAAGCATATGATAATAATGATTAGCCTGCAAGCCTATGAATGATAAGCTGGCTAAACTTTATAGCATTGGCGCACAAATTTTCTGATTCTAAAAGTTATAAACAAATGCCATTTCGTTTTGTAAAATCTGTCCTCTACAGGATATTTGATTACTAATAATCTATTTCAATTGATTAATTGCTATTTAAGGAATTAATAAACTATTTCTAATTTCCTGATTATGTTTCTCTGTTAACTAAAATCTAAGTGTATACATGTATATTAAATTTCATTCTAAAGCATATATCTAAATTCCATTTTATTTCCCCAAATATAAATTATCCTCAAACTACAGATAAGTATACAATGTATATTTATATCTTATGTAACAAAATATACAATTCTATTCTAAAAATGTCAAAAACTAGAATGCAAATAAGCAGATTCTAGGAGAAGCAAAATTTGTACTTTCTGATTAAAAACGGAAGCTAGTGCATGTGTACCAACAATTTACTTACCGGGCCCCATTCTGACAGATGCCAATTATAGCTGTCCTCGGCACATCGTGGTTCCTTACATTGTCTGACAGTCTTGGGCTGATCTTCCTTACACTGGGATGCCGACACAACCTTTGACCTCCGCTTTCCTCCTCTTGCGCGACAAACGACTTTCCGTGTCTGCTGGCCAACTCCACAACTTACTGAGCACTGAAATTTGAAAGTTGGATGACCTTGATTAATATGAAGCATATCACTGAAAGTAAAATTTAAGAGACCTATTTAGGATCCAATCTAAATCTCAAGTAAGACAAGATTACATTTTGACAAGAGGCCCAAGGGGGCCACATTGCTCACCTGAGTTGCAGATAAAGGGTTAAAAGTCACAAAAATACTTCTACAGATCAAAGCCCTCAACAGCCATATTTGTTGACCTATCGACAAGAAAAAAACACAAACTTGGCAGAGGACCTTGAGTACTTGCTTGCTGCAAGGTTTCGTGAAATTCTGTGCAATAGTTGCAGAGGAGATTTCGAAAATGTGTCAGCCAATCAGAGTCCTCGGCGGCCATATTTGTTGACCGATAAGCACAAAATACACAATCTTGGTAGAGGACCTTGAGTACTTTCTTCCTGTAAAGTTTCATGAAATTCTGTGCAGCAGTTTTTTTTTTTTTGCAGAGAAGATGTTGAAAATGTGTTAGCCAATCAGAGCCCTCGGTGGCCACATTTGTTGACCAATCAGCACAAAAAACATAAACTTGTTGGAGGACCTTGAATACTTCCTTCCTGTAAAGTTTCATAAAAATTCTGTGCAGCAGTAGCAGAGGAGATGTCGAAAATGTGTCAGCCAATCAGAGCCCTCGACAGCCATATTTGTTGAACAATCGGCACAAAAAACACACACTTGGTAGAAGACCTTGAGTACTTCCTTCCTGTAAAGTTTCATGAAATTCTGTGCAGTGGTTGCAGAGAAGATGTCGAAAATGTGTCGGAAACTCAGAGCCCTTGGCGGCCATATTTGTTGAACGAACGGCACTTAATACACACACTTGGTAGAGGACCTTGAGTACTTCCTTCCTGTAAAGTTTCATGAAATTCTGTGCAGCGGTTGCAGAGGAGATGTCGAAAATGTATCAGCCAATCAGAGCCCTTGGCGGCCATATTTGTTGCCCAATCAGCACGAAAAACAAACTAAGTAGAGGACCTTGAATACTTCCTTCCTGTAAAGTTTCATAACATTCTGTGCAGGGGTTGCAGAAGAGATGTCCAAAATGAGTCAGCCAATCAGAGCCCTCGGCAGCCATATTTGTTGACCGATCGGCACAAAAAACACAAACTTGGTAGAGGACCTTGAGTACTTCCTTCCTGTAAAGTTTCATGAAATTCTGTGCAGCGGTTGCAGAGGAGATGTCGAAAATGTGTCAGCCAATCAGAGCCCTCGGCGGCCATATTTGTTGACCGATCGGCACAAAAAACACAAACTTGGTAGAGGACCTTGAGTACTTCCTTCCTGTAAAGTTTCATGAAATTCTGTGCAGCGGTTGCAGAGGAGATGTCGAAAATGTGTCAGCCAATCAGAGCCCTCGGCGGCCATATTTGTTGACCGATCGGCACAAAAAACACAAACTTGGTAGAGGACCTTGAATACTTCCTTCCTGTGAAGTTTCATGAAATTCTGTGAAGCAGTTGCAGAGGAGATGTTGAAAATGTGTCAGCCAATCAGAGCACTAGGCGGCCATATTTGTTGACCGATCGGCACAAAAAACACAAACTTGGTAGAGGACGATGAGCCCTTGCTTTCTGTCAAGTTTCGTCAGAATCTGTTCAGTGGTTTCGGAGAAGTCAAAAATGTGAAAGTTTACGCCGGACGGACACCGGACGCCGGACGACGCGCTATGACAATAGCTCACTTGAGCCTTCGGCTCAGGTGAGCTAAAAAAAGCTAACATTTGGGTCAAAATCTGTCATATTCTCATAGAAATCAAGAGAAAACGAAAACATTGTCCTTATGGTCTTCTAAATAATAAACATGTACATGTACCTTAGACCATTTTCCTGCTTTCCACCTGGGGGGACAGAGATGTGGGTTACATCTCCGTGATTTGATTGGTTTAGGAATTCCTTTACACTGCCTCTTTCTGACTCTCCTATCCTCTGAAGATGACGTTCTCTGACGACAGAAGATTTTACGTCTTTGTTTACCACCGCCACACTTCCTGGAGCATTCTGTCCACTCCTCTGGTACCCATCTGTAAAAAAACATCAAGTGTTGATAAAACAAATCATGTTTAACCTCTTCTTTACTCTAGAGTTAAGATTTCCTGATCAGTATGTATGTGAAACACTAATGTCATCAAATGGCTTAAAAGAGATACAACTTAATTTGATTAAAATATCAAATTTGAAGGTCAAAGTCGAGAGGCCAAAATTGTAGTACATGTACATACAGAAATGTCTATAATATCACATTAGGACACATGCAAAATATGACAGCTCTATCACTTGCATTGTACCTATCAAACGTTGTGCCTAATGTTTTAAGTTTTTTTTTCAAAAATAGGTCTAATCCAAGGTCAAGGTCATAAACTACGGTACTAATAGAAAGGCCTTTCAGCGAGCAAAATCATTATGCCTTATCGCTTGTCAATCAATTGACCTCAGTCTTTACAATCTGAATTCAGACTGCTAAAGTCCTTGCAATTTTGTCTATACAAAATATTCGTAGTCGCTTGTACCTATTCTGTACTGTTTATACATGTATATACATTTTTTCTCTTCTCAAGTGACGTGCAATCGCCCTTTATTGGATGGATCCGACATTGACTGAATAGTGAACATGGTTGTTTTTACCCTTTTTGTGCCTGAGATATTCATGGCTATGACAGAAATGTAATTGCTACATAATTTACCTGGGAGGACAAGGCTGTGCATTACAGGAGAAGATGCCAGATCGAGGTTTGGTATCCTTGTCACAGTTAGATGGCGCCACTTCTTCATACAGGTTTCTGTGACAGACTGCTTTGATAGTATGTCTTCCTGTAATCAAAATAAAATATTTCTTTTATTATAAAGCCCTTTTACGACAGTGCCAAGCTGCTTACAAATAATTGTTTCAAAATGATATCAGTTGAAGTGAATTTTAAGTATAAAATGTGCTCTCAGAGGAAATTTAGTACTTCCTGTTATGATGATGAGCAGTACTTAGGTTTAATTTAAACAGCATGTGTGAAGGATCAAAGATCTATGATATAGAGCATAATTAAAGTTTGCACTAAACTTATACCCATAACTGCAAACTCGGGTAAAATTACAAATGACTAGTATTGCAGATATATATTTGAAATGGTGAAAGTACCTCACTAAAATATGAATTTTAGGGGTCATTATTTCATAAATAATATCAAATTCCACTGTTTAGGATTTAAATGTTTCGTACCTCCAGCACAAGGTTCACTACATGGAGTGGCAGATACGCTCCATGTATATGTGTCCTCTTTCTTCTCATCTGCATCGTTGCTAATACTGATAGGCAGGGCATACTCGTACTGAATACCGGGGTTTCTATCCTGTACTAAAACCTGTACAAAAAGATGGAATCATGCAAATTAGGAAATGAACAAAAAAGATTTCATGAGATGTCAAATAGATGAAAAGCAATAACCTTGTAATGTCAAAGTCATATGCCAAAGTGAAAAAAAAAAACTTCTTGCATAAACTGATAGATGTTGCAGTATGAGAAAATTTGTTGCTTTGAATCTGAGCAGAAATCTTTCTATCTGCCCCCATAAAGATCAAATGGTTGCTTCCTCAAAAGGACTACTTATCATTACCTCTAGAACCAGATCTTCCTGTAATGGACCTTTCCCCTCCAGTGTTTCTGGTCTGTTATACGGTCGTTTATATATAAACCTGGCTCCTCCTAGCATGTATTCCCCCGGCCATCCCACTCTGTGCTGACCGTTTAGGTAATAATGACCGAATATGTCACGTATAGCAATGTAGTTAGAGGAAACCCTCTTCTCAGAGACTTTGATTGAACGTGCACTTTTAGGCAAGATGGCAACAGGAAAGTATGCTGAAATACAGGTGCAAGTAAGTGAGTAAAGATAATATTCATACAGATATGAGCTCTATGAGTGAGTCATTTAATTACTTTGTCGAATGAAAAAATTATACATCATCTAGTCCACTGCCACAGGCTTGTTTCAATTTGCATAAGTCACCATACTTGCACTTATCCTCAAAAGTTGATCACTCAAGTTTTTCAAAATATTATTTTTAGGCTAATATGGCAATTTTGAGCATGCTCATCCTTTAAGGTAATGTGTGTAGTATGAGAACATCATTACTGATCTTATTTTTGTCGCATGTAAAGATTTGATGATAAAAAACTACAAGTCCCCTCCGGCGAGCCCGTAGGGGAGTAAAAATAATGTTATACAAACTGTTATGTTTAGGTTGTTCAGTGTATTCTCCTTTGATGATTCGACACGTAGAGTTATCCCCCTTACATACACCGCATGCGTCATTCAAGGCATCAGATCCGACTATCCAATCACAACCAATGGGCTGAAATTAGTAACATTCATACTAAAACTACAATTCATGCAATAAAACATAATTGGCAAGGGTCATTGTGGGAAATTGCAAGGTCATTGTTCTTGTCTAAAATACCGGTAAACTTTTGGCAAAAAATTCTTTTCATACTTAAACTAGTGTTTGCGCAATAAAACATGATTGGCAAGGGTCACTTGTGAGAAATTTCAAGGTCATACATGGTCAAGAATTGAGGAAAACTTGAATCCTATAAGTATATGTAACATTTTGTCAGATGTCGGTAAAATCAGCGATAGACCTTCTTCATTATTACCGCTAGACTTTCATTTAGACACTCCAAGACCCGACATGACTCTGTTTGACATTATTTCTAACTGTGACGTCATAAATATGCTACGACGTCACAGTTAAAAGTTACATCAAATCTTGCGATGTCCTTCTTAGGATGAGTAAAATGCAAGTCAACTGCGGAAATGTGAAAATCGTCTATTACCTATCACTTATTTTCCCATCAAGCATCCATAAGATACACTTACCTTACAGACCCCGTCCACACACATACTATTATCGTTATCACACTTCATGCCGTCAGTGGCCGTATGCTTGATAGTGAATACATAGTTATACGTTTCTGCTATGCAGTACAGCTTGCAGGGTTCTTTTGCTGTAAAATAAGTTTTTTTTTTATTCTTACTACTATTTAAAAAGAAATAATGTCTAATTTGCTAGAGTGAAAGTACGGTACATAAATTTATATGTGATTAATTGTAAAGTTTTGAGAACTTTCAATTTTCCTCTACCGATCTATCAGTATTTTTAGCTGACAAAATGAAGCTTAGAACAATTACCTTAAACAGCTTCAAAGATAGTAATCTAACCTAGACAAGAAATCTAATTTGGTCAAGGTTGTTTCAACATTTTCATACCGTTATAAAGTTTACGATGAGGTCGCCACTTGAGGTACCAGCCCCTGAATGGTTTGGCGTTGTAAGAGGAGCACTGTACTTGGTAGAAGTCGTCTTCCCCGCGAGGACAATCCTGAACGTTACATATCTTATACACCTTCTCCTCTCCTGAGCAGGGATTTCCCCCATACTGAGGTCTGAAATGATATGATTGTGTATGTATTGGATAGACAGAGATGTAGCAACAAAAATAAGCACAAAAAGTTCATTCTGCAACATTTTTTTCCCTTTTCGTCAAAGTCGGATTTCAAAATCAAAAGGCATATTGAAAATGAAAATGAAAATGTGTGTCAAGGTCACAGTTAAAAAAATGGGTATTTTAAAATTTTATCTTGTCACACATTGTATATATATGTACAAGAGAAATACATATATGAAAGCCATTCAAAAGTTATGCCGAAAGTTTTTCAATTGTAGGTCATAGTCATGGGTCAAGGTCAAAAGGTAAAAAAAATGTATCAATAGAACTTGTCACATGGAATACACATGTAAAATATACAAGCCCTTTCACTAACTATTTAAAAATCATGCTTAATATTAAGGTGAATACTACAGTCAAGGTCACAAGATAAAAAATTTTGGTATCAATAGAAAGGTCTTGCCACAAGGAATTAATACATGTAATATGTAGGCTCCATTACTAAACCATCCTAAAGATCTATTTTTTCTTAAAAAGTAGGTCAAAGTTCAAGGTCACAAGTATCAATGGAAAAGTCTTGTCACAAATAATTCACATTAGAAATATGAAAGCCCTATCACCTACTCTTACAAATCAATACCCCTTTTGTTGAAAGCGGAAAGGTATGACACACAGACAGGCGGACAATGCCTCCTTGGTCAGTACACCGCGGTATAGAAATAAACTTACAATGGATTATTACACTGCCTTTCCCTGTGGATTACTCCGCCTCCACACGTCCTGGAGCACTCTGACCAGGGTGACCACTGGGACCAGCCACCGTCTATTGGACTCGGACCATCCTGACCAAAACGTACACACTGACCCTTGCGGCACCACTGTGAAATGAAATACAATATACTGATGATAGAAAAAAATGCCATTTCAAACTCAAAATTTCAGAATTTCCTAAAGGAGACACCTCACATATAATTTTCTAAGTTTCTATCAACAGTTCATCAAACCAAGTGGCAACTCAAATGTGTTTTAAATTAAACCAAGGATCAGTTTTTCCCCTTCTGCCAATATATATTGCTTTATGAATTGAACCTACCTGTATACTGCATTATAATAAAACCAAACCACAATTAGTATTCCACGCGAAGGCATTGAAATTGTACATTCTCCATATATTTTTTTCTTTTCCCATAATCATGAATTTAAAAATAATTTGAATTCCTAAAAATATTTTCATGATATTAACATCAAGCAGGTGCAGAATAATATTTTTTTTTAAATCTGCCAAATTGGGAAAAAAATCTGATTTCTACGAAAATTATATATCTAGGATTAGTGTATGTTAAGGTGGTGCCTACCTACCATACCATTACCACATGATGTTCCCTCGGCTGCCGGCAGAAACTTGGTCTCACATCTCTTCCTCCCTCGATAACACCAAAGTGACTTACAGATATCCTACATTTTATGGAAGATGAAAATAATTATACCATTATTCATACTCTCATAGAATTATAAATAGGTAATTAAACTAATCATATATATTAAGCACTACTGTCCTGTTCACTAAATCTAGAGCATCCTGTTTTGGTGATTAATTCTACCGTCTTTCCCAATAATTCATTGTCTCTGTCTGGTCATGGTCATTTTTACAAAAGAAAATCCCTGTAGATATTTTATTTTCCGTCTTATTTTACGCGTAACAAAAAAGGGACGTATTTTCTGTTATGACTAAAAGAGTTCTATAGACTTGGTATCAGTTTATAAGATGATCAGATCAAACAGTATATTTAGGAGAAATTTCGCCAAAGCAGGGTGCTCTGGATATAGAGAACAGGACAGTTATTTCATGAACAGACTCAGTTATGTACATGTATAAAAATATTAGTAAAGGAAAAGATAGGAAACTGAAACTCTTTATAGGCATTTTTTTTTTTGAGTGCTTAATCTTATATAATCTTATAGCTATGGCTTCATGTCATGTTTTTCAAACAAACGTCTACATGTATATCATATATTGTACCTACACCACATGGTTTAAATTTCTTTGTAATATCTGTATAAAAGAAGTCGGGAATATATTTGATATAATTTCACTATATACCTTGCCAAAATCATAATTGCAGAGCTTTGCACGTCGTCCAAACTGCCATTTACATTGTATATCTGCATTATAGAGCTCCCCTGGTAGTTTGTCTGGGAACTTAATCTCTGCTACTTTCTTTGGTTTGTCTGTCAAACATTCTGACTGGGGAGTGCTGCGAGAGAAAAAATATGATTTAAGAATGATAAGCTAAAATTCATCTTATAAATCTAAATAACATATACATTTAGGATTTTTTTCTATAGTCTAGCACATGTAGTTTATGACCCATATAGGAATTTAACTTCCCATAGATCTAAGATGTAGATGGTCTATCTAACGTGATCTAAATTGTAGAATAAGATGATTTACTTGTAAACGTGGAAATTTTCGCATGGGGGTAATTTTCACGTTTTTCACCAATCCAGAGATTTCGCAAAAATTTCCCTCACGCGAAAATATTCCCGCCTGCATTTTTACAATGGAAAAGACATTTTAATCGCCAATATTTCCCCCATGTTGATGTTATTATTGCAAAATTTTCCCCTAGCGAAAATAACCACGTTTACAGTATTCTGAATTTGTATGAAAGAAATGGTTGACCTTCACTGTAGGAATTTATGGAAAGTTTTCACAAGTCACTGCAGATTTATAACCTATGGAATGTGATGATCAATTTTTAGCAACAAGAATTATCTCTTTTTGTGTAATATATACTTAACGTGGAAATTCCAAGAAATACAAATAGAAATGATCTCACTAACTTCATGAATCTCATGAGGTAGGCTTTACTGCAGATCGACCAGTGGAACTGTCCATTTTTGCCAACAAGGGTGGGCGACATGATTTTACCAGCAGATTGAGTACAGTAATTACCCTCACCATCATGGAACATTCCAAAGCTGAAAATATGAAACAAATTAGAAATTCATACTTGCAAACAAAAAAGAAAAAAAAAACAACCTAAAAAACCTGTCTTAAACTGAAATATTTGCTCTAAAGCTGTTGATCAATTGAACTGCTCTACCTCCTAATTCCTTAAGAGTTGCAAGTAAAAGATATTCAGAATCTCACCTAGATTTATTTTCAATTTAATGTAAAAGAATTTCTCCAGTTTCCTTACTTGTGTCCCATCTCATGAGCGATAGTAAATGCTGTGGAGAGACCGGTATCCTCGTTTATTGTACAGCTACGTACTCTGTTACACATACCCTCAATGGGAGCAAAACCTGTAATGGTAATATTCTTGTTATAATGGTATTTTTTTTTAGAATATTACAAAAGTTTTTTTTTTCTCTTCAATGTATTAAGGTCTTAGATTTTGATAAAAAGAAATTACTTGAAGGATGCTTTATATTCTATGACATGAAAATACAAAACGCAAAATAGCTATCATGCTAAATGGAGTATTTCAAGAACTTCAGAGGTCAAGGTCATGGATACTGTGCATGAACTTATCTTAGTGCAACCAGGTATTAGCGTAAAGAGGGCAAATGGACATTATTAGTTGTAAGATTTGTTACTGACAGTCTACAGAGATTTGTCGGGTTCACAGATCAGGCTGATAGAAGCCGAGCCTTCTATGGGCTTGATCAACCCGACAAATCTCTGTGGATGGTCAGTAATAAACCTAATAACTGTTTTATGTTGTCAAGGACCAAAATCTCCATTTTTTGTTGCCGAAAATTGCCGTTGCACGCGACTTCTTTCATTTATACGGCAATGCCGGAATTGCTGAGGGTCTACAGAAATTCAGACGGCATGCGCACGACGCGATTTACGTACTCTGATTGGTTTGAACTAGTCTGAGGCAAAATAAAATAGAGTTTCATGATTAAGTGCATTTGACTCATTCTCCATATAATCTATGGCAGATAGTATGTTCAGTATAGTCTTGATATCGCACACTTTTAACAGTGCTAAACCTGCTAAAACATCAATCCTGCTCAAATAAGTACACATACAGTAATCATCCGACTAGCGATTAAATAGCGTTTCTTATAAAAGTAGATTTCAAGGTCATAAATGATTATGGATTCAAGTGTTTCAAAAATAATGAAGACTTACAAGTGGTGTTTTAATTCATCCAAGCAAAGGTCCAGGTCATTACTGATATAATTATGTTCTATAACAATCATGCATTCGATCTCCATAATATGGAATATTTCCTTACCAGGTAAAGGTCACTGCTTCTCATTTTCACCAAGAACATTATACCAAGGATTTTAAAGAGCTAAGGTCAAGGTCACAAAAAGTCATGTTTAAATATATGGAGTGCTTCTACAAGAGCCAAAGTCAATATCACTAAAAGATTGTGTTGTGCCTTAACATGTTCCAGGTTCAAGGTCTTACCTAGAGTGTCACATTAAGCGTATTTATACGAGCAGAGATCACGGCCAGTCAGTAGTATGGCGTGATCGTGTTGTCTTCCGTTAGCCCCTACCAATACAAACTGCCACGTACAGAAACTGTTCAGAGTATTATCAATGTCCTTAATGATAATGCTTACCTAGCGTGTCACATGGAGCGTTTTTATAGGAGCAGAGGTCAAGGCCAGTCAGTAGTATGGCGTGATCGTGTTGTCTTCCGTTAGCCCCTACCAATACAGACTGCCACGTACAGAAACTGTTCAGAGTATTGTCTGCATGGAAGGCTATGGACAATCCTGGCTTGAAAAGAAAACAGACTTATTACAAGCAAATAAAAGCAACACTGGTCATTCTTAAGGTAGTCAGCGCATAATACATCATGCTATTTCTGTAAATATGGTTATTTTCACTGGGAGAAAATTTCACGATTATAATAACAATTCTTTTGGCATGGGGGAAATATTCGCGATGAAAATATCTTTCCAATTGTAAATAAGCAAAGCGCAAAAATTACCCCCACGCAAAAATTTACACATTTACAGTATTACGTACACACATAAAATTCTTTACTAACATTATACAGAATACAGTGTATGCGTAAATTCTAGTCAACATGAACTCTTGACTCTATTCATAAATCACTACATATACAGACTTTTGATGACCTTGACATATAAGAAATGACCTTGAAAGTCAAGAGGATTTTCCTTCTTCTTAGTTTAATGTTGAGACAATATATTATATGTATGATGATTAAAAAAATAAGCTTCCTAGACTTAATTGACCCTTCCGAACACAGGAAAAATTTGAGAAATTCCATGACGTCACAATGCAATTTCGATGTTTGACCGGGGTTCGAAGCTTGTTTGTCCGAGGTAAAAGCATTGTGATGTCAAAAAATTTTGCTCTTTTTTCCCCACAATCGGAAGGGTCAATTGTGACAAGAAAGTCTTAGATGCACATATACACTATATCCAACACCCACTCATTGAAAAAGTGTGCTCCCAGCCTCTGCCCTATATTTATACATACATATATTCATAGAAGAAAGGACAGAGGGTTGTGTCTTACATAAATAGCAGTGTGACTGTTTATCTCTTCAAGAGCATTAGTAGGGGATAACAAATCTTACAATAAATCAAGTGTATACAGAGTTATATCTGTTGAACTTAAAGCCAAAATAAATATTTCTGAAACTTATCAGTTTTGCAGAATCTTTACACGTATCACATATTTCATCCCAGTACAAACAAAGAAAATATCCCAGATAAGTTCACCTCATCTCCCTCTAGTAGAATGAGTCCCACTAACACTATGTTGATATTGTTACCAAGGCTCGGGTCTCTGTACAGCTCAGCAACCTGTAATAGTAAATGAATGGGTAAGAGGTCATGATAGTCTATAAAACTTAAAGAAGACTTTATACATAGGATGGTAAAGTATTATTTTCACTCATTAACTCAAATGAGTTTTCTGCTTTTAAACAATATTTTTCATACTCTTATATCATGTACTCATACTAAAAGGTCTCAGACTCCTAAAATGTAGTTTAACATTTTCTGTACATTAAGTACCAAATTCATTTAGATTAGTCCTTAGTTCTACACACAGGACCTCAACGCAAGCATCCTTCAATGAATTCCACACCTTCCAATCTCTTACTACGAGAGAAAGTATAGGTGGGTGTTTATGTGGGCCAGTGACTTTGAGCTCTTGTGGTTCTTAAAGGGGATACTCAGCCTCTTGAACACTAAAGCTTTAGTTAATGATAGAGAAGTCATGTAGATCTATGACAAAAATATCTGTAACGTTTTCTATGAACAAACCATATTAAACAGTGTGAGGGTATACGTAGTAATGTTGTCTTTGCCATGTTTATGATACAGCGTCTTGTCCACCACCACCAGTGTCTCTACCGTCCTCTCCTCCCTCTCTATTAGAGCATTCTGAAACCGCCATTTAAACTGGGAACGCCGGTCTACGTCACGTGACGTGTTGTTCAACTCATTCTCATTCCTTATGTGCGTTAAACTTCTTTTTCCTGCAAAAGTTAATGGAATTTAGTTATACGACTTTGTAACTCAAATAACAAAAGAGAAAAAATCGTAGACTTTTTAATCTTAGATGATTGATTTTTAACCCAATTACATTTTTATCATTAATTTTCAAAACTGACACATCGTTGCTGAAGTATTTTTTTTTTTTGGATAAATTATTTTCAAATCTGATAAAACATCATCCGATTACTATTTTTTGATTTATCACTTTCAAAATGAACAGAGAAAAATGGCCGATTATAAGTACTGTATTTAAAAAGGTTGAGATCTATCAAAAGAAACCGAATCTTTAAAAACTAATTTCTATCAATGAAATAAAATCTCAATTTGGATCTAACTCAAAGCCTTATTTATTTTCAGTTTAAATAGGACAATGTCAATTGCTTACACTTTCACACTAAAAGACATCTGGTAGAAAGCACAACCTTGTCCCTTATAAAACGACTTTTTATACAAAACACTTCACCTAGTCTGTGAATTGAGAACGAGGTCGTATATCACAGAACTGTAGAAAAACGCTGATGTAAGCTGTCATATATCAAAAACACTTGTATCTAATGATTTATTTAGATTACACTACTAACTTACATCTCTTTTTTTCTTTTTTTATTTCATTTCAAATTTTTATATTTTCATTTTTTTGTTTCCGTGAGAGCTGTAACATTAAATTTTGCTCTCCTGAGTAATTTAGTACTGTTTGCACCTCTTCAATATAATACTGTCTTTTCAAACAGAAAAAACCCAAATGTTCAATTGCTTTTATTTATCTATCAATCAATTTATTCGTTTATTTTTGCAAAGGAAAATAAAAGATTATTGGTTTCAATCAAACATTTCTTGGTACATGTATTCTTCTTTGTTTGTTTTTATTTTTTTTTTCAAAAGAATTTACATGTAATTCTTACGTCTGTCCGATTGGCCACAGTAATGATTCTGGTCGACCTTGAGAGCTGACCGCTTGACCAGTTTGTGTGGACGTTCGTGGAAATGTTCGTCCCCCGTCGTGATTTTATGACGTTCGTAAGGTTCTATGATATAGTCCTCTTCTGCTGTGCGTATAATGCCATTCTGAAACAAAGAAAACTTTTTTGGTCATTTATCACTGAAAAACAAAATAGGAAGAAAAACTTCTACTGTTTATAATTGAAATTTCCTTCACCAAAAATTGAAAGTATTCGTTAAAGCAAAATGGATTAAACACAATGTCCTCAAGTTCGTCTGCAGATGTCAAAGCAAGATCAAGGTCAATACCACAAGGTCAAATATTGGTATCGAAAGAAACGTCTTGTCAAAAGGAATATGCATGTGAAATATGCAAGCTCATCACCTACCATTAAAAAGTCTTATTATGAGACAAACACAAAGAGACGGAACAAAAACAATGTGCCCCTCCCCCCCCCCCCCGGTATCTTCGTGAAATGATCCAGGTGAGTTTGTGAAATGTGAAATACTAAAACTAAATTGATAGCTACATGCATAATTGTTTGCATGTAGGTCAAGTCAAACTCCAAGAAACTTGAAAAGACAACAACTTTGCTATCATTATGAGATTTGTAAGCCCAAATCCACCTCCGTTCAACGTTTCAGACGTACAAATAGACAGAGAGAACAAAAACAATAACACATGACAATCTTCCATAAAAATGCAAGATCAATTTGCACATAACTTGGTATTTTATGCATGACCTTGACCCTCTCTTTGTAATAGCTAACAAGTTTCCTTCCAATCACAGGAGCTAGATGCCAACGATCCACAAGAATAGTCTCCCCTTCTTTCCTTATATATAACTTTGACTAGAGAGAGATGGGAAGGGGCGGGTGTCATTGAGGGTTGTTGGCATCGAGCTCCTGTGCCTCTAATGTATGGAAACAGAGTATGCAAATATGATTACAATGTATAACATTATCGGACAGATGAACGGACAGATAAAGACAACCGACAAAGATGAAAAGAGAAATGTACCTACGGAAAACTCAAGTGTTTTCTTGACTAGCTTATTTGTTATTGCTGTAGTACTCAACTCATGGCAGAGGTGATCTTATTAGTTTACGGTGAGCATTAGGGATACAATAACAAACATATTGTTTCTGTTTAATCATGATAACAATGATGATGATAATGACGGCAAAGTACTAATGTTCTAGTATGTTTACATTGGCTGTGACTATATTGACATTCCACTGAGAAATGGATGTTAGATTGGTTCCATGAACTCTTAGATGTTTCATACTCAAAGGCTGTAAAGATATGCAGGAACTCTTGTATTGAAGTAAACTACGGAAGGATCCAGCTATTTTCAAAGATGGGCGTCATAATAAAAAACTTTGTCTCAGGCAATATACTCAAAATTGTGCAGATAGGAGAATAGTTTTTACAGATACACAGTTTCATAACATAACTTGTCAACGAATACATCAAAATTTATATTTTGTTTTGCCACCTTGGGAATATTGAAAATTCAGATCCAAAAGTCTTACTATTATATACCTAATCGTCGTGTATATCTATTTGTTAGACTAATTGGAAAAGAGAGGTAGGGGAACAAACTTAGCGCTCTTAATATTCTAATCTTGAATCTTGAATCTAATATTCCGACAATATATAAAATACTAAATTTCCATTAGATTTGGGGAACATCTAACAGGACCCGCCTATGTTCCACGATACAGTCTGTGAGTACAGTGCAATCGGTTCTATATAATCTCAAAACAAATCTAAACCCTAAATGTGAATACATTCATGTCATACTCTGTAGATCTTAGTCTACAAAAAGGCGAACATTTCAACTCCACCTCTACCGACATTTTATGATCTTTTGAAAGGCAAAACATTCATCAAAATAGTTTACTCAAACCAAATAAACAAATTTCATACGAATTATCGATATTTTCGTACCATGCAATTTTATGAATGCAATAATTCAGAATCTACACCCCAATTTCTTTAACATAACTTATATTTATTTGACACCCACTATTTTCATTTTACGATTCAATACTTGGATCGTTTTTTGTCAAAATACATTTCGCTCACTTTCTTGTAATATAGCCCGACAAATTGCATGTTTCCCCGTTCGTTTTTGACAACTACATACGATCTACGACCAAAAACTACTTGAAAGCCCATCAATAAATGTATACATCAAAATTTTCAAAGAGAAACCAGATGTTTTTATTTCCACTTGTCAGATAAAAGCAGATCACCGCTTGTTGCCCCTTACATAAACGCTAGAGTGAAGGTTTTGCCCCATTGCTTTTCAGATGCACAAATTCACGCGACTGAAAATGTTTGATGTATCGTATATATTTGTCATTTACAGTTTACAAATTTACACACCTTGGTGACCAAAGTGTCTCAGAAAATTTAGCCTTTGTCAAGATTTTTTTTTTCATTTAGAGAGTGAGGTCTCCAAAAATTCATTGAACATACACAAGAAACGTTCAAAGACTCAACTGTGAAAATACTGCATGCATTTGTTGACCAATCTGTCAAAGAAAAAATAGCCTTTGCCAATATTTCTATGTGAAGTGAGTCCAAAGGTCTGAAGATCTCTAACAAAACTCCACTGAAACACCCGCAAGAAACAAGCTCACAGAAGAAAATCAGGCAATATTTGCGAACAAAATTGAACACAAAGCTTTGAAAAGGAGGCTGGTCTCCCGCGATACTCACAAAAGTAAAAACAGATTAGGGATGAGGAAACCCAGGACATTTGTTGACCAAGCTACCACAGAAAGTACATGGATAGCATATGTCCATTTTTCCAAAATTAGAACTCAAATGTTTTAAAAAGGACGGCGGATTTCCAGTGTAATACTAACAAGAAAATACAAACATCAACACCCCAAACGACCAATCAGGGCACCATGATCGACTTGCTGTGATAGGAGGTGGATGTTCTCTTAAGCTTAGATATACAATGTTGTGTCATATTTCATATTCTACAGGACAAATACCATTTGAATTATCTATCGTTTATATAAAATAGACACTGGCATGTTTATCTGTATGACCCGTAACTCCTTCTAAACACTCCATTACAAATGTCACGTAAGGAGGTATCATGTCGGGCAGAAATGAAACTTGATCGCTAAACAAATATTATTTTAGTATTCGAATCCTTGTAATGAACATGCTAGCGGCTAAGACAAGTTAGCAAAGATATCCCTTTAAATTATATACTTGTTCTAATATAATCTGGTTAACCACACGAAATAAATTTGAAGTCGATTTGGGGTACTTTTACCTTAATTTTTGTAAAAAGACGTTGCATTAATTGATGTTGTGTGTTTTACCTCTTGTAGTCGTTGTGAGGTCTCATAAGAGATTATTGTTCAATGAAACGCCTAATATTAAACAAAATATACTAACCACTCCATCGCAGAGAGACAACGCCGCGGTATGACTATTCTTTGATTCGAAACTACTCCTAAAATGGCAATTTGAATTCATCCAATCACCTTCCGCAGGTATAACTTCCTGTTCTACTAACGTCCTTTTATTGTGTTTTCTGTGGTACACTTTGAATCCTGGCGCCAAAAGTTTATCGTTTGATATGATTTCTATTTGGAACGTCTGACCGTGTCCGGTGATATTGAGGTAGAGAGTTTTAGTTTGTGCGGGATGATCAGCGTCACGCTTCAAACGGTTGCCATGGAGATGAAAGTTTTGTGAGACAGATTTCCCGGATGAATCGATGATATGAGGATACACAATGTTGGTGTCTGAAAATAAAAGAAATAAAGGATATAAAATCATGAGCAGTAAATAACGATGTCAAATATATCACAAGATAACAATGACTTATGATTTTGTAACTTGACAATTTGGTCACAAGGTCAAGGTGAATAATTTGGTTTCCTGAACACGTGGAAACATTAAATCCTGTCGTCCGTTTTTCTATCACAAAGGATCTTAACATTGATCCTAAATTTTTGATGATTTCAAAATTTCATGTGCAATACCTAGGACGACGCCCAACATTTTGACCTTGACCTCCGTCTCTGACCTACTTATATCGCGAAACGATCACAACTCTTCGAATGCTTGTTTGAATAAGAAATATTTTTAGATTAAAGGATAAAATAAATACTCTCTTACTGATTTCAATTTTTAGTTAGAACATGCTCTTTTTAATGTCTTAGTGCTTGCATGTTTTAGTTCTTGTTTTTACAGATTGACCATTTTATCGCTATTTTGCGAGTACTCCAAACACTGGAGGGGCATATCAAGAGAAGAAGAAGAAGAAAAGGAATGTATATGTTATAACATGGTATCAACATGATAAAGAAATCTGCTTTTATTCATAAAACATGTGTGATGTAACATGTCTTTGACGACATGAAGTTCAAAGACGAAAAGATGTACGCTAACTCATTAGGTCAAAATTCCTGTCACCAAAGAAAATACATTAGGGAAAGAAAGAATTTGTGTGACACTTTATATCAAAACGTAATCTTTAATCTATGTATTGATTTCAAAGGTACGAACACGTTAAAAACCAATTATATCACTAACTAGAAAGGTTTCTTGTTGCGGTTGCAACAAGAGTGTCTTCCTCCTATACAATTTTTGGTTTGGAAATATGAAGGACGTCACATTACATGTATTTATATTATATATTTAAGTTTTCAAATAGCAGTAACATTAAATTTTCAAACCGATAATTGTTGATGAGCAACCATTTGATTTGGGGGGGGGGGGGGGGGGGGGGGGGCAGGAATTCTATTGCCAGCCGGTAAAATTTTTCAGCAATTTTCTGAGCAGGCCATTTTTTTCAACCATTACCAGAGTCGGAGAAAAATTTTCGCCGGTTCTTCGGGCCGGATTTAAACAAATTGTCAAATGTTGTGAATGTCTGTGTAAGTTAAACTCCCCGCTGTTACAGAGTATGAGTTAATAACCGTTCCTTCAGATGTCTCTTTGCAATTAGCGAATTTCAGACAGATTGTATGATGTTTAAATAGAACCTTTTCTAGATTTTTGTGCCTATGCGTATTAGGTCTCTGGTAGATACAGCTATGTGAACAGTTTGTATTTATATTAATTAATGTTTTGACTTTAAATTGTCTGGCACAAAGGGCCAGCAAAAATTTCCATATCATGCAATGTATCCTTACTTTTGCATAGTCCGGGAAAAAAAATTGCCGGCCCTTTGGGCCGGAATATTTTTTTCAGCATTTTTCAGAGCCGGGATTTTTTTTTTTTTTTTTGCAAATTCTTCCTGCCCCCTTCCCCCATAAAAAAGGCGAGCTCGTAGCTGTAGAACCAATTTTCTTGAGAAGAGAAATGGTAATAACAAGTTACGTTCAATATATATATATATATATATAAATACCATGAGGTTCTCGCTGTGCAGGTTCAAATTTGGACCCCCCCCCCTTCCCTTTTTTCAAAGTTTATTTTGAATTTCCATCATGGCGACATCGTTCAATATAAACAGAACTGTTTTCGAAAAACGAGGGGAGGGAAGAATGTTGGAGAAATTGTTCATCAATTTGTAAATAAACCAACCGAAAATTATGTTCGAACGTTTGCTAGAATTAGAAATTGAACTTGATGTTCAAAATATAGTTAGTATAGGATAAAGACCGAGTTGAGGTCTGTATGAAGGTTAGATGCCCAAGGAGAGAACATGGTGGTGTTTAAAGACCGAGGCCGAAGGCCGAGGTCTTTAAACACCACCCTGTTCTCTCCGAGGGCATCTAACCTTCATACAGACCTCAACGAGGTCTTTATCCGACTTATAAACCGCAGATTTTCTTCAATTTTCAGAAAAATAAAAATCCAAATATTTAATACACCCCTGCTTTTCAAAATGAAACTGACCATGCAAATTATCGGGTGGAAATATGCAACGGGAACGATTATTAGGCCATAGTAGTAAAATAGTTTGTTATACATCCCGATCATTTTCTAAGAGAAGAAAATAACACGTAAACAATGAGTTCTATTTCCATTTGAGTTTTTGAATATGTGATTGAATTATTGCAAATTGAGATAAGGAAATTGAAGATTTTGTTATCAAGAGAGGATAATATTTCTTCTTTTTGTGCATCGAGTTCCTCAATATACATTCAATTGAAGAGCATTTAGAATTATTGGTCTTCAAGAATCGCTACAGGGATCTAAATTGATTTAAAATGGCATTTTGAGCTTTTCGGGATAAAAGAATCTATTCTTTTTCTGTAAACATTTCTCATAAAAGAATGTATTTTGCGGACTTGAAACACGGTATTTCTATACTATGGCCGAATACTCATTATAATCAAAACAATTCACACCCGCGACTGAAATAATTTTCTTCTCTCCGCCCCTCATTGTTTTTTATTGACCTCCACACTTCATTGAACGTTCATAAAACCTCGTATATGTAGAATCGTCCGCAGTCTTTATGAAATAAAATGATCGATGAATAACAAAAGAATCATATTTGAAGGTTTGTAATTGAAGTTTAGAAACAGGTTTGTAGGTTAGAAATCGGAATCAAACTACCACTTTTTGTGTGTAAATTCTGGTTTGTAGCTGATCTCTTCTAAATTAATCAACTGTTTTAAAATCAAATTGTGTATATCGAAATGTATTTAGGAAATGCATATTCATCATTGCCGTGAAATCGGAATTTGAAAATCTCAACACTGCTTTTCTCGAGTCGGACTCGGACTACCAATTTTAGTGTGCGCCCGATCTGTCGGCGTGAAGGTGTATCGAAATACCCAACTCAAAATTTCGATGCTCATATCTTTTCAACAGTAAGAGATAGGAAAAATCAGAAAGACTAAATAAGACAGATATATGGATAAAAAATAATAATATTGAAATTTTTAGGAAACTTCATAAGCTTAATTTTTGTTTACTATTATAAGCAAAAAAGTGTCTTCCTCCTATGAACTTCTGAATTTGGAAATATGAAGGACGGTGAAGGACGTCATCGTAATAAATCGTTACAGTGTGCATCTAGCATTTCATATCTTGCATGGCTGTCGACTTTCAAAAAGAATGGAAATTGTAGATAGCAAAATACGAGATATTTAAGCTTACAAATAGCAAAACATGAAATTTTCGGTCCTTTTGAGTAATTCGACGCTCCCGTCAAATATTTGAATCTACTAAAAAACATGATAAAAAAAATAACAGAGACCAAAAATAAAAAAGACCAATCTAGCTTTTACTCCAAACGTAACGTTGGAGAACTTTCATTGTCCTAGCTTACAGGGTTCTTGAGAAATCGTTGATCCAATTTTCCACGGTTACGAAAACAATAGGTCTTCCGACGGAAGTCGGAAGACCTAATTAGCTGCTAAACTTCAATGGCATAAGGCATTATGATGGTATCTATCCTCAAATCTGCGAAATTCGTGAAAAAAGGACATTGCAAATAAAGTGCAATACCTGATTAATTGAAGTTTGATTTGAATTTAGAGGGGAAATCGCGTCCCTTTTCCTATTTTCACAATTTTAAAATTTTGAGGAAAATAAAAGATAAGTGTGCCTTGTGTTAAATTCTTCGCATTTCTTCTGAATTACAAATTTGTACATATCTAGAGGATTTAGAGTACAATACTTGATTAATTAAAGTTTAATTTGATTTAGACAAAGATTTTTCTTGCGTTTTTTTTTTCAATTTTGAAACTAAGAGTTTAAAAGTGTGTCCAGTACAAAATTCTTGGCATTTCTTCCGAATTACAAATCTGTAGACACATTGTAACTAGACGGACTGAGATATTGCTCAGTGTTGACAGAAGCCCTTCATTACTCCACAATGATGCCCCTTTATTACACGGCATGTAGCGATGTGATATAGTGACATGGGCTGACACCCCCATCTACCAGACGTTGTAGGCGGCAATAAATGATGCCATTATGACAAAACGCTGCACAGTCACTCTCGCTCCAGCTAATATAGTCTACATAAGGTCAAAGACGGTTAGGCAAATCGTACCTATTAGCCTCTTGGCATGTTGAAAAATAGATGCACTATGCACTAACGATGACTTGCTTACCGCATTTTCAGCGACTATTGCATAAGATACCAGAGGAACTGAAATTCATACGATTTTCTTAATTTTCAATACTGTTTTAAAAGCAGTTAAGGTTTCAGACGTCAGCGATGTACCGCGACCATTGCAAAAGATACTTCAAACTTCAGTCGATTCGATTCGAATTTTAAGGGGTTTTAGAAGAAAAACAATGTTTTAAGGTTAAAGAAGCAAATGCAAAGAGTCACCGCAAAAATTACCTATTGGCCTTCTTGACATGTTGAAAAACTAAATGCACTTTCGCATTTGAACGACCGTCGCATAAGATGCTAAATTATATTAAGAGGAGGACGAAAAGTTATATATAAAATTATGATTTCCAACGATTGATACGAAAATTCGAAGGGCAAAAGAACAAAAGTGATACGCCATACGGATAATATAATGTAGAATAAATACAATTTGTTAGTCGTTTGTTTTATAGGGATGTTTTTGTCTGTTTTGCAAAGGAATAAATTCACGATTTAAGAGAATCTTGTCTTTTATAATGTCAATAAAAACGAAAAGAAGTTTGTCGACCTCTGTACGGCGAGGAGATTGTCAGTAGGGGATCAAGTTTGTAAACACTTGCTTTCTCATAACATTATTTCGCGCTCTATTTTGACACGAAGACGAAGCACAATGGGGAAATGTCGATTTCATACGAATAAACGTGCAGCAAAGATAGTTTTATTGTCGTTTGTTGAAAAACCGTTAAAATAGGAGTCTAGATTCTCTGGTTTCCATACAATTAATACTGCATTCAGGAGGCGCCTTTGTGGGATTTTATTGTTATGGTGTTAGGTAATGTGGCACTTGAAGTGCCGTTTTATTTTGTGTGAAAGTATATAAACTGCCATTATAATAGATCGTCTAAGCCAAAGGTCGCTTGGGGCATCGGAGCTCCCGAATGGTAGACGAACGAATTATCATTCACACGAGACAGACCTCAATCATAATCCCGCGCGATGTACCAGTCACATCGTGTACAAGTCAAATAGGGTTCCTGTATTATACTGAATTTATCTCTTTTCAAATCTGAAGAAAACTATCATTTGCTAATCATTTACTTACTTAAATTAAAGAAAGAAGTTATACATGTATCTAGTTTTTTTTTTACATTGAAACTAGATCTATTATATACATCTCTTTTTATACAAATAAACTGAAATAAAATTGTTATTTTCACTCCTTTATAATTTAGATATGATGAAAAAGGAAATACATCTTGTAGTGCACAGAACTCTGATATATGAGGTTACACAAAATTGAAAACTAAGTACCTGTACATCACCATTTCAGCATTCAATAATTGGCAAATATTTCAAAAGAGGAACACACACAGAGTTTGCGTGAACGAAATAAATCTTGTATTTCAAATAAACTTATAATACTAAACATCTCGTCAACATCTTAAGGGTGAACCTCATCTTAGCAGGGGCAAGGCGTGTCAATTATCTTGTCGTAGACCCATTAAGAAAAGGAGGGAAGTTCGGTGTAATTTTACAATTTACAAGCTGCTTATTGTAAATTAAGCCGTATACATGTAAGTAATCAAAATCAATCTCGTCTTCTTTATTCGTCAAGATATTCTTTTTTTAATTGCAAAGAGGCAAGGACAAAAGATGCATCCCTGTCGAACATCCTAAGTGGGTGGCTATGTGGTTAAGATTTATGTATCAGCTGAAATCCAACACGGTATCATTGCACATCTATTGATACAAACAAAAAAAAATCCCCATCCCAACTCAACTTGTCGCTTATAAATATCAACTGAAAGAAATGATGGCAAAGATTATTAAGGATGGGAATTAAGGATCCCGCACCCTAATAGCGCACTTCCGGTTAAAATTTATGCACATTTTCATAATTTTCCGACAAATGCCGATGATTTCATGATCGGGAAACCTCGGGGTGACAGAGTAGATCATTGTTTGAGAATTGCAATCCCTTATTTAAGCTAGAAAAGTGGGTATAGCATCCTTTTGAAGAAATTGAAAATTCTTATTTCTGGTATTTATTATTAAAAATGCATTAGGGGTTGAATACCTTAAGGAAGAGAGACACTGATTCAGTCTAGTTTGTTGCTTCTCTGAAACTTAAGCTTTAAATTGTATTTGCACTATGTTTTCTGTGTAAAATGCATTTTTGAGAATCAAGTTTTAAGTCCTCGACCTTCAGAAGTATATCAAACGACTATTTTTGTCACGACCTTGACCCAAAATCAAAATAGCGTCCGCCCTTGGCCCATGCAATGGTTATCAGAGTATGAAGTTTCATTGATGTTGGGTAATATTGAAACTAGAGCACGGAAAGCTGCATTTTCAACCCATCAATAGAGCGAAGTTTTGAAATTCGCCTAAAAATGTTAAAATACTATTTATCATATTTATTTAATTTTGGATAACCTACTTACCAGGATGACTGGATTTCAAGGAATGTACGAAGAACTCCATGGAATGTTTTAGAGACTGAAAATAAAAATGATGACATTTAAGATTTTGAATTTGAATCAATAATAACTTGAAAATTTGTGTCAGGATATGGTTTTTTTTTGTGTCATGTTTATTCACATTTTTAGGTGCTTGTTTCATGATTTTGTGTTTTGTGTCTTGGTTTTAGTGTTTTGTGTCACTTTATGTTGTTTTGAGTCATGTTTTGTGTCCTGTTTCGGTGTTATGGGCTTGTATGGTGATTGTGTCATATATCGGCGTTTGTGTCTTATTTTGGTGTTTTGTGTTATGTATCTGTGTTGGGTCTTGTTTTGGTGTTTGTGACTTGTTTTGGTGTTTGTGTCCTGTTTTGGTGTTTGTGTCCTGTTTTGGTGTTTGTGTCCTGTTTTGGCGTTTGTGTCTTGTTTTGGCGTTTGTGTCTTGTTTTGTTGGTTGTGTCTTGTTTTGGTGTTTGTGTCCTGTTTTGGTGTTTGTGTCCTGTTTTGGTGTTTGTGTCTTGTTTTGGCGTTTGTGACTTGTTTTGGTGTTTGTGTCTTGTTTTGTTGGTTGTGTCCTGTTTTGGTGTTTGTGTCCTGTTTTGGTGTTTGTGTCCTGTTTTGGTGTTTGTGTCCTGTTTTGGCGTTTGTGTCTTGTTTTGGCGTTTGTGTCTTGTTTTGGTGTCTGTGTCTTGTTTTAGTGTTTGTGACTTGTTTTGGTGTTTGTGTCCTGTTTTGGTGTTTGTGTCTTGTTTTGGTGTTTGTGTCTTGTTTTGGTGTTTGTGTCTTATTTTGGTGTTTTGTGTTATGTATCTGTGTTGGGTCTTGTTTTGGTGTTTGTGACTTGTTTTGGTGTTTGTGTCCTGTTTTGGTGTTTGTGTCCTGTTTTGGTGTTTGTGTCCTGTTTTGGCGTTTGTGTCTTGTTTTGGCGTTTGTGTCTTGTTTTGTTGGTTGTGTCTTGTTTTGGTGTTTGTGTCCTGTTTTGGTGTTTGTGTCCTGTTTTGGTGTTTGTGTCTTGTTTTGGCGTTTGTGACTTGTTTTGGTGTTTGTGTCTTGTTTTGTTGGTTGTGTCCTGTTTTGGTGTTTGTGTCCTGTTTTGGTGTTTGTGTCCTGTTTTGGTGTTTGTGTCCTGTTTTGGCGTTTGTGTCTTGTTTTGGCGTTTGTGTCTTGTTTTGGTGTCTGTGTCTTGTTTTAGTGTTTGTGACTTGTTTTGGTGTTTGTGTCCTGTTTTGGTGTTTGTGTCTTGTTTTGGTGTTTGTGTCTTGTTTTGGTGTTTGTGTCTTGTTTTGGTGTCTGCGTCTTGTTTTGGTGTTTGTGTCTTGTTTTGGTGTCTGTGTCTTGTTTTGATGGTTGGTTCTTGTTTTGGTGTTTGTGTCCTGTTTTAGTGTTTGTGACTTGTTTTGGTGTTTGTGTCCTGTTTTGGTGTTTGTGTCTTGTTTTGGTGTTTGTGTCTTGTTTTGGTGTCTGTGTCTTGTTTTGGCGTTTGTGTCTTGTTTTGGTGTTTGTGTCCTGTTTTGGCGTTTGTGTCTTGTTTTGGTGTTTGTGTCTTGTATTTTGTCTTTGTCGTTGCTACGAGTACTTGTTGGAGATATCTTTCCTTCCTTCCTGAATATCCTTCTGCTAAAAGTGATGAAGAATAGCCGAAAACAACGGACGAACATACAGATAAAACATCTTCGGGAACCAACGTTCGGTCGCACTCCGTTTAGGAGATTTTTTGTGCAATCGAACATTGGTTTCCGAGGATGATAGTCAACCTCATGTCCTATCCTAAAACAAGTTTTAAACAAGAAAGTCATGGTCGACTATACTTTGGGAAAAGAAATATAATAACAGACGAATAAGACCCGAATTTCAAATATCAAAGCCATCTCCATATTAAAACCCGCTGTCATTAGCTGCCAAAAATTGGTATCAAGTAATTCAAAAGGCACATTAAATTCTACTCTCTGAAAATATGAATTTTGTTTTTGATATTTTATACCATAAACGATGGTTCCTTCCTATGAATTAAAAGTGACAGCGAAGATACCATCGCCGACCTGTATGTAATTTATGGCAATTAAAGCCCAGAAATTCTACACTATTTGGTAACTTCATATAACACAATCCAACAAAACCGTTTAACACAAAATATAAATCCTCTTTTATCAGAGTTTCAGATCGGTCAATTATCAAACACTACTGAGAATGGAAAGTGACAGTAGCTAGATTTTCAGCAATGATTTCCGAAATGTAAATAGAAAATTTTGAATGATTGAAACAGTATCCTCAGATCTAACTGTAAAGCACCGAATCTGTGTTTGTTTAGAGGTTAAAGTGACGAAAAGAACATTCATGAATAAAGATCAGAAATCTCGATTTCGGCTTAAACACAAATCCTTGTGGGTGTCACACAAGGATACATTGTTGGAGCATGGTTATTTGAGATGCGACACGTCCATGGTTAATGTGAAAGCATCATGCCCCCGGATTATCATACAGATCATGTCAAGTAATAAAACCGGAGTTTGGAATGGTCTGTTACTTCATAAATCAGCAATCTGTGCACGGAATGAGTGATACTTAATATCAAATCCTGATTTGTGATGAAAAGATTGTCTCTAGGGTCAGGCATATAGGGCCCTTTAACAATAGTATCATTCACAGCTAGATCAGTTATTTTATGGCTATGAGCAGTGACACTGTTTCATCACATGGGGTATATTTGCATGCTTTCTGTATCTAATTACAATTTTGTTTTAAGATATATTTTGAGACAGTCTAGATAGTATTAAAGTCAAAGATCTGAAGGACTTTACCCTTCCCCGAGTCAGTGACTTTGTATAATGTGGGTTTATTTCATTGAAGTAGTCAGTCTGCATAATATTTGGACATGTTGGCAAATAAAGTAGCATAAACTCCCAAGGTGAACTGAGGAGTGGGTAAACAGTATATTGTCTATTGTAAGAAAATTTACTGTTTTACACCAAATATAGGTAACATCGAACTGTATTGAGAAAGAGAACGTTATATTCTCCGGCTCAGATCCATAATTCATCTTTTTTTAATTTGAGAGGGGAGCGGGTTTTGTTTCTAATCAAGACTGGTACGACCCCTTGCGAGGATGGAGGGTTCCATCCCATGGCTGCAATAAACAGTTACTTGATATTTGTTAATGCATTTGATTTTTGTGTGTTTTAGTTAGTTTTCTAACGCCCCTGCCACTCCCCTGGATCCCTACACGTAGATACACGTACATGTGCATGTGTACATTTCCTCTGATTGAAAAAGTCAGCAAAACTGAACTCAAAATATCGATGCAGTAAAGCTATCAGATTTTCAGAGATATTTCAACTTCAAGTTTTTATTCTACACTCAAATTGACTGAAAAATAAAAACGCCTTGTCTTAACCTGCATTATTCAGATTTCATAAGGATTAAATATTTTGATTCAAGTCCTCACTTCAAAGGTGTTAGTGCAATTCCACGTACGTTTGTTCCTCTTGATAGTGAAATTGCTGCAAGCCCTGCCAATCTTAGATAATATTTTGGGGTCCCAAATTTCACAGTAAAGGCATATTTGGGATAAAGCGTTCATATCGTCCCTAGTTCGTAGGCTCAAAAGATAATACAAGATTGTGGGAACCAAAGACGAAAGGAAGAAAGCTAAGACTCGTTTTCAAAATCCTATTTCGGTACTGCTTTTCACTATCTCATTGCAAGGTTGTGTCGCTTATGTCGTTGTTGCAAATACTAGTAGTCGTTTTCATTTACTCTAATAGTCTTTATACTTTAGTATTTGATTTCAATTCTACTAAGAGCAAATCTCTATAGTGAGAAATATATCCAATGTTGGATATTGGCCCTAGATCCTTTCAATTTGGACAGCACGTCATGACGTCATCGAATGCTTTTATTGCATAGCGCAGACATAAAAATTCGAGGAAAATTGCGTTTCTGTATAGAAAATTGAGGACGTCACTTTTTTCCATCCAAAATTGAAGATAACTCTAGATCTGTATTTATTTATCATTGGCCTTGCCATAATAGTAATACTGGTAGGTCTTTCAAAACTAGTCATTAAATTTGGAAAAGGTGGAAACATAATTGCAGTGGAAGAAGGAGGATATGGACGCATGTAGATCCTTCATTGACGCAATTGGCATGAATACATCCTCTATTTATTTTTCCACCTTAGAGATTTGATCCCGTGAATTGACGAGAAACAACCCGGCCTACTATCTTATATTGAGAAAAGGCTTTTAAACAAAGTCAACCCTAATACATGCAAATCCTGAATAAATACCGTCATGTTTACGAAAGGTGAACGAGCTTAAATTGAGGACTTTGTTCCAAAACACGTGTAAGCTTTTGAAAGTGTTATAATGTACACTTGATTTTTTGTACCTTTACTGACAACAAACATAAATCAAATGATGCTTCTTGAAGAGATTCGGCAAAAGTCAACAAACGCTTACAATGTGCCATTTTATATGGTACTAGAGAAAGCATAAAATCTAAGACGAAATTCAGATTACGGGTTTAATATGGATGACAGCTAGAAAAAGGATTTAGTGTCACAGGAGCGTGCAAGCAGTAAAACCATTAAAAGATTATGATTTCATTCTCGTATTATGTCACTCAGTTTTTTTTTTTTTTTTTTGGTCTCGCTAACAAATAACCTTTATGCACTTAGAAAGATGAGAGGGATTGTAATTCGGGGAGGGCAGTATTCCCCCCCCCCTCCCATCTTGAAAATGTCCAAAAAGCTTATTTTCTTCATTTTCGTCTTATTTGCTAAAAATCATCAAAATCATTAGCTTCAACCACGGTAAAAAATCGCGAATGACATTGAACATCTTTCTCGAAACTCCGGATTTATGAGCCGATTTGATGATGAAATGAAACCAAAATTTTATGCAAAGAGCAGCTACATGCACTATATATAGTATGAGATTATGACACTTTTACGTTGATGTCATTACATTTCATCGACAAAATGTGCATACAATTTTTCCATCCATCCAAGTTTAGACTTTTACCTTAAGTAGTTATAGAAAAGCATTATCTAATCATTTTGGTTTTGTTTTTGTTTTCATAGTCTATCTTAAAGTCAATTTTCGAAACAAAAAAGTGTGAATTCACACCATTTAGTTCAAATGATGTGCGTAAACTCTTACTCTTATCAAAAGGTAACAAAGGGATGCAATGTCACTTTGATTGTAATTTACCAAAAAGGTCACGTAATCTACGGTCGTTAAAGTCATTGTCTCCTTCGTATTTAGTTGCAGCTCTTGCTTTGTAAATTTCGTGCGTGTAACAATAAGATGTAAGCTCACTTTCCACAGACCACCCATTCACTTCACTGAAACAGGGGTACAGTATGATGTTTATGTGAAAAAGGTTCAAATTCACACCCTTGTTATTACTTGACATTTGATTTCGATCCAAAATGGGAGACACTTTGGCCCCGCATCTTCGTTTAATAAGAATTTGAAGAGAAATTGAGGAAAACTAATAGGATTCAATTTCTAATGTACAAGAAAATAAGCAAATTCCCTAAACATGAGTAGGAAACATTTATAAAACCACGAAGGAAACCGTAGTTTACTTTCCGGAACCGCAAGTACAAACCACTTGAATTTGTATGCTTTACTCTTCGTCTCCCGAGTTTTTATCAAATTTTTATATATCAAGTTCATAAACATGTCTTTAAATTTTTCTCCTTTGATTTTCAATGAAAATTACCTAAAAGAATCCAGTATCTTGAGATGTAATAGTAATACCGACTATACATAGACCAAAAATGGGGCTATTGAGATAAACACAAATCTACATTACATTAATCTAGACTTAATTTGAATAAAATACGGATCTAGAGGTCCAGACTTCGATAAACTGAAATTCTTTCATCTTGTTTCGAGACCTAAGAATTCTTAAGTACCATATATTATAATTCTCTCAACGCATTTATTTTAGTATCGCCTTAATGGGTATGTAGATAATTCCCCGATTCCTGTCGTCTCACAGTATTAATGTTATCTGACATGCAGGGGAGACCATCCAATTTAGCCCTGATAATCTCTTTTTAAGGCATCACGAAATCGATTAGGTCACCCTGGGGTGCATACCTGTAACATTAGCACTTGCTTTTTGAAATTGTATTGGGATAATTATTACAGTCTGTCACAAAACGTGTCCCTGATTATTCCTTGATAAATGTAACTTCATCACGAGTAAACCAGAAAGAAGAAATTCCTATTCATTCGTAGAGGATCAGGAGAAACTAGGACGCCAACAACCTGTCTTTTCATCCTATCGAGAATCCAGCAATTTGTGAATCGAACTGACATTCTGAAGTTTGAAACAACAGTACTCAACAACAACAAAAGCAGTAACAACGACAACGAGTCTTTGCGGAATACTGAGTTTTTTCCTCTTACAGATGGTAACGTCGATTTTATACCGTCATTTCCCTGACTTTTATGACTGTTTCCATAGAATTCGATGACGTCATAACCAGTCTACGTCAGGTACCGTCTCAAATGGGAAGTAACTATGGTTTTCGCGTGTTAAATATGAAAGTAGTAAAGGTTCACTCTTGTTTTTTCACAGTATATCAAACTCTAATGTCAATATTGAAATATTTTGTCTCAATAAAATGGTCTTACCACAAGGGACCCACAACCCTTTCATTTGCTAGGCAAAAGTTACGTTCAAAAGTATTTTAGGACAGACGGACACGACGGGCTGGTCAAAATTCATATGCCCCGATCCTCTATAATGGGGGCATAAAAGATGTTCTCTAATGAACAGTGTACAGCGCTGTATCGTTGCATTTTTATGACCTTATAGCAAGGGCATCTTCAATAGGGCGAGTAGGTAATATAACTGCAGAGCACTTGCCACTGCAAAATTGAAAAGTTGCAAATTTAAATGTGCATATGTCAGCTAAATTATACTACCATCGTAGCTATTATTGTCATATTGAGGGTATTGGATTCAAGCAGAAGGTGACAAGAAAGGACATTTGACGTATGATCAAAAGTGTTCATTTCCAATGCACCTGGTAGGTATACATGTAAAGGTGCAATGTTCATGCATGAATCCAGGGTTCTTTTCCGTGGAAATAAGCTCCAGTGCAGTACGACCAAGGCAGGGAAGGGTTAGGTAGGAAAACTAGAGTTTATGCCAATTTTGAAGGTGTTTTGATAGGGCGTCCAATACACTTGAACCCCAGCATACCTTTCCCCTGGTTCTGCACTTGTCATGCGCCATATCTCCCTGGATACACCACTTTTAGTATGATCTCATCGCGCATTAACCAATTACTTTATTCAGTTTGTAAAATGTGCCTCACGCAGTAGTCTACACGATTCATCAAATTCGAATATGAATGAAAATTTCGATATAAAGCTGTGTTTTCATTGTGTTATTATATTTCAAGTCCTTGTATGATTTTCTAATCTCACACTTGAACGCTTTGACAAAGTTTATATACCTGTTTATCATACTGCTACACTTAAAATTTATCAATGAAAAACGGGTATATAGCACTGGAGTAGAGATCAGGCCAAGAAAACTAATGCTTCGGATTTCTTTTATAATGGTTAAGATATAGAAAAGATCCATATCAAAAACCGATTTTTTTTTAATTGAAGGATTTATTATTCAAACACGAATATTTTTTTTCAAACATACATTTAAACATCTGTAAACAAATAAGGCAATACTACTTAATGATCATTTATTTTGGAAATGCCCAATGACGTCACACGATACCCGTACCACCTCTAAAGACCATACTAGTAACATGCTCTTTCAGATACTTAGACCACATTCTACTTATTCAGTTTTGGGTATCTTTTTTTCAATTAGTAGTAATATTGATCTAAATGTTATAGAGAAAATGGCGATATCGCTCAATTTTTTTTTACATCTCCCGCTCTGTCAAACTCTTCAAGAGAGATAACTCTGGGCGAGCATAGCAGGAACATTGCAAGTTTCAATGTTCCAATGCCTATATATGTTTTTTAAAAGGTAGTATGATAGGCTGCCATTATCCTTTCTTTAGTTTAGTTTTTATTTCAATATATTTACATTCCTACTGCGTTTCCCTTATATAAAGGTACCAAACCAACTGTTGCTTTATTTCTCGATAAACGCAAGAGCCTATCACGTGACTTTAGAACTTACGCGGATTAATTTATGATAATATGCCCATTTTATTTATTGCTTTAACACAGATTCAAAACATGTATCCATTTTCAAACGACGCCGTCTACCCCCAGTGATTAAATGTGTCAAAATCTAGGTCACCACATGTACACTTCCAAGAAGTGTGACGTAGTAAGTCGATCACGCGTCAGTAGACGAAGTTCAAGGACGAACTGCACATTGCTGTCTGCAGAAAGATGCCGTGTTTGGATGAGCGAATATTCAGGCATAAGTGGATCAAATATTCAGTATTTAGGATGAGGATTTGATTCACTTTTGTCATTAATCAACAGTGAATTTATCTTTGCTTCTTACGGATTTATAATATCAGAAATATTTCGAGTATCAACGAATCTTTAGCCATGATGTTGAGGTAAGTCATGAAAATACCGAAAGTTTTCGCGTTTTCGACGGCTGTACATGTACTCGGCTTTTGCATTATTCTAATTACTTCAAGATGAAAAGGGGTATTTACAGAAGTTTGTATACAATAATACCGATTGATTTCATATGTCTAAGCAGTTTAACACTTGTGTTAAAGTGAGTTTTCAAAAGTTTTCCCTTCAGTTCTGTGAAATTTCTACAGTTTAACTCTCCGCTATGTCTGAATGTATGTTAGACAAAAGTCACGAATTTTCACGATTCAACTTTCTTCAGTTTTAATTGAAATGTTCAAAATACAGCCAAAGGACAAAATTCAGTTTCTCATTTGTCAACAACGTTTCCGTACAGAAGGTACTACTTCGAATACAGCGAAAAACGTCGAACGCTCGTTTGCTGTTACGTACAGTGGCGTTCTCCCTCCGCAATGATATTTCAAATGTAAAGAAACGGTAAGAAAAATTGGCAAAAATAACTTGATTAACACATAAAATGTAAATATAAGGATTGTTTTTCAGCTTTTGCGCTTTATCGGTGTGTATTGGCAGTAGGGAATGGAAACAAAATCCATGAAAAGCACTTCGTGCTTTACATATTTTGTTTCCATTCCCTACTGCCAATACACATCGATAAAGCGCAAAAGCTGAAAAACAATCCTTAATTGAATCGAAATAATTCTTTAGAAATTTATTGAATTAGGTATTCCCTCATGTTCGAGGCAATGAAAATATTCCATAATCTGACAATATAGGAAGTCTGACCATCTCCTACTGCTGCATCACCAAAATACCTTTCTTCGCACCTGCTTGCTGACTGTCAAATTGTGACGTCATAATAAAATGTCCGTCAAACGATATGACCGACCTTTGATTATGACGTCATAATGCATGTCTCACAATTGGGGGGTATCGGATATTTGGTGATCCCTTCCGTTCGTATTCTACGTCATAACCGTGCTACACTTAGGACGTGTAGGACGTATCGGATCATGTTGCCCTGGATGTTCGTCTATACATTCTCACAATCAGTGGATCCGACCAAATTATTCTTATTTACCATCCTATCTATTTACAAGTATGATTTTCCATTTGTTTATGTCATTTACATAAGATAACAAACAAGTTTCTTATTTCACAAAATGTTTTCTAACACGAGCAGGTTTCCGGATTCAAATTCTAAAGTTGCTTGATATCACAACAAATTATAGAAGATGACACCCCCTTTTTCCATCAAAATACAGCTTAATCCAAACAAATTAGAGTTAGTTGTTAAACTAAATCCCATGCTGGGTGCAACACAACACCCTCTAATTGTGCGTCTTTGAAATAAGAACCGACGCCAATATTTTTTACATGCGGCCTATTGCGTCCCGCCAACCTTCCGACGACCCATGAATCGCTGTGGTGCACAATATTACTATTGTCGCTTCCTTTCTGCTACAGTTCTCTGAGAGATCAAAAGAATTATTAATTCATTCATGTACATGTACCCTTACGTTTATATATGATAAATTACCTGCCGATGTCTCGTGTGTAAGTACGGAAGTGTCTGAAGGAACGAACGATGTGTCATAAATTTTGAATTGAACAAAATCAAAATTGGTATAGGGATGAAACCTAGTACATTTGCGTGGTTTTACATATGCTGTTTTTGATATTTAGACCACAGGAGCTCGATGCCAACGATCCATAAGAATATCCACCTCTACTTTCCTAATATACTTTGACTATAGAGAGATGTAAAGGGGCGGGTGTCATTGATGGTTGTTGGCATCGAGCTCCTGTGATTTAGACCTATATGTCTCAAATATAAATGCGGACGTGATGGAATAAACCGATACATTGGCCAAGTACATTGAAAACGAAGGTACCTTGTTGGAATCAAGACTAGAAAAGTGAATCATGCAATATCGTAGAATATTGAACGGCGCTCAGCCAATGAAAATGCTGGATTTTGAAACTCATACATACAGAGGTTTGCGGCATGGGCGAACCACAAATTACGATCATTCCATGTTAGTACCATGCTATCAGTTTACTATATAATTGAAATATTGCTTATCATGTCATTACTGACATGCAGTGTAATTATTGCCGAAATATTTTTGTATCGTTTCATATCTATGACAAATATGGATAATGACCATATCCCTGTATACAACACAAAATCGATAATTCAGAAAATCAGAAACCGAAGGCATACGAAATCATGATAAAACAGGAACCAAAGCAAATAAACAAAAACCTCCACCATATGTAAAGAAACGAACTCCCGATATGGGAGTGAGACCGGGTGCCCAGAAGAGTAAGCATCTCCTGCTTGCATGCAACACCAGCCGCTTCAATGTCATGTATTGTGGCACTATGCCTGGCAGGGCAAAACCAGGAAATACTAGTGTTTGTGTCGCCTGTGAAACACTGGTACACTATATAACTGGACATAAAGATAATAATGTTTGGCGTTTCACACGTTTAGCTTTAAAAAAAAGTTCTTAACAATGCGTCACGTACAAATGTACAAAGCTTTCCAACCGAAGTGGGTCAAGGACGAGAGTAAGGTCAAGGTAAATTTAAATGTAATGTAGTTAGTCTCAACCCCACGTGTACCGTGGACTACATGTATATTTATTTCGATCTCGTTGAAAGGTGTTGCTTCGAGAAGACTTGCAAACAAGTCAGAAAAAAAAACCTTTACAAACCTATAGCAGGCATGCGCTGATCTTGAGGGGATAATAGATCGGAGGGGATGGTGTTAAGTCCCCAACTCCTTTTTGGAATTTGCCGAAAGGGCAGATTTATCAATTTTCATGTGTATTTTCTCCAAATCAAAGGCTGGACTCTTCGCCCACCTGGATTTGGATCCTCACATGCAAGTAATAGTGTAATGTCTGAATGTAACCTATGACCTTGACACAGAGCTTTGAGAAGCGATTTATGAAAAGCTTCGACTTTTAAAAGCCATTGCTAAGCTCCTTTCAAAAAGGTTAAGGGGTCGGTAAAATAGGGGAAAAAACTCGGGACACAATTTGAACGCCTCGTAAAAACAGGTTTTATGAATAGAAACTAGGAACTTGAGCAAAATTGTGACGCTCCTTCATTAAATCATAGCACAATGGACACCCTTTCCAGAAAGCCCTCAATTTGCCAACTCCGTCGTTACACGGCGGAGGTCAACCTTCCCAAAATTAAAATTTTAATGGTTTCATTTTGATTGCAAATTTTCAATGCACAGAGAACCTTAAATCTTGTTAAATGCAGATCCCTTGGTACGGCCGTACCCCTTATTACACGATAATAGTGTTGCGCCTGGCGTCAGTCGGGTATAAATGGGAACGATTTACGATAGTTCAGGATAGTTTATAGTCATTAATCCCTATCAACCTGCACTTTCGTCTTCCTATAGCCACCGAAACTCATCGTAATGACGAAAACACACGGAAATACGCAGTCATGTGTAGTGTAAACTCAATGAAAGAGGGAAGTGTTTGTCGAACTTGCCAAATCTGACCCCCTATATGTCAAAAATCAAAGTTAATAGATCAAAAGTGCTCGCTATTGGAATTTAAGGACGTTGCAAACCATTAAATATTCCTTTTTTTCAGACATAACTTTCTATTTTAATTAATCCATTACATTTTTTAACAGAACATCTGTTTCTGCAATGAAAAAAGAGAGCTATTATACTAGTATTCGCTAAGTAAATGTTAAGGGGTCAATCGACGACATAAAAGGAACGAATGTCAAGGTCAAATGATAATATCAAAGGAGCGAATTTCTATCCCAATGGCATATAACTTTTTTTTTTATTTCCAGGTCAGTAAGAACAAAATGAAACGAAGCGAAAATTCTCAGTATTCAATACCTCCACACGTTTCACTAACCAATCTAACCTTTCTATTTTAAACATTTCAAAATCACGCTGATCAGCTATAACATCTGCAATTCCATGACAAAAATATCAAATTTTAATTTCATACTGCATTTTATATAAAGTAAAAAGATAAGATAGAAACGCTAAGGTCGCACCCAATTATACATGTACATGGCTTTATATACATATACTTATCTACGACACATCGAACACTCTGCGGTGAGGATGGGTAAAAAAAGAGTTACCCACGCAAAATGTCTGCAAAAACTGCAGGAATTATGTATGAAAATGCACTGTGTACACGTCATGTGGAATGTCTGTATGTCGCACCACCCATCATATCTGTCAGGGGTGATGATCGCTACATATACCAATCTCTAAAGCTGGTGGTTTACTGTGATGCGTATTCTGATAGTAGGGAGATGCCGGGAAAAAATATGCAGTATCTCTTTACCACACAATGTAAACACTCTACAAATATATACAATAGTATCTCAGTTCGGGATTAGCAAGAGATTAAAAATGTAAGCACTCATTCCACCCCACCCACCAACCACTTACTTCTTTTTTCCTTTATTATGACTAATTATAATTGTTCTGGTACATAAATATGAATCTTCTACCACTTTCTTTGTAGCTAGGATTTATTTCTCTATTTTTCATTCTAACATCATAACTTTTCTGAGAAATTTTGACATATTCGTAAGTCACAACGTGGGTCATAACACACCGGCAAATTACGAATAATGTCATCTTTTTTACTTCCCGATATTATCCATGCACGTGGAAATGATAATAAATGAAAGGTTAATTAAGTTTTAATAAACTGCCACAATTGTTTGATTGAGACCAGATATACCTTAAAATGTATTTTTTTAATCCCAGTTTTCCAGGTGTTCGATCTGACAGGTGCAGATCCTGCAATTTTTAAATGAAGATTTAGTGTGCCAAAAAAGAAGAAAGTTTCTGTACGCATTTTCAGCAGTTACGGAAAAAACTTTAACTAGGTTTTTTTTTCATGAAACATAAAAATTGAGGGGGTGGGTAGACAGATGTGGGTAAGGGGGAGGGATGCCGACTCCTGGATCCGCGTGTACAGAACACAGACTTTTGTAAATAGATCACGTCTGTATTATGACAGGGGGAAGAAGCTTGTCTTCTGAATAATAAATATTTGTCTATGAAAAGGGCCTAGCGACGTCACGGGTAGACCTTGTACCAGTCAATAAATAACCATTTGAAACATCAAAATTACAATCGTTTTTGAAACACCGCTAAAACCCTTCATTACGGACTTTACTTTCTAATCCCTTTTTTGTATTGCTCCGTTGCAGAGTCGACGAGTGTCCCCTCGTTATGTTGGTGCCACCAGTTTTTCTTTCAATTCTTGTAAAATAATATCTCTCAGAAAAGAAATTATAAGCTTAAAATATTTAAATATCCTACTTAAAGAATAGTGAATTTCTTAAAAGAATTTCAAAATAAAAATTGAAACTTTTTGGAATTTAACAAAATTCTTACGAGAAATAGGACAAAAATATTTCCTACCTCTTCCTGCAATTGAAAGAAAATTTAAACATCTTGGTAGTTCGGAAAAAATTACAAACTTTTTGTTTGCTTGGATTCATTTGTTATTTTTGTTTGCTTTGTTTCGTTTGTTGTTTTTAAAGCTATTACGTACTCGATGCATTGTAAAAAAAAAGTTCAATAAGCAAAATCAGAAATTCGAGAGAGGACCAAACAAAAAAAAAACATGTTTGAAAACAAAACACGATGCCGACAAAATGTTAATCACGAATTTGCGTATAAAGACTGCATTTAAACGATTTAACATTCAACAGGTATGAAATTTATTCTTTCTTTTCATGAATGAAAGGTATATACTAAATACAAAAAGTGATTTTACTGCAAAAATATATTATTATTCTTGAAATTTTAATCCTACATTTGATCTAGAGGGTACATCCAAATCTATCAGAAATCGTGACACTGCAATGATACAAGTCAAAATATGCCTGTATACACATTAATTCAATGATAATAAATAGTACTGCAGAACAGGTGAAAAAAAAATTACAGGGTAAAAAAGTCAGTAAGAAAAGTAGTAGTACTTTACCATGCAAAGTAACAGAGATGTGAGAGCTGATTGTAGTATGCTCGCAGACATATTTCACCATGAGATCTATTAAAATCCAACATCAAATTGTCCCTCCTACACTTTCCGACGAAGACATTTTGCTCTTTTCAATGTAAAAGGCTTAGAAAAAACATAATGCAAACTGAGCGAAACTGAGTTTTACAGTGTATATTTATCTGTTTTTCAGTTCTTCAATTACGTGATCGTCAAAGAGTGCATAACTTTAGGTACCATCAAACGAGTCCATTTTTTATTATAATTTTTTTTTTCAAATCGGAGGTTTAAACATTAAAAGCGAATGAGATCCTTCTGAACGCAGTAGGCCACTATTCCTGCACCGATAGGCACATTGTGCGCTTATAAGCACCGCGTAGGGAGCGCAAACCGAGCGTTTCTACTCTGCGACCGGCGCACCGGGATAAGGTGAGAGAACCACTCTATAAAATGACTAGTGCCACAAAGTAAGTCAACTTGCTGGAACTTTATATATATATGAGTGTATCAGACTTTATTGGTGTCAATCTACCTATTTATATGTGTATTCCCTCTGGCACTAGGTAAAACATTTATCCAACTCCAAATCTCTACTACATGCTATCGCTATCGCCAATGTTGTAAGTGATGAGGTGTATGGGAGTTGAGAAGTTGGCTACTGTATACATGTATCTTTGACTCGTAACACGCGCTCAGTCAACTAAGTTTGCAGAATATACTAGCGACTGGATACCAACGGAAACAGCCTCTGAAAACGCACATTGAATAAATAAGTATGAGGTAAGAAAGATCCTGACGACAATCTCTACAGCACTCACAATGGAACACCAAAATTAGCATCAACGGACCCCTAGAAAGCTAGATATGGGACCAGGTACCCGGAAGGAGTAAGCATCCCTGTTTGGCTAGCCACATCCGCCGTCTATGACAAGGCATACATTAGCATACCATCGAAATTATATATAGTCAAAAAGCGACCAACTGTTATGAGAATTCCTGTCTTATGTGACTACGGCTGTCATTTCCCAAGTAAACAATTTTATGTAAATGCACCTCTTAAATGACCACCTGTCTTATGCGATCTTGATCTAAATATATGTAACAAGACAACGCAAACATTAGCATCCCTAGACACTACCTGTCTTAGCGACCAGCTGTGGTATTGGGATTCCCGTCTTATGTGGCTTTAGCTTTTATTTCCCAGGTATACATTTTTAATGTAAATGCATCTATTAGGAGACCACCTGTCTTATGCGACCTTGATTTGACATTCCCTTGAAGGTTAGTTTACAGAAGGTTTACCTGTATCTAACACTATATGCATACCGTGACCTTGACTTTTTTCCTTGAAAATCAATTGGATCCATCCTCTTCCTAAGGCCTACATTTAAGGCCTTCCTTGTATTGACCGAGTTAACATAACTATAAATACTATAAATGGCGCTTTCGTGATTAATTCAATTATCTTCTCATGTGCAAATGGGAATTGGAGAGAAAAACAGCGGAAACAAAGAGGAGTCTCCATATTGTATATTGAACATTCACCTGTCCACATTTCTTTTTTTGAAATCTTTAATATCATGAGTTTTTGCTCCATCAATTTGTTACCCCTACCCTCCGTTTGAAATTATAGGGTCCGCATCTTAAGGGGACTATGCAAAAGCGAAAACGTTGCCAAGTCCATCGGGTCAAGTGTAAGTCAAGTCATTTTCTCATTATGAAACCAAGGTTGCTGCTCCAGGGCAAGTATTGGAAGGAGCAATTCGTTGATCCATATATTCACATTATGCCAGTCTGTCATCGAAATGGGAAAGAGACATAGAGAATTAGAACAAGTTGAATGTCACCTATCTTTGTAATATTAAAGGAACACCTAGGTATGACAACGGAGCACGGTGTTTAACTATTTACCTGCCGCGCGTGCAACTTCCTATTGACCTTATGTGACCTCGGTTAACTTGAGAAGGTTTAGCGATTACGAGAGAGATAGGGGCTGTTTATATATACATAATTGCCACAAAACTGAATTCATTGGCTTCAAATTTGAATTTAATATAGATCTGGGATTATGATAATGAATGCACAGCTCATTCATCAGAAACTTTGCTTGAAATCCACCAAATCAGTCATTTGCGGTTTTAGCAACCAACTTTTAGTAATTCAGGAAAATAACAAAATTATAACCACTGAGTAACGTCAAAGGTATGCACAAGATCAAAAAGGAGCTAATGTACACTGCATAGAGATGCACCAGGAGAGGAAAGTTCAAATTCCCTAATATAAAGATAAGTTCCGGAAAGAAGCGGGGTTTATATGTCAGAGGTGATCTACAAAAGGTATGAGAGGGTCCAGAAATATTCGGCAAGTGATATACAAAATGCAAGAAATTAAGATTACACGGTATCTGACGTAAATGCATTATGACGTAATATGAAATTCCTATTATAAAAGTCTTATCCGAAACATGTTTCCCTGTAATTCTTTGCTAGGTTTCCATAGAGCTTGATGACGTCATGATAAGTTTACGTCAGATACCGTCCCAAACAAAGGAAATTAATTCTGTACATCGATCAAATCTGAATACGGTCACTGGTTCCGCACTTGAATAATTCGTGTCCATACCTCTAGATCCGCCATGGAAATGAGATCCTATCAGTAGCAACAGTTTGCTACTACAAGTGCATGTGGCATCCAATCAAAAAGTCATACAGTAACACGAATGCAATGACGAATACCTGCAAGATTTTACGTTACGAAATTCCATAACGTACATTCCTTCAGAGATGCAAACAGAAATAATTAATTTTAATCATAACACAGGTGTATGACACAAACTCTGAAAAATGTTATGAGTCCATCAAAGATCGGGGTAACGTTCCATAAAATACTAGATCCTGTTACAATACACTGATTTGTCCAAAAACCAATGCAGACGGACATCGGTCATCGCAAAATTTAACGATACGTCATTGTGACGTCACAATAGAAACCATATCAACGCATCTGCATCGACACGGTGCGATCAAATATGACATCACAATGAAAAATGTTGCTAAGTGATGTGATGTCCGGTGTAAAAGCATATACAATCCATGTTTTAAAGAACCTTGCCTCTTTTTAGAGAATATCAAACATATTTGGTCAGACGAAAAAAAGCGCGGATCTTGAGAGGGTTCAAGGCTTTACCCCTCCAAGAATTTATCAGGAATACTATTAGTTCCACGGTTAGTTACCGTGTAACGAATTTATCACGTCGAAGACCTCTTACTGTATGTGTGGGGGTCTCTGTATCATACAATTCACGACGTCATAATAAAATACTCGCCCAATACGGATTTACAAGCCTGATACGGCTTTTTTCACGGCGTCATGTGACCATGATCTGACCAATCAGATTCCAACATTTTTGTCTGAGGCGTGATAATGATTTTTCTCGTATTACGTTTTCTCCCAAAAGCATGGGCTAAGCCTCCCAAGAAAAAAAATTCTGGAACCGTCTATGGAAAAATGCATACAACCTTCCGTGAACAGTGCAAGTTGAAATAATAAATTAATACTATTAAAGGAACTATTACAGACATGTAGACACCAAACTCCAACGTGCAATAATTAAATTTGTAACCTTGTGATTTCTATTATCTAAAGTAGATGCAGGGGCCTGACACCTGTGTGATATAGTTGTGACCCGTTGCACTTCTAAGCATTTAAATAAAACATTTAATTAATTTTGAAATTAATTAATGAAGTCATTTGATTCAATTATAGTTTTGTTGTATCATGCTTAGAAATGCAGATTTATTATTAATTTAAGGAATCTAGGTCATTAATTCACATTGCATTAAGACGGGATTCGCAATGAAGGACACGACTTGAAAGATTTGCAGATGCAACAACGACGACAAAAACAATAACGACAACAACAACAACGACGACGACAACAACACAACCCCAAAAAACAACGACGACGACTACAAACCAACAAGATACCGTATCTTTCGTGAGTAGACCAAGTCCAAGGAAGACCGAAGTCATTAACCTTCGGAAGCTCTTGTCACAAGCAATGCACTTTTGAAATATGAAAGCCCTGTGACTTATAGTTTAAAAGTTATGCACAATTATTAATTTCCTGACGGACAAACATATACAGACAGACGGGACACAACGATATAACATCCATCTCTTCGATACGGAAGCATAAGAAATTAAAAACGTCGCGCAAAAACATGAAGCATGAAAATTTCATAATACATGTATATATATAATACCAACTTTGGAACAAAAGTGCAAAACTCAGTCTCTTTTTTAATTGAGCCATTTTAAACAAAATCCTAAAGCAATTTTAAAGCCAAATTGAAATGTTGTATCTATATACATACTTTTCTACAGACAGACAGCCGGACGACGGACTATCTGTTTTAAAAAGATACATGTAACTCAAGTAAGCTAATACAAATGTAATCGACTTGGCAGTCAATGGATATTTTAAACTGATTTAGGGTAAAGGTTAAAACGGACATCAACACCGACCACAAACAAACATTAAATCAGTATAAAGGAATGAAAAGCGGTTCCGTTTTAGCATGGCTGTATACTTTAAACAAACAACAAATATTATTAAGTCATCAAGATCAAAACTTTGGGGTATGGAAATACACACAAAAGAAAACTATGAACAATTTTTCTGGTTTTTATTAAATTCCGGTTAAATAAGGTACATGCACTTGTTGATATGACTAATTCTGGGGAAAAAAGATGTTTTATACGAGCCGTGACTCATATTTAAACAAAAATAAATGTCTCAAGTCCTTTAAAAGATAAATTAGGATAGTTCACAGTTGCATAGATGAATGCCTCCCTTCTGTAATCCCCTTATAATAGAAAACTTAAGAGTGTTGTTAAATGGTGACGAAAAACCTCATTTATATGTGTTTTTATGTCGGAAGAATTATGGTACTGGGTCTGATATATGTCAGTGAACATTGAAATCATTTCACCAAAAGTTTAGACAATAAATAATTATTCTTTTGTGAGTAATGTGTATACATCTCTCATTATGATTACTAAAACTTGCGTCATGACAGAACGAATTTTTTTTTTTTTTTTTGGTTCTAAACTGCATGAATGGATGGAAAATTGCAAGTTTTTACTGGTAATTCTTACGTCATACATAGGCTTTTGATGTACAAAAAGGACAAAGATACATTACAACACTGATTCACTACTGAAAAAAAAACAAACAAACAAACAAAACAAATGCAATAACAAAAAACAAAAAAAATCAACTCACTAAATCGATGGTTTTATTAAAGAAACGTGGAATTCTTTGTAGGTGGCGCCACTGGGTTTGAATTATTTAGGGAGGTAGAAAATGTGGTTCGAAAATGATAATCTCGTTAAAACATTATTCCTTGGATTGGCCCATTTTCCCTTAACAATCTTTACAGATCTTATCCAACAGGTTCATACACTATTATATTCAATATTGTATGAAAGAGTACGATATGAATTGCTTGGAGAAAGGGGGGGGTGATCACTGAAGTCATGTGAACATATTTTTCCTGCTTTTGATCTAGTAAATGAATAAAGGAAAAGTGTCCCTTCCGCGCATCTTCTACCGCCTCATTGATAATTCCCTTATTATTCCCAAACTTTGAGGACCAAAAGCAGTCCGTACAGATGTCTATATGCCATCCGTAATTACCAGTGTCTACACGGTAGGTCATATTGTTTACTGGCGACACTTGAATGGGGACTGTCAGTCAGGCCGTCAACCCTCGTCAGTACTCAGCCGTGGGGTCAGGCACCTCCACAAGGCACGGTGACACTTAAAGATAAGCCTGCTAATCATTTGGTCATGTCATGGTTTGATTTGATATAAGCGGCGTGAATGGAATGACGCGAACGGACTCGGCGAACGGGTTTTTATCCCTTATCGGTCAGTTACTCAACTTACTGATATTGGGGATTCTATTTGGTAATTAATTCTTTGATTTTATCTTTAACCTCTTTAAATCGCAGTATCTGACCTATCAAACATGTTTGTTTTCAAAGAAAAGTTGCGAATTACCGATATCAAGTATGAAAATAATGACCACAGAATTCATATGCTAATTCGGTATCCAAAACATTCTTTAACATCGAATAATATTCGAACAATGGCCAAATCAATGAAACACTAGACTTCAGTAAGAATTTCACAAACTATTTTAATATTTTACTTGCAGAATTCCTCTTCCTTTAGAAACAATATTCATTTTTTTGTTATTAAAAGCAAAATTATTTTCACCTTTTGAAGTTTAAACCACATCAAAGATACAAAGTGTGTATCTCTGTTTATAAATGATTTTTATGAAATATCATTTTGCGTAGGATTATTCCTTGCATAGTAACGCAAAATCTCCTCTTTTGAAGTCTGACTATCAGAAAGAAGCATTTTTCCAAAAATATATCAACTTAAGGTATGACATGCCCTCCCCTGTAGCTGACCTTATCCACCCTTGCAAGATGAATACATCCTTAATGATGGGGGTCGGCAGCGGAATGAGTTGACAATTTTCGACAAAGTTGCAAAACAATAGGAAAGGTCAAAGGACGATTTAATAAGATGGCAGTTACACATAATACCCTCGTTCCATGATGCCTGAGATTGCAAAGTTTTGGTGGGGGACAAAAGAACAGATGTTAGATAACAAGAGGTGGATACACGATCCTCCCATTTTGCTTCATCATTTTTGCAAATCCTCATTTACGATGTTACAATATGTTAATCAGCAGAGTGACCCGTGCAACCCTTTCTTGCATGAAACAATTAGAAACATGACAAAATGGGAAATAATATGCAGCAACAAAAAATCGCAATCGATCCGGCCGCCGCCCACTTTCTCATGGGAGCTACCCTTGGGGACGAAAGGGCAAGTCCGTCATGTAAATTTCGTCTTTTCTAATTCCACTTACCGAATTCGATGTCGATCAGTTGAAGTTGAAAGACGTTTTGTAAACAAAATTGCGCAAATTAGCATAGCGAGTATTGTGTTTTGGTAACTTTGATACCCGAATCTCCCCTTTAATGAATACGTATCGTATGACGTGTTGTAAAGGCGATACCCCTATCATTATCCGCAAACCGTACGTTTATTTTTTACTAAGGTCATATCTTGACGCTGCGATGAGTTCTTTGCGAATTTTCCATGACAGATTTCATCAATATTAGACGGAACACAAACAAACTACGACAACAGGAATCCTTTATCAAAAATATAAACTCTTATTTACGACAGAGAATTGTAGAGTATCAGCAAGGCGGAAATTGGCACCCACAATTATTCCTCTATTATTGTGTAGAAATGAATTATGACGCAATTTGATATGGTTTGAGTTTTATTTTTCATAATAGCAAGTTTCAGTGTGAACGCTATGATAAAATCTGCCATTATGTGAATCGGTCATCAAGATAATTAAACAATTCAGAATTCCTTTAAAGAATTCTAAAACCTCAGCTAACTTTTGAGTCGAAGTCCACTGATTCAATGCAGAAGCATGTCTTCGTACGTCGATCATTTCAAATCTTTTAAATTTCCTTCAGTCTTTAGACTTCTGTCAGTCTTTGGATGATATCCGAAACAGTAACTCGTAGCTATCAGAAGTTACCAAAAGCTACAATGTAGTTCGTGTAACATTACGTCATAACCATTGACCTTGAAGGCATACATGATGACTGTTTGTATATTGTAAGGCCAAATAGTGTTCGCATAACACTGGGTCTCTCTGACCTTGAGCGTGACCTTGACATTACTTTTCTTTCGCATATCATTGCGACTGACCTTCCCTCGACCTTACATCAATGAATGACGTATGATCTACGATTATCAGCAGACACCTGACCAAGAGACTCAAATTTGCTGTTTAGTTTCGCAGACGACACAAAAAAAAAAAGCCATAATCCCAAACAATATCCCATTCTTTATATCCTCTTGACAGGAGTGTTTTAGAGATTTATTAGCCATGTTTAGAATAAGATCATTGTTAAGTTGTTTGTGTTTTAGTTTTATTATGCAAGTCGATGACAAATAAATATATATCTATCATTGCACTTCTCAAGCGTTTGTTTGCAATCCTCTTCAGATTTGAAACTGGGACACAGCTACAACATGTATAAGTACTCAAGACCTTGTTCAAAACAAATGTTCACAAATCTAAATCATTGTATTGAATGGGACTGAGAATTCTATCTGGAAATGGCGGATTTCGTAGATGAATCGGTCAAAGTCTTAAAAAATAGGTTGTCATTAATTCAGGTTCAGTTTTCAATACCAAGAATACTAGACCAAGTACAAACAAGTTAAAAGTCATGTTTGTAAAACATTAATGCCCCCCTACCCCTTCTGTGATTAAAGTCTGTCACAACTTTATACTTGCATTGATACAACCTATGGGGGTATAAAGTAACAGTTTCATTTCAATATGTAACTCCACTCAAGAGATATTGAACAGAAACCCTGAAGTTTTGGTATTTTTCAAAGTGCAAGGGGCATAACTCTGTCAAAACTTTTTTGATCGGACCCAAATATGAACTTGACCTAGATTTTCATTTGATGTGTCTGTATACAAAATTTCATTTTTATATGTAACTCCACTCAAGAGATATTGAACGGAAACCCTGAAATTTTGGTATTTCTCGAAGTGCAAGGGGCATTACTCTGTCAAAATTTTGTTGATTGGACCCAAATAAGAACTTGACCTAGATTGTCATTTGATGTATCCATATACAAAATTTCATTTCAATATGTAACTCTACTCAAGAGATATTGAACGGAAACCCTGAAATTTTGGTTTTTTTCGAAATGCAAGGGGCATAACTCTGTCAAAATTTTGTTGATTGGACCCAAATAAGATCTTGACCTAGATTGTCATTTGATGTATCCGTATACAAAATTTCATTTCAATATGTAACTCCACTCAAGAGATATTGAACGGAAACCCTGAAATTTTGTTTTTTTTTAGAAGTGCAAGGGGCATAACTCTGTCAAAATTTTTTCGATCAGACCTTAATACGAACTTGACCTGTATTTTCATTTGATGTGTCTGTATACAAAATTTCATTTCAATATGTAACTCCATTCAAGAGATATTGAACGGAAACCCTGAAATTTTGGTATTTTTCGAAATGCAAGGGGCATAACTCTGTCAAAATTTTGTTGATTGGACCCAAATATGAACTTGACCTAGATTTTCATTTGATGTGTCTGTATACAAAATTTCATTTCAATATGTAACTCCATTCAAGAGATATTGAAAGGAAACCCTGAAATTTTGGTATTTTTCGAAATGCAAGGGGCATAACTCTGTCAAAATTTTTTTGATCGGACCCAAATATGAACTTGACCTAGATTTTTGTTTGATGTGTCTGTATACAAAATTTCATTTCAATATGTGAATCCACTCAAGAGATATTGAACGGAAACCCTGAAATTTTGGGGTTTTTTTTAAGTGCAAGGGGCATAACTCTGTCAAAATTTTTTTTGATCAGACCTTAATACGAACTTGACCTGTATTTTCATTTGATGTGTCTGTATACAATATTTCATTTCAATATGTAACTCCATTCAAGAGATATTGAACGGAAACCCTGAAATTTTGGTATTTTTCGAAATGCAAGGGGCATAACTCTGTCAAAATTTTGTTGATCGGACCCAAATATGAACTTGACCTAGATTTTCATTTGATGTGTCTGTATACAAAATTTCATTTCAATATGTAACTCCATTCAAGAGATATTGAACGGAAACCCTGAAATTTTGGTATTTTTCGAAATGCAAGGGGCATAACTCTGTCAAATTTTATTTGATCGGACCCAAATATGAACTTGACCTAGATTTTTTTTGATGTGTCTGTATACAAAATTTCATTTCAATATGTGAATCCATTCCAAAGATATTGAACGGAAACTGATGTCGCGGACCGACCGACAGACCGACAGACCGACCGACCGACCGACCGACCGACCGACAGCGGCAAACCTATATGTCCCCTCTTCTTCGAAGGGGGGCATAACAATGTAGTTATCTACGTCAACACGTTAACGTAACATAAATCTCTTTTATATAAACAAAAACAACAACTCTACCCGAGATACATGCGATTTTTCGTGCATTTTACACAAATTCTCTGTACATGCACCAATATGTGTACCAGACATAATTTTCCTTGCAATACTTCGTACACTAAAAAGTCTAACAGGCATACAAGTCTCTACATGTATACACCAAGAACAGGTCTATCTGAAATAATTTTCTGTACATCATAAATCGAAGGGACATATGTCTCAGTACATCAGCAACAAGTCTACTTCTCTTCAGCTGCGGTACATCACCAGCAAGTCCTCCTTTCAAACAAGGATACAAGCGGCAAAAGCTTGCAATACTGTGGAAAAATCGAAACTGAATTTGATGCATGGGCAGTTGCAACAAGTCCACTGAAGTCTCAGTACATCACCAACAAGTCTATCTCTTCAAATATCAAAATGCCGTTCCTGACACAATTATCCCTTAACCAACAACATCTAGTGTCATAACTCTACAAGTACAAGTCTACATGTCAAGATTAAGTCATTCAGCTGTCTTACAATACCTTGAAGTATGACCTATCATTGCCCTTTTCAATAATAATTCTTGTCGTTCTTGTTGTACATTAATATGCGAATTATTTTGTTCTAATTTGAGTGTAGGAGCTTCTAATTTTAGAGCTTTATGAATAATAAATCAGTAAATCGCTTCGTAGAATGTATTTGAAAATATAATAAGGGATCAAAAGGCACTGGTCTTAACTTACTGGTACGTCAAAGTCCTTTTGTCAGATTCTTTAGTGACGAATGGATCTTAAGTTCCGATTCTCATTATACCTTAATATTGACGGGATATCTTTTCAAAATCACATATATCAAAGGATAAAGTTACACTGTAAATTAATATATAAAACATGTATGAATATCAATTTGCAGTGACCTCCAATGTAAATTAGACCTGCGTACAAAGAGTTACATTCAATATATTGACCTAGTGTTGAAGTTTAAGATCAGCGTTGAAGTTTAAGATCAGACATTTCCTTGAAGAGACACATGCAAGCATCATGAGACAAAGGAACATAATAGAAAGGCCAAAACGGCCATACCAAGAAGACCAATTGTCAAATAAACCAAGCAACGAAAGCATGAAACATGTTTGACAATACGTAAACGAGGGAGCACAATGTACAAAACTTCGGACGGTTATCTGCTATATAAGTACATGTACTAGTAGCAAATGGTATAGTTATCTGGATTACATGCGCACAGCCCTCCGGCTTATCCAAATACACGGAGGTCTGATGGGTTTCACTGTGTTGCGATAGGTACATAATGGCATATGGCAATACTAGAGCCCTGTACCTTCTTATAAAGATACACTAGCTACATGTAGTAGACTTGCTCAAGTCCTTATATCAAATTAAACTCTTGCTTGCTAATAAAGGCATTTCATTGAATTAAAAGTTATTAAAATGTACCAGTATTTACAATTGTACTTTTAAAATTCATTTTTTATAAGGACTTGGGCAAGTCTATCTAGCTAGATATACAGTCGGTTTAGTTGAACCAATTTTGGTCTACAAGACAGTCAAATACGCTGAAAAGGTATTTTTGGATAGTTCGTTGTGGTAGGAGGTGGAGAGTGCAATAAGACCAAACAATTACATATATATGAATTCATTCTGATGTAGGTCTTGCAGATGGCAACAGGAACCTAAAGTCAACTTATATCATGGCTAAAGAGTATTTCAAACTGGTAATTTGAGTACTGAATATGAAATCTATTTCAATTTCAAATGGTAGTTTTCTTAAACCAGACAGAACTTGTTCACTAAGTTCTTCAAATGAGACTTTAATGATTTTGTAAGTATTTCTACGACAAAATTTCTCCAAAGCAAAACATATATTTATATGCAACTGTTTGTTATTAAAAACATAAAAATTCATATAAATTTTGTTTTCAGGTATCACTAGAGACACTCTATAACCGTCTGACGTATGCTTCAGTTGCTTTACTACATGGGAGTTAAAGTGCCACAAAAGAAGTCGGTCTCAAATTTTTAGTGAATGAACGGGTAATTTGATTCGACTGTAAAGTGCACATAAAAATTAATCCATGCAAGCACTCATAAAGAGTTATGAATGATGATATATAGTGATGCATTAGTAAATACGGGGTGCACCTGTGCAATACGGGTAGATAAGGGGAATCAAGCCATAGTCAGGGTATAAAATGACGGGGGCCATTGGCACTTGATTCATTAAGGGGGATTACTGAATGGAAGCAAGGATCAGCCGAACGTACACCCCGTATAATTTACTGGCAATAGGGGCCGAGGTCTATAGATCATTCATAAATGTGCACGTTTTGGCAATTTGCCAAACTCAATATGTGCACCCATAGATTGATCGCACCATTCAGGCATTGCAAATTGTGCAGGTTAAACATACTCCTTGAACTAGGGGTGTCAAAAAGATTTCCTTTCTTTCGGAAAATCTTACCTTTCAAAGGCGTTCTGAATGCACTTCTCTTGAAGTAAAGTTGCCGATGCAGCAAATTGCGCCTTTCTGTGGTCAGATAGGTTGATAGGCATCTATGACACTTGATCTGAAATAAAGACTACTCTTTAAACAATGACACAATGCTTGTTAGAAATGACAACTTGTAAAATGTGGTTAGATTTGGACTTTTATGAATTTTTGTACTCTTGATAAAGCATGCAAGGATGAACTGATCTATTCTCTACCCGGCAAAGGGATTTTCAAGTGCGAACTCACGCAGGACCACGTTATAGATAAAGAAAATCAAGTGACATCTGTTGTGCAATCATGAATTGGGAGGGTGTTCTTTTATTTATTTTTTTTTCATTTTTTTACTGATTTTTCGCCGACACCCATTCATGAGAAACAGCAAATGAACACCCTTTGTGTTGTCTTTAATGTTCATTCTGCTTATGTATCGTGAGTATTGGCGTCCTTGTCTTTGCCTTCACCAAGCAACTTTGGCAAGAATTGATATCAAAGTGAGTGTGAATCATGAGATAAAATAATACAAAAATTAAGAAAAAGATCTCTTACAAGACTTCATGGCGACTGCAACAACAAGAAAGTCGTTGTACAAGACACTCAAACGCAAGCATCACAATATTTAACCGAATTTGTTTTTTTTTCCTTTTCAGTAAGTCCTCATACACTAACGTCGTAATGTTGTTGAAAAGGTGAAATTGCACCATCCGCGGATGCAGCATTTTTTTTCGGGGTGGGGTCAAGCCTTATCAGGGATCAAGTCTATGATTCTGAGAAAAGTATACACTAATATCAGACATATGAGCATTCCTAACAAAATCAAGAAAAAAAGGGGGGGGGGGGGGTTCTTGACCCCCCATTACACCTCCTACACCCGCACGGCTCTTTGGCTGAAACGATGTAACGCACCTATCTCCTTGCTCTAATTGTCCCACATAAAATATAGATGCTCCGCTCCTCGACAACAGTCTGTACCTATCACTGACGGTGCCCCCTTAAATGTAATGATCTGAAAACGAGTAAAGAAATGGCTTGCTTTAAATTTATCATCATCGTATAATAAATAAATCAAACACTTTTGATACTGAATGTCATATTTTTGCTTTGATCTCTCCATATATTAAACATTGCAGATGTGCAAGATTTCTTATTTAGAATAAAAATTATGCAAATGGATGATCTCTTTTTCCTCTGTGACTAAGAAGGTAACTTACATTTTGATAAACCGCAAAACCTTTGCTGTATCCTTGAAGATAGCAAAATTATGCTACCGCAAAAGATGAAATCACGTTTTGTATACTAGTACTTCGAATGTTCTTTGTGTGGTTTTAGATAGTGTAAGTCATCAGTAAAATATTTCGACGGTTAAACCGTTTTTTTTTTAAATTTTACTACCGGACAAAAAATATTACCAAAAGTACATACATGTGAAAGGACATCGATTGTTTGACTTTTCATATGCATTGAGACACTCGTATGATATGTCTATTTCAAATGACATTGCACTGTTTCATCATAGGACACGATTGCATTTATCTCAGGTTGTTTGTCAAAATTCTGCCTCTCGATATTTTTGACAAAAGCGCCAAACTCACGTTAAAACATTGCAAAGTAGTCTAAAACACCAATAATGCTAAATTTTGCGTCACCCACATTTTTAATACTAATCTTTGGACAATCTGAATTTCGCAAAGCAATCTTGAAAATCCAAGAATTCTCAAGCACTGACCATAAACAAATTGAACGAATTCTGTAATAAATTACATAAAAGTCATATGTCTCAAATTGTGACATGTATTATGTATGTAATAAAAGTTATAAAAAGACAAGCAATTGAGAGCACGTGCATCCATGTTGCTCATGTAACGGGACATTACTCCTTCCTGGTCCCCGCAGACACGACCTCCCTGATTGTTTAATCAAGAACAGGTATCCTCCAAGGTGCTGTCTCCCGCGAACATAACCTCTTCAGGGGTGTATCTAGGGGGAAGCTAGTGAGATATCTGTACTTGTCCATTTTGATTACTTTCCATATCGTTTACCAATGTCATTTTTTCAAACACCACCCCTTTTGATCTCACCAGATTGATTCCATATTCTTCAAGCCCCCTTCCAACGCATCAGATAGGAACAGTCACCCCCCCTTTCCCCTTGAAAAACACTTCTGGATGCGCACATAAGCTTACCACTCGATCATGTATTATGATGTTATTTTTCGCGAGAGCATCTTAATTGATTAATGAGTACATGTGTATTAGCAATTATATCACATAGCTTTCTCATTATAGCTTACTTTAGTACAGATAATGAACGTCAATAAGCATAGCACCTGACGCTACAAATGGTCTCAATTATTTCTAGTAAAACAATAGGCACTACATGTGCAATAGAATCAAAACTCAAAAGGCAAACTAAAATATCATACTGATGACGCTTATAGTCTAGAGACACAGGGATTTATCATGCTTCCCGGTTGCTTATTGTACTATGGGATATATAATTTACCGAGAAGCGCGATAAATCCCTGTGTCTGGAGACTCTTGCATTTGAACATTGCTAACCTGATGTAAAAGGTTGCATGTTTCACACGAAACTTTTATTTCGTCTCTTTGACATGCATATGCAGGTAAATTTGCTTTACTATAGGGTGCCAACATGAAAGAGAAGGAGAAGGCCATGAGGAAGACAATTCAAAATTTATTGATTTTTTAGTAACAAACAAAATTGGCGTCAACCGATGGTTGATCATTTATCCCAACCAAAATAGCTAGATCCGAGGATTGAAGGGAGCATGGGGTGTATATCCATTCGTAAAACTACTATTTCATTTCAGGGCAGACAAATTGAAACACAAGAATTATCAGAATTGGCCCTCGGAAATCATATATCAGCGATGGAATGTCACATTGTATCCATGTTACCTACAAAAGTATATTTTCTATTTCCAAATTAAGAATTGCGGTTATTAAAAGGAATGATAAAATGTTTTGTAATGCTAATTATTCAAAACGGTGATGATATGAGCAAGGCACTTGCACAAAAACCTGTTGTATTATAGCCACAGAGTCGTCGACTTTTCTTCATCATTCAAAGTTTTTTTTTTTAAGTTTATATCAACAAATTACGAATTTCGGCTCTTCTACAAAAAGGAAGCAAAATCTCAAAAGTTCAAGAAATAGAATTTACAATTTTCAGGATGTATTGAAATTAAACCTTTATCCGCAACATGGACGCATAATATGTGAAGACAGAAAATGATCCCTAGCAAGTTCCACAACAACCACTAAAACAAGACAACGAAGAACAACATATCAAAGCTAGACACAATACACCACATAAAGCCGATTCAGGAAATCATTGACCAAACAAGTGGCTAATAATTAATGTAGTTATATGGATTACATGTGCAGAACCCTGTCATCTGACCGAAATTCCGGAGGTCATAGCGACGCACCTCGCTGTATAATGCTAATGCAAGGACCAAACTAACGAATACGAAAAAGATAACTTAATGGGACATTAGTTTATTGGAAGGAAACTTTTTTGCTGTGTCTTATGTCTATAGCTAAGTATTTTACTCTGAGTTTGCAATACGACAGCTAGAAATGTCTGTCCAGAATGTTTCTCTCTGACAGCAGAATTAGTTTGGAATCGCTCTGGCAGATGTGTCCCTCCCTCACATCCAACATTACTTCAGTTGAAAGAGTATCTTGTATAATTCGAAAATGACAATTTTTCGCTTTTTCTTGCAATGGGTCAAGATAAATTTTGATACACAGCCCTCTTTGTCTTGGATAGTTGCAGATCAAAAACACAGTTGACCTACTTTTCGACGAATTAATCCAAAATTATACTTGCTATATTGCTTGCAATATAAACACAGACTTTACATTATTCTCCTTTTTCTACTTTTATTTTAACATTTTATCAAATCTTGATGTCTTTTTTGATAACATTATTCTTTTCTTAAACTTAAGTTACACATGAGGAAATAAGCAAGTGTTAAATCAAACAGTCGGAATCATAATGTCTGGGAGAGATGAAGAGATGTCGTTTGGGATTCGTTTTTATTGAAATGGCGCCTTTCTTTCATTTTTACTGAGTAAACAAAAGGAAATACGGGACAATACTTATGTGTGCTATACTTTTGTACTGTCAAGGATGATTTTCCCGCTGGAGGTAAAATTATGAATGAAGTGTCAAATTAAATCCCCTAGTATAAACATATCGTTCAAGCTTGATGAATGAGCATATCAAAGGTCAAAACTAGAAGTAAAATTTTGATTGTTTGATAGACAAGTTCATGTATAAAATAACAATGTAAACAAAGGATTTAAAACCCCGAATCCATTAAGAAAAATACACTTTTTGAATAATTGGTGTGGGGTTTGAATGTGGGTCATTACTTAAACCCGATGTACATGATAGATTGGTTTAAAGGATAGAATACTATCCATTCATAAAATTGAGGTAATTTATTCAAATGCTAGAAGGTCGATCATTTTCTCATGACAAAAACCCACAAAGCGGAGATATTCACACATGTTTTTTACAGGTTCACTCCTTTATAATCTTTCATTGTATCTAACCCATGAATGACAAATTTCATGCAATAATGGATGTATCTAGACTATCAACGATACAATCGTAAAATAATGGTTAAGTATGGTATAGCTTATCAAGAAAATGACGGAAGTCTTCAAAAGATTTGAATCAGAGACTAAAGTACTGATAAATCAGTTCATAGAAGACCCAGTGTACCAAAATAATCCAACCGTGACCTTTGACCTGACCCCCCGATAGGTAATTATGATAAAAATATGAGAACTTTTAAGTTTTACTTTATGCTGGAAAATTGGGATAAATCAAAAAGTTCTAGAATCTACATTACGTCTCTTGCTCCAAACATATAGTGTTGGAGATAAAATCAACACCTAGGCTATGGAAACGTCTAGGAGGATAAATTAAGTATTTTTCAAAGAAATCTACTCGAACTGAAAATTACATAATTATGAAATACTGACATTTTATTTCTGAATCAGATAGTGGCATATAGATACTGCAATCAGATATCCCCAATATCTTTTTTTTTGTTTGGAGGAAGAAAAGATGATTCTACACATTCTAGTTTGTTTTTTTTGGTTGTGTTTTCAAGATTTTTCCTATAATGGCTGTTGTGACCTTGACCTTAAAAGTCAGAAGGATTCATCCTCTCCCTCTCGCCAACATCTATCTGTGGTTTGGTCATTCTACATCCTGTAAGTTTGTGTTCTATTTCGTTCACAAGCTTTTTCCTGTAATATCCATTGTGACCTTAACCTTTGACCTCTGACTTTGAAATGTAGGATTCTTCATCTCCCCATGACAAACATCATCTCCCTACACAGCCAATTGTGCCTCATATGAAATTCATGTAAAATTTACATGAACTTTACATGAAAGTTCACATGAAATTTATGTGAAACCAACACGAACATGAAATTTACATGAAATTTTTCACATGAAATTCATGTGAAGATTTTTACATGGATGTGATGTGAAGTCAGTTTCATGTAAAGATCACTTAGAAAAATTCATGTGAAGGAAATTTATGTGAAATATTTTTCATATAAATTTTATGTGAAATTTATATGAATTTTACATGAACTCATGTGAAATTTACATGATGCTCATTTCATATGAATTTCATGTGAGGCACAATTGGGAGATGATGTGTAAAGTTTGGATAATCTACTTTTTTTAGTCTTTCTTGTTTTGTATTCACAAGGTTTTTCATACTGATGTCCACTGTGATCTTGACCTTTCACATTAATGAAGGTCTGTCCATTTCTTCAACCTCTAATTTGTTCTACATTGTGCTAACAAGGCTCCAGTCATTACACATAAAGATGAACAAAGAAAGGTATGTTAGTATGGCAGTGATACTACATCCCTTCCAGAACTTGGTATTTTTTTTTTATTTCAAATGGAGTCAGAAAAGGCCAGGGTTGCCAGCACTCTTGCCTCTTGGTGAACAAAATTCCCTGACTTTTCACTAACCAATTCTTATTTATGTTTTTCAATTACCAAAATTGCCAAATATTAAAATGGCCTCCTGACCTCCCAATTAGCTGTCAAATAAATGTTTTAAGAAAATTTTATGCATGTCATCATGTGAGGTCTTTTAAAATGCTACAACATAAACAAAGCTTAAGGCTTTGAAAGTATTCTTATGAGGCCTTTATCATTTAAAATTCATTTTTAATTACAGTCAAACCTGTCTTATGTGACTTTGCAAGGGCCGACATAAAATAGGTCACATAAGGCAGGTGGTCACTGAATACAGGTTCAAGCTGATCTGACTTTGACCAACAAAATTTTCGCAGTATAAGAGCAATACTACTAAATGAATCACTGCATATATCAATTCGTGTAGTTATTGATTAATCGTATTGCACATATAAAATCACATTAGATTTTATTTATCACTGATGATATAATTATGAAAGACACTGATGAAGAGATTTCATGTAAAATATTACGTAGTTAGGGTCCTTTTCAACTCTGAAAGTCGTAATATACAGGTTTGGAATTCAGTACGGGACAGTAAAATCACGGTCGTTGTCGCGTTAGACAGGTTGTCGCTATAAACAGGTTAATTTGATAGGAAAATTTCTCGGGAGGAACAAAAAAGGTCACATAAGGCAGGAAGTCGCTAAAAAGAGGGTCACTTTAAGACAGGTTTGACTGTACTTCAGTTCAATATTTGAAGACTGCCATAGCCGTAACATTTTTAAAATCTTAATATTTTTTTCAGCTCTGACAAAATTTTTCCCAGACTTCTGTGGATTTTCATTCTTCACTGACCAAATTCTAAAATTCCCTGACCTTGAAAAAAAGGCAATTTCCCTGACTTTTTGAGACTGCTGGGAACCCTGAAGGAGTGTGAACTGTATTGACTAAGATGACAACATTTAAGTTCCTCCACTTTCTCTAGTGGTCATCTATTCCTGAATGCAACTCAATTTTGTAGACAAATCCGAACAAAACGGAAACAAGTACATGTATATGTGTGATACATTTATTTTTGACAACTTTTTCTGGTCATGATACCGTAACAATTTGTACATGATCATAGTGTTGTGAAATTTAAGATATTTCATAAATCTATTATTCATTTCATTGTGATGCACTATGAGATTCAATGAAGGTTCTTATTCAAGAACAGCACTTAAAGTTATACATAAGATACAACTGAATTGAAAGTACTAGAAGTCTATGTAGCTTTTTTCCTGAGATCACCTTGTATTCTATGAACTATTTAATGCTTACATAATTGTGGTAGAAGTTAATGAGTATCAAAGACAGAAGCAGACTTCAAGTTAAGACTGAAAAGAAACAAGAACGGTTTAATAGCACCTCATATGTCGCACCAGCTTGTTAATATCCCTGTATGATAATAGCTATTTATGATGTCCGATTTCCATCAAACTTTGCAGGTACTATGACCCTAGGTCTGTGCTGAAGATTTTCCGCAAGTAAGTTGAGTGATAAAGACAGTATGGCCAATGTACATGTGTGAATCAGTTCACCATTGTCAAAATCCTCTTCCACAGTTTCTGTGAATTGTAAAGTATGGTACAAGTACTGTCAAAATCCACATTATTTTGGTCGTTTAAATCCACCACCCTTTGCTTTCTTCTTTGCAGATCCTTTCTGCTCGTCTTGCTGAAATTAGAATATGAATAACATTTAGAAATTTTAGCATCCTGTACATTTTTCTGCTGCTTTGGGCCCATTTATGCATCAATTCTGTATGGTGCCATATTTGAGATTGACACAAAAGTGGGCTTAGAGTGGAAGAAGAGAAAATTCATTTTTAATTCAAGCTTGAATTTGTGTGTCAACAGTACAAAATGGATGAAAGAGTTAGTAAGAGGAAATAATTGACTCTTCTGACTGAGAGAAACATGTTATGTCAAAATATTTTTACCTTAGAAAAACAAACTTTGAACCTCATTCAAACATCAACACATTGTGACATCATGAATTTTTCTAAAGATTTTCACTGGAATTGAAGGCTCCTTTAATACATTTTCTTAAATAGAGATCTTATATTTACCAACCTTTCTTTTTGTTGATGAATGTGTTGATACCACTGAGAAGAAAGAATCCAGACGTCCTTGTGTAGTTCCCTGCTTGGCTTTCAGTAATTTCTTTACTCCATTACGTATCCTTTCTTCACTGTAAATCAAATAGAGACATATAGTAAGCACATTAACGCTTTTGTAGGGATTTTTTTCTTCAATGATATCTTGGCAATAATGGTTAGCAATATGAAGGTTTTCTCATAAGTAAAAAGTTTCTTTTTTCAGATTGACCTCAAGGATTTTTCTCATTCAATGTTAGGTCCACATACGAATCAGGCAGGGGTGATAATAATAATACATGTGATAATAAATTCTTTATTTTCTGAAGGTAAAACTCAATTAGTACAAAACTATTCTCCCTTGGATACATCAAAATTTTTTTTACAGAACTTTTTATTTCTGTTTTGAGACATATACGTGGTACAAATCAAACACATGATATTCATTTCTCAAGGTAGCGATGGTGAAGCGAGATATTCACCTCATAATTTATAAAGGATTATGAAGGAGAAAAATGGCGGGAAAATAATCTCCATATAATTCAACCAAATCTAGTGTCCTTATAACTTTTTTCACCATCCAAGTATGTAGAAAATTCCTATAGAATAGATCTGAGTACATCTCCAAAGAGAACAGTTTTGCAAATATTCAAGGTAATTCACCTGCCTGGCTCTTACGCAGACCTGTATTTCAAAAGTCATCCTCTGATTTACCTGAAGTTTTTCTGATTGACCATGTATTCTACAAGATTTTCCTCATCTGGTTCTTCCCATTTAAGCTGAAAAAGTATTTTTTCTACATACAAAAAATTGAAATATTGCATGTGCATCATTATTACCAAAATTAGTTTAATTTTTCATTAGATTTTATGATTACTATTTTGAAAACAAGTCAAGAGTATTTTGAAAGTAAAAGATAAATCAAATGCATGTACATGTACGTTATTTCGTCCGGTCTGTAAACATACATGTAGTTACATAACATTTATAAAGTCACCAAATTCTATCAAAAAGAAATGTGAAATTCTAATAAATAATGGTACTTTAATTGTATTACATGTACATTAAAATGTAATGTCATAATTATTTAATGATGGAGATAGTTTACGATGGGGAATAACACTATATAGAGACAGAAAATTAATACTAACTTCTAATTCTTCAGGATCAGCGACATCAGGTTCCTGGAACAATCTACGTGCCTCCTGTCATAAAAATAAGATGTTTAAATTATTACACTTCAAACCAATCACAATTCTTCTACATGGCAAAAATCTGATTAAATTTACAAATATTATGTAGATGCATTGTATGACATATCATAATATATAACTCTATTGTTGCCACAAAATGCTTCCGCAAAATGTCACATTGTAAATAGAATTGTATGAAAAATGCACAAAGATGTTAGTGTAAAAATGTAATAATAAAACTTTACCTTAAACATCCAGTCCTCTGGTACTGTATATTTCTGTCAAATCAATTTATACAAATATTTATGTACAGTTTTTAAAAATTGCAAATGTTGTAATATTCTAATTTAAACAAATATTTATGTACAGTTTTTAAAAATTGTAAATGTTGTAACATTCTAATTTATACAAATATTTATTTACAGTTTTTAAAATTTGCAAATGTTGTAACATTCTAATTCATATAAATATTTATGTAGTTTTTAAAAATTGCAAATGTTGTAACATTCTAATTTATACAAATATTTAAAATTGCAAATGTTGTAAAATTCTAATTTATACAAATATTTATGTACAGTTTTTAAAAATTGCAAATGTTGTAACATTCTATCATACTAAGTATCGATATAAAGTGCACTAATCATCCTAATTGAAAACATAATGGAAGTAATACAGTAAATGTTCAAAGCTACTCCTTGCTATTATATCGAGCAAGAAAAACAAGTACCTTTCCTCTAAATTCTATATTCATGTAAGAGGCAAATATCAAATATCAAACATGATGTGTATGAACTTACCTTTGAGTCTAAGTGTTTGAGAATTTCCTCAATGTTCTTATGCTGTTTGATCAAATCATACGCTCGTTTCGGTCCTATGCCTCGAATCGAATCACAATAATCGCACCCAAGTAAAATGCACAGATCTATAAACTAAAGAAGACATGCAGAAATTTACATAAATCCTACCAATACCTTTTACAGAGTTATTGTAAGAAGAAATTTTCAACTTGCTGGTTCACATTCTTGACACATATGAACATTAAATACTGTAAACAACTTTTTATTAGCGATGATTTTATTTTCGCGTAATCTCGCGAGCTTGATCAAACGTGAAAATAAAGTCCTTGCTAATAAAAAGTCCGTCCAAAAGATAAAAAGTAAATCAATTTGACAAAATTCAAAAGCGTCTTATTTTGCCTTTCCATTATAATTAATTACCCTAATTAGACAACGGAGGATAATATCTGTTTGATGTTAGGGACGTTTGAATTACAAACAGAAATTAATCAATTAACCTTAATTACCCAGATAACAATACACTAAAGAACTGTAAAATCTTTTAGAAGAAATATTCATGGCGCATTTCTTTATATTTTTAATCATCCCATTTTCAAAAAAACACCGCTAAAGACGGTATGGCCGGATTGCAAAGTAAGTTTTTGTCAACAACTGGGTCAAGGTCAACAGGTCAAATATTACAGCATACATGAACATGTATAATATAAAGTTTCTACTGCATACAGTTCCTTAGATTTTGCTCAAACCAGAAACTCTAACCAAAATCTTTAACTAGGTCAAAGTCCAAGGTCAAGGTCACTAGGTCAAATGTTACAACATACATTGAAAGGTTTTGTGATGGGCAAGCTTCATGTATAATAATAAGTTTCTACTGCATATAGTTCCTTAGATTTTGCCTCAACCAGGAACTTTAACCAAAATCTTTAATTAGGTCAAAGTCCAAGGTTAAGGTCACTAGGTCAAATGTTACAGCATAAATTGAAAGGTCTCGTCATGGGCAACCTAAATGTCTAATATAAGGTTTCTATTGCAAACAGTTCCATAGACTTTGCTTCAACCAGAAACTCTAACCAAAATCTTTAAGTAGGTCAAAGTCCAAGGTCAAGGTCACTAGGTCAAATGTTACAGCATAAATTGAAAGGTCTTGTGATGGGCAAGCTTCATGCATAATATAAAGTTTCTACTGCATATAGTTCCTTAGATTTTGCCTCAACTAGGAACTTTAACCAAAATCTTTAATTAGGTCAAAGTCTAAGGTCAAGGTCACTAGGTCAAATGTTACAGCATCAATTGAAAGGTCTTGTCATGGGCAACCTAAATGTCTAATATAAGGTTTCTATTGCAAACAGTTCCATAGATTTTGCTTCAACCAGAAACTTTAACCAAAATCTTTAAGTAGGTCAAAGTCCAAGGTCAAGGTCACTAGGTCAAATGTTACAGCATAAATTGAAAGGTCTTGTGATGGGCAAGCTTCATGCATAATATAAAGTTTCTACTGCATATAGTTCCTTAGATTTTGCCTCAACCAGGAACTTCAACCAAAATCTTTAACTAGGTCAAAGTCCAAGGTCAAGGTCACTAGGTCAAATGTTACTGCATAAATTGATAGGTCTTGTGATGGGCAAGCTTCATGTATAATATAAAGTTTCTACTGCATATAGTTCCTTAGATTTTGCCTCAACCAGATGCCTTAACCAAAATGTTGACGGCAGATGGAAGGACGGACAGACGGACGGACGGATGGACGGACGGACATTGTCAATCTATAGACCGGAATTGCTTTGCAATCCGGCCAAAAATTTCAATAAGAGATGACAAAGTAAACAAATTACATGATTATAAGATATGACGATACGAAACGTCTAATTTCAGCTTATTTGAAGTAAACATTTCAGCAATTATTAGAGGGTGATAAGGAAATAAAATATACCTATACAGAAAAAAAGAACAAATAACAAAATTCAGATGATGAGCTCGTGAAATTTAAGTCACACGAATTAATCTGTTGTCAAGTTTTTGTGAATATACACGTAAGGCCACACTAATATAAAGTTGTTTACATTATTCAAATTTTGTTCCAGTAAATATCAAACAGATACAAATGTATTCCGTTTTCCTGCATTTGTGATAGCTTCACTCAGTTCTCTGCCAATTTTTTTCTTTTTTTCTTTGTTAAGTTATATAAGTATAAAGCAATAGATATGGATAGTATCTTTTAAAACATAGTGTAATCAAAGATTACAAAGCTCACCTCATGGCAGCATTCTATCATGACAGGAGTCAAAGAATACACAGTTTTGAATTTGAAAACCTGTCCTACTGAGAACCAACAAAAATGATACCCCACAAAAACAAAATAGAAAAGGGAAGTAGAGTATTTCATTTATTGACCCAAATTTTGCTTAAATGGGTGTACTCTATTGATACCCAAATCTCCCTAACATATGCACTCAAGCAGAAAATGTAGGTCATGACCTACATTTGAATGTAGATTTGTGATCTACTCATAAAGATGCATAAACTGTGCAAGTTTGGACTTCCTAGCACTTACAATAAAGGAATAAAACTTCTTAACATTGATACCCAAATCTTCCTAACATGTGCACTCAAGCAGAAAATGTAGGTCATGACCTACAGTTGAATATAAAGTTGTGATCTACTCATAAAGACACATCATCTGTGCAAGTTTGGACTTCCTAGCACTTAAAATAGATTAATAAAACTTCTTAACATTGATACCCAAATCTTCCTAACATGTGCACTCAAGCGGAAAATATAGGTCATGACCTACATTTTTCAAAGAAATCTACTCGAACTGAAAATTACATAATTATAAAATACTGCCATTTCTTATTTCTGAATCAGATAGTGGCATATAGACACTGCAATCAGATATCCCCAAGATCTTTTTTTTGGGGGGAGGAAGAAATGGTGAGTCTACACCTTCTACTTTGTTCTTTTTTTGTTGTGTTTTCAAGATTTTTCCTATAATGGCTATTGTGGCCTTGACCTTAAAAGTCAGTAGGATTCATCCTCTCCCTCTCGCCAACATCTGTGGTTTGGTCATTCCACACCTGTAAGTTTGTCTTCTATTTCGTTCACAAGCTTTTTCCTGTAATATCCATTGTGACCTTAACCTTTGACCTCTGACTTTGAAATCTAGGGTTCTTCATCTCCCCATGGCAAACATCATCTCCCTATGGCAAACATTTGTGTAAAGTTGTAAAATTGGATAATCTACTTTTTTTTTAGTCTGTCTTGTTTTGTATTCACAAGGTTTTTCATACTAATGTCCACTGTGATCTTGACCTTTCACATTAATGAAGGTCTGCCATTTCTTCAACCTCTAATTTGTCCTACATTGTACTAACAAGGCTCCAGTCATAACACATAAAGATGAACAAACAGGCTTTCTACTCTACCTTTATGAAAAAGTAGGGAAAAAGTAGGAGTAGTTAAAGAAAAAAAGTAGGAGAAAAGTAGGAATTAATAAGGGGAAAAGTAGGAAATTTTCCATCACTCTTAGGAACAATTTTCAGTAAGTATGACACGCAAATCACAGTAAGCAGTGATTGTAGACTGGTAATGTTCATCTTTGAGGAAATCACAGAGAGAAATAAGGACAGATTGATTTTTCATGTAAAATACTAGTATACAGAATGGGCGAGCGAAGCGAGCCCAAAAATTTTTACAAACTTTGAATCAGATGTAGATGTCAAGCGAAGCAAGTAATTTCTTACTTTTGAGATGAAAAAGTAGGAATAGTAGGAGGTTTTGAAGAAAAAGTAGGAAAAAATAGGATCAAAATAAAAAAGTAGGAAAAGTAGGAAAAAGTAGGAACAGTAGAAAGCCTGAACAAAGAAAGATATGGAAGTATGTCAGTGATACTACATCCCTTCCAGTACTTCGTATTTTTTTTATTTCAAATGGAGTCAGAAAAGGCCAGGGTTGCCAGCACTCTTGCCTCTTGGTGAACAAAATTCCCTGACTTTTCACTAACCAAATCTTATTTATGTTTTTCAATTACCAAATATTAAAAAGGCCTCCTGACCTCCCAATTAGCTGTCAAATAAATGTTTTAAGAAAATTTTATGCTTGTCATCATGTGAGGCCTTTTAAAAGGCGACAACATAAAGAAAGGCTTTGAAAGTATTCTTATGAAGCCTTTACCATTTAAAACTCATTTTTAATTACTTCAATTCAATATTTGAAGACTGCCATAGCCATAACATTTTTTAAATCTTAATATTTTTTCAGCTCTGAAAAACTTTTTCCCAGACTTTCCCTGACTTCTATGGATATTCATTTTTCACTGACCAAATTTTAAAATTCCCTGACCTTAAAAAAAAAGCAAATTTTCCTGACTTTTCAAGACTGCTGGGAACCCTGAAGGAGTGTGAACTGTATTGACTTAGATGACAACATTTAAGTTACTCCTCTTTCTCTATTGGTCATCTATTCCTAAATGCAACTTAATTTTGTAGACAAATCCGAACAAAACGGAAACAAGTACATGTATTTGTGTGATACATTTATTTTTGACAACTTTTTCTGGTCATGATACTGTAACAATTTGTACATGATCATAGTGTTGTGAAATTTAAGATATTTCATAAATCTATTATTCATTTCATTGTGATGCACTATGAGATTCAATGAAGGTTCTTATTCAAGAACAGCACTTAAAGTTATACATAAGATACAACTGAATTGAAAGTACTAGAAGTCTATGTAGCTTTTTTCCTGAGATCACCTTGTAATCTATGAACTATTTAATGCTTACATAATTGTGGCAGAAGTTAATGAGTATCAAAGACAGAAACAGACTTCAAGTCAAGATTGAAAAGAAACATCAACGGTTTAATAGCACCTCATATGTCGCACCAGCTTGTTAATATCCCTGTATGATAATAGCTATTTTTGATGTCCGATTTCCATCAAACTTTGCAGGTACTATGACCCTAGGTCTGTGCTGAAGATTTTCCGCAAGTAAGTTGAGTGATAAAGACAGTATGGCCAATGTACATGTGTGAATCAGTTCACCATTGTCAAAATCCTCTTCCACAGTTTCTGTGAATTGTAAAGTATGGTACAAGTACTGTCAAAATCCACATTATTTTGGTCGTTTAAATCCACCACCCTTTGCTTTCTTCTTTGCAGATCCTTTCTGCTCGTCTTGCTGAAATTAGAATAAGAATAACATTTAAAAATTTTAGCATCCTGTACCTTTTTCTGCTGGTTTTGGCCCATTTATGCATCAACTCTGTATGGTGTCATATTTGAGATTGACACAAAAGTGGACTAACAGTGTTGTCTAACCAATAAGAAGAGGAAATTCCCTTTTAATTCAAGCTTGAATTTGTGTGTCAACAGTATAAAATGGATGAAAGAGTTCGTAAGAGGAAATAATTGACCCTTCTGACTGAGGGAAACATGTTATGTCACAATATTTTTACCTTAGAAAAACAAACTTTGAACCTCATTCAAACATCAACACATTGTGACATCATGAATTTTTCTAAAGATTTTCACTGAATTGAAGGCTCCTTTTATACATATCTTACATTTACCAACCTTTCTTTTTGTCGATGAATGTGTTGATACCACTGAGAAGAAAGAATCCAGACGTCCTTGTGTAGTACCTTGCTTGGCTTTAAGTAATTTCTTTACTCCATTACGTATCCTTTCTTCACTGTAAAATCAGATTGAGACTTTTAGTAAAGACTTCAATGCTATCATAGGAAGTTTTTCCTTCAATGATATCATGGTAATAAATATTAGACATCTGAAATATGTCTTATTGAAAGAATTTATTTTTCAGAAGGTTTTTTCTCATTAAGTCTACCTCTGACTTACCTGAAGTTTTTCTGATTGACCATGTATTCTACAAGATTTTCCTCATCTGGTTCTCCCCATTTAAGCTGACAAAATATTTTTTTTTACATATAAAAAATTGAAATATTACACGTGCACCATTATTACCAAAATAAGTTTAATTTTTCACAACATTTCATAATTATTATTCTGAAAACAAGCGTATTTTGGAAAGTAAAGGATAAATCATGTACATTACTCTGTTTTACAAGAGGCTGCTGCGTTTAACTATCTTGTTTGTGATGTCACCTTACAGTGAGAAGTTTTATGTTTATACAACAATTGTGCGTCTATGGAGACCTCTGTGTATCCGGATAAGTGGGAGGGTTGTGCCCACGTAATCTGGATAACCACACCGTTTGCTAATAGCAGATGGCCGTGCAAAGTTGGCGCCGGGTGCACATTGGGCTCCTTCCTTTTATGTGTTGTCATCAATGCTTAATGTTTCTGTGCGTCTGTTGCGATTCTTTTGTATGATGCTCTGGTGGGTGCTGTGTTTTGCGATTTGGAGTTTGTATGATGTCATTTATGTGTCACTTTCTTGTGGGTTTATTTTGCTGGGTGGTCATGCTGGAGATCATTCCCTTTTCATTATTTTGCTTTGTCTTAATACATACATGTACATGTAGTTACTTAACATTTATAAAGTCACCAATTCTATGGAAAGAAATGTGAAATTCTAATAAATAATGGTACATGTACTAATATTGTATTACATGTATTAGAATGTAATGTCAAAATAATTTAATGACAGAGATAGTTTACAATGGGAAATAACTCTATATAGAGAAAGAAAATTAATACTAACTTCTAATTCTTCAGGATCAGCAACATCAGGTTCCTGGAACAATCTTCGAGCCTCCTGTCATAAAAATAAGATGTTTAAGTTTTTACACTTCAAACCAATCACAATTCTTCTACATGGCAAAAATCTTTTCAAATTTACAAATATCATATATACATGTACATGTATGCATTATACAACACAGTATCATAAAATATAACTCTAATGTTGCCACAAAATGCTTCTGCAAAATGTCACATTGTAAATAGAATTGTGTGAAAAATGCACAAAGATGTTAGTGTACAAATGTAATAATAAAACTTTACCTTAAACATCCAGTCCTCTGGCACTGTATATTTCTGTCAAATCAATTTATACAAATATTTATGCACAGTTTTGAAGAATTGCAAATGTTGTAACATTCTAATTTATACAAATATTTATGCAGTTTTTAAAAATTGCAAATGTTGTAACATTCTAATTTATACAAACATTAATGTACAGTTTCAAAAAACTGCAAATGTTGTAACATTCGAATTTATACAAACATTAATGTACAGTTTTTAAAAATTACAAATGTTGTAACATTCTATCATATAAAGTATCAATATAAAGTGCACTAATCATGCTAATTGAAAACATAATGGAAGTACATGCAATACTGTATATTTTCAAAACTTCTCCTTGCTTTTATATCGAGCAAGAAAAACAAGTTCCTTTCCTCTAAATTCTATGTACATCTAAGAGGCAAAATATCAAACATATAATATGTATGAACTCACCTTTGAGTCTAAGTGTTTGAGAATTTCCTCAATGTTCTTATGCTGTTTGATCAAATCATACGCTCGTTTTGGTCCTATGCCTCGAATTGAATCACAATAATCGCACCCAAGTAAAATGCATAGATCTATAAACTAAAGAAGACATGCAGAAATTCACATAAATCCTACCAATACCTTTTACCGAGTTATTGTAAGAAGAAATGTTCAACTTGCTGGTTCACATTCTTGACATATTTGAACATTAAATACTGTAAACAACTTTTTATTAGCGAGGACTTTATTTTTGCGTAATTTTGCGAGCTTGATCAAACACAAAACTAAAGTCCTCGCTAATAAAAAGGCTGTCCAAAAAATAAAAAGAAGATCAATTTGACAAAATTCGAAAGCGTCTTATTATGCCTTTCCATTAGAATTAATTACCCTAAATTAGACAATGGAGGATCATATGTGTCGATGTTAGGGATGTTTTAATTACATTCATAGCAATTAATCAATTAGCCTTAATTACCCAGACAAACAATATACTAAAGAACTGTAAAATCTTTTAGAAGAAATAAATCATTGCGCATTTCATTACATTTTTAATCATAACGTTTTCAATGAATTTCAATAAGAGACGAAAAAGTAATCAAATGATGTGTTTATAAGATAAGTATGCAAAGATATGACTATACGAAACATCTAATTTCAGCTTATTTGAAGTCAGCAATTCAGCAATTATTAGAGAGTGATAAGGAAACGAAATATATCTATACAGAAAAAAAAGAACTAATAACAAAATTTAGATGATTAGCTTGTCAAATTAAAGTCACACGAATAAATCTGTCGTCAAGTTGTCGCGAATATGAAGTTGTTTACAATATTTAAATTTTGTTCCAGTAAATATCAAACAGAACATTTGTGATAGCTTCACTCAGTTCTCTTCAAATTTCTTAATTTTTTTGTTAAGTTATATACATGTAAGTATGAAGCAAGAGATCAGGATTGTATCTTAAAATGTCCTATCACTTTTTTTAAACAGATCACAAACTTTGTTGTAGATAATGTAGCAATGTTTCTCTGACATTTATTTTTTACAAGAGGCTTTGTAATAAACTAATTTTTCTTTGTTGTTTTTGTTAGCCAATAACTTTGCAGCAAAATTTTACTTTTTTTTAAAAACACAGATAAATCAATATTCAATCAATTGCTAATCTTGAGAGGGTAGGGAATTCAGGTATTCCGTGAACCTACCTGGTCTTTGTCTACACCTAATTCATCCAGTACTCTGTTATAGCTGAATTCTTTTATGGGTAGTTTCCTGTGAAATTAACATTATGAAGTTATTACAATAATGTTGATCAGTATCCTGTGACTAGAAATCGATGTGTCTTAGTTCTTCTCACTGTTTAGGATGGATAAATCGTTCTTCAAAAATGGATTAATTGTACCTTTAAGATACATGTAGAGAAATTTTGAAAAGATACTTTTAAAATGGTTGAATTTGAAATTGCATGTTATAATATTTTTCATTTGATTTCTAGTTTAGTCAAAAGTCTACTGATTTTAATGTTCATTCCGTACAACTTGCTTCAGTTTTCACAGCCACAGAAATGTAAGTGATGTAAAAATTATATCAAGGAAATACACAATATTCAAGAATTTGACATAAGGAGAGCATGTCAACAATGGAAACATAATGCATTCACAAAAATAGATTCCAATCTTTCTTATCAAGATACAATTTTTCTTCTTGATTCAGCAAAAATTTCCAGTACCTTGCCTCACTAACAGTAAGATGTCTGAGAAGTACATTTGTACCAAAGGTGAGGGCATCCATGTCTTCTGTACCCGTAGCATACACTTTCCCTGCCTTTACTAAGGCAGCACACTGAGCTTCTGCCTCCCCAGGGGCCTGAAATTATCAATCACATTAAAAATAATATTCAAGAGATACTCGATAGGAGATACAAATGTACTTGTTTCTGATGGTCACATTCATTACTCAATAAATCTGATTTACTATGCAGTGACTACTAACTTCTACTTCACTTCCTTATATGAAAACGTTATCTTCGTGAAAAATGGAAGTAAATTTCAAGACAATTTCAAAATTCCATGAGTTCCATGTAAAGTAAGAGAAGACTACTGTAAGTGTACTTATTTTAGGGGGAACAGTAATTTCTCAGAATTAGCACTGTGAAGACTGCGCTAGTTCAAGACTGTACTGAATCATAAAATTCTTGTCCATTATCACGGAAAACGTCAAGTGTACTCATTCATGATTAGGCTACAAATGTAACATGTCAATTTGCCCAGTTTTGCCACTAAAATCTGGTTGAGACGAATTATGCACGCATACAGTGCTCATAAACTTGAAAGTTAATTTAACCTTTATTTATTTTACAATGTTTAACAAATACGGTGGCTCATATGTTGGTGTGAAGGGTCCAATGAGCAGGAGGAAACCGGAGTACCCGGAGAAAAAACCCCTGCCGAGACCTGGGTGGGGGACCACCTACCCTCCCACATAAGACCCTTTGCCGATTCTGGGATTCGAACCCGGGACCTTAGAGGTGAGAAGCGAGCGCCCTAACAATGCGCTAAACCGGCCTCGGTTGCAGTGACCAAACAGCAAAAATTTTTAAGGAATTGTAAATTAACTTGGTTAAGAGGACTACTATATTATCTACACAATACCTCCACATAAGGAATGCCCATCAGTTTGAGTAATTCTTTACAGTCCTCGTTATGCTGCTTTGATACTTTAACTAATCTCCTGTTGAATTTCTCTATGTTCTCCTCATCACCTGAAATATTGCATTCAAATTCAATGATCTCGAATAAAACAGAGGTGCATGTTAAAAATACCTAAATTGTGTGTCATTTTAAAATAATACACAACTGTGCTTAACTTTTGGGTAAATTCTGATCAACATCCCAAGATTTTTATCATACCATTACATGTATTGCAGAGCTATTTTTCTTTAGAAATGGTATCTTGACAAAAACTTGATGAACTTTCCATGAAATCTTCCATCTAGTACCAACTGGTACTTCTTTTGATTTCATGCAAGTTTCTATAGAAACACATGTTTATTACATTAAAATGCTTTTATATTAGATACAATCTTGAATTACAACATAAAGAGCAAATTCAACTTCCTTAATGTATAAAACATACTCAAGTATAAAAGTTGTAATATAATTTTCCTACCAGCCTCCTCTGCCTTTTCTAGCGCCTTTTGAGCCTCCTCCCTTCTCTCCTTACGTTTTGTCAACTGTAATAGGCATTATTATTAACGTAATATATTCAAAATCAAGGTGACAACTGGATCTTAATTTCTTTTTAAAAGGAAGATACATCATATCCAAACTTTTACAAGTATGACAGAAAAGGACATTCAAAATCATTAAAAACAAACATTCTTTTTTAGTTGTAATGTTACTACATGTATTTGAGAATATTGCAGGGAAGAAATCATAAATAGTCTCCAATGAAAAGTTTCATTCCTGCTTTGATATGACAGAGGCCTGTACCAAAGTAGCGAAACTAAAAGCAGAATTTTCCTTTGTCCGTTCTAAATTTACAAGGTAGAAAGCATTTATGAGGAATGAAAAAAATTTGAGAGATACACCAACCTCTCCTGATTTGAGATCTGGAGGTTTTCCATCAAAGACATATACAGGTTTTAGTCCATTCTCCACCATACGTATTGTCCTGTAGAACATACCCATCAAGTGGCTGAAAAAAACAAATCACAAATAATAGTTTTAAAAATTTTGTTTTGTTTTGTTTAAATTATTTTAATTCCCCCGCCACTGCGCAAAAAAGGCACGTAATGGTCAATAGTGACCGTGTGTTTAATTTCCAAAGAAGAAGAAGAAGACAACATTTTAGTATCAGATTCCCAAGGCTTGAATTTGTCAAAATGCAAACAAGTATACAGCAACAAGGTATGTTTGTAAAACCTTCCAACCTAAAGAGTGTTATTTGAGAAAAAAAAAAAGCATACACATATGAAATCTCTGGAATTTGATTGGTTAGTTTGCTGGTTGACAATTTTGAATTACTTGGTAGTTTCTCCATCTTCACTCATTAACTGTCTTACAGCTATCAAGAACTGGTATATACACATAGAAGCATCTACAGCAACCTTACATCCTGTAAACAATCAGTACTATGGCCTTACCTTGTAGTTTCTCCATCTTCACTCATTAACTGGTTACCATCCTGTCTGACAGCTATTCTACAGCAACCTTACGTCCTGTAAACAATCATTACTATGGCCTTACCTTGTAGTTTCTCCATCTTCACTCATTAACTGGTTACCATCCTGTCTGACAGCTATTCTACAGCAACCTTACGTCCTGTAAACAATCAGTACTATGGCCTAACCTTGTAGTTTCTCCATCTTCACTCATTAACTGGTTACCATCCTGTCTGACAGCTATTCTACAGCAACCTTACGTCCTGTAAACAATCAGTACTATGGCCTAACCTTGTAGTTTCTCCATCTTCACTCATTAACTGGTTACCATCCTGTCTGACAGCTATTCTACAGCAACCTTACGTCCTGTAAACAATCATTACTATGGCCTTACCTTGTAGTTTCTCCATCTTCACTCATTAACTGATTACCATCCTGTCTGACAGCTATTCTACAGCAACCTTACGTCCTGTAAACAATCATTACTATGGCCTTACCTTGTAGTTTCTCCATCTTCACTCATTAATTGATTACCATCCTGTCTGACAGCTATTCTACAGCAACCTTACATCCTGTAAACAATCAGTACTATGGCCATACCTTGTAGTTTCTCCATCTTCACTCATTAACTGATTACCATCCTGTCTGACAGCTATTCTACAGCAACCTTACATCCTGTAAACAATCATTACTATGGCCTTACCTTGTAGTTTCTCCATCTTCACTCATTAACTGATTACCATCCTGTCTGACAGCTATTCTACAGCAACCTTACGTCCTGTAAACAATCATTACTATGGCCTTACCTTGTAGTTTCTCCATCTTCACTCATTAACTGATTACCATCCTGTCTGACAGCTATTCTACAGCAACCTTACGTCCTGTAAACAATCATTACTATGGCCTTACCTTGTAGTTTCTCCATCTTCACTCATTAACTGATTACCATCCTGTCTGACAGCTATTCTACAGCAACCTTACGTCCTGTAAACAATCAGTACTATGGCCTTACCTTGTAGTTTCTCCATCTTCACTCATTAACTGATTACCATCCTGTCTGACAGCTATTCTACAGCAACCTTACGTCCTGTAAACAATCATTACTATGGCCTTACCTTGCAGTTTCTCCATCTTCACTCATTAACTGTCTTACAGCTATCAAGAACTGGTATATACACATAGAAGCATCTACAGCAACCTTACATCCTGTAAACAATCAGTACTATGGCCTTACCTTGTAATTTCTCCATCTTCACTCATTAACTGGTTACCATCCTGTCTGACAGCTATTCTACAGCAACCTTACGTCCTGTAAACAATCATTACTATGGCCTTACCTTGTAGTTTCTCCATCTTCACTCATTAACTGGTTACCATCCTGTCTGACAGCTATTCTACAGCAACCTTACGTCCTGTAAACAATCAGTACTATGGCCTAACCTTGTAGTTTCTCCATCTTCACTCATTAACTGGTTACCATCCTGTCTGACAGCTATTCTACAGCAACCTTACGTCCTGTAAACAATCAGTACTATGGCCTAACCTTGTAGTTTCTCCATCTTCACTCATTAACTGGTTACCATCCTGTCTGACAGCTATTCTACAGCAACCTTACGTCCTGTAAACAATCATTACTATGGCCTTACCTTGTAGTTTCTCCATCTTCACTCATTAACTGATTACCATCCTGTCTGACAGCTATTCTACAGCAACCTTACATCCTGTAAACAATCATTACTATGGCCTTACCTTGTAGTTTCTCCATCTTCACTCATTAACTGGTTACCATCCTGTCTGACAGCTATTCTACAGCAACCTTACATCCTGTAAACAATCATTACTATGGCCTTACCTTGTAGTTTCTCCATCTTCACTCATTAACTGATTACCATCCTGTCTGACAGCTATTCTACAGCAACCTTACATCCTGTAAACAATCATTACTATGGCCTTACCTTGTAGTTTCTCCATCTTCACTCATTAACTGATTACCATCCTGTCTGACAGCTATTCTACAGCAACCTTACGTCCTGTAAACAATCATTACTATGGCCTTACCTTGTAGTTTCTCCATCTTCACTCATTAAATGATTACCATCCTGTCTGACAGCTATTCTACAGCAACCTTACGTCCTGTAAACAATCATTACTATGGCCTTACCTTGTAGTTTCTCCATCTTCACTCATTAACTGATTACCATCCTGTCTGACAGCTATTCTACAGCAACCTTACGTCCTGTAAACAATCAGTACTATGGCCTTACCTTGTAGTTTCTCCATCTTCACTCATTAACTGGTTACCATCCTGTCTGACAGCTATTCTACAGCAACCTTACGTCCTGTAAACAATCAGTACTATGGCCTTACCTTGTAGTTTCTCCATCTTCACTCATTAACTGATTACCATCCTGTCTGATAGCTATTCTACAGCAATCTTACGTCCTGTAAACAATCATTACTATGGCCTTACCTTGCAGTTTCTCCATCTTCACTCATTAACTGATTACCATCCTGTCTGACAGCTATTCTACAGCAACCTTACGTCCTGTAAACAATCAGTACTATGGCCTTACCTTGTAGTTTCTCCATCTTCACTCATTAACTGATTACCATCCTGTCTGACAGCTATTCTACAGCAACCTTACGTCCTGTAAACAATCATTACTATGGCCTTACCTTGCAGTTTCTCCATCTTCACTCATTAACTGATTACCATCCTGTCTGACAGCTATTCTACAGCAACCTTACGTCCTGTAAACAATCATTACTATGGCCTTACCTTGCAGTTTCTCCATCTTCACTCATTAACTGATTACCATCCTGTCTGACAGCTATTCTACAGCAACCTTACGTCCTGTAAACAATCAGTACTATGGCCTAACCTTGTATTTCTCCATCTTCACTCATTAACTGGTTACCATCCTGTCTGACAGCTATTCTACAGCAACCTTATGTCCTGTAAACAATCATTACTATGGCCTTACCTTGTAGTTTCTCCATCTTCACTCATTCACTGATTACCATCCTGTCTGACAGCTATTCTACAGCAACCTTACGTCCTGTAAACAATCAGTACTATGGCCTTACCTTGTAGTTTCTCCATCTTCACTCATTAACTGATTACCATCCTGTCTGACAGCTATTCTACAGCAACCTTACGTCCTGTAAACAATCAGTACTATGGCCTTACCTTGTAGTTTCTCCATCTTCGCTCATTAAATGGTTACCATCCTGTCTGACAGCTATTCTACAGCAACCTTACATCCTGTAAACACTCATTACTATGGCCTTACCTTGTAGTTTCTCCATCTTCACTCATTAACTGGTTACCATCCTGTCTGACAGCTATTCTACAGCAACCTTACGTCCTGTAAACAATCATTACTATGGCCTTACCTTGTAGTTTCTCCATCTTCACTCATTAACTGGTTACCATCCTGTCTGACAGCTATTCTACAGCAACCTTACATCCTGTAAACAATCATTACTATGACCTAACCTTGTAGTTTCTCCATCTTCACTCATTAACTGGTTACCATCCTGTCTGACAGCTATTCTACAGCAACCTTACGTCCTGTAAACAATCAGTACTATGGCCTTACCTTGTAGTTTCTCCATCTTCACTCATTAACTGATTACCATCCTGTCTGACAGCTATTCTACAGCAACCTTACATCCTGTAAACAATCAGTACTATGGCCTTACCTTGTAGTTTCTCCATCTTCACTCATTAACTGGTTACCATCCTGTCTGACAGCTATTCTACAGCAACCTTACGTCTTGTAAACAATCATTACTATGGCCTTACCTTGTAGTTTCTCCATCTTCACTCATTAACTGGTTACCATCCTGTCTGACAGCTATTCTACAGCAACCTTACATCATGTAAACAATCATTACTATGGCCTAACCTTGTAGTTTCTCCATCTTCACTCATTAACTGGTTACCATCCTGTCTTACAGCTATCAAGAACTGGTATATACACATAGAGGCGTCTACAGCAACCTTACGTCCTGTTATAAAATATGAGATTGTGTTATTATTGAAATGAGTAATATAAATCCATGATAGCAACTTCATGTGCTGTAAAATGTATATTTTGTGTTCATGATTTTTCGCATATGACTGAAGTATACAGAATAGTTAGTATACAGCCGGACATATACATGTATGGTATGGAGAGGGCAAATTAAGTTGGACAACTTGTGCCCAATCCGATGCAATGTTATATTTGATTGCAATAAATATGTTTAATCCAAAATACATGTATATAATCAAATTGATGGGGATATTTCGTGTACTGCATGTCATCATATCCCTATTTCAGTAAAGGTGTCGTAATTTGGAAACACTTCCAATTAATTCAAAACTTAATAATATTACAGTGTTTGCTATGTTAATAGCCTTAGTTCATGAAGAGAACATGTAACTCTTGAACAGGTAAAATAGTCAGATCGATCATAGATCTGTGTATACAATACAAGAGTGTGTATTCCGGACTGTAGACTTTAATTGTGTCCTATAGTTTCAGTATCTTCTTTTTGTTTGCGTGTCTGCTGTAGATGTTGCAATAGAGTTCTGGTGGAGACCTACTTACTCCTCTCTTTGAAAATACTAGTACTACTGTAGTGATATGCTCAGCAATATTCATTCACAATTTGCAAGCTTAAAATCAGATTTCTGTGTTGCTCAATGACAATCCAATGCATTTCACACTTGCCAATACATCTATCATGCTAAGTACCGTTTAATATATACATTGTACTTATAAAGACAGTTTTAGACCTTTTCACAAAGTCCTATCAATTATGTTGAAATGATCTCGGTAAAAAAATGTAAATGTATTCAGCATGTCTCAATAGTTTCTGTGATATGGATAAAAGTTTAAATGTTGACCCAATATGATGTGATAATGGGATATATACATGTTGACAATCCACAGATTGATATGAGAGAACTATTTGTGTAATGGATACATTTGAAAGCCCCATGATTTTGATATCTAGTGAGTACCATTTATCGAGTAATTTTCATGTCGGGTAAATTTAGCAAAAATGACCCCAAAAAGGTGTGTATATTTTTCACCAAGTCTTACTTTCGCTAATCTATTAACAAGATCAAGGGTTAATATCTGTGTCTCTCTTGCTAAGTTCATTTTTCACCATTTGATAATGCTTGCAAATTTTGCCAAAGAATTAGACACACGCGAAAAATTCCCGATATCATATACGGTAATCCGCATCATAACGTCCCAAACAGCACCACCTGCACCTCCGATCTTTGATTACTACAGATTCAAGAGAAGGTCTTAGGGCTGTTTGCAATGTTGCAGTGCAGATTACTTGATTCTGCTCGCATCTTCAGCTATAAGCCACTCTTCCTACTAGGCTGTGAAACAATTGATCCACTTGTAAGACACAGCTTCAGAGGCTCAAATCAATGACTTGAAGCTTAGACTCTCTTGTCATGTTTGCCATATGTGTGAAATATTATTTCAATCAACATGTGATCAAAATTATTTGAGTGTAAAAGTTATGCCATTCTTTTACCATCTTTTTGCATTTTGACCTTGACCTTGTAGATTTGAACTTGGTTCAAGGTCATGACACACCCTATAGAGTTGTACTACCAGCGGCATATTTGTAAACATGAATGGTGTAACACTGGTGGAGAGACTAATACATGTAGATTTCCAAATGAAGGACCTTTTTCCTTAATGTAACACCCAAATCATGCAATTATTCTCTAGAAATATTAAAGCACTGTTGACTAATCAAACATTCTGTAGCCTTGATCTTCAAAGTTCAAGGTATTGTTATCATCAAGGGCAACTGAACACACTTATGAAGCTTCATTATCATCCAAAATATTCCTTTTACTGACTTTTGCTGTACATAACTAAATGCGACAAATGAAGGAGGTATAAATACTGTCTTGATACTGTTTACTGATTATAATACTAATACAAGTGATGGGTAAAATATACATTTACAAGAATGTGTGAAAACTATACTTTATCGGTGATTCTGTTTATACATGTAATAAGAAAGTTAAAGAAGAATTCTTTGTGACTTGTTTGCAAATATATTAAAATTTCTGAACACAATTATTGGTATTGAAATATAAATAACAAAGAACAAAGAAAGTAAAGAATTGACAAATTTTACATATAATTATTGCACATTTAATTCAAATTGTCTATGGCTGAGCACTTTCTTCCATGGCAAAAGCTTCCCTCTGTAACTGACATTGAGCAACATCGACTAATTCAGAGACCTTCTTGAGTTTTGGTTCTATGAATACTGATGACCACTCAATTACAGTTTTCTCGAAAAATATTTTTTGTAGCGATATTTGAAGTCGTGCTCTGAGATGTTGAAATTCAGCTAGGAGCCTTCTTGATTGAACAAGTAAAGGCTCGAGATGGACGGGATTGGCAAAGTTAGTGCTCATCAGGTATTCATTCATCCACGTAAAATAACGATCACTATGAGTAAATTCTTCATATGCTGCATCTAACTGAAGGAAAAATAGCATATCTCTATAGATCTCACTGCCAGGAAAGTTGCATGATGGAATCTCTGAACTTTGAAATGGATTTAGTGGTACGGGTGACAAAAAGTTAAGTCCTTTGAAACGCTTGAATGAATTTCTTCACAAAATGTTCCTTTACTGAGAATTCCAAGCATGATTCCGAGTGACGGCAATGCTTGGGGTAGTAATTCACACAACACGGCATAATGATCATATCTCTGCCAACCAGTTATAGCAAATCCCCTGATTTTCTTGAATAAAGATTTCACATTCTCCTGCACCGAGAGCCAAGCTAGATGATTTTCTATGTGGTAAGAAATATTTGTGACACAAATTGAAGATCCAGTGGCACCTTTGAAAGCACTAGCAAACCATATTGTCGGGAAGACGCTTGAAAATCTCTGCCAAATATCTGGAGGTAGCATGAATGATTTCACATAATGCCAAACCATAGGTTCTACTATTTCGCTTAGTCCTGAATCCTTTAGTAATGCCAAATCAGCAGATCTGAGCATATCATCCCACATAATTATTGTCAAAGAGGGATACTTTTCTTTGATGTACGAAACTACCTCCTTCACATGTTTGAAAAACAACTCTTGAGGTGTCAGATTCTCAAGCCTGATTCTTGCTTTGCATTTCTCGCAAACTCCGATATGATATACTTCATCTGCTCCGATGTGAAAGAACTGCTGATTGCCATGTACCGACATCACTTGATCGATCATCATCTTGACAGCTAATAAAGAATTCTCATTTGATGGACAGAGTGCCATGGGATATGATGGCACTTCTCGCAACGTTCTAAATTTTTCATGCTTTAGTACAAACTCGAGGTGGCCAAATGTCTGAACCAATGGTATCACTATCATATCATTTTCTGCTGCTATCTGGAGAATACGTTCTACGTCATCTCTGCTGTAAGCATCTGGAGCTGAGATTTCACTTATTTCTCCCTCATATGGAAACATGTCCTCGTATTCTATCAGTAAACCTGTGGCACCCCATAGATGAAATTGAGGAATAATTTCCTCCAAATAACCGACTTTTGGCGGTGCCCCTTTCAAGTCCAAATGCACGATCTTATGTTCCGTATTTTTCAGGATCTTTGCCATAGTGACATTTAGGAATGGTTAAATATATGGAAAGTTCAGGCAACAACACTTGTCAATGACAATAATGCTTCTTTTCCAACTCCTTGCTTTTCGTCTGAACGGAGGAAGTTCGCGCTGCTCAAGACGCGAGACGTTTCGTACGTAGCAACGGTTCGTACGTCGCACGGTTCGAACCGAAATATAACTTTGAGTAGTCAAGTGATGAGCTCATGTACGGAGCTACAGCGACTTCTTTTGTCCACAGTTTTTTTAATTCCAAGCAAGAGGACCACGTACAGGAAAATTGAGACGAGAGGCCCAAGGGGCCACATCGCTCACCTGAGGCTGAGTTGCAAACAGCAGAATTTGGTGACGCCCATGAGTACTTGCTTCCTTTAAGGTTTCGTGAAATTCTGTGCAGCAGTTTTGGAGATGTGTCAGCCAATCAGAGCCTTCAGTGGCCATATATGCAATCAGCACAAAAAACATGAACTTTGTAGATGATCACGAGTACTTGCTTCCTGTAAGGTTTTGTGAAATTCTGTACATAAGTTGCAGATGAGAAATCAAAATGTGTCAGAGCCCTCTGTGGCCATATTTATTGACCTATCGGCACAAAAAAACGCAAACTTGAGTACTTGCTTCCTGTAAAGTTTCGTGAAATTCTGTGCATTGGTTTCAGAAGAGAAGTTGAAAATGCATCAGCCAATAACAGCCCTCGGAGGCCATACTTGCTGGCCGATTAGCACGAAAAATTCAAACTTGGTAGAGGAAATTGAGTACTTGCTTCCTGTAAGGTTTCGTGAAATTCTGTGCAGAGGTTGCAGAGAAGTCAGAAATGGGTCAGCCAATCAGAGCCCTCAGCGGCCATATTTGTTGACCGATCAGCATGAAAAAGCAAAAACTTGGTAAAGGACGTTAAGTACTTGTTTCCTGTAAGGTTTCGTGAAATTCTGTGCAGCAGTTGCATAGATATGTCAGCCAATCAGAGCCCTCAGCAACCATAGTCGTTGACTGATCGGCACAATTAAGCACAAACTTAGAGGACCTTGAGTACTTGCTTCCTGTAAGGTTTCATGAAATTCTGTGCAGCAGTTGCATGAGAGAAGAAGTAGAAAATGCATCATCTGGGCCTTCGACGGCCATATTTGTTAAACGATCAGCATGAAAAACACAATCTTGGTAGAGGACCTTGAGTAATTCCTTCCTGTCAGGTTTCGTGAAATTCTGTGCAGTGGTTGCAGAGGAGAAGTCAAAAATGCGTCAGCCAATCACAGCTGTTAGCGGCCATATTTGTTGACCAATCTGCACAAAAAAGCAAAAGCTTGGTAAAGGACCTTGAAAACATGATTCCTGTAAGGTTTTCTGAAATTCTGTGCAACGGTTGCAGAGGAGTAGTTGAAAATGCGTCAGCCAATCACAGCCCTTGGCAGCCATATTTGTTAACTGATTGGAAAGAAAAACACAAACTTGGGAGAGGACCTTGAGCACTTGCTTCCTGTAAGGTTTTGTGAAATTCTGTGCAGCGGATGCAGAGATGTCGAAAATGTTAAAAGTTTAAGCCAGACGATGGATGCTCGGACGGCACGCTATGACAATAGTTTACTTGAGCTTCGCTCAGGTGAGCCAATAAAAAGGAGGGTGTTATGAATTTCTGATACTCTAGTTCTATAACATATACCCTTGCTGCAACACACGATACCTCAGCAGCATAAAACATAGGTAATCACATATTACAAAGCTCACCTCACGTCAGCAAAATTCAGTATAAACATAGTTTTAAGTACACATGCAGGTTTTTTTTCAGTAATTTTGGAATGGGGTTTGGGCACTTGCAATTGGGAAAGTTTACAAAATTTGGGAATATTTTGGGAAGTACTTAGATCAAGTAAATGACTTCTTAGATAATCAAAAGATCAAAAGTGAATATTAAATCAAAATTAAATGATTTTCTTTTTCATTTGATTTAATTACTTATGATTAGTACTGACTACAAAAATTATGGCAAATTAATAGTAAATTTGCTAGTTTTGAACCAGTAAATTGCACTAATTTTGGTGATAATTTCATCTACATGTGATTGGGAAGATTCTAATTTTCATTGGGAATAAGGCCGAATAATGGCCCAAAAAATGGGCAAAAAAAATGACTGACATATATTGGCTTTTTTAAAGCAAAATCACTCGAGCAGAAAAAAGAGGGTCAATTTCATTTTTTGAAGTTTGATCCAGATACATCCATAAGGTTATGAGCATCACTGATAAGACAAATAAATGTTAATATGCCATGATCCCTCAAAAGAAAGCATTACTGATGAAATTTCAGTTTTTATGTACTTTATATTTATAAATATTAATTATAAATGCAATTGTTAAAGTAAATTTCATTGATATACATGTAATGTTGAAAATTATTTAATGCAGTAAATGTAAGTACGTAGTTCACGTCAAACGCCTGGGTTAAATGAATAAGACAACATCTTAGGATTTGGGACAGAGGAAATTAGAAAATTTGGTGTTGAAACCACAGTTTCAATTCAATTATCTAAGTAATCCAGGGAGGTTTATACGTTTTTAAAGATTTTGTCGTTATTTTTTGTCATCAGGAGGGTCCATCAATGACCTTCAAATTGCGTGGTTTCTAAAACCAAAATACTGAAACGGACAGAAAAATCCGGAAAATTTGGATATCGGCGACAATCGAGTTTGATTTTCAGCATCGATTAGTAACATCGCTGGCCATTCAACAACCAACAATCGATTTTCGGCAATAATTGTTTCATCACTATGTAAGTTCCTACTTTACATCAACTTTTGAAAGATACTTAACTTTCAGAAACTCTCTATACTGAAAGCCAATTTCTTTCTGTATTCTTTCTGCCATTTCTGCCGGAAACCACAGTAGCCCAGCAGAAATTCCTACCGTGATTAATGAATAAATTTTTTGTTTGAAATCAGTAAATCGATCAGTACTTATCCAATTTCAATTTCCTTGAAAGTTTCTTTGTCATACACAGCTGAATAAAATTTACTAAACCAAAGTTACTCCAGCCTTCTTGCAAAAAGTAAATAATGATGTCAGTGCTCAATACATGTAGGTTATGACGTCAAGTATGATGTTACAGAATGTGCGGCTGTGCACGTGAAGTCTGATGTTGCTGATCCGCAGGAATATCTTTAACTATAATTAATAATTTAGGATAATTATTTAACTTTCAACAGAATTTGAATAAATAATTAATTGGTAGATAAATAAATCGGTAGAGTATCAGACAAACGAGTGCTTCAAAAGTAAGATAATAACTTTGAGATATGCTGCTGGTCCAGCAGATATTTCCGAACTGAAGATATTTCCGACAATTTGCTAGTTCGGTTACTTCACTTGGAGTTAATTTTTCACAATTTTGGTGGTACAGACGTCTAGGTATTCTGAAAAATAACCGACATGCAAAAGAAAATCTAAAAATAACTTCATGTAGTATATTTTTAGCGTTTGTTTCTCCTGCTGTTTGTAACTTTCGTCTGTTTGCATTGGGAGCCGGGGAAAGTGATGTCATTGATTAAGAACAAAATTATCTTGACCTAGTTTCGAAATCTATTCTTGTCAACTGATCGATAAAAACCTGCATTGAGAGGGGCCCAGAGCAGGATATTCATGTAAAAGTATATAAATTACATTTGTTAGAATACCAAAATCATTAGCAATAAGTAAGAAATAAACGTAAATCATCATGGTTCAGAAAGTTGCTATAGAAATAATTTTTTTATAGTTTTATGATATATGTTGACATAGAATTCTTCAATAAGGATAAAAGGATTAAATAACAAAGTTTTGAAACATTTTATCAATATTTGACCCAAGGAGAGACAAAAATGCAAATCGTTCGGAAATACCTTCAGTAACTTGCATAAAACAGGTCTGGGATTACTCCAGAAATGGCTATAATAGCTAAATATGGCTATAATAGCTATAAATGGCTATATTAGAGAAATAATTTTAAGTACTATAAAATATTTTTTTTGAATTTTACTTTCAAACTCAAAATCGCAAATCTTTATGACCATCTGATCAAAGTTTACAAAAGAAGTTGGTAAGCAAACTTACAATTTTCAAATTTTGACCAGGATAATACAATTTTCAAGTTTTGACCAGGATAAGTTATCAAAATTTTGACTAGTTCAATCTCAAAGATGGTACATTTTAAATGTTAACTTCTTTAGTAAACATTGTTCAGATGGTCATAAACATTTGCGATTTTGAGTATTAGATCAAAATTCCAAAATGTATGTTTTTAGTACATTTTTGTACTTAAAATTATTTCTACAATAAAGCCATTTATAGCTATTATAGCCATATTTAGCTATTATAGCAGTCTTCATGAACACTTTTTTCGCCCACTAGCCAATCGGGCTAGTTGAGTGCCAAAATCTACTAGCCAACCAAAATTTTCACTAGCCATTGAAGAAATGTCAAAACGCCATAAAGACCCATCATTTTCTATAGATATGTCCATTAAGTAGGCCAAAATTCACGCATATTATACATAATTGATAAAAATCGAATGAAGTTAAACCACCAGGGACCCGATCCTTTAAAGCGGATGTCAGCGGTTGTGCTCAATGTTACAATAAATTCTTGGTACATACACTTTTTACATACAGAAAATGTACCGAGAAATAAAAATATAAGAACTGTTATCATTCTTTAGTTACATGTTAAAAAGACGGCCGTTGATAAAATTGGTGGTACATGGTCAATATCTATAAAATTTTTGTTAGCATTTATTTCATTGTTCAGTTGAGATTTAAAGAAGATTAGTCGTTGCCGTATACATTTTGTAATAACCTGTCATGCCGAGCAGAATTAACAACGCACAATTTGGAAATATTTATCATGTACCTCGTGAAAATTTTTAAATGAACAGATTATAAATAAATATTTCATACAAATGTACTTAAACATGAGTGATAGAAATTGAGATATGACAGATATTTTTTTACGGAAAGTAGGCAGCAATTTTACTCTAAGTTTGAGGCGAGAAATCGCTGGCTGCCAACTCTTAATGAGAACCCTGCATTTCAGTAAAAGTCACTAGCCAGTCAGGCTAGTTCAGCAACAAATTTTGGTAGCCTGAGGAAATATTTGGTAGCCAGGGCGGTCGGGCTAGTGAGTTTTCACAAAGACTGTTACAGCCATTTCTGGAATAATCCCGGACCTGAAAAATGGCCCGTTAAGGGATGTATTAAAATACGCTCAAAGCAGCATTTGTAGGTTGATTTTTAGAATTACTTTAAAATAAGCATTTTTATAAAGGTTGAAGCATTATTCATTTCAAGTTTCGTGGTGATTGGACATATAGAAGTCTAGTAATTGACGAAAAACCACAAAAATTGTTCAGAATTGTCTGCTCGACCAGTACGCTCCATATATAAGTAGCAACAACCACGGGTTTTATAAATAAATAATTTTTTTCATCAATATTACTTTTCTTATGTGAAAAAAGTATGCTGAGTTCAAATCTGTAATCTGTTTTATTGTATCTTTTATACATGTTATATGTAAAAAGTTATTTGACATTTAGCATTATCACCCCGCAACCTAATTTAAAACGAAAATGCACAACTTTTATAGAAAAAACGTCACAACTCATTTTCTTTACAGGGATGCTGATTATGGACTATATTTTGTTCATTTTAACCTATTTCAGGTATGCTGATTTCAAAAATGACAAGAGTTCTTTTCTATCATTGACCAAATAGCTGTAATTTAGACTTAAAGATGGTTACCCCCTATATTAGCATTGCGAAAATTTGCAAATTATGACTTGATTTGTCATAATACTTTGTTAAAAAAACATTTATCACATGTATTTACCAATATAACTAAAATGAAAAACATTTAAAGATAATAGACAAGTTATATTTACAAATCAAAAGCTATCCACATGGTCAAATCAACAGTTGGACAGATATACAGGAGAACCATTGACGTCATTAATAGTACCGTGTTTGAAATAAGCTGTCAAACATGTAGATCTAGCTACCCAATGCATATAACCATACTTAATTTCTCGGCCCACCCAGTGAACATTAGAAAATGAAAACAAGAATTGTTCTTAGTGTCTATAAGATAATATGTAAATTGTCAATCTTGAACATGAACATTATATACTGTTACACTGTGAGAATTTTGAGAAAAAAAGAAAGAGATTCTACACATATACATGTATAATGTATGGTTTTAATTTGAACAACTTTCACAATGCTGAATATTGGTACATATCCTACAAGGAAATATTCCCTATTGTTTCAATATTATACAGGTATCTAAGACATTGCTTGAACTGAGCTCTGGGCTCCTCTTCTCACAAACAAAGATGTCATTGTGTTTAATGTAAAAAAAAATAACAGTGAGAGATAGATGCATTTACCTGATTATCCTAAACCGACAAAAAGAGATGTTTTAATTTGGTGTGATGAATGTATTTAGATCTATCATTAGCCTTCAGCCCTTTCCCTTAAAAAACTTCAGATTAATCCCTCCAAATATTTTAAGAATTGTTATATCATGGTACAAAACTTGCTAAATTTATCTGTAAATAAAACTCCTAGTAATCACTGTCCACCCCCCCCCCCCCTCCCCCCCCACCTATACCATACCCCCATTTCCAAGACTAACCCCACAGACCATTAATGCATGTAATTAATCCAAGGAGGATAACTAATGCTATGAACAGATAGATCTACGATAAAAATCCAGGAGATGTACATAGTCTTTGATAAAGTGAGAAGTGGAAAAGTCAGCATTTACAATTACATGTTTATGTGGTAATATTATTACTGGACTAGAGTATCCCATTCCCTATCTAGGTCAGATTTATCTGTATTAAAATTAGTATTACAGGTATATAGTATACTAATATTGTTGTAAGACCTGTGTTAAATTTGCACAGAGTAACAGAAACATTTTTACTTAGCTACATCCTGAAAATAGGGTACGTATTTTTAATGTAGGAAATGAAGTACACATGGTATTTATATCATAACTAATAAAAAATAAATAAACTCCAAGAATGTTGCAAAAGTTAATATTTGGAGCTTTAATTATCCATTCATATTTGATGTAGAATGTGGATCCAGTCAGATGGGACTGGGGGGGGGGGGGGGAGGGGTCCAGTATATGGTTTTGAGAAAAAAAATTGATGGGAAAATCATAATTTTTTTGCACATTTCTTGACTTCCCCTTCATCAGACCCCACTAGATCCACACTTTTATATGTTATACATTTTCTTAACTTTATTCAGAAATAAATTACTCGAAGTAGAAGCTGTTTTCGCTTGATTGTACATGCGTAAATTGAAACGTGTATTGTTGTAAACAAAATAGAGTTATCGTTCTTGATACTGACTTGTGATGGAAATCGGCGAAGTTTGATGTGAGTACGGGCATATACCATGGAAAATCTTTATGAATTATTATTATGGATAAATATGAAATCATTTAATCCCGCTCAGTACCCGGTATATGATCGTTATCACGAATTTTGACAGCTCTGAATATTTCAATTCCTTCCCGCGATATGTAAATGACTTGGAAATCCTCTTATTTATTCATATACCAAAGGGTCAAAGTATCAAGCTTTGATGTCATAGGTTTTTCAGAACAAAAACTGCTAGATTTATCCATAACGGCACGTAAAAGATACCAAGGCGAGTCGAGACGTTTTTGGCGGACATACTGAATCAATGTCACGTTGCGCCCTCTAGCGAGCGTGGTTGTTGCTAATATAAGCAATGCCTAGATTCATGTTTGAAATTTCTCAAAATACACAGGATACTAACAAAATCTACAAGAGATTGCTGGCATTTTACATAATAGACTAAATAATCCAGTCTCTCCGCTGCCGATAACAGAGACTGAACCCCACTATGGTTGTTACAGAACGAAGTCGGACGAAACTGTTGCCCAACGATGTTTCCAAATTACAGACCTTTAATATTGATTTTCTTGCAGGTGACACTTAAGTAAACATTAAACTAACTATCTATACCCACCTCGCGTTTTTTTCTTGCTTCGTTGTTACATTTTTGCCAATTTTAACTCCCTACCAAACTAAATAGGCAAGGCAAAATGGGCAAAAATGCAATTTTCAACGAAGCGAGGTGGGTAGAGATAGTTAGTTTAATGTTTACTTAAATGTCACCTGCAAGGAAATAAATATTAAAGGTCTGGACATGGAAAAATCGTTGGGCAACAGTTTCGTCCGACTTCGTTCTGTAACAATCATAGCGAAGCGAAGCTAGCAAGCGGGCCCAAAGGGCCCGCTTGCTCTGAGCAAGCTTTAAAGGTAACACATATATACAAAACAAGTGGAAAAATGAACGAAAATAAAGAAGAAAAGATATATACTGACAATTCAATTTTCTTCAACCAAGAATCACTATCTTATGGGCGCAGCCATTTTAGTCAGTTTTTATACGAAAATATTTCTAGATGAATCCCTATTTTTGTAGCTATATGGTGTAGATTCAGTTTTTATAGTGTGTAATATAAAGCTAGGATGAAAAGTAGTGAAATGGTTGAAAGTGTTAGGTTATGTCTGCAACAGGGCACTGAAACTTTTTGAATCCTTAGTTTCGTATCCTTCATGACAATTTTTGAATCCTTAGTTTCGTATGCTCTATTAATCTTTTTGAATCCATAGTTTTGTATCCTATATAAACACTGCAAAATGCGACTAGACAGCCCATGTGATTTTTGACGGAATTTTCATGCACTGTCTTCGCTTCGCTTCAAGGGCTTTGCCATAATTCATATTAGTGGGGTTCAGTCTCTGTTAGCAGCAGCGGAGAGACTGGATTATTTAGTCTATTTACATAATCACAAAACTATTTCAAAATAAAACACCGCTAAAGACGGTATGGCCGGATTGCAAAGTAAGTTTTTGTCACCAACTGGGTCAAGGTCACTAAGTCAAATATTACAGCATACATTGAGAGGTCTTGTCAGAGGCAACCTACATGTATAATATAAAGTTTCTACTGTATACTGTTCCTTAGATTTTGCTTAAACCAGGAACTTTAACCAAAGTCTTTAACTAGGTCAAAGTCCAAGGTCAAGGTCACTAGGTCCAATGTAACAGCATAAATTGAAAGGTCTCGTCATGGGCAACCTAAATGTATAATATAAGGTTTCTACTGCATACAGTTCCTTAGATTTTGCTTAAACCAAGAACTTTAACCAAAATCTTTAACTAGGTCAAAGTTCAAGGTCAAGGTCACTAAGTCAAATGTTACGGCATAAATTGAAAGGTCTAATCATGGGCAACCTAAATGTATAATATAAGGTTTCTACTGCATACAGTTCCTTAGATTTTGCTTAAACCAGAAACTTTAACCAAAATCTTTAACTAAGTCAAAGTCCAAGGTCAAGGTCACTAGGTCCAATGTTATGGCATAAATAGAAAGATCTTGTCATTGGGTAACCTAAATGTTTTATATAAGGTTTCTACTGCATACATTTCCTTAGATTTTGCTTAAACCAGAAACTTTAACCAAAATCTTTAACTAGGTCAAAGTCCAAGGTCAAGGTCACTAGGTCCAATGTTATGGCATAAATTGAAAGGTCTCATCATGGGCAACCTAAATGTATAATATAAGGTTTCTACTGCATACAGTTCCTTAGATTTTGCTTAAACCAGAAACTTTAACCAAAATCTTTAACTAGGTCAAAGTCCAAGGTCAAGGTCACTAGGTCCAATGTTATGGCATAAATTGAAATGTCTTGTCATGGGCAACCTATATGTATAATATAAGGTTTCTACTGCATACAGTTCCTTAGATTTTGCTTAAACCAAGAACTTTAACCAAAATCTTTAACTAGGTCAAAGTCCAAGGTCAAGGTAACTAGATCAAATATTATGGCATAAATTGAAAGATCTCGTCATGGGCAACATACATGTATAATATAAAGTTTCTACTGCATATAGCAGGTTGGTGAAAGGTACCGATCGAGCTAATATACCTCGATCAAGCTAATGTACCTCGATCGGGCTAATCAATCCGACTTTTTTATTCACAAAAAAGTACTTTTTTCCTCCAAATCATATTTGAGTGCAAATTCGCACCAGCTTTTATATCAAGAAATAATATTTAAAAAGCAACTATGCCTGAAAACTTTTTAGATTTCGAGAAATCTCACCCAATATATTCAGAATAAAACACCGCTAAAGACGGTATGGCCGGATTGCAAAGTAAGTTTTTGTCACCAACTGGGTCAAGGTCACTAAGTCAAATATTACAGCATACATTGAGAGGTCTTGTCAGAGGCAAACTACATGTATAATATAAAGTTTCTACTGTATACAGTTCCTTAAATTTTGCTTAAACCAGGAACTTTAACCAAAGTCTTTAACTAGGTCAAAGTCCAAGGTCAAGGTCACTAGGTCCAATGTTACGGCATAAATTGAAAGGTCTCGTCATGGGCAACCTAAATGTATAATAAAAGGTTTCTACTGCATACACTTCCTTAGATTTTGCTTAAACCAGATACTTTAACCAAAATCTTAAACTAGGTCAAAGTCCAAGGTCAAGGTCACTAGGTCCAATGTTGCGGCATAAATTGAAAGGTCTCATCATGGGCAACCTAAATGTATAATATAAGGTTTCTACTGCATACAGTTCCTTAGATTTTGCTTAAACCAGAAACTTTAACCAAAATCTTTAACTAGGTCAAAGTCCAAGGTCAAGGTCACTAGGTCCAATGTTGCGGCATAAATTGAAAGGTCTTGTCATGGGAAACCTATATGTATAATATAAGGTTTCTACTGCATACAGTTCCTTAGATTTTGCTTAAACCAGGAACTTTAACCAAAATCTTTAACTAGGTCAAAGTCCAAGGTCAAGGTCACTAGGTCAAACGTTATGGCATAAATTGAAAGGTCTTGTCATGGGAAACCTATATGTATAATATAAGGTTTCTACTGCATACAGTTCCTTAGATTTTGCTTAAACCAGGAACTTTAACCAAAATCTTTAACTAGGTCAAAGTCCAAGGTCAAGGTCACTAGGTCAAACGTTACAGCATAAATTGAAAGGTCTTGTCATGGGCAACCTTCATGTATAATATAAAGTTTCTACTGCATATAGTTCCTTAGATTTTGCCTCAACCAGAAACTTTAACCAAAATGTTGACGGCAGACGGACAGACGGACGGACAGACGGACGGACGGACATCGTCAATCTATAGACCGGAATTGCTTTGCAATCCGGCCAAAAATGGAGGTATATTTTCTCAGTAACTATTCACTTTTCAGGTATGTTTCTTTTGTAAACATAACTTCTTTTATAAAGAACTGATGCGATTTTGCTCAAAAGAATAATTTTGTGAATGTTTTAATTTTTTACTACTGAAAATATTCAGATTGATTAGCCCAATCGAGGTATATTAGCCCAATCGAGGTATATTAGCTCGATCGGTACCTTTCCCCAGCCTGTATAGTTCCTTAGATTTTGCCTCAACCAGAAACTTTAACCAAAATCTTTAACTGGGTCAAAGTCCAAGGTCAAGGTCACTAGGTCAAATGTTACGGCATAAATTGAAAGGTCTTGTCATGGGCAACCTTCATGTATAATATAAAGTTTCTACTACATACAGTTCCTTAGATTTTGCCTCAACAAGAAACTTTAACCAAAATGTTGACGGCAGACGGACGGACGGACAGACGGACGGACAGACGGACATCGTCAATCTATAGACCGGAATTGCTTTGCAATCCGGCCAATGATACACTGGATCATTACCAAAATAATTCTTGATTTCATTTTCCTTCATTGATGAGGGTGCATAATCACCAAGAAGCTTCGACAGCCCTAAAATTCCCATGCCTTGTAGAAAATTTTACTGCAGAATCTTGAAAATGTCGACTTTGTCTAATGTATCACTTAAAATATGTGGATATTCGCAAAAATAGCTGATCCAAGCACTCCCGCCAAGTTGAAAGTGAAAGTAAGAAGTTTCGGATAATATGCAAGATTATAAATATTTGCTCTTGTAATTCCATTACTTTATCAATTACTCTCTTCTTTGAAAGAAAAAATAGTGTCTGACGTCGTCTTAAAGCTGTTTTTTGATACTTTAGAGATAAATACTAAAATACGAAAACAATGTAATTCCAGCTATTTCGATCTCAATCTCTTTCGCACAACAGTCAACAACATGGCTCACCTGAGGAAACTCGGACTTATTGGAACAATTGAAGATGGCGAAGATATCGAGATTGAACCAGAGAGTTCTGATAGCGAGGAAGAGGTCATGTGTGATTTTTGCTTTCTCTTAAAGAGTAAAACTAAGTCGATTTTCTGTTTACAGAATACCTGAGTTGAACTATTGTCTAAAATGTGCATGCTTCTTAACTGATTGTGCTGAATTATGGTCTGAATGGTTTCCCAAAAGGTGATGTATACCTGTGTTTGTCGGTTCAAACTTCATGATCTGATGGGACATGGAGAAGCTACTTGATTGAGATTATTTGGTGAATGGTGTACACCGAAATACAGTGTCCGCCTCTCAATCCACAAGAAGAGGCGCATGTCAGTGTACGCTGTTCGGCAAAAAATTCAAGTGGCTTTTCTGGGTCAAAAAGTGTTATTGGCGTATGTCGTTTTTAGGAAACAAATTGACCCTAATTGACATGTAGGTTGATCCATCTCGGCATTCTGGGATAAGGTCATTTTATTATTATGCTATTTGTTCACTGCTTCTCATTTAAACTAAAGTGGCCTCATTTTAGTGTCCCCAAAGGGGTAGGACAATTATTCAATGCGAGATTCAATAATTCATGGTTTTGCATTGACAAATTTATTCCAGGTACATGTACATGTTACTAAGTCTTGCCTCTGTATTGACTTAATTATTTTAGTTCATATGAGAAATTACTTCTCACTATTTGCAAACAAGAGGTTTGATGTATGTATGACATTTGTTTCATCAAATCAAGTCATAATTATTCAATTCTAGAATAAAGAATATATCTGTACTTGATACTGTATAAGGTAGTATTTGATGTATCATTGACCCCAAAAAATTCTTTCACTAGGTAATGCACTCAAGATTTGAAATCAGACCGCTGCGGTTTGAGCCAGGCTTGGAATCTGTGAATACTTCAAAATTTATGATTCTCTTGTGGATTTTGTCTGTTTTACCACTATAAAGTACAAAGAAGAGAGCACCTACATGTAAGGCTCCATCTCGATTTTGATTTCATCATTTTGCTGAAAAATCATAGAACTGTGTTACGAATCGTTTTGTAAGCAAATATTGCTAAAAGTATTGTATTATGAGTTGTAGCCCTTCAAGTGGTTTTGACAATGGTAGCTATGTAGAAGTATGATATTGTGACAGGCGGAATGGAAAATGTGGCCGGTCCGGGAATTGAACCCGAAACCTTCTGCTTACAGGGCAGACGCTCTTACCGACTGAATTAACCGGGCACGATACCCGAACCATCACACTCCACCCTGCCAAATTTTGAGGTTTCCCAAAGTTGTTAACTGGAAACCTCACAAAGAAAGACAAATAAATCTCTGGTTCTTCCCCATAGTTGCCTTAAACCACAAGCAACTCATGAGGTTCACTCTCACGGCACCAAATACTGTGACAGGTGGAATGGAAAATGTGGCCGGTCCGGGAATCGAACCCGAGACCTTCTGCTTACAGGGCAGACGCTCTTACCAACTGAGCTAAACGGGCACGATACCCGAACCACCACAATATTTAAGATGAAGCATGTTATCTATTGTATATTGCGTGTCACAAAGTAATGACTTTAAATTGCTCAAGGTAAAGGGAAAGACTGGGTTGATGAAGAAAATTACAATCAAACTTACATTTTGTGTGCAGTTTGTCTGGTCAGTTTCCATCTCCTTATATATTTTTGAAGAAATATTGAATATTTTTTTTTAATTTACTTTTAGGGCAGACAACAGGGACAGACTCAAAAGAAGAGGAAGAAGAAGCCTAAAACAGATGAATTCAATCACAACTTTTCCTTTGCTGATCAGGTATGTATAAGAATTTGAAAATATTTTAAACTTGCTTCAGGCATGTTGCACCATCAGCCAGTGAAGAAGGGGATTTAAACCCAGAACATATGATAAAAGTATTTGTTTCAAAATATGACTTGGTTTTACTGATTCAAATTTATTTCACCTTTGGACAGCATTGGAGGAAAGTTTTTAAAGATAAATATGAAATTTCAGCATCCGCTTACAAGTATTTCATTTTCATTCTGATAGTCTTTATGCCCCTGTCACACCTTTACATTTTTGGCAACCGCACAAGTAAAGACTTTCAACTCGCTGGCAAACATCGGGTTTTGATGCGAAAACTCATTATGAAAAAGCTAGGTTCTCAATGCGAGGGTAGCAACCTTGTAGCGTACGGGGAGCGTTCGCTTAATGACCTTAGTGTCTTCCCAACGCATAAAAAGTAGTTTACAATTTACCTGTGAATGTTCTATTACGCATGCTCAATGACCTCGCAACGTTCGTCTAATGACCTGCCAGCAATGTTTTCATGACCTACAACGTTTACAGCAAAACTTGATTTTCAGAAAATTTTTCCATAATGCTATGATAAAAATACATTTAACAAAAACAGTTTGTTAAGGTCGTTGTCAAGACATTAAGCACACGCCAGGGACAATAGGCTGTTGTTGGCTATATGTTTAGGACATTAGACCATCATTAGAGGGTCGCTGTATACGCTTTAGACATGCGCTCCTCTGTAGTTACATGGTTGCTGGAATTATCAGCGGCCTCTCAACATGTTTAGCATTTAACTGCACACCTCATGGGAACGTATGCCTAGCGACCTCCCAGCAACTTCCCAATGGTCTCCTAATGACTCTATAACTTACTATTGGACGCTGGGCAGTCTTCGGCAGTTTTTATGCATGCACAAATCTTTCCGACAACCCAACGCACACCAACGTCCTCCAGTGACAACACAATGACGAGCCAGTGAACAAACAACAACCAGCCAGCAACCTCAACATTCTCTGTCATGCTAGCAAATTTACTTGGTCGTAACTAGTGTGTTGGCCAAAAAAGTGAAGGTGTGACAAGGCCATTACATATGATACCAATTTGTGATCTGTAAAATATGCTTGTTTACATTTATATTAACAGTTAGATCCTAGCAAATCGTTTGATTTTGACTTTGCGTTGAAACATGCCAAGAAAAAACAAGCAGCAACAACACTTGATGAAAAAATTGCCAAGACAAGGAGGCTTAACAAAAAGGTAAAAAATCTAACAAACTTAAAGATAAAAAAGAAAATTTGATATCTTCACTCGTACATGTATACCGTATGTTTTATGCTTCTATTCCATCTTATATCCCTACATGCTATTTGGTCCCATTGACTTCATCCAGTGCAAAATAATGAACTATATTAAAGAATTCCAATGCTACGTAAACATCATCCTTTGTAATAGGGTTAGGTTTAGTGATTTAGTATTTCACATAGGCATTGACTCTGTGTACACATTGAATGTATGGGGATCCTCCAGGACAGAAGTATACATGAAATATAAAGTTTTTTGAGAGAAAAAGTCAAATTTGAATTTATAAAAGAAAATTGATTATTTGAGTACAGTGTAATTTAAATATCAGACTATCTATTTATTTATTGTTTCAAAGCTTTAACGTTGTTTAAGGTTTTGATCACATGTACATTTTGTCTTTGACTGAGAATTTACAATTCAATCATCACTGTAAATGAATAGCTTAAAAGTACAGAAAGATTATCAAACATTGAAATAAATGAGTAGTATCGTGAATGTTTAATGATGGTACAGATCTATGTACAATTTTCATGCTTGAACATTTTCTGTAAAACTATTGCTTAATTTGTTATATATAATGTAGCAAGCAAAAGAGGTTGAAGCTTTGGGGAGTGATGAGGAAGAAATAGAGGAAGATATAGATGATTCTTCAGATGAAGAAATGAGATCAGGTATGTTACAAGGTAGATAAAAAAAGTAAATTATATGTCGTTAGAACATGGTGTGAAATAGTATGTGATATTGAAGTCATTTATTTCATGATAGTGAATTTTAGAATTTTTTTCTCTCATTCATATTTGAAGAACGTCTTAATGTCATTTGATAATTTTCACCTATTTTTCAATGTTTGGTGTATTCATGAATGCAGATACAATAAAAACAAAAGAGAAGAAACAGAAAAAGAACAAAAAGAAAAAGAGGAAGAAAGAAGATTCTGATGAGGAAGAGGTAAATTTACAGTGTATTTGAATTTGCACTTGAATAGGGGTGAAACGATATGCAAAAAGTGAATCCCTATATATTGTTACAGCCCTACACTTGAATATGCTTCATTAAGAAAGGGGGTACATGTTAGTGTACATGTACATGTATACAGGATTGATGACTTTCGCACTTTTTCTCATATTATGAAATATATTTTTATAAAAGCATCTACTGTAAACCATCTTTTATTCGCGGCGTCTTAAGTTCGCGAACACGAGCGAAGTGACTGGATCGCGGTGTTTTATTTTTGTGACATCGTATGTACATAACTTACTACACATGTGTTAGGACATAATTGTGGTGTTAATATTCGGGAATCAAAGAACCTCGCGAATTTTGCAAAAATAAAACGCTCGCATAAAAAAGACGATTTACAGTATTTTGCTATACCAAAACATTTTAGTGTACAGAACAAAAATGAAACGGCTACACATGTCTGCAAATTGAAAAAGCCCATCATAAATGTCATCACATCCTCAGGCAAAAGATAAGATATATATGTATAGGATTTTATGCTAAGCTCTTCAAGGTCAAATATATACAGTATTGATCATAATTCATATAGCTAAAGTATTGTAAATGCCAAAAGTTGCACCCACTTTTTTGTTTGGCAGGAGAAAGAGAAAATAGAATTTTCAGAAAGCATTGATGCAGTAGATGAGAACATTTCCTTTCAAGACATGAATGTCTCACGACCACTAATGAAGGTAAAGTAATATTTTTATTTTGATCAGTAACAAAGTGCTAAGTACGAAGAGACCATATTTGATTGAATTTGGATAAACATCTACATTTCATGTATTTCTCAGGGTATCAAGAAAAAATTGTAGTATTCCTTCTACCCAGAAAAAGTTTCTTTGTGACAATTACAGTAATTTAAATTTCTATGAATTCTAGGGTCTGAGTCATATGAACTTTGATAAACCTACACCCATACAATCAGCAACTATTCCTGTAGCGTTACTCGGCAAAGATCTGTGTGCATGTGCAGTCACTGGGTCAGGTAAGTGTGTTGTATTTCATGTACAAAGTGGGATTTTCTTTTTGCATTAGTTAATCTGAATACATGTATTTCTGTTTGAGTTCATATTGTATTTGTCCTTTCAAACATGTTCTTTTCTAAATAATATTTGAAAGTTTCTAAAATTAATAAGTGATTTAAGGATATCTATAATTTACTATCCACAACAAGTTGCTTAATGCTAGAACGTTATTTAATTCCAGGTAAAACGGTAGCTTTTATGTTACCGATCCTAGAACGGTTGTTATACAGACCCAAGCAGCAGGCCATGACCCGCGTACTCGTCCTGGTACCAACAAGAGAATTAGCTGTGCAGGTTCATACTGTAGCTCGGCAGCTTGCTCAGTTCACCAATATAGATATAGTGTTATCTGCTGGTAGGAAAAATAATATGTATTATACAGTATTCATTGTGTATTTGTGAATTGTAAGTCTTTGCTGACCGATATTGAAATTACAAAATAAATGTTAGAGTAAATATTGGTAGAACCATACCGGTACTTTAATGTTGTAGAAACTACAAATCTAAGTACATGCCAAACATCATACAAATAAGCTGAAATTCAGAAATCTAGCTGAACAAGCAAAACTCAAATAAACTAATGTAGAAATCAAGTAAAAAAAAATCTGTTGTATGAATGGAAGTGAACACTGGTGCAGTTTCTTTTTAAAAAGCTTTAATAGAATTAACCACTGACCTCTCTGTAAGTCTTAAGATAAAAATCAAAGGTACATGCAATTAGACTGAAGCGGTCAAGCAACAGAAGAGAAAGAAAAAGATATATTTATTAGATATTTAGAAAAAAGTATCTTCTTCAAAATAGTTCCTACCAAAAAGAGGTCATATTCTGCTTTGTAATATGATGTATAATTTATGATTGTTTAATTTAGGTGGATTGGACATAAAGGCACAGGAGGCTGCTTTACGAATGGGACCTGATGTTGTCATAGCAACACCTGGTCGTCTGATTGATCACCTGCAAAATTCTCCTGTTTTTAACCTCAATAATATAGAAATTCTGGTGCTAGATGAAGCTGACAGGTAATTCACTTTAATGTTCCCAAAGAAAAAAATATAACAAATAAGTGTTAAAGCAGTTTTCTACATTTGATTTCTGATGTATGTCTTCTTACATATATATCAACATTTCAAGAACACTTGCCTTGTGTTTCTCCATTTATAATGAAATTTATAATGGATGATGACAAAACTGAGCTATAATTGCTATCTGAAGCCTTTTGGTAGCTTTTTAGTCCCCTACCGGCAATGCCGAAGGAGACTCTTATTCAGGTTACACCTCAATAGAATAAAATGAAAAACAGTGACTTCGTAATGAAAAACAATGCCAAAAGATGTTGACTCAGACTTTTAAGCTCAACATCAAAACATGAAAATTGTCTTTTCCTATAAATTATGTCTTTTATATCAGTACTTCAAAAGAAAATTCCATATTATTTTCAGGATGTTAGACGAGTATTTTGCTGAGCAGATGAAGGAGATCATCCGTCAATGTTCTCGTTCACGACAGACGATGTTGTTCTCGGCCACCATGACGGAGGCTGTTCAGGACTTGGCAGCAGTGTCGCTGAAAAACCCGGTTAAAATCTTTGTAAATGAGAATACAGATGTGGCTCTCGGTTTACGACAGGAGTTTATCAGGGTCAGGGCCAATAGGGAAGGTGATAGAGAAGCCATTGTTTGTGGTAAGAATGATGTGATAGAAGGCACCTTAAGTCTGATTTAGTTTGAATTTTTTAACATACATGTATCATCCAAAACCTCTACAAGTATGTCCCAATCTTGTCCATTGACCATTACATTTAGCTGATGTGAAAGGAAGGAAAGATAATTCTGTCTAGTGATTGGCGTTTCCCTTTTTCTTCATCAAGGTTTCCAATTCTTTGATTTGTCATTCCAGCTCAATTATCATGAATTTAAATGAATCATTAGCACATAGTAGTGATGTCTACTGAGTATCATTAGTTTGTAATAGAGTTATCTATCTTTGAAAAATCTTTAAAAACTTGGGCCCAATAAAAGAAAATGATACCTCATTAAATGTTTTTACTGCTCAGAATAAGAAAAACAATGAATAAACTAAAACAACTTCTCTAGCAAACTTGAGTATAAAAGGTTTTAAAAGAATTACTTACAATGATCAGATTTATAACTTTTTTAACAGCGCTTTAACTGGTTTTATTTGCAGCATTAGTAAGTCGGACCTTCAGGGACCACTGTATTGTGTTCATACAAACCAAGAAACAGGCACACCGTATGCATATTGTACTTGGCTTACTAGGTATTAATGTAGGTGAGCTCCACGGAAATCTATCACAGGCACAGGTTAGTCTACTTACTGTCAGACATGTACAAATTGTTTATGATTTTAATTTATAATATTGTTTACCTATACGTCAATTTAGATGATTAATAAAAAAAATTAGGTGGACTTATCCAACAAATAATTTTCATAGAATATTGTTTTATGCAAACAACTATCATCATAATACTGTATAATACTTAAACGTATGTCCATAAATTTTGTGTCTGTATTTTGAGCAGTCATAATGTCACATGCATAATTTCTCATTCTTATGCCATTTGCTCTAGATTATAGGAATGAAGGAATTTCGATGTTTTACACATAAATCTACAAAATTAAGTATGAGCCAATTTTTTCCAAAATAAACACCCTAAATATTTCTATACATATGAACTAGGAAGAAATGAATGTGATTTACTACATGTTTATATATTCATTCACACTCGTGTAAAATTCTGTTGTTTCTGTAGAGATTAGAGACGTTAAAGAGATTTAAGAATGCTGAGGTTGACGTTTTACTGGCCACAGATCTGGCCGCCCGTGGTCTGGATATACAGGGGGTCAAAACTGTACGTAACTGTAACAATCACAGTCATATCATTATTTGTCACTTGTTCAGTTATGTGACCATTTTGCATTACCTCTCATAAATTTTCTGTCTTGCTTGCTAATTCAGAAATTTACTTTTCGATACAGGTACAATATATATTAATGTGAACCATTTTTGAGCATGATATTTTGTAGTTTTTCTTGCTATTTCAGTAAAGGCAGTTTAACTTTTTTACCAAATACATGAGTGTTACAGTTATATTCTACTGACATTAATCTCATGAAAAACAAAATTTTTATTTTAGGTCATCAATTTTACGATGCCAAATACAATAAAGCATTACATACACAGAGTGGGTAGAACTGCTAGAGCTGGAAAGAAAGGAAGGTAGGTAACTCTTGATTGTATTTAATGCAGGGAAATGTAACAGTAATAAGATGTTTAGACATTAGATATTGCTTTTACATATTATGACACATATACTTTTGAAAAGGTTGATAATCAATTTTGACATATTTGACAGATCTGTGACTCTAGTTGGAGAACAGGAGAGAAAGCTGCTAAAAGAAGTTGTTAAAAAGGCTAGAACTCCATTGAAAACAAGAATAGTTCCTCAAGGTAAATATCACAAAACTTCAATTGTTATTCATATTTTCTTGGGATAGGATATGAACTTAAATTTCATATTCTTAAGGGACTACTTTTGTCCCAAAATTTGACAGTAATCACTCTATGACAGTTGATATTATATTGTCAAAAAAGCATTTGCATGATATGATTTGACCCTTCCGATTTCGGGAAAAAAATGCAAAATTTCGTGACTTTACAATGCTTATACCTCGGACAAACAAGCTTCGAACCTCAGTCAAACATCAAAATTGCATTGTGACGTCATGGAATTTCTCAAATTTTTCCCGTGTTCGGAAGGGTCAATTGAAAATATTTACCACAAAAGATGATCAAACCCTATAGGCCCTACAGTATCTATTATGGCATCTGAAACTTAATTCAAATACAAACTTTCTGATTTTCATGTAAAGATCCCTCATATTTGACAATTCTTACTTTTTACTTAATGCAACAACTTTTTTCCAATTAAAAATGTATATATGTACATATTTGAAAAAAAGCCTGGCAAGTTTTCCAAATTTTAATTGCTTTCTTTCCACAAAGAGGTAATAACTAAATACAAGAACAAAATAAACAGCTTAGAAAAAGACATCAAAGAAATTGAGAAAGAGGAGGACGAAGAGAGGGTTACAAGAGCTACGGAAAATCAAATGAATAAAGCAAAAAGACTGCTGGAGGGAGGTAAAGAGAAGGACAGTATGAAGAGAACATGGTTCCAAACTCACAAAGAAAGACAAATGGAAAAAGGTATGAGCTTCATAAATGAGCTTGCTTAACTTTGAACATATGAGGACCAACGAATATCTGTTGGTTCCTTTATGAACTTAAGAGGAGGATTAGGAAGTTAGAAAAAAATCAAATTCCTTCATTAGCATGAAAGGAATTTTATGGCATATTTAAGTTATTTCTAAAAATGAGTATAACTACATGTATTTCCAAAATATTGAAAAAGGGGTGGGAGAAATCTCCTCCCTTTAGCAGCTATGTAACATTTTATATTCTGCTTTTCAGACGCCTTAAGATTAGGTGATTATAACAAACTTCCAAGGAAGAAGAGGAGAATGAATGAAGTACAGAAGCAAGTGACAGTATGTCATTTCTTCTATGATTTATGAAATATACTAGTAGTTAGCAATTTCATTGTTTTTGTCAATTTTGACTGAAAAGTTTGACTGTAAATTCATGAACAAAATACTTTAAGGTATTCAACCCCTAATGCATTTTTAATAATAAATTCCAGAAATAAGAATTTTCAATCTCTTCAAAAGGATGCTATACCTACTTATCTAGCTTAAATAAGGGATTACAATTCTCAAACAATGATCTACTTTGTCACCCCGAAGTTTCCCGATCATGAAATTATCGGCATTTGTCGGAAAATTATGAAAATGTGCGTAAATTTTAACCGGAAGTGCGCTATTAGGGTGCGGGATCCTTAAACCATAGAAGAGACATGGTATTTTGTATTAAGGTTGGATGCTTGTAAAATTAAAAGATATTCAATTAAACTTATTTTGATCTTTCAAATAATATTTCATGATAAAGAATTTTTACCCTTGTACAAACTAGACTAGAATTTTTTCAAAAACACTATAGTGTTGATTTGAACAATACTACAGATTAATTTTGCTCATGTTGGAGGAAAACTTATTTTTTTCATCATCTCAATTCAGGCTGAGGATAGAGTTAAAAATGAAATCCGGAAGTCTCGGGAGTATTCTATAAGAGTTGGAAAGAAAGCATTCAAACCTAAAAAATTACGAGCATTTAGTGAGAATGAGGATAGAAATAACAATGGTAAGTAAGAATTCTTTTTATTGTACTTTGGCCCCACGAAAATAAATGATTTCACAGTAGTATTAGAAACAGGGGAAATAGAGTTATGAATGAAGATTTCTTCAACAAAATTTGTCGACCAAATTGGAGGCTGTTTAAATTATCTATTTATATCTCTGTTTACATGTATATCTTTTCCCAGCTTTAGCAAATCCAAAATTTGTACAGAAAATGCATTTGTTTTCAGAGGCTTAGTCTGGTTTCAAATTACGAGTATTTTCTATTTTTCTTTAGTTCATGGACAGAAAGGCAAGAAGCAGAAGAAAAAGAATAAAAAATCTGCTTTTGATGAAGAATTGACAAGTGCCACCAGTTCATCTCTTAAGAAATATAGGGCAGGGTAAGTAAATTTATTTGTGAATGAACCATTTTGTGTAAATGAGTATTTGCCATTTTCTTTAGTTCAAATAATTTAGAAGTCCTGCATCAACCAAAACAGAATAGTTTACTTGGCAGCATTCTAAGCCAAAAAAAACCCCACAATACATATGTAGTATTTGCAATCCATTTAATACTTGCATGTGTAAAAATTAAATTATAAGAAATTAGTAAAATATTCATCGAGTTGATAGAGGGAAGAGTAACATACATGTAATATGCACTTCTGGAGCCAGAATTTTATTTTTACCCCCTCCTTCCTCCTTCCTTTCATTTCCCTCTTCATACTGATCAAATGATTGTGTACTACATTGCCAGGGAAGATGCTCAATTTACAAATTGACCCTTCCGAACGCGAGAAAAATTAGAGAAATTCCATGACGTCACAATGCTATTTCAATGTTTGACCGAGGTTCGAAGCTTGTTTGTCTGAGGTAAAAGCATTGTGACGTCATAAAATTTTGCGTTTTTTTCCTGCAATCGGAAGAGTCAATTGGACTGGAAAAATAAAATGCACATTAAGATAAATGTATATACCGGTATTTAGAAATAGAGTTAAATAGAATTTACTGGAACTTCCTTGTCTGACATCTTCTTTGCACCATTTACTTTAAGACTTTTCTACTTCCTTTCTTTCAGACCTTCATACCAGGAGAGAAAAGAAATGGGAATGCCGGTAAAGAAAAATTTCAAAGGAAAAAAGTAAGTTGAATGACACAAACATGAGATCATTCTTTTGAACTTTTATTATGAAATTTAAATTCCCCAATACAGATAAACTGAAAGATCGCTTGTATCTATTCCATCTTTAACTTAAGTATTATACCTATTCTTTTTAGCCGAGTTGCAAAACTCGGCTCTTAATTTGATGTGAGACGGGCGGGCGGGCGGGCGGGCGGGCGGGCGGGCGTCTGGGCGGGCGTCTGGGCGGGCGTCTGGGCAGGCGGTTGGGCGGGCGTCTGGGCGGGCGGGCGGGCGGGAGGGCGTCAACAATTGGTTTCCGGACTATAAGTCAACTACGAAAGAGGCTATAACAATGAAACTTCATACACTTACTCACCATTAGTCAAGGATGAGCCCTATTGATTTTGGGGTCAAAAGGTCAAAGGTCAAGGTCACAGGACTCAGATGATTGAAAATGGTTTCCGGACCATATTTCAGCCTGTATTGCACCTATAATCATGAAACTTGCCAGAAATGTTTCCCTTGAATCAAGGATGAGGCCTATTGATTTTGGGGTCAAAAGGTCAAAGGTCAAGGTCACAGGACTCTGTTGATTGAAATTGGTTTTGGGACCATATTTCAGCCTGTATTGCACCTATAATCATGTAACTTGCCAGAAATGTTTCCTGTGAATAGAAAATGACCACTTTTGATTTTGGGGTCAAAAGGTCAAAGGTCAAGGTCACAGGACTCTGATGATTGAAAATGGTTTCCTGGCCATATTTTAGCCTGTATTGCACCTAAAGTCATGAAACTTGCCAATAATGATTCCCATGAATCAAGAATGACCCCTATTGATTTTGGGGTCAAAAGGTCAAAGGTCAAGGTCACAGGACTCAGATGATTGAAAATGGTTTCCGGACCATATTTCAGCCTGTATTGCACCTATAATCATGAAACTTGCCAGAAATGTTTCCCTTGAATCAAGGATGAGGCCTATTGATTTTGGGGTCGAAAGGTCAAAGGTCAAGGTCACAGGACTCAGATGATTGAAAATGGTTTCCGGACCATATTTCAGCATGTATTGCACCTATAATCATGAAACTTGCCAGAAATGTTTCCCTTGAATCAAGGATGAGGCCTATTGATTTTGGGGTCAAAAGGTCAAAGGTCAAGGTCACAGGACTCTGTTGATTGAAATTGGTTTTGGGACCATATTTCAGCCTGTATTGCACCTATAATCATGTAACTTGCCAGAAATGTTTCCTGTGAATAGAAAATGACCACTTTTGATTTTGGGGTCAAAAGGTCAAAGGTCAAGGTCACAGGACTCTGATGATTGAAAATGGTTTCCTGGCCATATTTTAGCCTGTATTGCACCTAAAGTCATGAAACTTGCCAATAATGATTCCCATGAATCAAGAATGACCCCTATTGATTTTGGGGTCAAAAGGTCAAAGGTCAAGGTCACAGGACTCCGATGATTGAAAGTGGTTTCCGGACCATATTTCAGCCTGTATTGCAATTATAATCATGAAGCTTGCCAGAAATGTTTCCCATGGATCAAGGATGACCACTATCAATTTTGGGGTTAAAAGGTCAAAGGTCAAGGTCACAGGACTAAGATGATTAAAAATGGTTTCCCGACTGAATTTGAGCCTGTATTGCACCTATAATCATGTAACTTGCCAGAAATGTTTCCAGTGAATAGAAAATGACCACTTTTGATTTAGGGGTCAAAGGGTCAAAGATCAAGGTCACAGGACTTAGGTAATTGAAAATGGTTTCCAGACCATTTTTGAGCCTGTATTGCACCTATAATCATGAAACTTGCCATTAATTTTTGGGTCAAATGGTCAAAGATCAAGGTCACAGGACTCAGATGATTGAAAATGTTTTCCCAACCATATTTGAGCCTGAAAATTTGTATCCTTGAAAATATATTACACGCTGATATAGAATAAAGAGAAGACCATTTCTTGATCCAGAAATTTTCATTTAGGACCACAAAATGTTGTTACAAACCATACACATTTCATGTTAGTCTGCATATTCATACTTACATTCCAGTTTTGCAACTCGGCATTTTGCATCTTCGATGCATTTTGAGCTTATTTCAAATTTTTCAGGAGGAAGTAAAATGAGAGACCATTAAAACCCTGGCAGCTGTGATTTCTGTTGAATGTTAAATTCTTCTTATAAGTCAATAACAAACTGCATCTGTGAACAGAATTTTACAGGTTAAAAAAAATGGTGAATTGTGATGACAGATGTTTGTTATGTTGATGAAGATGAAGAACTTTTAATTATCTTCATTGTTCTTCCCAAGACTGAGGTACCTCCAGGAAGATATTTACTCAAAACCATTCTTTTAATACATGAATGTTGAAAAATCAATGAAAATATATGTTGTCACTGTGAATATCTGTAAGACAACAAGGCTCATTAGTCATAAAATGTAATAAAACCATAATGGTGCAATAAAATCTCATATGAAACTTATTATTTTGAATTACATTGTGTTATTCTCTTGTAAAGTATAAAAATATGAAGTATGTTTTCTGTGGAAGCGATTACTGTAAACGTGGAAGTTTTCGCGTGGTAGTATTTTTTGCGAATAGAGGGATTTAGCGAAAATTTCCCCCACGCAAAAATATCCCCGTTGCATTCTTTCAATGGAAAAAAACATTTTTATTGCAAATATTTCCCCCACACGAAAAGTCTTGATGTTATAATTGCAAAATTTTTCACCTGCAAAAATAACCATGTTTACAGTAGTTGAGATTGGTATTCCTATATCTCTTTAAATGAGAAGATTGCAGTTTGCGTACATACATGTATATCATTTATACATGCAAGTTGCCTGATTGAAACCCAAGTGAGCTTTGTATGCTGACCCCTTATGGTCTTTGTCTGTCCAGGAAGACCAGGATGATCTTTTCACATTTTCAACTTCTCCCTGCAATTGCTGCACAGAAATTCATCAATCTTATTGTAATCATAGATTTACAGAGTTCTGGTTTTTAATCTTTTCTGTTAAGCAAGACAGTCCAAAATAAATCTGATTGCCCATTGCATTTTCTACTTCTTTGCAATTGCTGCACAGAATTTCACAAAACATTGTGAGAAACAAGTACTCTTAGTATGCCAAAATTGGGTATTTTGACCCGATCCATCAGACAAGATGGCCACCAGTTGCTCTTATTGATTGACATATTTTTCTACTACATGTATAACTTCTGCATAGAAATCACAGAATGTCCAATTATTGCATTAATCTTAAAAGTGCTTAAATCTATAGTAGAGGTTAATATATAATCCATTCATGTGCTTTCTTTGATCAAATGAACAAGTATGTTGGTTTTGTAAAAAAAAAAAAAAAAACACCAGCAGGTACAAATGTACTCTTTTCAAAGGGTGGCGTTGTAAACTTATAAAAGTGGTTGAACCTGAAATTTTGGATTCCGTCGCGGTAAAAAAGGGAGTTCCATACGCAGGTGTAAACTGTGTTTTATGTATAAAGTACATATCCTAGAAAGAACACAGCTGGGTGGACTTGACATTGAATGCTTTAGGGTATCATCAAACAGAATAGTTCCAAAAGTTGAATGTATTATACGTGACTTGACGGAAATCATCTTGTTTTAAATAAGTTCAACTTCGATATGGACGAAATTTTTGGCTTTAGTCGAACAATGTGTCTTGAAATATTTTGCAAGAATTAAGAGAGAGAAATTATCGAAGAATGCAAAAATTACTCACTTTTTAAATTCGAAAGTCTCAACAAAACGCATTTGAAATAAATAGTCCCTGGGGATGACAAGGACTTTGATTTCGAATTTTTGAAAACTAAGAAGGACATGATGCGTAATTATTGAAATGCAAGATATGTCTTCTTATAGTACCTTATCATAGAACGCTCCAATCGTCGTGCATGTAACATCCATGCAAGGATCTCTAGAGAGAGAATTCGACATTTAACTTGAAAGGGAGATACTTACGATGATCGAAAATGTTTTGAATGGTTTCTCAAATTCAGTGGCGGATCTGACCATCCGCCCCTCCCTTGCGGACTCAAAGCTGCAACCTGTTTCACAAAAAATCTTACGAAAAATTTCAGGATTTTCGTAATTTTAGATTGCTTAGTTCTACTCTTTAACTAGATTCAGAGAAGTTTTCTTTCTGAATTTATATTAAGTATGTATAAATGATATAAGAAAATATAATACAATCTAAATAGTAAAAGTTAACAACATTTTATTCCATGATGATAGTTATGAAAATTCCTGAATTTTTTCGTGAGAACTTTTGTGAAATTGGGCACAGGTCTACATGCCTATCGAAGCCTTCAAAATCAAAATTATTGTCGACTTGTATCCAAAGGATACAGTAAAAGCACGGGTTGTATGCTAAATATTTTGGTCAGTTCTATTGTACTGGTACAACTACGTAATGGTATTAGACGATATTTTAAGTAGATCTACTTCAGAAGTACATTTTGTATAGACTTCCTCAAAATGAAACATTTTATATTTTTAAATCTCTTCTAAAATCAATGCTCGTGCGTCAAAATTTCATTTACTCCATTCTGTTGAATAAATTATGAATTGGTTACCCATTCTGACTTTAAAAACTTAAAGGTACAATATTGACCGTAGTAATTGCCTTTAATGCAAAGTCGTGTTTGGGAGGTCGAAAGTTAGATATGAGGATAAATAATTCATTGAAGCCGTTCAAAAACGTCCTGTTCCCCTATTAAAGACGAAAAAATATGAACCCTAATTTATCAAAGGCCATGGGAACTTTGTATGAATGTGTCATTGATACATTAATACACATTTTAATTTACAATTTTTTATGTACGTAATAACATGCATAGTTACGGGTCGTGTACATTTAATGAGACACACACTCGTCAAAAGATAACGTTTATTACCAATGCTTCACGTGATTTTTCCAATCGAGTACTCTTAAATTTTTTGCACACTTTATATATAGGAAGATTTATAATGTACTCTAACCCATTCCACACCTGCGAAGGTATCCTGTTATTTCCGTGAAAAAATTCCGTCTATGGTTCACATATTCTAGGTACTTTGGAAAATTTCTTCTGTTCTGGCAGAGCTTGCAAACCTACCGAGAGAGAAAGAGAGAGAGAGTTTGTGTGGCTTGAAATCTCATTTTAGTACATTTATAATTTAAAAAAAGCCCCCCTCCTGAAAAAACAATCATACAAAAAAAAAATAAATAATAATAATAATAATAAATAAATAATTAAAAGATAAATAAATAATAATAATAAATAAATGAAATAAAATAAATAAGAAAAACCCTCTTCTGATAAAATGGCTATGCTTTCTTGTTCTCTGATAAAGAATGCAATTTTAAAATGACCAAGTTTTGGGAACGAATATATTGATTTATGATCTGTAAAGTACAGACAACCTTTTGATAAAAGTCAATTGATTGGTATAAGATTCCTTATTCTGAAAGATAAACAATCAAAAGTAAAGAAGTCCCCTTATCCTCACGATCAACGTCACCTTAATTCTGGTAAGACCTCAAATGCCGACAAGCGGCGAACAAATGAGCTAAATTCCAATAAAAGTAAGACATTCACGGCGGGGGAGATAGATTGAACGTCTTTTGTGCTTTAAGATTTTTGTATAAATAGGCAACGACGAGACAAAATAGAAAACTCACACCAAGAGGGCGAAGATTTAAACAAAGCATGTCCTTGGTTAGATGGTCAAGATTGGTCCAGTCAAAAGTATCATTCTGGACAAAGAAACGTCACATTTTGTGATTCTGATCGTGATGAATACAATAAAGGCAACACAAGCGTATCATCCCCACTCAGTTCTATGCAATAGGCAAAAGGATTTTTAAAATAAAGTTTACTGCCACCTTGACGTTTGACCCTTGACTTTAAAAACCATTAGGTTTCATCCTTTTCTGAGGGAGCATTTGTGAAAGATTTGGTGATCTTACGGTGATTGCTTTGCCTTCTTTGCTGTTCACAAGGATTTACCGGTATAACCTAAGTCCACTTTGACCTTTGACCCTTGACCTTGAAAATTAATAGGGTTCATTCTCTCCCCATTGGAACATTTGTACAAGGTTTGGTGTTTCTACGATGGTTGCTATGACTTCTATGCTGTTCACAAGGATTTTAAACCTAAGCCCAATGCTGCCATGACTGTTGACCCATGACCTTGAAATAATTAGGGTACGTCTTCTCCCCTGAGCGATCACGTGTAAAGGTTTGGTAATCTTTTGATGATTGTTTTGCCTTCTTTGCTGTTTACAAGAATTTTTAAAAGACCTTTAACTCGTGACCTTGAAAATCAATAGTGTTCATCCTCTCTCCATGAGTAACATGTGTAGAAGGTTTGATGTTTCTACGATGGTTGCTGTCTTCTATGCTGTTCACAAGGATTTTAAGCCTTAGTCAACTGTTACCTTGACCTTTGATCCTGAAATTCAGTAGGGTTCATCCTCTTAACATGGGAAACATTTGTGCAAGGTTTGATGTTTCTATGATGATTCCTTTGGCTTCTATGCTGTTCACAAGGATTTTAAGCCTAAGTTCACTGTGACCTTGACTTTTGACCCTTGACCTTTGAAAATCAATAGAGATCATCCTCTCTCCATGGGGAACATTTGTGGAACGGAATTGCGAGGGAATAATAATTCTTCATTCGCTATTTGTTAAACGTCTTATCTGCATTTTGTCTTTTGCTTAGAACAAAACTACTGTGAAGGTTACCTGGTCAAATTTAAGTGTTAAGTGAATAAGTCATAAACAGTTATGACTTATGACGTGCATGTCTGGTCCATGCTGCTTTATCTGTTCTTAAATTATGCTATTGAAGACGTTTAACATTTGTACAACTTGGTGATTGTCACTGTTGGTTGACCAGGAGTCTCTGAGGGCACAGGTAGCCAAGTTCGATCAAGCTTCGGTTGATCATTTGTTCAACGCATTCGAAAATTTCTGTTATCAAATTTCGTGAAATTTCTAAAACGTGGGTCCTACATTTTTGGACATAATATTTTTCACACTCTTAGGCCATATTACATTGTTTAGATTAAAGATCACTTACGAGGATTAAGTACCTGAAAGGTGCATGTCTGGTCCATGCTGAAATTTTATCTGTTCTTAAATGATGTTATATCCAAATGAACTAATGCTGAACAAAGCAAAACAGATGCACAGACACAGATGCACAATATTTTACCTCATTATCAACTTGAATGAGAAAAGAATACCAGTGTGTGTGACAAAAGAAATCGTTTTGTATTCAACCTAATACATTTCCCCTGGCTTGACGGTAATGTTCCTAGATTACTGTCAAACGGTATTAACATATCTTAAGTTATCCAATACGCTAGAAAATGTACATATACTAATAATTTTGATTTTCACAGAAGAAATTTACAAATTACCAAGAAACTTTTAGGTCAAGGTAACCGCTTTCATAAACCAATTAAGACTTTCTTGAAATACAATACTCACAGCTTCTTTTGAACCCTCGTTTTGGTGCTTTGCTGTAGCCGGGTGCTGCAACCGAGTCTGGTTGAAGAATATCGCCTATAACAGCTCCCCTCACTGTAAAAGGCGATGCAAATTAGACAGCAAATCACAGGGATCAAACTAACAAAGAGATAAATATGTAAATGTAAAATTATCAAAAGCATTGATGCATACAAAAATAATCCGTGCTGTGCCGACTGGAGCGAGTTTATGCATACGATCATCCGAGGAGTCGAAATGACTTTAAGAGAGGACAGGTAGTCGAAGCCCTGCCGTCTAAACGATGTTTGAACAAGGCCTGTCATGGAGTCCCTTCATCACAGTCAGTTAGAGTGCAACTGTCATGAATGCACTTGTACAAGGTTGCAGATGAGTCATTTTAGTGTATTCCTACTTTGCTACCAACGTAGTAATGATGGTCTGGGCTGTCATCATATCCTTTTACAATATGGATTTAAGTTCAGGAATCCATAATAATATGATACATAGGATGACTTTGAAATAAAGAAAAAGAAAAAGAAAGAAGCGTTATAAACAATCAGTTAATGAAAGTCAAACACAAAAGTCGAAAACAAATTCAAAAAACAACAATCGAAAGGCTTTCGGGGGAAATACAAAACAGAACTTCCCCACGCGAAAAGAAAATAGGACAAACAGACGGAGGCAATGACAGAAGCTCCACAAAAACACGAAGGACAACTTCAGTGCAAGTGCAGAAGGCATTGTAGAATGTATTGTAGGTGGCGCTGTTAAAACGCGTCCTGCCAATTATTCCCATGTATCACAAGATTCATGTAACTTATCTTATGCTGCTTGGCCAGGGAATCACCAAAATTAGCGCCACCCTGAATAAATTTGATAAAGATACAGATGTACACTATGATTGATTGATCCTTAAGCCAGCCAAACATGAATCATACATGTAACATATCTAAATTCAAGTATTGTATCCAATCAGGAAGGACAAAAAGGAAGCTCAAAGCCCAATTTCTGTTTTGTTGTTAACCACAGTTTCGCTGCTTGGCCACGGAATGACCAAAATTAATGTTTAGTAGCGCCACCCTGAATGAATTCTATAAAGATGTAGATATGCAATTACATTGATCCTTCAGCCAAACAAACAGCAATTTAAGATCATGCCTAAAATTATTGTGATACTGCATTCAATAACAGCGATATCAATTATTTTTGGTCAAAAAAGAATTCTGGTGATGTGATCGACAAATTCAAAATTGATTTCAAAGCCGAATCTATCTCATCCAACGACTTTTCTAACATGTACACCATCCTCCATCATGAGAAGATCAAATATCGCTTATCAAAACTTATCAAATGGTGTTTTGATCGAGAGGGTAAAACATTTTGTATGTGCCTCTGACACAAGAGGATTCTTTTCCTTTGTAGAATATAAATTGAACAAATCATGGACTCGAACTGAGTTGTGAAAGGCCTTTCCCTTCCTTTTAAAAACATTTTTGTAAGATTTTGTGACACTCTGCATAGAAAAGTTCGTTGGAATTCCTATGGGTACTAATTGTGCGCCTCTGGTTGCAGATTTGTTTTTATACACATATGAAAAAGAATTCATGCAAAATCTGAAGAACTTAATAAAAAATGACAACATGAAATGTTCAACGGCATCTTGATGATAATTTGAATATTGATAACCAACATTTTGACCGAAACAAAATTCAAATTTATCCACCAGAGTTAACATTGAATAAAGCTTACACAGATGATATAGATACACCATGTTTGGATCTGAATATCAAATGACAAATATGGATAATGACCTTATCCGTATATATAGCACAAAATCGATAATTCAGGGAATCATAAACCGAAGGCATACAGAATCAGAATAAAACAGGAATCAAAGCAAACAAGCAAAAACTCCACCACATGAAAAGAAGCGAGCTCCCGATATGGGAGTGAGACCAGGTGCCCAGGAAGAGTCAGTATCTCCTGCTTGTATACAACACTGGTAGAATTGTCACACCCGGATACTTCCATTTTGGAAGATATAAAGTATAATCTTTGGTTGAATGGTACAAATGGTCTATGACAGAATATCATCAACCATTCTGGAGAGTGGGACATCATAGTGTATGACGAGTTCTCCATATCGATCGTAGAATTTCCTCAGTGACGATATTAGTCGGTCACAAACGTATCCTTGATTGAGAAGCTTATCTGAAAGACGCCTAGCTCTCAGAAAAAAATCTGTATATTTGGTTCTTGCTCTGGCATAACGTATCAATTGAGATATGAACACGCTATAAGCAATCGTCACATCCGGTTACTTCCATTTCGGAAGATACAAGTATATTCTGTGGTTGGATGGTTCAAATGGTTTAAGACAGAATATCATACACCACTCTGGACAATGGGACACCATAGTATATGACGAGTTCCACGTATCGACCGCAGAACTTCCTCAGTGACGATATTAGTCGGTCACAAATGTATCCCTGATTGAGAAGCTTATATGAAAGACGCCTATCTCTCAGAATAAAATCTGTATATTTGGTACTTGTTCTGGTATTATATTTGATAGTGTATCAACTGAGATGGTGGACCAGGAGTCCCCGAGGGCACATGTAGCCAAGTTCGATCAATTTCGGTTGGTCGTTTCTTCAAACACTTTCGAAAATTTCTGTTCAAAAAATTTCTCAAATTTCTGAAACCTGGGTCCTGTAGCATCATATCCCAGTCATCTTGCTGCGTCTTTCGGTATATTTTGGATATAATTTCCACATATTTTGGCCATATCTCTTTGTTTAGATTGAGGATCACCTACGAGGGTTTAATACCCGAAACGTGCATGCCTGGTCCATGCTGTTAATTTATCTGCTTTTAAATGATGCTATTGAATTTGAAGAAAGACGTTTAACATATGAACACGTCATAAGCAGTCGATGAAAGGATGTTGCTGCTCACATTGAAGTCGTCACGTTTGTCATAGAGTGATGTGTTCATGTGACCATCAGTGTCGTAGGACAATAACGGAGAAATTCAGACAAAGATATACGACAAAAGGGAAGACTTTAGCTTCAACATAGTTAATCTTACTTGGCTTGATGGCGATGTTCCAAGATTTGTATCTCTCAACTCATCAGATAAGATAGAGCTTGCTCTCATGTTTCGGACCTTCATGATGAAAATAAACAAATTACTTAGAAGTTTAAAAGTCAAGGATTTAATCATAAATCTTTATGGAAATTTTACAATAACTTTTCTGAACTTCTTTCAAAATTTGGGACAACTTCAGCATCAGAGTATGTATCATTTGGAATTTTATTGCCTTCATTTTACGGTGACTTAATAAACAAAATTAGAGGGATCAAAGGCAGATAAAACTTTTAATCTACTAAGGTATGTTGCCTGCTTTATCGAGGATATGATCCTAAAGTCATCGAAAGAACATTGTACTGGACTCATCTACAGTTTTGTACCAGTGTCTTTTCCAACGTTGCACATTGTCCATTTGTGACGAAGGGACGGACCCGGTCCAAATCTCGACAGAGAAGACTTGGTCCTGATCACCTGTCTGTCCTATCTGAAAGTTGGTCAGACTTCTTCGGTGATTGATTTTGAGTTCGCTTCTACCAGCAGAGCACGGACTGTTATACACATGCCATAGAAAATTTCCTATCTATTTATATAGAATATATGTTAAATGTGGCCGCTGCACTTAACTATCTTGTTTGTGATGTCACCTTTAAGCGAGATGTGTAATGCTTATACAGCAATTATGTGTCTATGGAGTTAATGTTTGATTTTTGTGTAAGTCTGTTTCGACTAATGTTCTAGTGCATATTGTTGATTCCTGTTGCGGGTTGCAGTTTTGCCTGGTGTCATTTATGTGTCGATTTATTGTGGGTTTGTTTCGCTGGGTTAACGCAGGGTGGTTATGCTGCAGATCCTTCCCTTTTCTATTTCGGCCACGAGCATAACAGATGATGCATTATTTGTTAAAAAGCGCAAATGTTGACTGAACTAAATTATTACGATAGAGGATATATTTCAATAAGATAATTTCAACCCCTACTGAGCCTAAAGGTATCTCCGCTTGTGGACTGTAAGTCCCCGAGGATATCACTGTGCTTTTGCACTGAACTGAAATATGGGTTAAGTACCCGATACGTGCATGTCTGGTCCACTTTGTAGATTTATCAGTTCTTAAATGATGCTATTGAATTTGAAGACGTTAACATATAATCGTAAATTCCGAAACTAAGTCGTACGTATCTCCCTGATGTCAAAGCTCTGTCCTTTGACATACATGTTCAACAGCTTATTACGTCATTACACCAACAGACAAAGCCTCAAATAACTACACATTTACTTGCAAAAAGTACTACATTATTTCGACAGTCTGTTAATGAGTTGGGTCGACACCTGGAAATCCTACTAACACACCTACAAACAATTAAAAGATAACCACAAATCAGCTCTCGCTTCCTTTGGCTTTGACATAAACAATTTACATTTAGATTTACCGTACTTATATTATATATCTAAAATGCATAAAAATCCGTACAAACAACGTTCATCGTTGGTTCCTCAAAATGTTCAATCAAAGCTGTATCGATCTTAAATCTGGACTTCAAAAATATTGTTAGACAGTTGAAGGAACTTTAGAGAAAAAGATTCGCAAAAATGATACGTAATGCGTTTACAAGCAAGAATGACAATCGCAAATTTAAATTTATTGTTTTAACTATGACAAAACCTACTTTGTAAAAGAAAAGCCCGATTCTAAAAATGAGTACACTGAAACAGAAATTATTCAGATGTTTAACCTCCTGATCGACAGCATTTTTGTGGTGTTACATGTAGGAGGAAAGGTCGTCCAGCAAATTGTCGGAATTCCAATGGGAACCAATTTTGCCCCACTCTTTGCCGACCTTTTTTTTTACTCGCACGAAGCTGAATTCATTCAATTTATGGTCTCTGAAGGTAAAAGGCTAGTTAAGAAGCAGAATTCATTCAATTTATGGTCTCTGAAGGGAAAAGTTTAAACTTCTTCAAACTGAATAGCATCATTAAAGAACAGATAAATTTGCAGCATGAACCAGACATGCACACTTCGGGTACTTAACCCTCGTCAACATGTGATTTTCAATCTAAACAATGTAACATGACCAAAGATGTACCGAAAGACGTTGCAGGTTCGGTGGGATATGTACTTAGCTTCTGACTTAAACTTCATTTACAGATATATAGACGATGTGCTGTCCATCAATTATCCTAAATTCGCGAATTACCTTAGCAGAATCTATCCTTCGGAGCTTGAAGTCAAAGAAACTGAAGAGACAAATAATTCAGCATCCTATTTGGGCATTAGTACTGTCCTATGACACTGATTGACAATGAACACCTCACTCTATGACAAACGTGACAGTTACAATTACAGCAACACAAACTTTCCTTTTCTGAGGCAACTGAGCAATATCCCTTCATCGCCTGCTTATAGCGTGCGCTACTTATATCTTATGCCAGAGCTACAGGACCCAGGTTTCAGAAATTTGAGAAAATTTTTTGAACAGAAATTTTCGAACGTGTTTGAAGAAACGACCAACCGAAATTAATCGAACTTGGCTACATGTGCCCTCGGGGACTCCTGGTCCACCATCTCAGTTGATACACTATGCCAGAGCAAGTACCAAATATACAGATTTTATTCTGAGAGGCGTCTTTCATATAAACTTCCCAATCAAGGATACGTTTGTGACCGACTAATATCGTCACTGAGGAAGTTCTACGGTCGATACGTGGAACTCGTCATATACTATGGTGTTCCATTGTCCATAATGTTGTATGATGATCTGTCTTATACCAGTTGAACCATCTAACCACAGAATATCCTTGTATCTTCCGAAATGGGTGTTGAACGCAAGCATGAGATTTTGACTCTTCCTCGGAATTCGATTCTTTTCAGGAGGTGGAGTTTTTTGTTTATTTGCTTTGGTTCCTGTTTTATCCTGATTTTGTATGCCTTCCTAAACTTGTGGTAGTTGTCCATTGGATGTTGCTCTAATGAGTTGATAGTCATAAGTTTCCAGTGTTCACTGTGGTATGCTTAAAGTTTTATTTTTAAAAGCAAGTCCGCCAGAAAATATTTTCAAGTTTTACAGGCTATTAAATCTTCAGAGTCGCACTTCTAAATTATGATATACCTCTTAATAGGCCAAAATAAAAATGTGTAACACGTCTGATAGATCGGAGGATACTTATCACTAATTCAATGTGAAATTGGAATTTGTGCAACTATCTATTTATTTAGAAGAGTTAAAGAAGATCCTGACGATAATCTCAGCAACACTCACAATAAAGCACAAAAGTGAGCATCGACGGACCCCTAGCAAGCTAGAGGTGGAACCAGGTGCCCGAGAGGAGTAAGCATCCCCTGTTTGTCTAGCCGCATCCAACGTCGATGTTCATGCACGAAAATGAAAACAATATCAAAAATACATGCACTGTCTGAGGTTGTGTCTATGTAGAAAGCGCTATGGCGACAATGTCAGGGAAATTATTCAAAACAATGAATTTCGATTTTTACATATAAGTTCTATGGAGAAAAAATCATTTTAAAATTTGGCATTACTATTTAATATTTTGTTATAAAATTCATTAATTTTATTTTTATTTAGTTAATTCTATTTTATCTATACTTTTCTACACTCCGGCGGAGCGGGCTACTTTAATTTTGGCAAGCTATGCATAAGTCAATTTGTTTTATCAAAGAGAGATGATCAATATTAAACTGTATGCTTTGTTGTAAAAATTTCAGTGCATCATATGCGCGTTACAACTAGTAATGTCTCATCAGTGGAGTACGATTATATTTCCAACGGAATACATCCTCTGAATTCATTCAACGCAGTCAGAATAACTAACATATTTCCATTGAAATACCACAACAGTATCTTATTTGAAGTTATTTTGGACATTTTGATGTTTGTACGACGCCGCATTCTTTTGATCGGCACCACCTTATATAATCCAGGTTTAACATTTGACTCTGTGGAGATCGTTCATATCGACAATGTTGTCCTTTGTGTTTCTATAGTGAAATGTCTGTTTGTCTTCATTTTCTCACAGTTTTCCCTTTTTGAATATCCTCCTGAGGTTATCTTCCCCGAGAGCACGTGTAGCCAAGTTCGATCAACATATTTGATCGTGCTCTTCGTAAGCATTTAAAATTCACCGATCATTAAATTACATGAAAGTTAATATAAGGGGTCCTTACGCATCATATCCCATCCTTTCCTCCACTCTTTTGTAATCTTTTGAATATGATTTCAATATTTGGATACTCTTTGATATTGCTTTATGATCACTGACGAGGGTTCTATAACAGAAACGTGCATGTCTGGTCCATTCTGTTAATTTGACCTGTTTTGATATATGATGTGATCTCTTTAGACTTATTACATTTGTTTTCAAATTTCAAGGTTTTGTATACCAATGAACGATATATACTCTGAATTCGGATTTGTGTATGTATTTCATTGCTTGATTATTTAGATGAATTTTCGAAATTGGGTTGCATGGAATAAATAAATTTTGAGTCGGGGTAGGCGAACATTATCCTTAGAAACTGACAGTCTACAATCAATGTTTTCAAACAAGTGGTGGAAATAAATTTTGAAATATACTTCTACCAGTTTTTTTTATACGAAATAGGATGCTAAGCGTCTTTAAATTCATTAGCATCATTTAAAAGCAGATTAATTATCAACGTGGACCAGACATGCACGGTTCGGTATTTAACCCTCGTCAGTGATCCTCAATCCAAACAATGAAATACATGGCCAAAATATGTGATAATTATGTCCAAGATGTATCGAAAGACGTAGCAAGATGGCTGGGATATGATGCTACGATGCTATGATATGATTTTAGTCCATCGTATGCGCGATTCAATAAGAAATGTCTCATCAGTGATGCTAGTGGCCGAAATAGAGGAAATCCAGATAGTAAATTGTTGAAGAGCGCGGTTCTATAAGTGACCTAAAATGTATGCCTAAGAGCCATCTTAGAACAGTGATATGCAAGAGGGAGATGGTCTTTAGTTATATACTTTCACTGTTCAAACTGTGGTCATTATTTAAATGCTACGGTCTTATAATGATATCCCATATTCTATTACAGCGTTTAAAAGAGCTAGGTCATTGCTGATGCAACCATCGTATGAGTTTAAAAAGTATGCAAGGATATTGCGTGAGAATATTTTAAAATTGGTTGATTGTGATATAAGGCAAAAAATTCAAGGTTAAAAGACGTTTTGTAAACCTATTCGATAATGTAAAATATTTAATTTCATTTGTACACAGAGTTTTCGTAACATAACAAATTACATAAAACCTCAGAGTACATAAAGTTTTTTTTCTAGATGTTTGATAAATAAGATAAATATAAAGATAAGGATGATGACGTTACAGTGATCACAGCGGAACACACACATGAGACGATAAAAAGTGAATGGCGTACAAAAACAACCATTTGAACAATTACATCGCATCATTGAAAAATGGAGGACAACTCTATACATATGAATTCTACTAAGAGTCTCATTGTAAAACGATATAAGAACATGTTTCAAATAAATTGATCGAACTTTCCCTCGTGAATACTAAAAGTAAGAGTCTCACTCTAAAACGATATTCTTTGTGGTGTTTGTGGTAGACTGAAACATCATAAACATTTTAGCTGTTGAATGCTATTCTAGAATATATTTGAAAATATTGAAAAATATCTATTTTATTTATAATCTGCTTGTATTGCAGGGAAAAATAGTGAAAATATGTAGAGAGAAATTCTAAACATGACATAAAGTGTATGCTAATAAGAACCAGTTAAGGACAGAGCTATATGTCATGAGGACGGTAATCCTTAGTTTCAGAACTATTTATCAAATTTAGTATTTGATTATTTAAAAATATATTTCAAGTCAGTGCAGAAGCACAGTTATATGTTCACAAGACTAACAGTCCACCAGCAGAGATACAAATTTTAATTTAGAATGTTCGTTTTCTTTACGGTTTTAAGAGTCTTTGTTTCAAACTTTTGTCACTAGCATTTTCTTTAAAATATGATTCTTACACTGTTATATCGAATAAACCCAATATACTTTTTGCTTGTGATTAATCGTTCGTTTTTCTCTTTAATAACGAGAAATGAAAATGATCAAAACCACATGAATTTATCTATTATCCTGAGATTTATAATTGCTCTTTGTTTTGCATGACGTCTCGATTCCCATCCTTTTATTTCTGCTGACTCTTGCAACATGTATGTGATGGATGAGGCATGAAAGACAGTAATGCTCAGTGTTGGGTTAAAATGATTACATAACTATTCATAATCCTTACGTACCGAATAAATCTTAGGTCTGGGTATGTTTCTGATTTATGTATAAATATTATATCTCGTAGTGCTCCTTTGTTTCAAAATGATAATGGTAGTTTATTTGTATGAAAATTTTTCGTATAATAAAAAATAATTTTCCTGGAAAAGTATTTGATTATCAAATGTGTTTTACGAATTTTTGCAGGGAATCAGTGATTAACAGTCAGACACATTACCAAAAATAAAAATCCAAAAATCACAATTACAAGGCTTACACATTCTTCTACACCATTTGCAATAGATACGGTAGATGGCCCTCCAAAGTAGGCTTTGGATGAACATGGGTCTCCCTACATTTTTATGTTTTTATTCATGTTTCAATGTTTAGGCTCTGTCTGTAAGTCCATTTTATGTTTGTATAGTTATGTATTTCTTTGTTCCCCCTTTGCCTGACGATAGTTGTTTTGTTTGTTGTAATCTTGCGTGAGTGTTCGCTGTGGTCAGCGTGGCATGGTTTCGTTGGAGATATTTCCAAAAGTTCCTCTTCATCTCCTTGCAGAATCACCGAGTAAACTGACAAACGCTATTCTACAAAACCTAATCGTCCAAGAGCATGTCAGAGAACATTTTCAATGCTTTAATTGGTTTTGATCGCTTCCTTAATTGTTTGCTTTAGTAAGTGCAATTAAAATGATCATGGATTCGAATTAGAAAAGGCTTCTCATTGTTATTATCATGCAGTTGAATCATCAGCTTCAAAACTGCACGGCTGAATGCATATGAAGGACTATTGTTATATTTCAGCATGGAAGTTTTTGACGCGAATGGATCATCTCTGCAGAATGTCTTTGATGTTGTGCACTTTTTAAGATTTATAATGAAGATTGTTCTGCATGTCGTGAATACATGTAACAACAACAAAGTCACATTAATCTTGGCTCAATGCATCTGGCTGCCTCACACAGGAGAAAATCACAATGCAGAATAGAGAAGAACATTTTTTCCATCACTAAAAGGGAATGATAAAGAATATACAGAATTGTAGAGCTTTCTATTAGTCTATCAGTATAAAACAACAAATACGGCCTGAATTCGGTCTACATTTATATCATAGAATTCTTTCTTAAAATTATTCTCTTAGCTGAGAATATATTGAAGAACATAGAAAACCCACAAAAATGAAACTAAATATTTCTTGTTTATTGTATTATAAATGCATTCTTTTAGACATCTTCAATACTAAGCTTCACACTTTGACATCTCACTAGAACAAATACCTTTGGTTAAATTGAGTAGCAGCTTTGGTCTTAGATTAAGGCTCGATGGAGGACTTAATCAAGTCAAAAATATTTTTTTGTAATCTGATGCGAAATTTTTGAAATTAGATTTATCGCGGTGATTTTTCCGTATTGCTCTTTTCCGATGTTAGATGTCTTCCTTTATCGCACATCGGGTAAGTTAACGGTGTCTTCGGTGGCTCTATTCATCTACTGCTATATGAACAGACTGTATTCCAATAAATGTTGCTTCCCTGTATATGTCGTCGGATTAGTGGACGGTCTAGGATACTAGTATATGAACTAAATCCTCTATTAAATAACTAGCAATAAAATGTGATAAATAATATGAGAAGGTGAATGTATGAATAAGAAGTTGTGGGCGAATGGCTACTACAATGACGTCAGTCAGCATCATAAAGATACCCGTTCTCGTCATCAATAATTAATGCCAACGGCGTCATCGATGACAGTTTTCGGGCATAATAACTTTCACTCTTTGGTCATATTACATTGTTTAGACTGAGGATCACTGACGAGGTTTAATTACCCGAAACGTGCATGTCTGGTCCATCTGCAAATGTATCTGTTCTTAAATGATGCTATTGAATTTGAAATCGTTTAACATTCGATTGTATGAGCGCGCAATTTCAATAAAGTACAATGAAGTCATTAATTCATATTTCTGGTCTTTATTTTTGCTTTGGCCACAAATGAATATTACATAGCGTTAATTTTAACCACTATGTTGGTATCTAGCTGGTGGACTGTAAATCCCCGAGGATATCGTTCGCCTAGTTTTACTGCGCATCTGCACTAACTTGAAATGTATTTGTAAATTATTCTGAAACTAAAAGGGACATCTATCCCTAATGACATAGATCTGTCCTTAGTTGGCTCTTTGGCACACATTTTAGGTCATGTTTAGAATTTCTTTCCTCATATATTCACTACATGGATTTCCTCTCTTTCGGCCTCGAGCATCATTGATGATACATTATTTGTCTAAATGCGCGTATGGTGCACTAAATTATTATGGAACAACATTTCAATATGCCAATTTGTACTGTGTAAAACAAAGTCTTTTGCTCATGTAATCTGACTTTTTGACTTCGGTTTCCCGTCAAATTCAATTTCAATCAGATGGGTCATACATTGTATCTATATTGTCTTGAATTACCGCCAACGTTATGAACTTTCATTTCCATTCGAAGTGGGAGCTTCTACACAGTAAACCGGATAACCTCATCACCGTCAGCGCTGTCTTAAGTTTCCAATTGTTTCCTGACTGATATGTTCAAATTTTTTCATGTTCATGTGTTTTAGTATGGTGTTCTTTAAGGGCCACCGCATCATCTCCGCGTATCAAATTATAGACGCGAAGTTACGAAGAAGCAAAGTTACGATGCGAAAAAGCGAAGTTATTTCACTTCTTTTCATAGTAACTTCGGTTCTTCGCATCGTAACTTCGGTTCTTCTTAACTTTTCGTCTCCGTAACTTCGCAAAGTAACTTCGCATCGTAACTTCGGTTCTTCTTAACTTTGCTTCTTCGTAACTTTGCGTCTCCGTAACTTCGCGTTTTTAAGATACTCGAAGAAGCGACACACCGTAGTTTCATTGCCTTATTGTGACATGCTCAGACACCCCCCATCAAAACGTGTAGGAGGTCTAGCTCTTCCATAGGGGAAGTGAAGGGTGGGGACACGGTGTTGTTGAACTGAATCGTTCGTCGCACAGATAGAAATTATCGCCAAGGAGCTGTAAGAATAAGGGCTTAATTTAGCCCTGAAATCATTTGATTCTCGTGCGCTGTCCTTCCTTTGAAGGAAAAGTTTGTTCGGGATAAAAATATGATGTATTAGAAGATTTCTCAAAAGTATTTTATTGAAAAAATTTGATGTTAGATTTGATAATTACGGCTTGAATAGGTAGGGGGTAACAATGTCTGAAAACGTCAAAAAGTGAACGAAAATATACAAAAAATGCATTATTTTTCACAAATTTTAAGAGTGATGTCAGAGAACATTTTCAATGCTTTCATTGGTTTTGATTGCTTCCTTAATTGTTTGCTTTAGTGGGCGCAATTAAAATAATCATGGATTCGAATTCAAAGGCTTCTCATTGTTATTATCATGCAGTTGAATCATCAGCTTCAAAACTGCACGGCTGAATGCATAAGAAGGACTATTGTTATATTTCAGCATGGAAGTTTTTGACGCGAATGGATCATCTCTGCAGAATGTCTTTGATGTTGTGCACTTTTTAAGATTGATAATGAAGATTGTTCTGCATGTCATGAATAACACAACAAAGCCACATATTAATCTGGGCTCAATGCATCTGGCTGCCTCACACAGGAAAAAATCACGACGCAGAACAGAGAAGGACACTGTTTATCACTAAAAGGCAATGATAAAGAATATACAGAACTGTAGAGAGGGTATCATTCCTATTATAGAATGTTAAATGTCTTCAAATCCAATGGCATCACCTAAGAACAGATGCAATTTCAGCATGGACCAGACATGCACATTTCGGGTACTTAACCCTCGTCAGTGATCCTCAATCTAAACAATGTATTATGACCAAATAGTGTGAAAAATATTATGTCTAAAAATGTACCGAAGACGTAGCAGGATGGGTGGGATATGATGCTACAGGACCCGCGTTTTAGAAATTTCAAGATTTTTTGATAACAGAAACTTTCGAATGCGTAGAAGAGACAGACGACCAACTGAAGTTGATCGAATTTGGATACATGTATGTGCCCTCGGGGACTTCTGGTCCACCGGCAGTGACACTCACCAAGTGGTTCAAATGTTAAACGTCTTCAAATCCAATAGCATCATTTAAGAACAGATGCAATTTCAGCATGGACCAGACATGCACGTTTTGGGTACTTAACCCTCGTCATTGACCCTCAATCTAAACAATGTAATATGACCAAAGAGTGTGAAAAATATCATATCCAAAAATGTACCGAAAACGTAGCAGGATGGGTGGGATATGATGCTACAAGACCCACGTTTTAGAAATTTCAAGATTTTTTGATAACAGAAACTTTCGAATTCTTTCTTAAAATATTCTCTTAGCTGAGAATGTATTGAAAAACATAAAAAACCCCACAAAAATGAAATCAAATCTTTCTTGTTTATTGTATTATAAATACATTCTTTTAGACTTCTTCAGTACTAAGCTTCGTACTTTGACATCTCACTAGATCATGGACCTTTGGTCAAATTGAGTAGCAGCTTTGTTCTTAAATCAAGGTTCGAGGGAGGACTTAATTAATTGAGTCAAAAATATTCTTATGCAATCTGATGCGAAATTTTTGAAATTAGATTTATTGCGATGTTTTTTTCCGTATTGCTCTTTTCAGATGTTAGATGTTGTCTTCCTTTGTCGCACATAGGGTCAGTTAGCGGTGTCTCTGGGTGGCGCTATTCATTCCAATAAATGTTGCCTCCCTGTATATGTCGTCGGACTAGTGGACGGTCCAAAATACTATTATATGAACCTAATCCTCTTTTAAATACGTATAAACTAGTAATAAAATGTGATAAATAAAATGAGAGGATGAATGTATGAATAAGAAGTTTCAGGCGAATAATTACCAATGACGTCAGTCAGCATCATAAAGATACCCGTTCTCGTCATCAATAATTAAGGCCAATGGCGTCATCTATGACAATTTTGATTGTATGAGCGATCAGTTCCAATAAAGTACAACGAAGTAATAAATTCATATTTTCTGGTCGGTTAGTTTTGCTTTGGTCACAAATGAATATAACATAGCGTTCACCTAACATATATTTCAACATGATAATTTCAACCCAATTTTACTGCGCATCTGCACTGACTTGGATTGTATTTGTAATTTTTTGATACTGAATTTGATAAATCATTTTGAAACTAAGGAATATCTCCCTCATGACATAGCTCTGCTTTGTCCTCACCTGGCTCTTTGGCATACATTTAGGTCATGTTTAGAGTTTCTCTCTTCATATATTCACTACTAGTATTTGGATTTCCTCTCTTTCGGCCTGATGATATAACTGATGATACATTATTTGTCTAAATGCGCATATGGTGCACTAAATTATTATGGTAAAACATTTCAATATGCCAATTTGTACTGTGTAAAACAAAGTCTTTTGCTCATGTAATCTGACTTTTTGACTTCGGTTTCCCTTCAAATTCAATTTCAATAAGATGGCTCATACATTGTATCTATATTGTCTTGAATTACCGCCAACGTTATGAACTTTCATTTCCATTCGAAGTGGGAGCTTCTACACAGTAAACCGGATAACCTCATCATCGTCAGCACTGTCCTAAGTTTCCAATTGTTTTCTGACTGATATGTTCAATTTTTTCCTGTTCATGTGTTTTAGTATGGTGTTCTTTAAGGGACATCGCATCTCCGCGTATCAAATTACAGACGCGAAGTTACGAAGAAGCAAAGTTACGATGCGAAGAAGCTAAGTTATTTCACTTCTTCGCATGGTAACTTCGGTTCTTCGCATCGTAACTTCGGTTCTTCGCATCGTAACTTCGGTTCTTCTTAACTTTGCGTCTCCGTAACTTCGCGTCTTTAAGATACTCGATGAGGCGATGTCCCCAATAGAACACCGTAGTTTCAGTGCCTTATTGTGACATGCTCAGACACCCTCAATCAAATGTGTAGGAGGTCTAGCTCTTCCATAGGGGAAGTGGTGGGTGGGGACACGGTACCGGTGTTGTGGAACTAAATCGTTCGTCGCACAGACAGAAATTATCGCCAATTTTACTTCTTTAATCTTAGTAAAACTCCTTTTTCATCCTTTTCCTAATTCCCTAGTGGGGATCAATAACAAAACTGATTTATAAATCCTGTTTCATTGATGTAGTAGAGACTCTATTTACAGAGTGGGTGTCTTCTCATCAATACTGTAAACATATCTGGTCGTTACCTGGGTATCAGATCAAGGAAAATGTCTGATTAGCATGGTACATCGTAACCCATCTTATTCTGAACATCGTGCGCGGGATTAGAGGGGGATAAAGGAGTCCCCATCTCCAATCATTTTGAAAAGTTCAACAAAAAAATTGAATAAAAAGATAAATAGATACATAAATACAAAAAAAAAAATAAATAAATGAATGAATAAATAAATAAATAAATAAATGAATAAATAAATAAATAAATAAATAAATAAATAAATAAATAAATAAATAAATAAATAAATAAATGAATAAACAGCAATAGTTGATATGAACACAAAAACTGTAAGACTCAACGCTACCAGACTTTATCAGTTAATTTATTTCGTTTAGTTCTTAAAATACAAGTAAATAAAAAAAAATTGCATTTGCACGCTCAACTGAACAGGACCTCTTCCCTTGAAAAAAGGTTCTGGATCCGCCAATATAGATCAACATTCAATTTAACATTAAGGTATCCGATGTACAATAGGGCATTTTTCCATGCCTGGTAAGGTACTATAAACTATATATTTTCTGAAAGATAATAAAGCCCACTGTTCAGAAATAATAATTTTGGGGCCAGAAAAACAAAGGGGGATAACTGATGAAACATTTAAATTGTCCATTTTCTCTATATAACATATGCAAAATGATAAAGTTGCACAAGAGTTTTCCCCCTTTGATTTTTAAGTCCTGGGAGTCTTATATCTGTACTCAGGGCATCATTACCTTTCAGAAAATATATAGTTTATAGTACCTTACCCGGCATAAAATTTACCATACTTTACTATGGAGATGATTAAAACACTATGTAAAAATGACTCAATTGTACAACGGATACCTTAAGTAGCTCAGTGTTTGCTTGCCCTTATGGATCTTTGATAAGAGGGTTTTAGAACATTTTGAACTCTGCGTATATGCGTTGTTCATGGTATTATAAATATTTGGTATTGAAGTTCAATGTATTTGTTTTTAATTTTAGATTTAAAAGCAAGTATTAATCTGAACAGCTTGACGATATTATACCGGAATAGAAATCATAGTGTAAAGATTAAAATGTTACAGTTAATTGGCAATGTTTGCAAATAAGATTTGGTTGGAATGTGACCAATTCAGGCCATTTGTGGAACAAAAATGAGCATACTCCGACAATTACTAATTCTGAACATAAATCAAAACTTAACAAACGGATTATATAAATGAATCATTCTTAATAGAACGAATGCTTAATAAAACAAATGCACAGTTCACTTTCAGTTCAGCCGACTTGTGGAGTTTAAGATCAAAAGCTATTATTAGAGGAATCTGGATATGTGTCAAAAATGGCACCGCGGCATATATATAAATGTTTTTTGACAATTGGTTGTATGCAAGTTAATCACAAAGACACCTGCACCCTAGAATTCAGCAAAGCATTTGAAGATTTTTAGGAGCAGAGAATACAAAAAACCTGGTAGATTAATGAATAATGAGAAAACAGAAGAATTTTGCATAATAATATGAAAATAGTAGAATATAAGTAATGAATAGATAATGAACATAGAACGCAATTAAGCATAATAAAAGTACGCTGACAAAAGCAAAAATAATCGAAACATACTGCTTTCATAAAGTTTATTGGATGAATAAATTACATAAAAATATTAAATAAATTGTTTAATAAACATTATAAAAAAGACCCCCCCCCTTTCTTACATTGATACAGAACATTCAGGGACGAAAATGAAAAAAAATTCTCCCCATATCAAAACTTCAATCTAGCGCAGCTGATATATTCATCATAGTACATGCAATAAAATGTCAGAAGGGGAATTTCCAATTTGTCATCTTTTTAGGTCATTCGAACACTTTGCTCGACCCGATTTGGCCATCGCGCCGTCAGTTTGGCATGTTTCTCAGCAATAAACTACGTCATAATGTCTTAACATTTCGTCACTACCTAGTTAATTGCGATAGTTTTTTTCTGCAAGAAAAAGAAAATCTGTCTTGTTCCGAAATTCTTCCAATATTAAACATTTCAAACTCCTTATGTCAGGAGTTATTTCCCTCCCCGAAAAGTCCTAGCTCAGCTGATATATCCTACATGCAATAAAATGTCAGAAGGGGAATTTCCATTTTGTCATCTTTTTAGGTCATTCGAACACTTTGCCCGACCCGTCCTTGGCCGTTACGTCGTCAGTTTGGCATGCTTCTCAGCAATAAACTACGTCATAATATCTTAACATTTCGTCACTACCTAGTTAACTGGGATAGCTAAGAGCTAATTGTCAAATAACTAAATTCATACGTAAGCTTGAAATGTAACAATCTGTGTAAAGTGAGCTATTTTCAGTTCACTGAATCATCATCACCACCGGTAGTTCCGCCCTAGAGCCCAGGTTTTCAAATGATTCACCTCACAGCGCACCTGCACGAGGAAAATTTATCTCCCTTACCGTAACACAGGAAAATCAATTGTTTCCTCCGTTTAGATCGCCGAATTACACCATGCTAAATAAATAAGTATATTTACTTTCACAGGAATTTAAAAACCCGATCAAACTAAAGTAAACTTTAACACGGTAAATAGGGTAAAGGAGATAAACATTTAGAATGCATCATAAAACCGATTCGTGAGGTTGTGCTTACTTACGTGTAATGAAAAACAATAAATGCTCTGTAATTTGTTACTGAATATTTTATTGAATGGTAAATACGGCGCAAGACTTTGCAGAAAATATTGTATATAGTTAGCGGAAAAACTCTTTTGTAAACAAACCCCATGGCTAGCATATATTTCTTTACTCTGCATACTGGCAAAAAATATCAACTGACCCCCACACGAAGAAAATTAAGTTCGGATGGATAGCCGCAAGAATTGCAATGTTGGCATAATCTATTATCGCGTTTGTCAAATATTTAATTCTATAAAACAGCCCTGTACAACAGTGCACCTGAAGTTCTGATTAACGTGTGGATAGGAGGGGAAAAGTTGCCCCAAATATTATTTGGCAACATTTCCAAACTCCCCTCTGTACATCAAATTGTGGTACCATTGCTTCTTTATCCAGCGTAAATACCATTGTTGCGTGCAGATCCGCTTTGTAAAGATTTTCGTTGGATCAATATCTCAGCCGTGTATTGAATTGCACTGGGCCAGGGGCGCGAAAGAGGGGGAGCGGATTAGCATGTTGCCGCACGTCGCTGCATGCATTTAAACAACTATTCTTACATCGCTACCTGGTCGGTTGGTCTTCATAAATTTATCGAATAAGATATCGAAGAAAGTATGCCAGCTTTTAGGAGTAAACTAAAGTTTTGTTCGTTATATTTTGAGATATAAAGCTTACGTGCAGCCACGTGGTATCCCGTCGACGACCCGTGGAGGAATCTGTAGTCGTTATAACAACTCGTGACGTAGAATGCCAGATCTTTTAGTAGAGAATACGGTTAAAATCAGTCCGCGGTTAATTTTAGACAAAATATTTCTCGTGATAAATTCTATGTTGTGACTGTCGTGAACGATAGCGTACGACTTAAGTTTGATTATTTACGGAGCAGAATATTTGGATTTGTTAATATCTATCACTCGGATAACAAAAGTAATTTCTACCGCTGAACTACTTCGTGTGGCGCTGAGATATTTTCAGGAAGGTAAAGCGTATGTCTGTGAAAATATGGTGGACAAAATGGATTCAGTGTGGATTCATATAACATGACTTTATTAATTTCTCTTGCACTCGGAACAAATGATCCCCTCAACTTTAATTGAGGGGATGAAGGACTTAATTCCCTATAATATCCTTCTCTAATGGGTTGTATGAGTAGTAAGTTAGTGCCCGAGGGGCCATCGGGAAACCAAGCAGTCGTCGAAGTTTTTAACAATGAAAGGAATAAGGAATACAACAGGCAGAATCCACACCAGAACAGGGGCCCTCGGGATCCGACCAAGGACCCTAAAAATGCTGGACCCCCACCCGAGGGACAGAGGTCCAACAGAAAGGTGAAGAAATACAGGGATAAATTCGACCCTCGAGTTACAGCTAAGTATGACATAAAAGCATTGATTGGAAGGGGGAATTTCAGCAAGGTCGTGCGTGTTGAACACAGGGTAACTAAACAACCCTATGCAATCAAGATGATAGACAGAGTGCAAGGGAAAGAAGTTTTCGAATCGGAGGTGGCTGTCCTCCGCCGAGTTAAACACTCCTATATCATTCAGCTCATTGAAGTTTTCGAAACAAAAGATAAAGTGTACATGGTAATGGAGCTTGCTACAGGTGGTGAATTATTTGATAGGATTATAGCTAAAGGTTCCTTCACAGAGAGGGATGCTACACGGGTATTGAACATGGTTCTAGATGGTGTGAAGTACTTACACGGGCTAGGCATCACTCATCGGGATTTAAAACCCGAAAATCTTTTATACTATCATCCTGGACATGATTCTAAAATCATGATCACTGATTTCGGTCTCAGTTCTACGAGAAAAGGACCAGAAAATTTCATGCGGACTACATGTGGGACCCCAGAATACATTGCACCGGAAATCATCGCCCGGAAACCTTACATGTGTCAAGTGGACATGTGGGCTGTAGGGGTGATAACCTACATTCTACTCAGTGGAACGATGCCGTTTGACGATGAAAATAAAACTAGGTTGTACAGACTCATCCTCAAGGCCAAGTATAGCTATGCCGGAGAGGTACGTATCTTTGAAATGGTGGGGGAAATGACTTACAATATTTACATGTAATTTCGTTGTACAGATTATTTCCCCTTTTTATGTAGGCGTCTGACGTCAAAGTATGACGCAATACAACTAAGTAGACATGTGCTATTTTATCCCAAAATTACGTCGGTTTCTATAGAACTTGTGTCGTCATAATCATTCAAGGTCAGATTGTTTTCTATGTAAATAAACGAATTTTACGATGTTAAGAAAAACAGCCCGTCAGTGATCGTGGTATCAAATGACGTCTCTTTTTGTGCGCGAACAATTGACGTCATCCTCTGTTTTTGCATCAAGAAGATTTCTGTGATCTTTAATTGTCGCGCCCTCTTTAGCCGTTTGCAAAACAATAATCATTATAAGCATTGTCAAAGATCCTCCTCGTCGTGCTTTATCCATAACAGAATATAATGTACACAAGTCTGTTTTCACTTCAGAATAAATCTTTGATGAATATGATCTTTTTTGTGATTCTAACATGTGGTCGTTTTATGGTGTCTGCATCTGTCTAGACACCGAAACAAAACGAGGTGCATTAAAATCACAAAGGAAGATCATAAAATGGGTGTGTAATAGAGCGACAAGGGGTTGCTAGAGCATCTACACGGGAACATCACAGAAGATGGGATAAAAATCATCTAGAACTAGGGTACATATAAAGGGATGGAAGTCAGATTGAAAGTGAGAGATAAAGCTGAGGTACGAAACGACGACGGGTTGAAAAAGAGCGCTCAGGCGTATGCTGTCTGTAGGTTTTGCTTGATCCTTCTGTTGTGCCTTATTGAAGATCATTTTACGACTTAGGTTTTAGACGAGTTGGCTCCGATTTGCTAATTGGTCGGAGGCTGCAGACAGATAAGTGATTCGAAATTTGTTTGCCTATTTTCATTGATGCCTTATTGATAGAATTTGTCTACGAAACATAAAAAATTTCCAAAAATTTGCTGAATAAATAGTAGCTATGAAATAAATACGGTTTCACTGGTATAGAATCGAAAGGGCAATTTAAACAGGACGTGATATTTACTGTCTACTTTGTTTTGAAATGTTTAATTTGAATAAATAATTAGTTACTTTTAAAAGTTTTTCTAGAAAAATATAATAAACGAAAAAGTTAAAGATGGAAAATTCCCCCGAACACAAATGGCCTGAAATAGGCCATATATAAATGTAACTTGTATAGAATTTTTTATAAGCGTAATAAAATCACAAAAATTTAAGCTAACGAAGAATTTACAAAGGATGACACATATTTAAACCATAAAGGTATGAAAAATCATATGCAAAATATTCACTGTTTGAAAATTCGGCATACACAATATTAGAAAATACCTCAGTTCATATGAACCAAGAAAGGAGGCCGTTTATGAAATGTTTAAAGCTGTAACAAAAGCATCAAAGAGAACCTTTCAATAAGATAATGAACTATGAATGAATAATAAAAAAAATACATAATTATATATCTTGTATCAATTTTTGTCAGAACTTTTTTCTGAAGGTTGTAAAAAACTACGTGTAAAGTTACATGTCTGTACTCTATGCCAAGGTTACATTATCACTTATCTTATAAATGATTTTATAACGAGTGTAGTAGACCATGGAACGCTGTGTTAATAGTATGTTATCTAACAGAACCGCGTCCATTTCCATTCAATCTGTCTATCGGTCACTCCGTCTATCTTACCCATGTGACGGGCGGAATGGAAAGTGTGGCCAGTCCTGGATTCAAACCTGAGACCCTCTGTTATCTGGACATACCTTCTTACCAACTGAGCTAACCGGGCACGATACCCGAACCGTCACACCCAGAACCATATCGTAGTTTAAAATGTTGCTAACCAGCTTAAGTTAAGGTGGTTAGCAACATTTTAAACTTTACGATATGGTTCTATAAGGACATCCCGGCTTTCTCATAAACCTATCAAAGATTTTGCGTGGGGGATACCCAATGACATTCACAATTAATCCCCTCTCCAAATCCTAAAGACAATAGCTCTCTATTGAGTCCAAGGACATAGACAGGAAGTCAGCATAATATGGGTTGTTTGGTTGTTTTGATGCAGATTCTCGTTGAAAAGCTCTATTTTTTCCGAAAAATCATTAAAAAATAAACCTTCATCACGCGTCCCACCTGCTCATGCGGATTTGCACTCGTATTTCCATTTTATTTATCTTTTCAAAACAACAAAATTTTCTTCTAGGCTTTAGATATAGATCCGTTTATTGTGAATAAGCCCCCACCAGCATGGATTATATTGGTGAGTCAGCTGTTACGGAAATATAGGCACCCACTGACACGGGGATCTGCTCATCTTATATTCTGATTATTCTTAGAATTAAGATTTTTTGGGTGTAGGGAATAAAATAAAGGGTGTGGCTGGGCGTGGCACCATTATGACAATTCTTCAAATAGTATGTTTTTCTTTTCAAATATAAAAGGCAAATTGATAAGAAATAATAAAATTTCTTGATTAGGTTGACCCTTAGAAACTTCTTGGCAGCCATACATAAAACCAAGGTAACAAGAGTAATTACTTTCTTGATATTACAGAAAGTGACATCACTCATTGAGGAAAACTGACATTTCAATCAGTGTTTCAATGATAAAGATCTTATCAGAATGACATGTAACACTTCGGAGCCTACATTCTTTTGACCCTATGACATGGCATGGTAAAATCTCGTAGTAAATATGTTTTGAAAATTTTTGGGTACTTTGCTTTAGAAACTTGTCAGGTGTTGCGAGGTACGGTTGTAGATACGATTCCGTTTGTTGACAGATTTGCGGTTGTAGCGATGCAATTATCTCTATTTCAGTACAGTATATTCTTCATTTAGTTCTTTAAGAGATGTACCCCGTGATACGGTTTCTTGACAGAAAGCTGAGAGGGGTGTACGAAGGTCGATGGAATAATTGCCTCCTGTATTGATAACATTTGACCGAATTTTTCGAGTGTTGACAAAATCTTTTAAAATTCTAAAGGGTTCCCGATTTGAATTGTAAGATTACAGATAGGCCCCTTGTGGAGAAGAATAAAAATCCGAAAATAAGGCTCAATTTCACATAATATTTATTCTTTATAATATTTCATTTCTAACTGTCAAATTCCATCACAATTGAACATTATTGAGTACCCATCAAAGTGTTTGTGAGTTTTTGTTGAACATAAATACAAGGTAGAACACATTATGAATATATTGATAAGAAGTGTTGTATTAAAGACCCGCCATTGTCAGATTGTCGTCTGCATTTGTAAGAGGAATGCTTTGATCAAATCTTCACTATTCAGTTTCGTTGAATGTCTTCAATGTAAGAAATATGCAGGGTTGTCATCCCACTTGATCCTCTTAAGATTTCAGATAGTAATTTGACATGACAAACACACACACCTTTGTAAGCTATTGTGTATCAAGGAATGCTCAGCATCTCATACGCTCGGGGTTCGTAGGTGGCGGGATGCCTTTTCCCGCCAACGCGGACGTCATAACATGGGTACACGTGGGAGATGTCCGTTGTTTTCGTCTTGGTTCATGCGTTTGTTACATTCCTATTTTTTTTTAGATGAAACCACAAATGGACATTGAGTATGATGTAGCTACAGTTTAGAAGTATGATGTACTGAACAAATATATGCACGGGTCTAGGAGATCCAAGGGTATTATTCTCACTCCACCCCCTTTATTTCCCCCAACCATAGACCGACCCCCCCCCCCCCCCCCCACTTTTAGTTTCACGTTGTAAAATAGCAATCTCCTTGTCGAAGCCCTTTCAGAATGCAAATAATATTTTCTTACATCATACGATTTTAAGCAAAATAAGATGCATCAGATTCAATATCAATCGAAGTGCTTTTTGAACTTCATGGTATATCAATCTCGGAAAGACATGACATTTTAAAATTGCTTTGGACGTCAATGATTATAAACACTGCAACTTTTCTCTCACCGTTTAAACACTCCCAACCTTTCTGAGTCTGAACTTGTTCACACTTTCGGGACAACTTTGGCTTCAACAAGAGATACAGAAGTAAACAAACTAAGCACAAATGCACGAAATACACGAAGAAAAACATATCAACATCAATAGCAAAGATCACCCTTCAGTGAATTAGGGTTAAATCATGATTCTCAGAACAGACTGCACATCAAAGTGAATAAGCTTTAGTTACAAATAGACTTCATCTCAGTTGTAACAATTCAGCCCCAGATTACGAAACTCGTCTGCTCAGTCTTCAGACAGTCACAGACAAAGAGTTAATTCCCAACAGACGCGATGCTGAATACGACTTGTAACCGGGCCAGCCATTGGTTAAGATAACAATGAACGCTGCTCATCTCTCACGTGGTTTCTGTTTAGGCGCGCCTGTCAGAGCATGAATGAATCAAATGTTGTATGTCTGCAGCGGTGAGTGTTTGTAGTTTGGGAAGCAATCTGATTATCTTCAGTTATAAAACTAGTCAGAAATCCCCGACGCAGGCACAACAACTTGCTCCTAAGTGATGAGCGCACCTGCCACAGCTGGCTGTAAGGATCGGTATAGACAATAACCCGCGCCGACAATAAACTTGGAGGAGGCCCATTGCAAAATGTAATGGCAGAAAGCTACCCATCATTACATAGGGCTTTTGTTTTGAAGATTATTGTTTTTCGTTTGCTTATCTGTGATGTAATCGTTTTAAGTTCTCTTGACCGAATTTTGTTGTGAAAATCTTTCTTTCTGAATGATTTCCGGTGGAAGATTTTTTTTTACAGTGAACCCTACTTTAATAAGTTATGTTTCTTTGAAGTCATATTGTAGAACATGTCGATAAATTATGATGTAATCTGTCATGTTTATATTTATTTTGTGATTACATGTCGGTTGATAGATCGATATTAAATATCCAATCCAATTATCAAATTAAAAGATGAAAGAAACCGAACGAAATCAAGCAAATACATCAGCTTAATTTATAGGTAGAGATGATTAAAATTAAAATTCAAATGAATTTAGGTATTTTAAAGTTATCTTGTATTTGACATGTTGGAATGAAGTGCAAATCAATTTAAGTATTTCAAGTTATTTTAATTTCAATTTCAGCATTGGAAGGATGTGTCTGCACAAGCCAAAGACTTTATAGACAAACTGTTGGTAGTGAGTCCCGGGGATCGCCTGTCGGCAGCGGACGCTCTCAAACATCAATGGTTGATTTCGAATGCTGCTTCGTCCAGTAACAAGAACCTTCATCGTACAATCAGCCAGAATCTTATACACCGCCAATCTACGCGTGCAAACAGCACCAAGTCAGCCAAGTCGACGAGATCTACGAAATCAAACAAATCCAACCGATCTGGACGTTCGTTGCGTTCCGAGCACCGCCGGGTTATGCCGGACGAAATCGATGAACTCCATCGTGACCCGGACGTGCAAGCAGATTTGGCATCTCTGGGATGACACACTTATTTTTGTGATGAAAAATGCAAATCAGGGTCATTTTGTATTTATAGCAACTTTATGAGTAACCATGTTATAGTCAATGTGGTGCTTTAAGATTCAAATTAAGGTATATACTGTATATATACTGAATTCCGACATGGCATTTAAAAAAAAATCAGTGTTCACGTGTCGGGTTTTCAGGAATTAATAAAGAACCACCGTCCGCTTATGAAGACATCGTAGGTTGGCATTCCAGATCTCCGCAACTCTTACTGATTTACTAGTTCATTTTTTACGATGGTTACCGATTTCAAATCCGGGTGTTGTAGTAGCCTTCCGATAAGGAAAAAGTAGCCTCGTTCTCAATTCTGGTCGATAAGTCACGTGTTAGACCGGAAGTAGTTCAGTAGTGACTTAAAATTGGATTTTATCGAACTTGAAAAACAGATGATGAATAAAAACGAGTGTATACTAGTTCTTTGTACAATACAGCGTGCCAAATTGAACAGTTTCACTGTGATACACTAAAGATCTGTTTCGAAATGTTAATATATATTTCTTTATGAAATGTTCAATATTTCTTAGATTTAAAAACAGAAACTGTTTACTTCTTTACTTCTTAATTTTACGAGAAAATAAACAACACATGTACTGTAATAACGTTCAAGAGTCAGATTGATGGGTATCCAATTGTATAGAGAAATACTCACAGAAACCTAATTATCGTTTATTCAATCTTGAATTAACCTACTTATATTTAAGGTCTAGTCAATATTTTGTTTCATCTTGGGGGGTCAGCGCTGATTTTCATTTTCTTCTCTGTATGTAAGTTTCACTAGAAAGTTGTATCTTACATGACATTAAAGACTACTGAAACTTGATAAACTTATATTTGAAAGCAGTGGAAAATCTAAAAACCGCGAAATCTTGTTTTTCTGAAGAGACGTTTTATTTCATTAATGGAGGAAAAATCGGACAGTCTTAAGATAAGTGCTTCTGTATATCATTTATAGAAATATCAAATCCTCTTATTATCTTGATCAATGTAAAAAAATGTTCAAAAGGTTGGGAATCGAGGGAAAGCTGACCCCCTTATGTGATCATTTGTACATATATGTCTACACATTCTACATGCGTACCTTCGTTAAATGTCACCAGATATGGAAAAAGAAGTGTCAATTTTTTCTCTGGTCCACCTATTCTTAGAGAATTTTGTTCACGTATGCATATGTTTACCTGTACTGGTACCAAAATAAATATTGAGTTAAAAATGACAAAACAATAATTTAAACCATCTGTGTATAAAACGATCTGCTATGAATTGTAAAGGTTGACATCATTTAGAATTATCTACCTCCTTTATGAATCATTATCAGAGTTTTGTTTCGTTGATCAATAATTTATAACAGTTCACATTTCATGTAGAAGTTTAAGATGTTTTATTAGTTGTTGATTGCATTGTAATATCGCCATTTTGACACTTTAAAATAATGCGGAACCCGAAAACCGGAAGTATAATGATTTAAAAGCAAAATGCAAGTGCTAATTGTCGACTTTCCAAAGTGCTTGTATTAATTTCAGATTTTTTGTTTTTCTTTGTTTTCTGTTGCTTGCTAAGTTAGTTTTTTTTTTGTATTTTTATACTTTGTTGTTATGTGACCTATTTTTTGCCATGCCAGTCTTATATTTTTTGTTGCAAACTGCTGAGTTCGTTTACAATAAGTGCTGTACAATCCACGATTCTTTCCTTTATGTCTATTCTATATTTGACATAATTATGCCAATAATGATTTTTTTCACATATCCCATCAGGAATTATATGATCTACAATTTCTTTATATATATTCTGTTAATTTAATTTGAAATACTATCTATCTTTACTTTGAATTTTAACCTTTTATGTAGTATTAAATCTCTGCTTTTCTTTCAGAAAAAGAAAAACAATGTACTAATATTTTATGATATTATCATCATATCGCGCCAGCCTTCAGACTACCTAAGCGTTTAAATCTTTATGTAAATACATGTTAATGTATAAATCAAATCTCCGAATGAAACATGGTTCCACTCTAGATTTCTCTGTAACTCATCGTTACTATGCAAATAAGAATTTGTAAGAATTTTAAAATTCGGGATCAGTATAACCAATTTTGATATTGACGGTATCGATCCCATTGGTGCCTTCAATCCGTCCCTTATGATCTTATGGTCTCCAAAAATGCCGTCCTTTTTTCTTAGTGAAGATTTATCTAGCCAGAATGTGCCAATTTGGTTTGTATTGTTAATACTTTGCTTGTCAATCTTGTATTACCGCTGAACAGTTTTTGATATAGATTTTATCTCCAGATCTTGAAAATCTTTTATACATGATTTTAGCGATGAAAATCTTAGTGACACCAAAAGACAGTTCTTTGTTGGTTATGATACTACACATGTCCTTTGTTATATAATGAGTTAATATTATCAGCCCAGAGGGCAAAGTCACTGTATGTTGATGATGAAAATCATTTGTTATCACATTTCATATATCCATGGTGATAATCACGTGTCTATCATGTAGATGTTAAATCTGAATAAAGTTTCATAGTAAAATGTAAGAACAATATTTGTTAGTATTTTTGCCAAGAATTGTATATCGAACAAGAGGGCTTCGAAGGAAGCGGAGAGACATCAAATAGTGACGACCATAATCCATATTAGTGTGGAAATATCATTTTTTTTTTTTGGTCACAGCTATTTGAATCAGAATATTGATGCACATTCAGGAAGTCAAAGATATGAGCATTCATCGACTACAGCTTTGACATATATAAAAAGAAAAAAAAAACACACACACAATTTCTGAAGTCTGAAACATAATGTACCAAAATGTACAGAATTTGAACGCTTCATGATCTAAATTGTAAAGTATTTACAAACTGTGTCTATGATTATAGATATGTTGAGATACTAAACTGGAACGAGCAAAACTATTCACAATTCCAAAGAATTGACAGTAAATTTGATTAAATTCTTGAAAAAAACAATTCAATCAAGATAGAAGTCTATGTATTACATGCACATTTAACAGATATAGTATCATGGTCGATGATTGTGGCAGAAAAAAGAAAATTGGAATGATGAACAAATGAAGAACTTTGTTCCACAAATGACCTTATACCGAATAAGGACACAAGTTATCTCTTAGATTTAGGCTTACATGATAGCAACACATGAAAGATGTATCTTAGTGACAGAAGGGTTTTGGGTTAGCTTTTATACTTAATCCTACGGTAGGGCTTCGTGTTAGCTAACCCTAAGTGAAAAACCTAGATTGAGGGCTAAGTGTATAATGGAACACTAGGGATAATGCTAAGGGTTAGCTAACTCTAAGTGGAATCCCAAGATTGAAGGCTTATCGTATGTTGGAACTCTAGGGTTAGGGCTTCGTGTAAGCTAACACTAAGTGGGAACCCTAGATTGAGGGCTTAGCGTATGTTGGAACTCTATGGTTAGGGTTAGCTAACCCTAAGTGGGAACCAATGATTGAAGCTTAGCGTATGTTGGAACTCTTTGGTTAGGACTAAGGGTTAGCTATAACCCTAAGTGAGAACCCTAAATTGAGGGCTTAGGGTATGTTGGGGCCCTAGCTAGGATTAGGGCTAAGGGTTGGCTAACTCTAAGTGGGAACCCTAGATTGAGGGCTTAGCATATTATGGAACCGTAGGGTTAGGACTAATGGTGAGCTTACTCTAAGTGAGAACCCTAGATTGAGGGCTAAGCGTATGTTGGAACTCTAGGGTTAGGGCTTAGAGTTCGCTAACTCTAAGTGGAAACCCTAAATTGAAGGCTTAGCATATGTCGGAACCCTAGGGTAGAGCTAAGGGTTGGCTAACTCCAAGTGGGAACCCTAGATTGAAAGCTTAGCATATGTTGGAACCATAGGGTTAGGGCTTAGGGTTAGCTAATCCTTAGTTGTTGCTAGAAAGCAGGAAACACATACTGGTCCCGGGTACTTGATAGCATTCTCTTGCAGGTGTTCACTTTTGCTCGATACTTGGATGACATTAAGTGTTCATTTTCGTTTTATTTCTGAATTTGTAAACCCTTGGTTTGACTGATTTTAAATGACAGATATATACGTTGCATTCATTTACTATTTTGGTTACTACGACAAGGCATACCACTTTCAGTCACTACGACTAGGCGTACGTACGATTATCCTGTTGATCTTTCAGTCCACGAGAAGTGATACCGACCACACGTGCGGTGATCACAGATGATTTATGGAGTTCCATAGTTCTGGTTCAGTTTGCAACTTCTGATAGCATACTGGTACATGTTGAAAATGGGCATTGTAACCCAAAAGTACTATAAACTTCCGAAAAAACTTACCCCCTTTCCTCGATCATTTTCATTTCTTGATAGAAGTCAAAGAAAAATAATAACAGTATCATCAACGGCATCATAAAAAATTATATGTTTCAGATATTTTCCCATTAGTGGAATAAAAATATTTTGGAAAACTTAAAGTGGGATTTTAACAATCTTATCGAACGAATTCTGAATAGCTTTTTTTTCATATTCATTTCCATACGATGATCCATGTTATAGGCTTAAATTATAATCACACCAGCCAATCTGATTGTTCTTCGGCGATTTAGAATAAGATAATATGCAGTGATGAACCTATTGACACATTTTGCTGATTAAATATTTCTTTCCCGCTCCAGAATTACATTGCATTTCAAGTAAGTTCACGTCCTTATGGGTGATTAAAACTGAATTTCAATTGAAAAGACATAGAACATTCTCTTCTTTACCAGGGACTTCAGCGTGATGCATTCACAAAACATTACATTGAGGTAAAACTATCTTTTAGTCGCATTTTTGTAGCAACTGAACAATTAGACACGGGATAGCTGACAAAGCTTTTTCATCACTTGCTTTTATGTCACCTGCAACGCAATCTTGTATTTTGTATATTTGGCAGAACTGATACCCTATTATCGCTTTAATTAATCCTCCCAACGAAGTACTAGTCTTTGTGCTTTGTCGAAAGAAAAAAAAATCCCCAACTATCTACTGGCTAAGTAAGAACTCACTCAAAACTAGTAGTGTCTCACTAATCGTGATATAAAGTCAAGGAATTTATCACCTGTTCATTCTGAAGTTTGATCTTATTTATTTTGTGATGGTCCCAAAGCTAGTTTTTACCAATGTTTGACTCACAGTGATGGTGGTACACGCGTTATCAGGATCACCAATCCATTTGCAACAAACGTTTCAGATGACCGTCCTAAGTCGGCATTGATTGCTCTTTGGTCTCCTTGGTTTATGTGTTGTCTTTTGTGCTTTGTGTTTTGGTGTCTCCTGTTGCGCTAGTCCACTCTGTGTTTTGTCTTCCTCGTTCCTTTGGTGCCTTTTGTTGTGCCTGTCCACTATGTGTTTTTACATTCGGGTGTTTATGTGCTTTGCTGTTGGTTCTGTAACCGAGTCCTTAGATGATCCCCAACTTTCCTTTACAATCTCCTATCACATTAGCTTACAAGAATTCAAAACATTACAATCTTACTTGAGGTATCCATTGTACAAATGAATATCAAGGTATTATAATTATATAGTTAGAATCATGGTATATTTTTACCTATACCTAATACAACATAAAAATGGTTTCTATCATCAAAGGTAAAAATGCTGACCGTAGCTTAAGCCACGGAAACTATCGAGACACTGCCGAAGACTACCGAGATAATTTTAACATTGTTTAAATGGACGAGACTTTCGCAAGATCTCCATTTGTACACTGGATACGTTCAGAAAAGCCTAAATTACCATCTGGAATGATTACGACTTAATGACGACTGGCACTGCTTACTCTCCTTGCATTACTTACACGAAGCCCTTGTATATCAGGAGTCCGAGCGAATGACCTGCAAATAACAAACATTGTAAAAGACTACCATTTGCTTAATCTTTCAATACTTACAGCTGGTCAGTTTATGTATTTTGTTAAGGTATTAGGGTTACAAGAACAATATCATGGAAAAGCTAGAAAATATATACTTCCATGTCTGACATATTTTTAAAAGATATTTATTTTTTTAATGCTTCATTCAACTCATGAAAACGTATGGTCCCGAACATTGCCGACATGGTGCGTCTTTGGCCAACTTCGGGGTATTTCATTTTTCTGTTATCAAAACAACCGGAATTACAGTATCATACCCCTAATGCCTTAAAAGATTATCTATATCCTGTAATAGAAAAGAATGAATCTCCAACAGGACTCGGTAGCTGAACACCGAAATGCAAAACACAGAGGACAGCCACAAAAGGAGACAACACAGGGACGAAGAACAACATCAAAGACGACATCAAAACACCTAACACCACATGTTGTATGCAATCAGGAGACGCTGACTCTCCCCGGGCACCTGGTCTCACTTCGGAATGTTATTCATTCCAAGGTTCGCAACCATTCCAATGGAAATTCTAATGATTTTGGGTTGCCTTCTCGATTTAGATACTGAATAACTGAAAGGTACTTCTTTGATGTTTTTACAAAAGACTACACACCAACCAACGATGCCAGTGGGCAACCGATGCATGTCGACTCAAGACGGATATCAGTCTCGCTAGAAGCAAATAGGTTATCTGAATTACTTGCCAACACTCCTCACACTTGTCCGGTTGCCCAGCGGATCCCATTATGATAGAAAATTCATGATTTTCTATTCAAGGTCCTCTCGTGAGTTTGTCGATTCCTATACAGTGCGAAGAACTACATGTATGAATAAAACCTGAGTTTGTGAAACACGAATGCCCCCGTTGGCATCTTTGTCAGTATAACAGATGAAAAGTAGCTTCACATTTGAGGTCAAGGTCACAAGGTCAAATTTAGTATCCATGGAAAGGTCTTGTCACAAGGATTACACATGTGAAATATGAAAGCCCTATCACTTACCATTCAAAAATTATGCCCAAGATAAGTTTTTCAAAAGTAGGTCAAACTCCAAGGTCAAGGTCACAAGGTCAAACATTTTGGTATCAATGGAAAGGTCTTGTCACAAGGAATGCACATGTGAAATATGAAAGCCCTGTCACCAGTCAAAGATATGCCCAGGGTTAAAGATTTTCAAAAGTAGGTCAAACTCCAAGGTAAAGGTCACAAGGTCAAAAATTCTGGTATCCATGGAAAGGTCTTGTCACAAGGAATGCACATGTGAAATATGAAAGCCCTATCACTTACCATTCAAAAGTTATGGCCAAGGTTAAACAGACAGACAGACAGACGGACAGACCAAAAACTATATGCTCCCGAATCTTCGATCACGGGGGCACAAAAACCAGTTTTTAATTTAAAGCTTCTAAAAGGTGGAAGGGTATACATTCGTTCAAAAAGGTAAATCAAAATAAATGCCAATGAGCACTTAAATTGTTTTCCTATGAAACAAAACGTCTTCTGTTCACTGTAATTGGCCAATTTTTAGGTTGTTCAATTTTGTCAATATAGCAGAAAAGGTTTATTTTCCCCTCTTATGGAAGCTATTTAATCTGTGCAATATTGCATCCATGAATAATTAAACATTGTTCAAAAGTGCGTGCCTTTATCGTTGATAGACAATGTAAAATATCGATAAAGTAATTTCCTCCACACGACATCGCTATTTGCTTTCACCACAGTCCTTCTATTTCAGGTCAGGTGCTTAATTTTTATATCAATAATGTTAATTGTTCATATGACATTGAAGGGGCTTTAATAGCTGTCCTATGTTTTATAAAGCTTTTTTCCTTGTCAGTTATATAATTTTTGTTCCAACATCATAGTTGGTCAAAGAATGATTCTTGAGGATGTGCATGAAAGAGAAAAAGAGGATCCTGAAGGCAATCTCAACAGCACTCACAACATCGAACCAAATTGAGCATCGACGGACCCCTAGCAAGCTAGAGGTGGGACCAGGTGCCCGGGAGGAGTAAGCATCCCGTTTGGCAAGCCGCATCCGCCGTCGATGTTCAAGCACGATAGTGTGGAGCTCATAAAAAAGTGCACTGTCTGAGGTGATGTTTATATAGAAAGTGCTTTTGATAACCATGTCAGGGAAAACATTCAAAACAACACTTACTCCTCCCTTCTTTTTACTATCAAAACCCTCGCGGGGAACTTTTTTTACGAGCTCCACACTACAAAGGGCATAAGTGTGACACATATGATATAAAGAAGATCATGAAGACAATCTCAAAAGTACTCACAATAGAGCACCAAATTGAGCATCGACAGACCCCTAGCAAGTTAGAGGTGGAACCAGGTGCCCGGGAGGAGTAAGCATCCCCTGTTTGGCTAGTCGCACCCGCCATCGATGTTCACGAACGATAGTGAAAGTCTGGTACAATTAAATCATGCGTGTTATCATTTTAAAAGAACTTAGATTTTCGATGTTTTAAGGAAACCTTTTCAGCATACCTTTGACCACTACTGGTTGTAATATTTAATTCTTATTCCCTCTTATAGTATTGAGGCCTGAACATTTACAAATTAAAAATAACATAATGTGGATAAAATTATAACGCTGTAAAACTCAACTCGCTGTAAAAATTAAACTCACCATTCCGAAAAACATTGAAAACAAAGCAAACAGAACGAGACATTCTATCGTATGAACAGCACTAAACTCCAAATTCGGGTGTCCAGGAATTTGCAGGCATACAATACCCGTGTCATGCACAATGGTGCACATTGTCGCCTTACATATTTCGGAAGAGAAACGATGTGTCTGCTCTGTGTTTTTGCACTTGGGTGTTGTAGGGTTTTGCTGTGTGTTTTACAACCGAGTGTTGTTGGAGATCCCCTCCTTTCTTTCAAACTCCCCTGCCAGAGAGCAGCCCTCTATACTTCGCATCAGACGTACATTTTTCGGATGATGAATCTTTATCAGAGGTACTTGAATCCAATCTGATTCAAACTGAAAAAAAACCCCAAAAAACTAGTGAAGCGCCCTCTTCTTTAATTTGAAAATTTCATCTATTTTGTAAAGAGTGGGCGGGTCCAAATTTTGAGGATGTATTCAGAAAGGAGGGGATCTCCAACAACACTCGGTTGCAGCAGCCACAGCAAACTCCAAAAATGTGGCCAAAATCATTAGATTGATAGGGCAAAGGTGTTGACCTTCATTATGATGATAATTTAGATACATGGACTTACAAATATATTGTTACACTGAGTTTCCTCCGAAGAAAAAAAACTTCTCACTGGCACTACTTAATTAGAGATACTTTAAACACCAGTCTCGGGGTGCATTGTTACAACGAGGTCATGCTAGGGATTCTCTGCTTAATAGTTTATGCAAAGGACGCTAAAATTACGTGCATTATATCCCAAGAACAAGGAGACTTTCGGGTAGCCTGTCAGATATTAATATGTTATGTTGAATTAAAGCAACGGATGTTGCATAAAACCTCTGTCTCACCCCCGAATTTTTCGAGTGGTGAATGGGTGGGGGTATTATTGTTGCTCATTTGTTTGAGTATTGTTTTATTATCTTTATTTATTTAAGCCAAACTACAGTGGAAAAGTCCAGCACTTGTCTCATACGATAGCCAACAAAATTTCCACAAAATTTGAAAAAGCATTTGGTAGTCGAAGACGTTTAACTTTTGGCTAAGACTTTTTTCAGCTCCTGCATATGAACCTTTAATTTTAAAATCATAGATAGCAATAGAAAAGTCTACGTGCTGTGTGTTTTTTAATTCAATATACATTATGAGGATGAATCTAGTCGGTATTTTCTTTCATGTTTACAATCGATGGGTATATTTCTATTCTCGGTGAATCAACGGGATGAATTATCAACAATTGCATAAATGTCCAAACAAAACTGAAATTGAAACAACGGGGTATCATCACCGTGCATTGTTCAGTCCTCAAACTAGCTCTTTTTCATGAATATCAAGTCCTCACACTCGATCATAGTTCATATGGTGCACTTATTATTGTATGCATATTCCTTTATTACATGTAAACACAAGGCTGGCATTGCTACAGTTGGACTGTTTGCACCCGATGTTATGAATATGTACTTCCCTGCATTTTAACGTCTTATTTTTGTGGTCACCTTACAATGAGGAGGCTTTTATACACGACAGTTTGGCATTATTCAAGACCACTGGGTAGCCGTGGGTGTGTGCGCATACTCCGGATACTCACACCATTTCCTACAAATTTGGCGGATCGTCCTAACTCGACAATGATTGCCCACTGGGTCCGTTGGTTTGTGTAGTTTTTTTTTTTGTCGTATTTAGTGTTCCTTGTCCCTTTTTGTGCGTGTCTACCCTGTTCTCGCATAGGGGTGTTTCAGTGTTTTAGAGTGGGCACTGCAACAGAGTCTTGTTAGAGATCCCCTCCTTTCTTCTTTACCAATGTGAAATATACCCTTTAAGCATTTTCAAAATAATTCCATACCTATACTGGGTAGAGCTGTCCTTAATGAGTTCTATTCATCAACTTGGTTATTTGGGAAAACAAGCCCTTTAATATTCATTTTTTGTGGATATTCTGCCCAACGCATCACTTCAGGCACATTTTTGTTGAAACAATGGTCACATGATTTTTATGGCTCCTTTATCAAACATCTGCTCTCTTTGTTTGTATCAACAGGCCGCAATGATTGCTCTCCTCATTTGCATAATATCGTACAGCATATTAAATAAAATTCGGTCTAGGCCTACGACCATAAAAAAGTTTCGAATTTGAAACTATTCATCATTGTGAGTGAGCGAAAGTCAAATACAAATCCCAGAATATTCATTAAAATGTTAAACTTCTTGAAATTCAATAGCATCATTTATAACCTGATAGATTTACAGCATGGACCAGACATGCACGTTTCGGGTACTAAACCCTCGTCAGTGGTCCTCAGTCTAAACAATGTAAAATGGCCAAAAAGTGTGAAAATTATTGTCCATAAGTGTACCAAAAGACGTCGCAGAATGGGTGGGATATGATGCTACAGGACCCATGTTTTAGAAATTCCAAGAAATTTTGTAACAGAAAATTTCAAATGCGTTAAAGAGACAGACGATCAACCGAAGTTGGTCGAAATTGGCTAATACCTTATCATGGCGCGTTTTGATGGCGCCATCTACAGTATACTTCGCACTTGCACTAGACTCTGGAGACTGAATTCGATAAAGTTTCTAGGAGATGTGTTATTTTCTCCGTCTCTTTGTTCGACTTTTCTTTTCTCATGAGAAAGTTCTGTTTTACTTTTTTTTCAAGAATTTGTGAAATCTTTTGGTTGTGATTTTTGGTATCTGATATCGGCATTTCTGTTAAATTTTCATTCACTGAACTATTGTAATTAACAACAACGTTACTTAAATTGGCGATTGAGAAAAATCTTCTCCGACAACTGATCTCGTTATGTCGTTTTGTAATGGTCGACTCTCTTATGATGCGTAATTTTGTTTTCTAATGAATCTTTTTTATAATAATTCAGATGTACCGAAGAAGAAGAGTACGATTGCTTCTCTGAAAGAAGTCCTGTTTATGAAGATCTTCAATTAAATAAAAGCGTTCACCCCATATCTAGATCTGCTTCCGTAAGACAAAACACATTTGAATGTCATATTTTCATGTTGTATATTTCCTTAAAATTTGTGATTTTTATGCATAACTGAAAGGCTATTAAATGATCTCTATATCAGCATTCGATATGTACATTATAGAAAATCCATAACGGAATTATCAATAAATATTATATGAAAATAAAATATTTCAATGGTATTGTATTATAACATCCCAAGATCCACTTGACCATTCAATATTGAAGTCACATAATAGGTTTAAAAACACCTATTTCATCTTTCTTATTTCCCCATGTAATATTATCCAGTCATCGTGGGAGAATATGAGACATTAACATGAAAATTTGCATCAATCTAACATACTTGGAAACTGTAAATTTTGAATGGTTGAACCTCATGTCCATAAAGAATAAACATCCTTTCAAACAAGATAACAAGAACAATTTCTACAATCTAATATGACTTCTTCCACAGTGAACCAAATATAAGTGACCAAGTCCAGCATGAGGCCTGGCCACACTCTGACCAAAATACTTGAAGCAGAATAAAGGAATGGAAACAGAGATAAAGTGAAAGATTCAGTATGGCTTTGTCTTCTTTGCAACCGATTTCTTCATCTTTAAATTTGCCTGTAACAGAGAAAATATACTTTAGATAATTCAATTTGCTAGTACTTGTATTATAGAATTAGGAATAAAATATGACTCCTAAAAAGTATAAACGATATAGAAATGTTACACGCCAGACAAATTTCTCTTGAATTGGACGGTCATGTCAAACTAGATCTAAAATCTTCATAATTGCTGACCTATTTCGTATGTATTACAACTGTTAAACTATCTTAAAAGTATCTTCTATAACACACAGATATCAAATTACAATAGTACTTTATTCGGATTAAAGATTGACATCAGATTCGTTACTTTGAAGTGATTGCATGTAGTGCCCTTTAACTTGAAATAAATTTTATGTCCTGTATTACTAGTACATTGATTAGGACTGAAAAAAATTCGGAAGGATTCCTACTTTCGTTTTACCACTTCAATGGCTCGTTTTAGCTTAGCTTGAACGTATGAATTTGGCTTTTTACCTCTCCTAGTACAGTCCTTCCAACATCTACCCCTCATTGCAAGGACAGGACATTAATTTGTAACAGTGGAATATCTTGTATCTGGCTGACCCAATTTTCGGAAACAATAGCTATATAAGGGGCATAGATCTATGATAGTGCTAATTAGACTTCAAATTGGAATTGTCAGAGTTCATGTATCAAGGATAAAGAGTGCACCTGGGAAAAAGGAACCTTATCATTTAATATAAATTGGACTTACGAAACATTCATAAGGTTACCTTTGCATTGTTTCCTTTACGGTTGGTCGATGATTCTGAGGACCACAAGCATAGGAGGGAGTCCTCTCCACCGGATATCAATGCTTTTGTCTGAGAAGGAAAAAATACAAATCAATTATCAAACCAAGGGGCATTTAGACTACTTGAAGATTATCATTGAAATATAATAAAATGTACAGAAATGTGTTAGTTTTTTTGAGAATATCATAAGAGATGACATACTGTTTTATCCCAGCAGGAACATCGGACGGTTGCTGTGTGGCCACCTTGTAACGTAGCAACAGAATTCAAATCTTCTGAAGCTTCAAATATTTTAATATCTCCACTGAAATAAACATCAAAGAACAATTATTCAGTCTCAAAAACGAGAAGATTAGGCTAAATCTTTAAAATTTCCATAGGAACAGTTGCGATCTTCAGAATTAACAACATTCCGAAGTGAGACCAGATGCCCGGGGAGAGTCAGCGTCTCTGGTTTGCATGCAACACCCGTCGCAGCGGCTCGATGAAAACATGTCAAATTCGGTGATTGTCTCGATGTCCATAATATTAAAAGACTTAAAGTTCAAGAATCACAAAATGCGTATTGCATCATAAGATTTTATTTGTATCTTCTCTTTCGAATATGTCATGATTCAATTCAAACAGCTTATGGAACAGAACTTGAAGCTACATACCTATGAGTTCCGGCCACCAAGTAGAGCTGATCATCGTAGAAACAGTCAACAATATAATCTATTGAAAGCTTGTTCTGAAATTTGAAAACGATCTAGGTCATTTTTTTTTATCCAAGAAGAAAAGTGAAATATGATTTTCATTCACGAAATGGCACAAATCAATTCTTTTCAATGGTGCCTGGACTTCTTCCACTCCTTTTTAAGTAGTTCAAATTGAATGATAAATGACTCAAAAAAGGGTCGATTTCCATAAAAGACCTGGAGATAGACAAAACTGGCGAAGAAGCAAAGCAGATGAAGAACCAAAACAATGTTCTGGTAAAAGATCCTAATGCTTCAACTCTGCAGAAGGTTGTCACGTCAAAGGGTAATGGACACATAACGCTCCGAAACTTAAAAGAGATATGGTCATAAAGAAGCAAATGAGGCACATTGTTTATTAGATAAAGCTGTCCATTGTGTTTCTAGGTTTAAATGTTATTTTCTCCGTCCGTTTGTCCGTGTTCTCTTTCCTCGTGAGAAAGATGCATTATATTTTTCAAAGAATTTGTATGCCTATTGATTAAAAGTTTTGAAATCTGATTTTGGGCTTCGTGTTTGATTTTCTAATTACTTATTGAGATTCATGTGACAGTTCTACCGAATTGAAGCGGCTGGTGTTGCATACAAGCAGGAGATGCTTACTCTTCCTGGGCACTTGGTCTCACTCTCATATCGGGAGTCCGCTTCTTTTCATGTGATGGAGGTTTTTGTTTGTTTGCTTTGATTTCTGTTTTATCCTGATTTTGTATGTCTTCGGTTTCTGATTTTCTGAATTATCGATTTTGTGCTGTATACAGGGATATGGTCATTATCCACATTTGTCATTCAATAAATTCTGCATCATAGAACGTTATGGTGATTTTGTCAACAGAGAGGGCGTCAATTATCATCCCTTGACATTTTGACAATAATCCCCTCAACGTCTTTAATGAAATCTGTCCTGGAATTCTTTTTATTATGTCGAAATGGTTTGTCTCTGATGCGTTTTAAGCCACCTCCCTTACGCCCTAGAATGACCATGTTCGCAATGCTGCTACAAATCTTTATAATAGAGAAGATTTTATTGGAATGAGATACCTGAACTTCCAAAAGAAATCAATATGACAGAAGGTAGTTTATATTGACAGGTCCCGATAACAATTTTATGGGGCTATAAAAGCAACAAAAAAAGCGCAATAATTTCTATTGCGTTACAAACGATCTTTAATGCTTTGTCATTCTTCGTCAAAAGGACCTTGACACCGTATCTACACACGGTAAACATATTGAATTCCTTCAGATGACAATAGCAGACATACAAATATAACACGTCTTCAAATTCATAGCATCATTTAAGAACAGAGAAATTTGCAAATGAAGTTTTCTTGGCTTTAGAAAATCAGCAGAGAATGTTAAACGTCTTCAAATTCGATAGCATCATTTAAAACCAGATAAATTTGGAGCATGGACCAGAAATGCACGTTTCGGGTACTTAACCCTCGTCAGTGATTCTCAGTCTAAACAATGTAATATGGCCAAAAAGTGTGAAAAATGCTTCCTATTGATACCAAAGTTTTGTCCATAAAAATGAAAACGATCTCGGCATATTATTCACTCAAAACGTAACCTTGACATACTGTTCACTCATGATGTTCTTACAAATGTATAGTAAAGATTGTTCATGAGATAAAGTTGTCCTTTGTTTTCATATGGAGCTGTGTCAATATCTCCCGTCTGTTGGGCCGATATTTCTTCTTATTCATTTTTTTTTTCAAGAATTTGTTAGCCTTTTGGTTGTGATTTTTGGAATCTGATCAATTTCAGCTTTTGTGTTTGACTTTCATTCACTGATTAATAGATAGTATAGTAAAGTTTATTCGTCAGAAGCAAAACAGCTTACAGACATGGTCTCCTAAGCAATTTCAAATACGGAAGCACTGTGTTTGATCATTTAAATTCAATAGCATCATTTAAAACCTGATAAATTTACAGCATGGACCAGACATGCACGTTTCGGGTACTAAACCCTCGTCAGTGATCCTCAGTCTAAACAATGTTATATGGCCAAAAGGTATGAAAATTATTTTGTCCAAAAATGTACCAAAAGACGTAGCAGAATGGGTGGGATATGATGCTACAGGACCCAAGTTTGAGAAATTTCAAGAAATTTTGTAACAGAAAATTTCAAATGCGTTGAAGAGACAGACAATCAACCGAAGTTTCATCATTGAAAGTTATAGACGACCCTGACATACTGATTAGCCAGACTTATGGAATACATGCAAAGTCTCCTGTACCGTTTCAGATTGGCAAAGTCTGCATTTAAATAGTAGCACGAACTCACAGGGTGCTTACAAATATAGCAAAGATCATATATAGTGTGGGATTCAATGTTAATCTAGGCACAAATCACAAGAATGCATTCCTTGTGCGGAGTTCTAACAATAGGACGTCACAAATCATTAGACTCTATTGGTTCCCTTGCTGGTGACCGATTTTGTTTAAATACTAGAGCAGACATTTAGAGGAGTTTTGGAAGTTACAGTGTACTTTGTACTTCCCTCTTGTCCTCTGTTAAATGTCCATGTAGCTCCATACAGATTTAGATGTTGTTCCAAAGATGCTTTGTTTGTGGATGTGTGTTCTTCTTAAGAATCTTTTGTTAGTGGTTGTTGACACATTGTAGATAAGGATTAAATATAGCATATTTAAAGTACACAATAATTGTTTACAATCATCATTTCATTGTCTGACCTGGCGTAAACAACCGTCTTGACTATCCTAAAATCAGATGAATCACTAGATGTAACTGTCGAAATGACAAATTTTTATCTTTCATAACCCTTCAAGGGCGGATCAAGAAAGAGGGAGGAAGGAAGGGGAGGGGGTTAGCACATCCCTGCTTCAAATTTAATTCAAAGAAAGATTAATTATGCTATTTCGAGTATTTACATGTATCGGAATTCTAAAGCGGAATCCTTCAAATTTTATTGTATCACTGTTATAGAGTTCTACCTTTATCCACCCACGATCTTGTATTTTCGAAAATGATAATTTACGATTTGAGACACACGTCTAACTTTAAATACCGATCATTTTCAAGGCTTCATCCAAATACCTCAGGATGACAATTGAATAAAATCTTTGGCGTTAACTACTAGTATTATAAAATCTCATAAATCAGCCATATTTAGAATATTTCCATAATGATGCCAAAGATACGTTTCAGAATAAAGAAGATGCATATATATCATGATATCTTTATAGGAAAAGGACCAATGGATATCTGAACGCACTAAAATAAATCAGCAAAATTTGTAGGCACACAATGCATATTATCTATAAATGTGCATGAGAACAAAATATGAAAGAATGAAGCATCAGGACGACTTGTCTTCGATTGCATTTCCATAATTATAAGAAACTTTGGCACTGAGGAAAAGACGATCTAGTAGTTGAAATGGTAATATTTTCGGTACTCCATATGCGCATTTAAACAAGTAATGTATCATCAGTGATGCTCGAAGACGAAATAGAGGAAGTCCAGACAGTGAATATATGAAGGGCAAAATTCGAAACAGAGAAGATCAGAGTTAAGCCAAAGACTTAGCTAGGAACAAAGATGATCCTTCAGACAGAAACACAGTTTATCGAAAATATTGGCAGAGTTTGAAGTCAGTGCAAAAACACTGTGAAGTTGTGAACCTTCTCGAATCCTCTGGGACTAAGAGTAACAGTCTGCTAGCAGATATACCAAAATAGTAGTTGAAATTATCAATATTGTAATAATAATATCATTGCACCGTTTATGCATTTCAAGTATCAATGATGCTCGGGGTCCAAATAAAGAAAATCGAAATAATGAAAATAAGAAGAGCTAAATTCTAAACATGACCTAAAATTTATCCCAAAGAACTAGCTAATGGCAGAACTATGCATCGACGAAGTTACCCATTAGATTTAGAGTAATTTAACAATTAAGTTGGTATGTCACCGTCGAATGATATGACATTTATCCTCAATGCGACTTCGATCAGCACTAAAACGTGGGTCCTGTAGCATCATATCTCACCCATCCTGCTACGTCTTACGGTACATTTTTGACATAAAATGTTCACACTCTTTGGACATATTACTTTGTTTAGATTGAGGATCACTGACGCGGGTTTAGTACCCGAAACGTGAATGTCTGGCCCAAGCTGAAAATCTATCTGTTCTTAAATGATGCTATTGAATTTGAAGACGTTTTAAATTAACACTGGGTGAGGATTTACAAACTCTGTGAGATCAAGGGATTCATAATATTATCATATGTTATATATTGAAAAAGTGTTTATCAAACGAATGGACAGGTAGGCAAAAGAAAAAAAAAAGCCTGTGTTTGTGAAACACGAATGCCCCCGGTGGCATCTTTGTTAGTATAAACACTATTTTCTGTTAAGTACATGTATGTGAAAGGTCAAGGTCAGGGTAACAGGGTTAAAAGGTCAAAGGTCAAGGTCAGGAGGTAAAAGAATTGGTATCAATGGAAATGTCTTGTCACAATGAATACACATGTGAAATATGAAAGCCCTATCACATACCATTAAAAAGTTATGCCCAATGTTAAAGTTTTTGAAAAGTAGGTCAAAGGTTAAGGTCAAGGTAACAAGGTCAAAACTTTTGGTATCAATGGAAAGAATACACATGTGAAATATGAAAGCCCTATCACTTCCCATTCAAAAGTTATGCCAAATGTTACAGTTTTTTTAAAAGTAGGTCAAAGGTCAAGGTCAAGGTCACAAGGTCAAATTTTTAGGTATCAATGGAAAGGTCTTGTCACAAGGAATACACATGTGAAATATGAAAGCCCTATCACATCCCATTCAAAAGTTATGTCCAATGTTAAAGTCTTTCGGACAAACAGACAGACAAACAGACGGACAGGCCAAAAACTATATGCCCCCGAATCTTTGATTCCGGGGGCATAAAAAACCCTTTGCTTCACAGGCGACATAAAAGACGTTCGCACCATGATATACTTGGTTTATTTTACTCTTTGACATATGCACACTATGCAGCTATATATTTGTCGATTTAGCAATACAAAATAATTAATACAGAACTCGATCAAATTGCACTCTGATCTACGCAAGTATAATACAATACATCAAATTCAAAAATAGCTCAGAAATTGGAAATATATAAAATCGTCATTGTGTAAAGGGATAGGTTATTGAAGGCTGCCTAATCAATTTGGCGATATGAATTTCCCAACTGCGCTATTAATACCCTTTATACGACAGGTATAAATCTTCAATACCAGTTTCGTATTCTGATCGAAGTTAGAAAACAAAGACGTCCCGAAGCTCAAGGACCGTTGGCGAATATAAATGGATCAATAATCACTCATGGGTGGCGGATCCAATTTATCAGTTATGACAGTTATGACTGCGCAGAATTCAAAGAGGTTATCTTTGCACTTTACAGTTAGCTTTAATTAGTCTTTCTGCAATAGGAGACACATTGAATTATTTGTTAAATTTATCTGTTTTTTAAATGATGCTATTGAATTTGAAGACGTTTAACATTAAAGCTTATTTGCTTTTGAAAAGAATGGTTGTACTCGATGTTTGGATTTCCCTATATCATTCTTCGTGAAACTTTTCGATGATTAGGCTAGCACTCTAGGCCTGAATATGTCACAATTAAACGTGTCTGCATACTAAATAGAATTAAAAAAAAAAATAAATAAAAGGGATAGGCGCTTGCTCGCGTGATCTCCCGAAGAAATTTTCGTAAATAAGATATCGTGATTAAGGGAAATTGTGATGGCATTATCTTTGAAAGATAAACGGCAGTTATCCCAACATAACATAAATGTTTACATAGTAGATAGGCCGTATTGATAAATAATCGAGTTGATTTTATCGGAGTATGATTACAAAATAACAGTTCAGTTAATTTAGACTGGAATAATTAATAACAGGCACCATGATTATATCCGCTTCTTTTGGGATCAATGGTCTGGAAATTAAAAGGAGTCATACACTAGTAACCTGCTTGCTTGCATATTCTGCGCACTTAATATCTATGATATCCGTGTTTATACGTTTTGAAGGATGTTATTTTAAGATTTAATTTGTATATTATACTCGTTGCATTAAGGTATGCCACATTCTTATAGAGTTGTATGCAGACGAAATGGTGCAATGACACTCCATGATGGGCACGCAGCACAGACTGAAATTATGTCATTTAAGATCTCTAGGTAGAATCTAAGATGATATACGACACTCTGTAGTGCAGTTGCATACCGGTATTATTCATTAGTGTCTATTTTTCCCTACAATATCTATTATACAGGATATTGTAATTTCATTTTTATGGCCTTAATACGTTCAGGAGAAGCTTCCAATCTGAAAGACGTCTTAGATGACCCAGCAAATTGTTCACATCTCTCAAGAGGCGATACAAACATATTAATGATAGATACGCCCTTTCACATCTTGATATGTTACAAGTATTAAGAGAAAATGGCTTTGTGGTTGTTATTGAAGAAATGACGTCACATGAAAATGAAGATATGACATCATCACCTTTTGACATTGGAGAATTGTATCATATTTTGAGCAGCGAAAATATATTATAAGTAAAAATGTTAAGAAAATGAGAGTGAATGTATTTAGCCATAAATACCCTTTTGCCATGGGTTCAGTCAAATGTGTTTGAAAGAAAGTTTCAATTTACAGACGCCTGAATGAAAGTTCCAATTTACAGACGTCTACTTCACGTTCTACCTTGGGATACAAACTCCAAAGCTGTACCTAGTAACCCAGGCAAGATATAATTCAAAAGGAATTATCATTGTTTTATCAAGTAGTATGCCCCTAGTCAAGCTGACTACCATGTCAATGAATTCCTATGGAACATCGAAACGCCGAGTTGACCTGCCATGTACACTTTAAACTCGTCTTTTTATACTTAACTTGATCTATAATCTGACAGGAGTAATCAATAATTCAGGTATTTGGGTTCGATTCCTCTTTGTTTGATTACTCAGCAGTTCGCATGTAAATACAAACCTGAAAATCGAACACTCGAATTAACAACCCCAGCGGGATCTTTGTACAGGTAACTCAATATAAATGTATCAACTGATAGAAGTGGTCGCTCAGAATTCATTTATCATGTGACAAAACTACATAAAGGATCATCTATGTATTGAATTTCAGTATCTTGTTTATGTATAATAACTATCAATGAAAACAAAACCTTCCTATTTCAAGAGAAAGGACTAAGAGGGTAAAAGAACTCGTGAACCATGAAAGTTGCCTACTAGTATACGTGATAATTAATTTATATATTGATAATTAATAGATAATGTTCATTATTTTTTTGTATTAGCAGATTCCATAAGAAACTAAAATGTTTGAATTATAGTGTACATCTAATTACTTCAGGGTGACGCCGCTTACAATGTTTTTTTTTTTTTTGGTAATTTTTATGTTCTAGGTTCTGATACCGGGGCCAATGAGCGAAACCCCACCCCAATTGTTTTTCAATAATACAGAGAGAAAAATTAAGATAAGCTTTAAGCTTCTTTTTCTTTGATACTATACTTGAATTAGATATGAACATGATTGATGTGATACCTGATTGTTTAAAGTTTGCAAATTAGCACTTCCGCACTTGCACTGGACTTTGGGGATTGATATTAGATAAAGATGTCCTTCGTTTTTCTATTGATCATGAGCTGTTTTATTGTATCCGTCTATTTGTCTGAATTTTCTCCTCAGAAAGTTCTCTTTAATATATTTTATAGAATTTGTAAGATATTTAATTGTGTTTTTTTTTTGGAATCAGACTTCGGCTTTTATTCACTGATTATTTTATTCCGTAGCGGAAAGTGGTCACAGTTCCGTAAGGAATTTAAAGGTTTCCAATGTATAACTTATATTTAGTAAGTGAATTACAAAAAAAAAAAAAAAAAAAAAAATACAAAAAAATACAGAAAAAAAAACAAAACAAAAAACGGGGAGAGAACGACTAAGTATTGATGCGCGAATGTAGGCTCCCCATTCATAATGTATTGCTTCGAGGGAAAGGGGATCTGATTTTCAAAACATCAATACTGTCTTGTCTGGATTTTCATACAAAGTACGACTAATCGTTGACGGTCAGTCGGATAATAGAATAGAGGAGACGGTATCACCAAGACTTCATTTACATGATAAGAGACATTCCGAAAACTTGGGATTGTATTTTGTTAAAGCTCATATTTTCTACATATATGATACAAGTTTGATTGAATAAGGGGCGCTATTTGAATATTTAAACCAAACTACATTTCCCTTCTCATCTCAGAAAGTGCTGAATAATTTTTCTGTTAATTTAAGGGTAACACGATATTTCGTGTCAAACAAACCTTGTGTTTGACATTAAAATCGTTTTCTCTTCGAGACATGATTGATGATAATAGATTTATTATTTCAAATCTTAAGTTATGTTGACATGTGAAAATAGGCTAAATATGGTAAAGTTCATTGTCCTTTTCATTTATACAGTTACATCATACGCGTATCTAGAACATTTTCCAGGGAGGAGCAATTTTTAAAACACGGCGAAGGAAAGAGATGGTATTAGGCCTATCATTTTGTGAAAAGGTCAAAACATTACGCAAAGTTTAAAAAATACACTTGGCAAATTCCAGGTGGGACGGGGTTGGGGTGAATTGCATGTTTTTGAACACCTCTACCCCATTCACGCCTTCTAGATCCGCACTTGCTTCTTTTGCTTGTACAAATTCTAAGATGTTGAAACAAGCAGCTCAATTATAAGACCAGGAACATTATTGTTCACAACGTCAAAATAATCAGCTACTGCACCCCAACAACACCTATTTACATGTACTCATACCTGATAAACATTTTAATACCATGTACAAAGAGGAGGAAGCGGTTATACTATCAAGAACAGTAAGATAAAAACTATTTAACTTTACAAAAGACTGTTTACCCGATTTTCTTCAACATTGAAGGGGTTACAGGATAAATGTAATATAATCGCAGCCCTTATATTTACAGACAAACAGGAAACTCCTATTGATTGAATATTTTGTTGATGTTCTCTTTTTCTTTTATCGAGGGACAGTTCATTAGACTTCGTATGAATTTAACCAAATCTGACTAGTGTCTGAGACATCAAATCACCTAGTTTTGGTGGTGCCAATTAAAGTGCGTAAAAAGCATGCACAATGTGTTCTTTGTTTTTACTATAGATTCAAGATGTATCATTTGTTTTTTATTTCAATGGAATTATAAATATTGTATATAAAGTCGGTAAACTCCGACTTTATATATAACATCTGCACCTATTTGGGAGTCCGCTGGTCGATAAAGTTCAGGGTCCGCTGCCTCGGATGAGCCCAAGTGCAATCAAATTCAAATATACATATTGTGTTTCAGTTTTTATCAGTTTTTAATTTTTTATCATAGCGACAAAGTAAGACAATCTAGCTCAAATGAAATCTATGAAAATTCATTGACAATATATTTCAAATGTGATTTTCTCAAACCAAAACTTGGTTTTGTGAAATGGTTGAAGATGTAACGGCTAAAAATCGCATCAATTATTGGCCACTTTGTAAGTTTATAAAAAATACTTTTAAAAGTGGCTTTGAAGAAGCTGGACATGTATAACCAATAAAATACCCCCCCCCCCCTAATAAAATCATAAATATTCAAAAATATAAAATTCAAGTGATTGCTTCTGATAAGTTTCATGCAGATTTGTGCAGTAGTTACAGAAATGGTAGAAAATGTGTCAGCCAATCTGAACCATTGACTTCCATGATTAACTGGTTGAGATAAATATAATATATTGTTAAAGAACCTTGAGTACTAGTACTTGCTTCTGTTATTAGTTTCATGAGTTTCTGTTCAAAACTGAATACGCTGAGGCGAATGATGGACTATGGACAGACAGACAGACAGACAGACAAGGCCTGAAAGTGGACAATGGCTATAGCTCACTTTTAGCCATTTGACTCAAGCTAGCTTAGAAACAATATATTCTTTTCAAATTTTCCTGTTCCAACATTTTTATGATTTATGCAAACATTCTAGAGGAAAGCTAATGGTAACAGGCAATATAATCTGGATTCAATAGTCAAATCTAATTCACAAATATGTCATTTTTTCCTTGGTAGACACATCTCTTTTATTTTTTTGTCGGCATTTACATGTCCCTTAAAAATACCTACATCATGTTAGGATTCTGCATGAAAATAAGGGAGAAAATTCATATTTCGAAAAAAAAATCTCATGAATGCTTTTTTTGTTTCCTAATCTGACAAAGTTACCATTTCATCAAAGATAACAAATTGACAATGTACAAAGTTACCATTTCATCAAAGATAACAAATTGACAATGTAGTAGACTGCTCCAGTAATGTGTTTGCAATTAAAATTCTCAGAAAATTGCTCATCGATTATTTTCATCAATACATGTTCTGCAAAGCTCAAAGCATGACTGCATATCAAATTATTCTTTGCAGTTTGATCTTTTTGTAAGCATTTCAATAGAAGAAAGACAACTCTGAACCATAATATATTTAGACAGCATGTACATTTGTATAGTATCTGGTCTAGGTTGAAGGTTTGGAAAAGCCAATTAGTGGCAAGGTTTTTACACATTCGAAAACTTCTTAGTACATATTGTACCATTTTCATGACTTCAAAATATGGAAAATGCACTACTAGTGTGTGTGTGTGTGTGTGTGTGGGGGGGGGGGGGGGGGGGGGGGGGGGGGGGGGGGGGGGGAGGGGGGAGGGGGGGGGTTAGTCTACTCCATTAGCATGATTAGTAAACTAAATATCTAACGATTTAATCTGTAAAAATATTAAATCTTGTAATTTTCACTCTCACACAAAAATTATTCCAGATAATAAAATCAATACTTGCCTCTAGCCTTTCCTTGGCATCTCTTATTTCTAAAATATCATCTCCCTGTCAAAAGAAGTAATATGTCATTTTCTTGCATAAAAAATGTTGAAAAGAATTATATGCAAAGGTCAATGGAGTTAAGCTAATGATTAGAACATCTACTGTGTATGAAGCTCCTATGATAAACCAACAGATCTTCACCTTTGTCCTACCTTGCAACATTATAAAAAGTTGTAAAGTTCCAAAAAGCAGCTACGATGCAAAAAATAATTTGATCCAAATCAGATTCTTGTTGAACATCAAGAAAACTTAGCGTATAAAATAAAATTTTTCCATATATTTTTTTTCTTTTTTTTTGCATAGAAGGATCTATCAAGAGCATCTATTAATGTATCTTAAAATAGTCGGTCTTTTCGAAATACAGAGTTACTTCCCATTTGTGCAGGTATCTGACATCATTGTATTGTAACGTAATGAAATTCATTTAAAGACGTCATATTTGAAACCCTATTTCCCTGAATTATATGCTTGTTTCCAAAGAATTTATCGACATCAAATTAAGTTTAACGTCGTATACTTGCTTATAGGGGAAATAACTTTTTATTTCTAAAAGACAAAATTCTGCCAAAAAGTGGCCTGATTTGTTTCCCAAAAAGCGGCATGTGCCTATGTACGCTACTTCAAATTAAAATTAGAATTTGAATCGGGGAAACCACTTGATTGAGTTTCCCGGCGAAAGGCGTACGCTGAAATGTGCTGCTATTCGCCGGTTGAAATGCATAGGCGAGAATTAGCGCATTTTTGTGTACAACATTCACCGGGAAAACCAAATCAAGTGGCTTTGCCAGGTCATGCCAAATCAAGTTCTAATTTTAGTATGAACCGGCGTACATAGGCCCATGCCGCTTTTTGTGAAACAAATTGGGCCAGTTTTCTTCAGATGGTTACAGAGTAGAAACATTACCTGATCTGTGTCCCACACGTGTAGGGTGTCAATGTGAGTTGTACAATACAGATTTGATGCCTCTGATCCACACCAGCCAACTTTACTCTGTAACACCATAAAATCATTGAAGACAAAGAAGGATAACTCTGCATCCTTCCTAGGTTGATTATCATGTCAGATACTAGTAACAGACAATAATAAAGTTGATCAATTACCTGAAAATTTTACATGAAATCTTAATATTATGGTATTCAAAAAGTGTTGCCTAACTATTTGTTTGAAATCTGTTCATTACAAAAATATTAGAATATATCTAAATTTGATATTAAATATTTTAATATTATGATAGAAAATAAAACTTTTCTGAAGTTCTTTGCAGGTGATAAGATAACATAAACTGAACTTACCACAGATGAATCTGAATTAAAAGTGAACAATATGGCATCATCCTCGCTATCTTGTGAAATATCAAACATGCAGACCAAACCATCGGTGGATCCAGTGGCCAGCTTGTTGGGATCTGATGGGTGGAAACATACCTATAATGCATATATCAAATGTACACATGAGTACTAACATATAATACATACCTGTCAACTCTCCCTCTTTTGGAGGGAGACTCCCTCTTTTTGACCTCATCTCCTTCCTTGGCATTCCTCCCTCGAGAGACCCAAAATCTCCCTCTTTTTGGTCCAATCTCCCTCTTTTGGCATATATACCAAAGAAGAATAACTCTAAATGGGGACATTCAGAGCATTTCATGAGAAATTGCAAGACAAAATGAAAGTAAAGATGTATAGAATGCAATAAATTATTGATACATGTTTCATTGTTTATAAATGTTTTTGCATTGAAATGTCAGCACAATGAAATTATTTGAAAATTGGTTTTGTGCAAAATGTCGCAATTCATGAATAAAACACCGCTAAAGACGGTATGGCCGGATTGCAAAGTAAGTTTTTGTCACCAACTGGGTCAAGGTCACCAAGTCAAATATTACAGCATACATTGAGAGGTCTTGTCAGAGGCAACCTACATGTATAATATAAAGTTTCTACTGCATACAGTTCCTTAGATTTTGCTTAAACCAGGAACTTTAACCAAAGTCTTTAACTACGTCAAAGTCCAAGGTCAAGGTCCCTAGGTCCAATGTTACAGCATAAATTGAAAGGTCTCGTCATGGGCAACTTAAATGTATAATATAAGGTTTCTACTGCATACAGTTCCTTAGATTTTGCATAAATCAAGAACTTTAACCAAAATCTTTAACTAGGTCAAAGTTCAAGGTCAAGGTCACTGGGTCAAATGTTACTTCATAAATTGAAAGGTCTCATTATGGGCAACCTACATGTATAATATAAAGTTTCTACTGCATACAGTTCCTTAGATTTTGCTTAAACCAGAAACTTTTACCAAAATCTTTAACTAGGTCAAAGTCCAAGGTCAAAGTCACTAGGTCCAATGTTACAGCATAAATTGAAAGGTCTCATCATGGGCAACCTAAATGTATAATATAAGGTTTCTACTGCATACAGTTCCTTAGATTTTGCTTAAACCAGAAACTTTAACCAAAATCTTTAATTAGGTCAAAGTCCAAGGTCAAGGTCACTAGGTCCAATGTTACGGCATAAATTGAAAGGTCTCATCATGGGCAATCTAAATGTATAATATAAGGTTTCTACTGCATACAGTTCCTTAGATTTTGCTTAAACCAGAAACTTTAACCAAAATCTTTAACTAGGTCAAAGTCCAAGGTCAAGGTCACTAGGTCAAATGTTACGGCATAAATTGAAAGGTCTTATCATGGGCAACCTAAATGTATAATATAAAGTTTCTACTGCATATAGTTCCTTAGATTTTGCCTCAACCAGAAACTTTAACCAAAATGTTGACGGCAGACGGACAGACGGACAGACAGACAGACGGACAGACGGACATCGTCAATCTATAGACCGGAATTGCTTTGCAATCCGGCCAAAAATTAAGCATGCAATCTCCCTATTTTTCAAGTGCCAAGGAGGGAGATCTCCCTCTTTTTAAGATTTCAAAGTTGACGGGTATGCACATAATCATAAAGAATTAACAAGTTTGTTGATATACTCTGTTCTGCATATGGGACAAAATCAAATTTATATACTGGTACATAAAATCTCGTACAAATTTTAAAAGAACTGTCTACAATCAGATTTTATAATAGTTCTTTTCAAATTTGTTTATCACATGATAAATAATATCAAGGTATGAATACATCTAAAATCAAGATGGCCTTCCAGTCATAAAATTTAATTGGGGAAAATCAGAATTCCTATTTATATAACTAAACTTAAACTAGAAAATTACCAAAATTGTATGATACCTGAGTTATATCATCTTCATGACTTTCACAATAAGACCCAAGAAATTCTCCTTTCCTTCTGTCCCTGTGAAGAGAATGAGTAATGAAGATAAATTTCTGGTAAAATATATCATTCCAACTTTCAAATTTAGAAATAAAATTCAAGATTTAAAGAGAGGATAAATTATTTTCAAACGAATTGCGTGAATGATAAGTATTAAAGAAGCACTAGTTTTACTACAGCAAATTAATAATTGTGTTGCTATTTTCATTTTTATGGATCCGATATCTGTACACAGCCAATTGTACCTCATATGAAATTCATAAACAATTAACACATAACAATTAACTTTACATAAAAGTGATGTGAAATTTATGTGAAATAAGCACGAACATGAAATTTCCATGAATTTTTTTTTACATGAAATTCACGTGAAGCTTCTGAAATGAATTTTATGTGAATTCAATTTCACATGAAGGTCAAAAAAAAAATTCATGTGAAATTCATGTGAAATAAATTTATATGAAATTTATGTGAAATACTTTTTACATAAATCTTCCGTGAAATTTATATGAATTTCACATGAACTTTCATGTGAAATTTACATGATGCTCATTTCATATGAATTTCATGTGAGGCACAATTGGCTGTGTATACTACAGGAACATGCAGGTAACTAATATCTGAATTGTAAGACATGATTCAAAGAAAAACAAAATTTGTATATTCATAATTGTTTACGTGAGAAGACAAATTTTACCAGAATAAGATGTGCACATCTTCATCTTTCTTTGATTTTTCCGTACCAGCACAAACAATAAAGTCATTACTGTTTGCTCCCAGGCTACTGAACTCACAATGAAGTTTACATGGTCCTAAATTTAAAAAAAAAAAAACACATCATGGTCCTCATTTGCATCATTGTAAGACATAACTTGTATAAATAAAACACCGCTAAAGACGGTATGGCCGGATTGCAAAGTAAGTTTTTGTCACCAACTGGGTCAAGGTCACTAAGTCAAATATTACAGCATACATTAAGAGGTCTTGTCAGAGGCAACCTACATGTATAATATAAAGTTTCTACTGTATACTGTTCCTTAGATTTTGCTTAAACCGGGAACTTTAACCAAAGTCTTTAACTAGGTCAAAGTCCAAGGTCAAGGTCAAGGTCACTAGGTCCAATGTAACGGCATAAATTGAAAGGTCTTGTCATGGGCAACCTAAATGTATAATATAAGGTTTCTACTGCATACAGTTCCTTAGATTTTGCTTAAACCAAGAACTTTAACCAAAATCTTTAACTAGGTCAAAGTTCAAGGTCAAGGTCACTAAGTCAAATGTTACAGCATAAATTGAAAGGTCTCATCATGGGCAACCTAAATGTATAATATAAGGTTTCTACTGCATACAGTTCCTTAGATTTTGCTTAAACCAGAAACTTTAACCAAAATCTTTAACTAGGTCAAAGTCCAAGGTCAAGGTCACTAGGTCCAATGTTATGGCATAAATTGAAAGGTCTCATCATGGGCAACCTAAATGTATAATATAAGGTTTCTACTGCATATAGTTCCTTAGATTTTGCTTAAACCAGAAACTTTAACCAAAATCTTTAACTAGGTCAAAGTCCAAGGTCAAGGTCACTAGGTCCCATGTTATGGCATAAATTGAAAGGTCTCATCATGGGCAACCTAAATGTATAATATAAGGTTTCTACTGCATACAGTTCCTTAAATTTTGCTTAAACCAAGAACTTTAACCAAAATCTTTAACTAGGTCAAAGTCCAAGGTCAAGGTCACTAGGTCAAATGTTACGGCATAAATTAAAAGGTCTCATCATGGGCAACCTAAATGTATAATATAAGGTTTTTACTGCATACAGTTCCATAGATTTTGCTTAAACCAGGAACTTTAACCAAAATCTTTAACTAGGTCAAAGTCCAAGGTCAAGGTCACTAGGTCAAATGTTACAGCATAAATTGAAAGGTCTTGTCATGGGCAACCTTCATGTATAATATAAAGTTTCTACTGCATATAGTTCCCAAGATTTTGCCTCAACCAGAAACTTTAACCAAAATGTTGACGGCAGACGGACAGACGGACATCGTCAATCCATAGACCGGAATTGCTTTGCAATCCGGCCAAAAATGTATGATTTCTTGTTAAAACACAAACATTTTTATCAATTCATTTATATTACATGAAATCGATATCATCAGTTTTTATATCCTATTGATAACCTGATGGTTAGTTTTATCCAATAATAAATAGAATGCATGTGCTCTATTGTTTTGAACTGAAAATCACGTATGATCTCATTTTAGCCTTTACTATACCCAGATGAAAAAAACACCCACCCCATTTTTAAAAATGTACATAAGAAAATGCAAGGCACACATGATGTAAATGCATTTCAAAACATACATGTGTACACACTTTATCAAAATAAGTATCTGTTTAAACTTTTATAAGATACATACAATGTTCATAATCAAATAAAAGTTGTTTCTGGTAAAATTAATCCTTTTCTTTAATACTGCATTAAAAATCCACATGAAAACAAGAGGCATCCATCTTATTTACCTTCAAGCTGTTGTGCACATTTTGATGTTCTCAAATCCCAACATCTGAAACGTACATTTGTATAAAATCAAAATCAAGATTGAAATTTAGATAACCTACAGGGAAAACTTAGGCCAAAAAAATGAATTATTAGTTTCTCAGGCACTTTTTTTCAAATTATGATGAGGCAGGGAGGTTCTTTTTTTTTAAATCGGATTCAACACTATATCCACCAATGATCGACCAAGGGAATTTTGATCACTTTGTCATGCAAAAATTTGAATAAAATTTACACCATTGAATAGATCTTGCTTAGTCCTAAATTTTGGTATATGTTTTATGATTGTGGGTTTATGTATTCATATTATAATGACAAAATAAATTCTAAATGGCGTTTTCAATATTAAACCTTATTGTGATGTCATTGGCGAGTGTTACGACGTCACGTTACTGGAAAATTTAGCATGGAAATTTGCCTATTTAAAACTTGTTTTGTCTATAAAGTTTGATTGCATGCAATGTACATTTATATATACCTTATACTGTAATTCAAGACTAAGTGAAATCTATTGAATGGTATCAATTTCATTTGACTTGATCAATGAAAGCATCTTTGAGTATGAAATTGTTCTATAGGCTTTTGGTACAAAATCTATACATGCATATAAACCTCTTTTTACAAAATTTCTTACTTTATACAAGAGTCCAAAGATGAAGAATATAGAGTGTTTTTGTCTGTACTGGAGAAAGTGAAGCCTGTCACCACGTTACTGTGTCCCGTCAGACTGCCGATGTTAGCAAGGGTACCTTGTTTGTAAAGACGGAGACTGTAGTCACTGCTAGTAGCTGCTATACATCGATCAGATTCTAACCTGAAATAAAGTCAAATATCAGTAATAGTACAGTATGATAATGAAAATGAATCACATTTTTTTCTGTATGTGTATAAACAGGAGAGGAAACAATGTGACCAGACCGGGAATCGAACCTAAGACCTTCAGCTATCAGGGCAGACACACCAATTGAGCTATCCAGGCACTATACCCGTTCCTGCCACACTCCTCTCCACCAATATATTTCAGGTTTCCACGCCATGGAGACCTCACACGAGACTCAACATCACTGTGAGTCATTAAGTTGGGCGTCAATTTTGTAGATTCGACCAGACCAGGAATCGAACCCAGGACCTTCTGCTATCAGGGCAGACGCTCTTACCAAATGAACTATCCGGGCACAATACCCATTCCTGCCACATGAGTAACAGGAACAACAATCTATTCCTTTTTGAAGACATACTAACTGGCCAAAGAAGCCCCCATGGGATGTCAAAGAAAGATTGATCACAGATTGATACCCTCTATATTAAATTTTCAGATCACCATTTCATAGTTTTTGTGTTATGATTTATTAAAACTTATAACAACATTTGGAGATTTTTCTGTAAATAACGATGTATAACATTATAGAAAAACAATTACAAATTATGTTCCCATCTGCCAATGTTCAAGGATGTAAATTCAGATTAAGCGTTTTGTTATCATACATGTTAATTTTGTTTGAGATCCTCAATGGATCCAAAGAATAAATGCACAAGAAAAACTTAGCACTTCCCCTGGTTGTGCAGCTATATCTAGTACATAGTCATCCTCAACCTTCTTTATAGATATGACAGACTTCTCATGTAAGCTGTGCCTCCTCAATACATCACTCAGTCCTGTACATGTACCAGTAATAACTAGGACTTACCCTGGTTGTACAGCTATATCTAGTACATAGTCATCCTCAACCTTCTTTATAGAGATAGCAGACTTCTCATGTAAGCTGTGCCTCCTCAATACATCACTCAGTCCTGTACATGTACCAGTAATAACTAGGACTTACCCTGGTTGTACAGCTATATCTAGTACATAGTCATCCTCAACCTTCTTTATAGAGATAGCAGACTTCTCATGTAAGCTGTGCCTCCTCAATACATCACCCAGTCCTGTACATATACCAGTAATAACTAGGACTTACCCTGGTTGTACAGCTATATCTAGTACATAGTCATCCTCAACCTTCTTTAAGGAGATAGCAGACTTCTCATGTAAGCTGTGCCTCCTCAATACATCACTCAGTCCTGTACATGTACCAGTAATAACTAGGACTTACTCTGGTTGTACAGCTATATCTAGTACATAGTCATCCTCAACCTTCTTTATAGAGATAGCAGACTTCTCATGTAAGCTGTGCCTCCTCAATACATCACCCAGTCCTGTACATGTACCAGTAATAACTAGGACTTACTCTGGTTGTACAGCTATATCTAGTACATAGTCATCCTCAACCTTCTTTATAGAGATAGCAGACTTCTCATGTAAGCTGTGCCTCCTCAATACATCACTCAGTCCTGTACATGTACCAGTAATAACTAGGACTTACTCTGGTTGTACAGCTATATCTAGTACATAGTCATCCTCAACCTTCTTTATAGATATGACAGACTTCTCATGTAAGCTGTGCCCCCTCAATACATCACTCAGTCCTGTACATATACCAGTAATAACTAGGACTTACCCTGGTTGTACAGCTATATCTAGTACATAGTCATCCTCAACCTTCTTTATGGATATGACAGACTTCTCATGTAGGCTGAGCCCCCTCAATACATCACTCAGTCCTGTACATGTACCAGTAATAACTAGGACTTACTCTGGTTGTACAGCTATATCTAGTACATAGTCATCCTCAACCTTCTTTATAGAGATAGCAGACTTCTCATGTAAGCTGTGCCTCCTCAATACATCACCCAGTCCTGTACATGTACCAGTAATAACTAGGACTTACCCTGGTTGTACAGCTATATCTAGTACATAGTCATCCTCAACCTTCTTTATAGAGATAGCAGACTTCTCATGTAAGCTGTGCCTCCTCAATACATCACTCAGTCCTGTACATGTACCAGTAATAACTAGGACTTACCCTGGTTGTACAGCTATATCTAGTACATAGTCATCCTCAACCTTCTTTATAGAGATAGCAAACTTCTCATGTAAGCTGTGCCTCCTCAATACATCACTCAGTCCTGTACATGTACCAGTAATAACTAGGACTTACCCTGGTTGTACAGCTATATCTAGTACATAGTCATCCTCAACCTTCTTTATAGAGATAGCAGACTTCTCATGTAAGCTGAGGTTCCTCAATACATCACTCAGTCCTGTATATGTACCAGTAATAACTAGGACTTACCCTGGTTGTACAGCTATATCTAGTACATAGTCATCCTCAACCTTCTTTAAGGAGATAGCAGACTTCTCATGTAAGCTGTGCCTCCTCAATACATCACTCAGTCCTGTACATGTACCAGTAATAACTAGGACTTACCCTGGTTGTACAGCTATATCTAGTACATAGTCATCCTCAGCCTTCTTTATAGATATGACAGACTTCTCATGTAAGCTGTGCCCCCTCAATACATCCCTCAGTCCTGTACATGCACCAGTAATTACTAGGACTTACCCTGGTTGTACAGCTATATCTAGTACATAGTCATCCTCAACCTTCTTTATAGAGATAGCAGACTTCTCATGTAAGCTGTGCCTCCTCAATACATCACTTAGTCCTGTACATGTACCAGTAATAACTAGGACTTACCCTGGTTGTACAGCTATATCTAGTACATAGTCATCCTCAACATTCTTTATGGATACAGCAGACTTCTCATGTAGGCTGAGCCCCCTCAATACATCACTCAGTCCTGTACATGTACCAGTAATAACTAGGACTTACCCTGGTTGTACAGCTATATCTAGTACATAGTCATCCTCAACCTTCTTTATAGAGATATAGCAGACTTCTCATGCAAGCTGTGCCTCCTCAATACATCACCCAGTCCTGTACATGTACCAGTAATAACTAGGACTTACCCTGGTTGTACAGCTATATCTAGTACATAGTCATCCTCAACCTTCTTTATGGATACAGCAGACATCTCATGTAGGCTGAGCCCCCTCAATACATCACTCAGTCCTGTACATGTACCAGTAATAACTAGGACTTACCCTGGTTGTACAGCTATATCTAGTACATAGTCATCCTCAACCTTCTTTATAGAGATAGCAGACTTCTCATGTAAGCTGTGCCTCCTCAATACATCACTCAGTCCTGTACATATACCAGTAATAACTAGGACTTACCCTGGTTGTACAGCTATATCTAGTACATAGTCATCCTCAACCTTCTTTATAGAGATAGCAGACTTCTCATGTAAGCTGTGCCTCCTCAATACATCACCCAGTCCTGTACATATACCTGTAATAACTAGGACTTACCCTGGTTGTACAGCTATATCTAGTACATAGTCATCCTCAACCTTCTTTATAGATATGACAGACTTCTCATGTAAGCTGAGGTTCCTCAATACATCACTCAGTCCTGTACACGTACATGTACCAGTAATAACTAGGACTTACTCTGGTTGTACAGCTATATCTAGAACATAGTCATCCTCAACCTTCTTTATAGAGATAGCAGACTTCTCATGTAAGCTGAGGTTCCTCAATACATCACTCAGTCCTGTACACGTACATGTACCAGTAATAACTAGGACTTACCCTGGTTGTACAGCTATATCTAGAACATAGTCATCCTCAACCTTCTTTATGGAGATTGCAGACTTCTCGTGTAAGCTGAGGTTCCTCAGTACATCACTCAGTCCCATCTCACCTTGCTCATCTTCTGCCATGTTTTACAAGAGAACACTGAAATGCATGTAAAAAATTTTTATCATTTCTCGAGGAAAATATTTCATATAAAGCTCTATGTACAATATGACTCATATGTGGTAGTTACACTTTAAATTTACATTGTAGTTTACAGTTAAAAACTAGAACTACCCTAAAGTGGACGAATTATATGGGACTTTTTTTCCAAATGGAACCATTTATTACTCGACATTCAATTGTTAAAATTGAAACTCTCATTAAGGATTGGGGATTGAATGCTTTGGTATGATAATTTAGTACTTACATGTAGTATGCTGCTTTCAGAACTTCATAACCAATATATACTATTATTCTGGTTATGAAGTTCATTATTTCATTATTTCTTATATAGGCCCAAAGTCAAGGTCAAGGTCACAAGGTCAAAAATGTAGTACTCCTTATGGTCAATGAAGGTATAAAATATGATAAGCCTACCATTGTTACAATATTCTAGGAATCCATTACCCTTTACTCGAGGTGAGTGAAATTGAGGCTGGGTGACCAGGAAAACTAAATGCCCGTTGGTGGTGAATTTTGAAGCAGCGCCTTTTGCACTCTCCATGTATATAACATGTACTCTCTGTGTTTTTATCAGAAACTGAAGTAAAGTACATGATAATGTTTTTGCCCGGTAAGCAAGTTTCCTTGCTGGGTAAAGTACAGTTTTGATGGGCACTTACCCGTTGCCTTGGTACACGATTTTGAATAAAGTTATAGAACACTGTGAATCTCAATCAATGAAATCTGCTTTCAAATCTTCTTAACCTAAATTGTAACATACATGTAAGCCCAAAGTCAAGGTCACAAGTCACAGGGATTTTTCAGGGTATTTTATTTTGGGTCCAGGGTCCATTAAAATTGGGAAAAACCGCGGCATTTCAATGAAATTGGGAATTTCCAACAGTTTAATTGATTCTTAATGGAATAAATCATTAAACAGAGATATAACTCCTTCTTTTTCAAGGTGTCTTCAATAAGAGAAACAAAGTACTAGTAAAGCCATCTATACTTTAGATTGTGCTTCAAAGGACATCAACTTCTAGGATCTGGAACAGGCATCTGTTCAGAGTCAGAGGGACTACTTTTGATCATGATCAATCACGATTCAGATTCAAACTCAGTGTTTGACGGGGGACATATTCCCACTGTCCAAGTCGCCCCAATTCTGTTTACTGAACATGAACTACTTTCTGTTGTTTCTTTTATATATAGTCACTATCCAAAATTTTATTTTGAAGAACGTATCTATCCTCTACAAAGAAGAGGAGAAACTCCCTTTTGTAATTTTTTGGTATCAGATTTGCTGTTGTCACAATGTGAGACGACATGGTCCTGGGGATACAATTTGATGACCAAAACGTAAATATATACCGGATATAACATTTATGACCAAATTACATATCGATCGTTAACGTCGTATTTCTGCTAGGTATTATCAGTCGTCATCATTTTGCTCTTTATTGAAGAACACTTTAACAAAAAAATTAAGAGGTTCAAATTGGGAAATTTCAATCTTAAATTGGGAAAATACAGGTCATTTTGGCATTGGGAATGGGTCCGATAATCGGACCCAAAAACGGACTTGAAAAATCCCTGAAGTCATGATACCAAACTTTAGTACTCTTTGTGGTGAATGTGTCAGGGGTCTAGAAATCCCATTTCCCGTTGCCTGGGGCAAGTGAAAAGTTAGGTCGGGAAAGTACAAAGCAAGTGTTCACTTGCCTGTGGGCAAATAGACTTGTTGAACTTTTTTTCCTCTTCATTCTGATTTCTTTCTTATCTTATTCTATAGAAAGGGTTTTAATTTTAATATTCCGAAGAATCAAGCACTTGATTTACTAAACATGCCACATTTCAACAAGTTTCAGTATAAGACCAGTGTTGAATCCAGCGCCCCCTTTGCCGGGAGGTCAAGGGGCGATCGAATTTTGCCCATTTTAACTTAATATGGGCAAAAACATACCTGCAGGTACCCCCTCTGCCCCCCCCCCCCCTTGAATCCGCCACTGAAGACCCATCCTTGGGACACGTAAATTTTAAGCCTTGAGTTGCCCGTGGCAAGTGGATTTTGAAAAAAGAAATCTAAACCCCTGTGTGTGTATGAAATACAAAAAATGTATGAAAGGCCTATGTTTTATAGTATTAAAGAAATCTGCTTTCAAAACCTCTTAATCAAAAATGCTATACAGGGTCAAGGTCAAAAGGTCACAAGGTCAAAAGTCATGGTAACAAAATGTTATGGTAAATGTGTGAATAAAATATGAAAGGCCTACCATTGATAGAATAAAAGAAATCTGTTTTCAAAACTTCTTAACTGGACGGACAGACAGATGGATAGACATACAGGGTGATTCCTTTATACATGTACCCTTAAACATTGTTTGTGGGTATAAAATGGGGTTACCATACTTGTGCTTTACAAAAACTGACAGGGTATCTCCTAGCTGTCAGAGGTGGTAAAACCGATATTTTGGACAGGGGATTTGTGGATACCCTGTCAATTTTTTGTAAAACATCAGAATTGAGTATGGTCTTACTATATGGAAGATTGCAAATACTTCTAAACAAGACTATATGAAAGTTCGCGCGCACTCTTCGATTGTTCTCCATTGTTATGACGTCATAAATTTACTTGGGCAGAAAAGGTGCCCAAATTTTGAACAATGGTTTAGGTAGGTGACTTAATGCAAAATCAGAACGGACACGCTGCACGTGCTGTATTTGCGATCTTGCGTATTCTTTAGGCTCTCATCAGCAATGAGCAAGAAATGTCTGCTTATTGGTATATTTATATAAATATTGTCTTTGGGACACAAGATGCCGTAGTAAAAACTGCAGTGAAATGAGAAATCCCTTTCAGTTTTTTCATCACTCTACCAATCAGACTGCACATTGCAAACAGAGTGCATTAGAATAAGTTTTATGTTTGGGATGAGGTTCTTGTGATTTTGTATTCAAAGACAGGACACAGAGCCAATCTGCCTGTTGATCGATATCCCCCCTGTTTTGTAACGATGAAAGGAAAACTTCATTCTCATGTGTTTGTAGTTGGATCATCGAATCATGAGCATATTTTCAATGAGGACGAGATAACTCCAGAATTGTATCAATATATATGAACGGAGGAAATTCAAGCTAACATAAATAAATCATTTATCAGAACTACATATTTACATTTAAGAGGTAGTGCAAACCACATATGTAAGTCATCAAAATGGATTTGAGAGTAAAACTACTATTTACAGGACAGAATGTGACGACTGAACTGTTGATGTGTGAAAACACGTGGTTTTGTTTACAAAACATGTAAGAATTATCGATCTCGAAAAAAAATTAACCCCCCTTTTCCCTGTTGAGAAAAGAAGCTGAAATTGCCGTATGCTATTTTTTAAAAAGGAAATAATGTACATGTAGCTTGCATACTAAGCAAATTGAAGGATGAATTTTGGCCAATGGTGTGTGGAGATAAAACATCATTCTTTACGTCATCAATCTTCCTAGCTCAGTCTCCACTCCATCTCCCTCCCAGTCCCGCAAAAATAATTGCCAGAATCTATTACAGTCAGCTGTATCCAAGACCTTCTTTCCATTACATAAGTTCATTTTGTGTCCTGAATTCAGTTACTGACATCCGTCCATTGAGCTATAACGGGTGTTGCAAGCATAAGTTGGAGGTGCTTACTCTTTCCGGGCACTTTTTTGGGACATCACTTTGGCTTGACAGATATAGATGCCATTGCTTTCTGTTCTGATAGTTACCTTCCTTTCTCTGACATTAACATCAAGACTGATAACAAGGGCGTAGGAGAAGGGGCAGCCGAGGCACATCCCCCCACTTTGAAAATGGGGGGGGGGGGGCACAACCATGTTTGTGACCCTAACTGTTCATGCAATCACAATATTTTATTATGTATTAAAATTGCTTAAAATACAGACATTTTGGCACCAGAAATCCACAATATTTCGGCCAGTTTTCAAAAATTTACAGCTCGCCAGCTCTTAGTTCACTTTCTGAATAATTTAGCTATTCTATTCATCCTATATCCATTTAGCATTATCAATGTACATGAAGACATTTAAGTCAAACTATAAAGAACATTATTAGTCGATTACATGTACTTATTAATGATAGAGGGTATGGAAAATATTTCTGATCAGTCTATATTTTGCCACTAAAAATTCAAAACTTAGAACTCCACCTGATAGATCTAAATTTATACTTGCTTAACATGTTACCCCCTACTCTTTAACCCCCCCCCCCCTTTTATAAAAGAAAAAAAATGGGATGTGCCCCTCCACTTTTTCAGTCAGAGCTACGCCATTGGATCACAAACTTGTCACTAACAAAATTTGAAAAGGACGACATGCACTGGCACATGAAACCAGAAGAGAAACACTTACAAGAGAAGAGCCTGTGGTGCAACATCGTGAACGTGGAGCTAACTTTGGACGACCATTCGCTTCATTAAAAGCAAAATAAGCTATCCAGTAAGCGGTTCGCGCATAATCCTCCTGCTTGTCAAGATATATATTGAGAGGTAGTCTCAAGACATACAGTGCATTACGGAATAGGGGGGGGGGGGGGGGGGATGGGGGTAGTCTCTTCCTGAAATAGATAAAGTTATGGGCAACTTGAAAAATATGTTGAAAAGATGGAATCGAATTGCCCTGCATATTCAAGTCTGTCAAAGCAGCAATAGTAAACCCATCAAAACAGCAATTACCAATTTATTGTAGGTTTCAAAGGTTCTTCTTTAACAATTATTATAACCACGGGTATTCGTCCCCGAAACACTATCTAGGCTCTGTTCTGGACTCGTTGGGTACCTAGACGGCTCCATGAACCCTTTTTCGATGATTGATACACCTCTTGAGAAATCTGTATCCGCCTCTGCAGTGCTTGTTAAAACGAATGGCTTTAATTCTCTTTGAGACAGTTATTAGGATAGTTTTTTCGCTCTGTCTGACTCTGAAAAGAATAAAAAACAGTGGCGGATCTAGGATTTCAGAAAAGGGGGGGCCCAAAGTTTCAGCTTGAAGAAAATTGTTCGAAGAAAAACTGACAAGCCAAAAAAAAAAAAAAAAAAAAAAAAAGAATGGTCGAAGACGAAAAATAAAAGACCTCCAAAACCTGAAGCTCAAGACTGGTGATTTTAATTAGTACGTTGGGGGGGGGGGGGGGGGGGGGGGGGGGGGGGAGGGGGGTCATTCCAACTGCATGTTGCATTTAGAAGATAGAGTTTCTTGATACGTTTACTTAAGTTTATAGGTATACTGGCGAGCGTAGCGAGCCAGAAAATTTTATGATTTGAAGTTTTCTTTTTTTTTGTGTTGGTTCAGTCATCCATACATGTATATATACATACATGTATATATAATTACCAAATGTGTTTGTTTATCTGATTCTAAGCATTTTGATTGGTCGGTCGCATTTATTGTGACTTCCGTTATGAGATGATAAAATGTCAAAATTGACCGGAACTAGTGAACGGACCAATGCTCGGACATTTTGATATGTTTTTCTCAAGTTTAATAAAATACATCAGAGAAAATGCCAATAATTTGATTTTAAGATATTGTCAAGCAGTAAAGAAACCTTTTTAACGAACTTTTTTGAAACTGGGATCAGCGCTCAAACTTTAGGAGACTCTTTAATTGGAGTACCAAAAAGATGGATATTTGACAAAATCCGTACCAATGCTCGGACACTTGGCTTTATTGCACATGATAATCAAGCAAATGAAAAACAAAAGTAATTTTTACTGAAAATGATTCAATATCTAATGGAATATTGAAATACAATCAAACATAATTCATCCAGTTCTTTGAATTCATTGTTTGAATAGAAGATGTTAACATTGCCTTCTGAACACGTGAAATTTCAAGCAGAAGCGAAAAAAGTAAGAAATTTGTTGATGAAAATGTATCAGTTTTGACTCTTGTATTTGATATCGCTAAAACATCCAAGCAATTTTTTTATGAAGAATTATCGTGACTGTCGGTCAACCCATAGAGCCAAATATACTTGGCGTCCGAGCATTGGTGGTGTCCGAGTATTGGTTCGATTAGTCTACCTTTCACACTAACGCAACAGAAATCAAGAATTGTCTAACGCATGAAATAAACAATACAAACGGTCTCAAATAATCCATTAAACAACTAGAGACAGTTCCATGTGTCGACTCGTAAACATCACAGCACAGTACTGTGAATGTTTGCATAGATTACATCGGTTGCTACGCGCATGATTTGAAAACTGCAACAAGTAAACAAGAACGGCAGTTTGTTGACGGTTTTCTTGTTTTTCTAGGGAAATTTTGATTGACCTATTAGAAATGCATGAAAAAACTTGTCCTTCATTTTTCTAAAATCATCGAATTAATCTAAGGCATGGTCCATTTGATATTCAGGGGGGGGCTTGGGTTTTTTGTCGGAGCAAGATTATTTTTTTCGCCCCGGACCGGGGCAAAATTATTTTTTTCTGGCAAAGTTGGAGCAAGGAAATTTTTTTAACAAAGTGATGCGCATATTAAGAATGTTTGTGTTTTATCAATAGATATTATTTATATTTTTACTCAAAACTCTTAATGTTAATCAATTAGTTTATTTTTATGCAAGTATTCAATTCACTTTTAAACAGAGAGATAAAAGATTTTTACAATACAATTCTCAATATTTCATATTAGGTACATGTATATAACATGTATAAGAGGGTCTTAGGGGAAGGTCTCCTAGACAATTTTTTAAATGAGACTAAGAATTGTAAATTGGTGAATAACTGAAGTTCTCCTTCCAAGCTTAAAAGAACATGACTCTATGGGATACAAAAAAAAAATGTACATGCAACATGTATTAACAGCAATACATAAATATTGATAATTTGGTAATATATTTAAGCTTTTAAGGAAGCCCTTTTTCATTCACTTACATGTATAACTTTTGATATCTTCAAATATCCGAACTTAAAATGCTATTAGTAAATAATGTTTTGATAGAAAAGTATGGCGAGCGAAGCGAGCCAAAAATTTTTGATACAATTTGAAAACTGCGGCGAGCGAAGCGAGCCGGAAAATTTTCAAGAATTTTAGCGAAATTTTATGGTAATTCTTCAAATTCGGATTATTTGTAAGAGCAAGATTATTTTTTTCTGTCACACCGTAAGCAAATTAATTTTTTTCATCAAAATTGAGAGCAAAATTATTTTTTTCGAAAAAAACCCAAGCCCCCCCCCCAGAATATCAAATGGACCGTGCCTAATACACATGGATATACAACATGTAGGATGAATAAATTTGAAAGTACTGAAACAAAAGCTACGCAATCGCGACTTACCAAACTTGTCATGCCGATTTCGTTCTGATTCCTAAGAAATAATTTACAGCTGATATTCCGATACCTGTAGATCTTAACAACGTGTTTTTTCTTCACACATAAGATCTACAGGTACAAGAAATGCTGTCTGAGAGTACGTATAAATCCCAACACAAATATGCTTCATGTTCTACTTTCAACTGTCATGTCTGCTGCCTTCGATAAACAACGCGTCACAAATTACGTCATTACAGTACAGCAGTAAGTGCAAATAGGTAAAACATGCTGAGGTTCTCAAGGGGGAAATGCTTTTTTTTTCAGATTAAATGTCGGCTTGCTTTTTTTCCTCTCGAATATTTTTGTTGTTAGGGAACTAGTTCGTACCAGTTTAATATTTTCATACGCCTCGTACTCAATCGTTTATTTTCCTTAGAATTTGTACGAATTCGGAATAAATTAATATGTTTGGTAATTATAAGTATTGAATATTTATTTTTGCCATTTTATTGGATGATGAAATGTCAGTTGTCGTATCACAAATTTTGCGTAAAACCGCTTCGCTACGCTACGCGGTTTTACACAATTTGTGATACGACAACTGACATTTCATCATCCAATAAAATGGCAAAAATAAACATTCAATTCTTAAATATTATTCTAAATTGGCGAGCGGAGCGAGCCGGGAAATTTTTTGAATAGATGGTTACATTTTGTCATAAGATTACAATATCTCTCTCATTTTCCATTCTCTATTTTTGTTTGACCAATAGCTGATTTTCCAATAGATTCATAAGGCGGACAGACACCAGACATCACAAAATTTGGCGATATTTTCATTGTGACGTCAAAATAGAAAGCATGACAACACATCAAGGTGCTTCAAGACAGTGCGATCAGATGTGACGTCACAATTGAAAATTTTGCCAAATGATGTGATGTCTGGCGTCTGTACATATAAAATCAAGGTTTAAAACGGTCATAGATATTTTCTGGAAAATGGACTATTGGGGAAGGTTGGGAAGATTAGGGCATTGCAACCCCTCTATCCACCTGTTTAAACTGGTTAGATCGGCCCATGAAAATGAAGCATTTGGTAATTATTCAAGTGTTAATTTAATTTTGAATTTTGTATATGTTTTAAACATATGAATCCGTTCAAACACGATGACAAAGAAAGTTCAAGACAAAGTGAAGACGAAAAAATAGACAGCTAATAAAAATGAAGTGTGGCGTGCGAAGCGAGCCGAAAATTTCCCCAAAAGTAAAGAGATTAAGCATAAAAAGAGTATTCTGAATCAATAACTTTGGGTGAAAAGGGGGGGGGGGGGGGGGCGGGCCCCCTGAGCCCCCCTCTAAATCCGCCACTGAAAAATGTACGAAATTGCATTTATTGTTTTGGATTCAAAGTGACACTTTTACATACATGCATATTGATAAATCACGGATAATCTTGTTAACCAAGATATATAAACGTTCTTCAAATGATCAAACAGTTCTCGCTCAAACTTTGAACCCCCCACTCTAGGGATGAAGGACTTCCTTTGACAAACCCAGATAATATAAGCATGGTCAAAGATGTTCATCAAGGTCAAAGAGTACACGATGCTGATAAATTGACTAGTCCTACACATTTCAACGAAACGTCACCAAAATAGGTAATTTACTGACTCTTAACGAATTTAATAACTGCTTGTGGAGACAATCGAACACGCTCTTCTTAAAATGGGATTTCAGGAAATGAGTTTTCCTCTACAAGGCGTAGATTTATAGGTCAAACATCTAATCTAGGCTCTTAGAAACGACACATTAAGCACATTTCTCTCCGTCCTGGGCAGATGTTTTAGACAGCTTGTCAAGGAATCAATGCATCTTACAGTAATTCATTGCAAAGATATTCGACGACGCAAGATGAAATGCGGAGAAATTAGTCAATATGAAGTGAAAGACAGAGTCTGCAAGTCAGGCAAACCATTTATAACTATAAAAAAGAAGTGTCATTTGTCAAACTTTATTAAAATATCCTTAGGAGAAGAGGTATTTTATATGAATTCTTACCGACATTTCATTTCTTTGCAGCTTCCTTGTGCAATTAATGACCCAAGTAAAGAGCCTTTAAGAATATGCCTTATATCAGTTCCATGATAGTGGATGAAACCATCAGAAGAAATAAGTTATAAAGGAAAGTAGGGGATCTCCAACAACACTCGGTGGCAGCGCCCAGAGCAAAACCCCAAATCACCCAATGCAAAAATACAGAGCAGACACGCACAGAAAGAGACGCAAAAGGTACAAGGAACACCAAAATCACATAGAAACATCAAACACAATGACTGCTCGTAAACCAACCTATCGGCAATCGGTGCGACTGAGGACAGCCATCGGTCACGTCAGTAGCAGACGGTGTAGTTGTCCGGATTACGAGCGCACAACCCTCCACCTTTTCCCATTACCCACAATTCATATTTTTTTTCGGATGGTGAATTCTCCGATTTGAATTTAGATATTTCAGAACTTCCATGTCATACTTGACAACCCCCCTCCCTAAAAAAAACTCGTTACGGTGATCACAGCGGAACACACACATACAAGATATATCAACAAACAACAGACACAATGCAAAACATGAACAACCACATAGATAAAACGGCTAGAGATGACGAGACAGGGGAACACTTGTAAACGCACAAAGAAATATACACGTGAAAGAAAATTGGGGGAAACAAGTTTTTGATATTGTGGCCACACTGATGCAAATTTACACTGTCTTTATATGCTTTGAGACATTCGTGTACAAGATGAGTATACACTATAGGGGACAGGGTGATGACGTGTCTGGATGTGGTAAGGCGGCTATCACGAAAGTCTGGACGATGATAAATTGGAAATGTGTATCTGCTTCAATATTGAGACGAAAGCTGCAAGTCTCACTTCCGAGTCCCTAGTCGTTTACCTACATTCATGTGCGTAGTAATTCTTGTTTCTCTTGTACTTCAAAAGACAACACAAATATTTAAATACAATTTGCTTGAAAACAATTTCATTCTTCAATTGCACATAACTTAATTGTAAAGGACACGAATTTAAGTCTTACATTTACATGTACTAAAGTGTACGTTGTGCAATTGTGGCATTTCTATATATATGCATGACATGGTTGTGACATTTCTATATATGCATGTCATGGTTTATATAAAACTTTGAATGAAAGAAAAGGTCCAACCCATCACTAACACTCTGGACAGCATGTCTACATTCACACTTGGCCTACATTTATTAATATGATGTAGATTATATCTATATTCTACACTTATCCCAGCAAAAGATGGATCCATTTAAGAAGTCGTTCTAGCGTGTCATGACGGATCATCAATCCCCTTTGAATTTTGATTATATATATATGAATCTCTCAATCTAAAATATAAGCAAAATTTTAATTGTTTGTTGACCGTGACGACTTTATGCTCCATTTTCTGAAACTTTAAAAAGTTTTCAATGTTAAAGAGACAACGGGACGATTAAACTTGTTTGATACTTTTGCCACGAATCTATTTGAAAGCGACATTTCGAAATCTTAAAATAACAAAAGAATTTTTAAAGTTCGAACTCATTTGAATAGGAAACCTTAAATACGAAGAAGAAATATTTTTGTAAGAAACTTATAGATGTCGTTGTGCATACAAAATCATTCAAAATGGCTGCAAGTTAAAAATTCGGACACAAAACTAACAAGTCGAACACTAATTAACAAGTGTCCGTTTACTCTTCATCCTCTCATCTTGAATAATGATACTGCAAATGTGCAGTTGGAAGATATTTAAGTAGTGAATCCGTGGACTTTTCGCAAAATGGAAAGGTGTGAATAAAAGAACAGTTTGTTGCCTCAACTAGGGAAGAGCAAAGAGAATGTTGGCAGCAAGTGCAAACCAGTGTTTTAATACATTTGAAGATAGCAATGCAAATCCGTTAAGAACACCAAGAACTGGCCGGAGAAACAAAGTAAGTAAAATATTAACCCTCCCAAACTTTCCAATAATCTTATGCATCTGTTACTTAATTGACACTGCATCTAACTTACTGGAATATTATTCTGTATGGAATACGCCGTTAAGTTGCATCCTTGATTAATACATGTATTGCAAGCCACCAGAAGAATGCCAAATATTAGAAGGACTCACTAGAAATATAGATTCTCTACCTTTATTCAACATTGCATAGAAAATTCGATTTTAAACATTCATACGGTTAAAGTTATGTAAAGGAATCTTTCGATCATTCATCTAAGTAACATCAAATCATTATTATAGTCCATTGCATGATTAGATAATAAATTACCACTTTTATTTTGGGACCACACCCCATTCATTACCGATAACAATAACAAATGATAATGCGTGCAGTCCATATAGGGTCACTGAAATGCCATTTCGGACCATGCATTTATAAAATGCCTACGAAGATCTACTAAGTGTCTTATAGATGGCTTTTTCAAAAGGTCCTAAAACCTTTCCGTCGAATGAATGTGAAAACGTTATAAGAAAGAATAACGAACGTTGACATCTTCCTTTGTCCCTTGTGTGTCTCTTTTTGTGCATGTCAACTGGGTGATTCCTTGCCTCGGGTACTACAACCGAGTTATGTTGGAGATCACTTCCTTTGCTTTTATTATAAAGCTCTAGGTCAAGATGATACCCTTTACTTTCACATTCATCTAACCTCCAATTTTTCCACTAATGTTGACATTGTATTTCAAAATCAATAAACAAACGATCTTCAATCGCCAGTAAAACTTCGAAATATTTGCCCACTTTTAAAGGAGGATTATTCGCCAATTTTCTGTTTATGAAAAAAAGAAAAGATTTTTAAAATTTGAATTTTCGTCCATAAATATAATGTATGAATACGTTATTTGTCTTTAAACAGGAAGTTTCTTCTAGAAAATCCTTGAAAAAAGAGAGAGAACGAAAAAAAAAAAGAAAAAAGAAAGGTGCATGGATGCTTCCATTTTTTGCTTTCAACCTTTGATTAAACTGTATTCGTATGCTCCTTTGTAGGTCTGCATAAAACGTAAGTCATGCACAATGTATAACTTCAACCATACAGGCTCTGCATGGTCGATATGCACATTTGCAACTATAGGAAAACAGTGTTAGTGTATTTTGTGTATTCTCCACAATATGTTTTATTCATCATCATCATCATCATCATCATCATCATCATCATCATCATCATCATCATCATCATCATCATCATCAAATAATTACCTATCAGTTATTCAGTCTCAAAGTCGAGAAGGTAAGGCAATATCAGTAGAATTTCCATTGGAACGGTTGCAAACCTAGGAATGAAGTTATACCAGATGCCCGGGGAGAGTCAGCGTCTCCTGATTGCATGCAACACCGGTCGCAACAGCTCCATAAAAAACTAGTCAAATTCGGTGATTGTCTCGATGCACATATTGATGTGCATATCAGGTAAATATTGTTTTGTTTGGTGATGATGACAGTCATTTAGTCACAATCCAGAATGTCACCGATAATTCAGGAAAGGGGGACCTGACATGCTTTTATTATATTCCCGTAGCGACCGAGGAGCTTCCTCAGTGATGATTTTAGCCGCTGTGTAATAAAACCTTGAACACGTAGCTTAATTGCAAGCTGTCTGGCTTGAACGATGAAATCCTCATATTTGGAACATGCCCTGGCATACCGTATCAGCTGAGAGAGAGAAAAAAAAACATAAGCAGGAGAAGACAGAATTTTGCTACTCACGAAAGGGAAGTTCGTTATGTGGAAGTTGAAAAATGATGTCACACACATAGCAATGTTATAAAAGTATTCAAGAAAATACGAAATCTAAAAAAGGAGCCCATAGCACAAAAGCAAAAATAGTACAAAAGGGAAGGAAAAAAAAAGGTCAGGCGACTTTTTCTCTTACATGCAATGTGTATATCTCGCTATTTATCTTTTTAAACTATCAAAACTATTTTAAAAGAGTAAAATATTTATCTAACAGCCAAGGCGCACAATGTTGCGTAAAGAATTACATTTGGAATATATTTTAAATGTTGCGTAAAGAATTACATTTGGAATATATTTTAACAAAGCCTTTCCCTTTAAAGACAATTTTGTATTCCAAGCCTTCGAAAGTTCAATGATTTAACAGATTATATCAAGTAGATTTCGACTTTCAAAAGACAGTTTCTTCACAATTCCACAACTCCTTCTTTTATGTTTCATGTTTCTATGTTGTAAGTTGGTGTTCCTTGTCCCTTTTGCGTCTCTTTCTGTGGGTATCTGTTCTGTGTTTTTGCATGGGTGTTTTGGGATTTTGCTGTGGGTGCTGCAACCTAGTGTTGTTGGAGATCCCCTCCTTTCTTTCAAAGAGAATTAGCGATAGGGCATTAAGAAGCTATTTATTGGTCTTTCTCTTAATTCCTTTTATAACTCATCCATTTCATCTAAGAAATGTTTTCTGCATGCTCTTTATACTGAGAACGACTGCAACCTTGCGTTTTATCAATAATGATCAAATTCTCATAGAGGCAATTTGACTATTGTCAGTAGCATCGACTTGATTTATTTAGAGAAATGATAAATGGAAATAAGTAGAATATCATTCTAAGAAATTGAATGTAACCAGGCATGCATCGCCATTACACAGAGACAAATTCAACATGAAATATGCGATAGGACAATGAAAAGTTTTAAACCTTGTTATCCATCAAAGAAAAGATTTATTTCAATTAATTTCTTGAGTTTTCTTCTGCTTTTATTATATAATCCCAAAATGCGAATGGTTTTGATAAATAACATGGAATTATTCATTGGTTAGTTCAACGAATCAAGCAGAAAAAAATGTTATGCCACTAGAAAATTAAATTTGGTAAGAAAAAATTCCTTTGCAGAGAGAACAGGAATGCACTTTTATCAATGATGATGATAATCAAGAAAATTACTATCACGATGAATGGCTTAAGGATCAATGGAATAGCATTTATCATTTTTAGCGTACATCTATTTCTTTATCGAATTTATTTGGGATGGCACTACTTAATTTTAAAAACTATTTTTGGTCATTCCGTGGCCAATGAGCGAAACTTTGCGTAACGTTAGTTTAACACTATGACAGAAATTGGGTTGGGCTTTGGGCGTCCTTTTTGGTCCTATCTGCTTGGATACTAGACTTGTACTTGCAATGGATATGTAACATGGTTCATGCGGTGTGTAAAAAAATGTACAGCGCATTTTGGCAGCGCCGCCTACAATGCATTCTGTAATGTCTTCCTCAATAGACCTTCTTCATATTACCGTTAGACTTGCATTTTAGACACTCCAAGACCCGACATCACTACTTTTGACGTTATTTCTATTATGACGTCATAACTCAGATACGATGTCACAGTTAAAAGTTACGTCAAATGTTGTCATGCCGGGTCTTAGGATGTGTAAAATACAAGTTAACTGCGGTAATATGAAAATCGTCTAATGCACTGGAAATGGAGCTGTGTCATTGTCTCCGTCTGTTTGTCCTATTTTCTTTTCGCATGAGAAAGTTCTGTTTGGTATTTTTTCCCCAAATTCGTAAGTCTCTCGATTGTGCTCTTTGGAATATGGTTTTGGCTTTTATGTTTGACTTTCATTCAATATTGGTAATTATGGTAAAACAAGAAACATCTTGAATCATCTTGAATCATTTCTTCTACGTATAGTCAGGAGGTTTTTGAGATAATTTCACAAACGTAATGTACCTGACAGTATATATTTCTTTGGTCTCAAGTGTAACTGAGTTCGTTTTATACTATGAATTAGGGGATAAACGTACTGTGTTTTGTGGTTCCGACAGGTATATGTTGGATATACTGTTGGAAACGCAGTTATACCGTCGGGGCTTGTCCAACAGTATATCCAACATATACCTGTCGAAACCACAAAACAAAGTACGTTTATCCCTATTCTAATTCATGTGACATATTTTAACCTTTTATACCCCTCAGAGGGTCTCATTTATCGCTTTAGAGGCGACGTTGCTACGGAGGACTAACAACGACCAACAGAAAGTATTGCGCTGCAAAATATGAAATACAACTGCTTCGTATTTATTACAATGGCGAAACATCAAAGTGTAATCAATAATAAACTTACTTGCTCTGTTGTTTACATGTAGAGAACGCCATTAACAAGCTCATACCTTATTTTACGTCACAGTATGACGTCACAGGAGCGAAGAACAATGGGACGCATGACGTCATACGCAAAAAGTGCGCTAAAGCTTGTAACGTGCAAATTGACGCAGGAATACATTTTAAAGTATGTCAAGTGAGTCGGTTTGCGGCATGTATATCGTCGTTATACATGCTTGTAGAAATCCTGTGAACCAATGAGAATGCGTGAAACAAATAGAATGAATTAGAATTAAAATCATACGACATTTACGTATGATAAGAATTCAATTATATATATAAAAAAATATATGAATTTATCATTATTGAAATCTGTTATGTTTAAGGTTCCGGTATTTCCAGTATACCACCATTAATTTCATTTTTCCATTCCGGTTTTCATTTTCATTCCAGTTTACCACATTTAAGTTCATTATAATGGAGTTAAACGAAATACAAATTTCTTCTTCAAGATTGGAGGAAAACATTTCGGACCTTGAGACAAATGGAATGCTCACATAACCAATTCTAAAAATTATATTGCCCGACCGATTATCAACTAGGGTTAAGTACCCGAAACGCGCATGTCTGGTCCATGCTGCAAATTCATCTGTTCTTCAATGCTATTGAATTTGAAGACGTTTAACATTTGTACACTTGGTGTATGGCACAAGCTTACATACTTTCAAAGGCTCCCTTTACGATTCTTGTACGTGAAAGCTTACTTTCTGATGATGCACCTTAGAAAATATAATACTCTTTTAACAGGTAAGTCAGTTAACACAGAGAAAAGAAGTCATACCTATATTGTCGCTAGAGTGAATTAGATAACCATAGATCTTGATTAACAAGACATATATGAAGAATGACCATCTAAAACATGTAATTTTGATGGTCTTTAAGTTTGGCTTACGTGTGCTTTACTTCTGGAGGTAGTTCTCAGACTTGCAGGGTAGTTAATCTCTACTGCATTGGTCTCCCCTTTTTGTGTGTTGACTTTTATGTTGTTGTTTTTTTTTTGATTTTTTTTCCTTGCTTGGTTTATTGCTCCTCTTGATCGATGTGGGTGTTCTCATCTGTTTCGTTATCTCTGGCTGTTTGTTGGCGTGCTTCTTTTGGGTGTTGTCCGTTGTTTGTTTCGGCAGTACTTTCCGCTCTGGTGACGGCTATGTGATCATGTTGGAGACATATATCCTATCGTTATGATTTGAAGCACCATATTCGCATTTCAACAAATAATGTATCATCAGTTATGCTTGAGGTCGAAAGAGAGGAAATCAGAATAGTGAATATGAGAAGAGCGAAATACTAAAATGACCTTTCGTGTATGAAATGGGGCCAGTTAAGGTTAGAGCTATCTCAAGTGATGCTATTGAATTTGAAGACGTTGAACGCATAAAAGATATTCAAGTTAAAATAGTCGGTATTTGTCAGAATTATAAGAAAATGGGAATAGTTGATAACCAGAAGTATTCCATGAAGGCGTGCATACTCTCCCTGACTTTGACGGTTTATATGTATACATGTATGTAGTGAATGAGCAAATTTAAGTTGCGCCGACTTGTTAGATGATGATAAAACATTACTTTGACATTGTTTTCATAAAAATACAAACTGTCTGTTTTCCCACGTCAATCGTCAGATTAAATACAAAATGTATCATTATCAATTTCAGTGAACCTTTCACTGTGTTAAAAAAAAAAGGAAGGATCTCCAGCATGACCACCCTGCACACACCCAGGGATACAAACCCACATGAAAGTGAAAAAGATGAAAAAAAGACTTCAGACAAAACTACAAACCGCAATATACACTAAAACACCATACAAAGCAATCGAAACAGACGTACAGAAACATCAAACATTAATGGCAACACATAAAAGAAAGAAAGGAGAGAACAATGTGTATCCGGCGCCGACTTTGGACGGACATCTGCTATTAGCAAATGGTGTGTATATCCGGATTACTTGCGCAAAGCTCTCCCACTTATCCGGATACACAGAGGTCTCCATAGACACACAATTTTTATATAAACATAAATCATAACATTACAAACTAGATAGTTAAACGCAGCGGCCTTTTGTACCACAGGTAATGTACAAGTTATTGTAAAAATCTATACGAAATGATTATAATTTTTTATATGTTTTAATTAAAGATACGATATGCACAGAAAAGCCTTATGTTATCTGATGAAACAAAACACATGAAACATGAAAAGCATTTTCAATGTTAAACTTTCTCAAATTCAATTAAGTCAGACGCCCACCCCACAATGCTAGCTTAAACTAACTGGGATGTATCACTGGGTTGGGTGCACCCCCCCCCCCTTGATCCTCCAAAACCGGCCTAACTTTGTAGCATTTTTTGCGCTCTTTCAGATGAAAATTTGTCTCATGGAAATTTCCATTGCAAAAGTGGTGTTTTTTGGGAAAAACATGTTTTTTAAGTCAAAAATCACTGAAAATAGGAAAAAAATTATAACTTTTATATGGTTGATGTTTTTAGAAATCGAAAAGTGTCAATATATAGTATTTTTGATGCTCTTTCAGATGAAATAAGTTGCAAGTTCCAATTCCTATTTTTACTGTGTGTTTTGGGGTAAAAAAGTCGAATTTTTGCTAAAATTCACAGAAATTTGAGGAAATTTTAATTTATTCCTGCTTCTCAGCTCCTCAATATTGCGTATGATCGTTCAATGATGATTTAAAAAACATCTTTAAAGTCTCCTCTTTCAAATGACATATATTTTATATTCTTATTTTTTGCAAAATCCTCGAAATTAATTATTTTATACAGAAACCTGTATTTTCAATCAAAAATCTCAGATTTCTGTATATTTATTTAAAGAACCCTTATTTGTTATGAAAGCAATGATTGAAAGCTATTTTCTAGTGTAACTTTTCACACTCTATCAGATTATATATGTTTTACTAACATTTCATTCAAAATCATAGTGTTTTTTGGGAAAAACGTATTTTTTCATTTAAAAATAGCTGATTTCTGGAGAACATTTATTGAACCTATAAAAGTTCTTGAAATGATAGCAGGAATGTATTTTGAACTGTAATTATTTAGGTTCACTTATAAATTTCATGTATGAAACATAAAAGGTATATTTTCTACATAATTTTGGGGCAAAATGTCTGTTTTTTGTCTAAAAATTACAGATTTCTGGAGAAATTTTATTAATTCATTTTCTTTGCTAAAACTATACATTTAAAGCTATTATCATTATGGAAAGTAATCATCTTGTCAGATGATTGTGAAATTAAATGTAATAATTAATTAAAACCATCATTTTGGGGTAAAATATGCATTTTTTATGCAAAAACCACTTATTTTGTGAAAATAAGTACTAGCTCTTTTAATTTGCCTAAATTGATATGTTTTAGCTTTGATATTATGCTTTTTCTTATTATAAATGGATAGGAATGTTATTTGATAACTGAATTTAATTTAAATTTTATTTTGGGGCAAAAAAACTTATTTATGTGAAAATTTCACTTATTTCTGTGAATATTTTTTAAAATTTATATTTTTTATTTAATCAACACTGAAGAGGTTTCATATGATTAGATGGCATAAATGTGATCAAGTTTAATTAGTTAGAAGATATTTCTTTGATTATCTTTCTATTTTGGGTGGAAAATCTCGATTTTTATCTAAAAATCGCTAATTTCTGGAAAATCCTTATTACTATGAAATCAGACGTTATTATTTATATTCAAAAGAGTTCCTGGGTATATCATAGTTTGTCCTTGTTAGTCATATGCATTTGACATATCCTCTGTTAATTTAATTGATATTTTGGGGCAAAAAATCTAATTTATGTACAAAATTCACTTATTTCTGTGAAAATTGTTTTAAATCTATATTTTTTATTCAATCAAAGCTGGAGAGGTTTCATATAATTGGATGGCAGAAAAGTGATCAAGTTTAATGAATGAGAAGAGATTTCTATGATTATCTTACTTTTTTGGGTGGAAAATCTCAATTTTTATTTTAAAACCACTGATTCCTGGAAAACCCTTATTACTATGAAATGTGTCGTTATTATTTATATTCTAAAGTGTTCCTGGGTATATCATAATTTGTCCTTGTACGTCATATGTTTTTGAAGTATCCTCTGTTTAACTAATTGGTATTTTGAGGCAAAAAAATATGTTTTTTATTAATTATATATAGCCTATATCAAGAAACTTACTATAGAAAGTCTCATATTTCAAACTATGATTATTATTCTCTGTATTTCCTATTTAACTGAAATATAAGACTTTCAATAGTAAGTTTCTTGATATAGGCTATATATTCATATTAGACATATTTTTTTGCCCCAAAATACCAATTAAATTAACAAAGGATACTTCAAAAACATATGACGTACAAGGACAAACTATGATATATCCATGAACACTTTAGAATATAAATAATAACGACACATTTCATAGTAATAAGGATTTTCCAGAAATCAGCGGTTTTTAAATAAAAATTGAGATTTTCCACCCAAAAAGCAGGATTATCAAAGAAATCTCTTCTAACTCATTAAACTTGATCACTTTGATGCCATCCAATTATATGAAACCTCTCCAGCTTTGATTGAATAAAAAATATAGATTTAAAACAATTTTCACAGAAATAAGTGAATTTTGTATATAAATTAGATTTTTTGCCCCAAAATATCAATTAAATTAACAGAGGATATGTCAAATGCATATGACTAACAAGGACAAACTATGATATACCCAGGAACTCTTTTGAATATAAATAATAACGTCTGATTTCATAGTAATAAGGATTTTCCAGAAATTAGCGATTTTTAGATAAAAATCGAGATTTTCCACCCAAAATAGAAAGATAATCAAAGAAATATCTTCTAACTAATTAAACTTGATCACATTTATGCCATCTAATCATATGAAACCTCTTCAGTGTTGATTAAATAAAAAATATAAATTTTAAAAAATATTCACAGAAATAAGTGAAATTTTCACATAAATAAGTTTTTTTGCCCCAAAATAAAATGTAAATTAAATTTCAGTTATCAAATAACATTCCTATCCATTTATAATAAGAAAAAGCATAATATCAAAGCTAAAACATATCAATTTAGGCAAATTAAAAGAGCTAGTACTTATTTTCACAAAATAAGTGGTTTTTGCATAAAAAATGCATATTTTACCCCAAAATGATGGTTTTAATTAATTATTACATTTAATTTCACAATCATCTGACAAGATGATTACTTTCCATAATGATAATAGCTTTAAATGTATAGTTTTAGCAAAGAAAATGAATTAATAAAATTTTTCCAGAAATCTGTAATTTTTAGACAAAAAACAGACATTTTACCCCAAAATTATGTAGAAAATATACCTTTTATGTTTCATACATGTAATTTATGAGTGAACCTAAATAATTACAGTTCAAAATACATTCCTGTTATCATTTTATGAACTTTTATAGATTCAATAAATATTCTCCAGAAATCAGCTATTTTTAAATGAAAAAATACGTTTTTTTCCCAAAAAACACTATGATTTTGAATGAAATGTTAGTAAAACATATATAATCTGATAGAGTGTGTTAAGTTACACTAGAAAATAGCTTTCAATCATTGCTTTCATAACAAATAAGGGTTCTTTAAATAAATATACAGAAATCTGAGATTTCTGATTGAAAATACAGGTTTCTGTATAAAATAATTAATTTCGAGGATTTTGCAAAAAAATAAGAATATAAAATATATTTCATTTGAAAGAGGAGACTTTAAAGATGTTTTTTAAATCATCATTGAACGATCATACGCAATATTGAGGAGCTGAGAAGCAGGAATAAATTAAAATTTCCTCAAATTTCTGTGAATTTTAGCAAAAATTCGACTTTTTTACCCCAAAACACACAGTAAAAATAGGAATTGGAACTTGCAACTTATTTCATCTGAAAGAGCATCAAAAATACTATATATTGACACTTTTCGATTTCTAAAAACATCAACCATATAAAAGTCATAATTTTTTTCCTATTTTCAGTGATTTTTGACTTAAAAAACATGTTTTTCCCAAAAAACACCACTTTTGCAATGGAAATTTCCATGAGACAAATTTTCATCTGAAAGAGCGCAAAAAATGCTACAAAGTTAGGCCGGTTTTGGAGGATCAAGGGGGGGGGTGCACCCAACCCAGTGATACATCCCAGACTAAAAAGAAAATTAAGCCTCTTTGCATGTCTTCAGCCTTGATCACAACCCATCGTACGTGAAAGTTCGTGCTGTCTACGTGCAAAAACATGGGGGAACTTTTTGTTTCGAATATTAAAATCTCAATTATGACACACTCTTTTCTTATTCTTGCCACTTCCTACCCTACGTTTTCAGAAAACCGAAGCAACTCCCCAAAACACACCTGACCAAATCACACGCATGCCGGATAAGATGACAACAGCTTTACCAAACACTCTAAACATATCAATTCACACAGAACAAAGCATCATGGTCAATTCATTATGATTAGAATTCAACGTTGTATACTATACATGTAGTCAATGCGTATTACCTCTTTTCTTGTATGGTTTTTATTTCCTATAATTTTCCCCTCATCTGTTGTCACATATATATATATATATTTAACGTACTGCCTACACAATTATGTTTCTAATATTGATATAACATACATGTACTGCAATAATATTGTACAACATTTTCTGATACATTTATCATCCACAGCTCTGAGTAGTTAGTATAGACCAGTTATACATGTAAGTAGATCAAATAGAATGCACCATTGCACCATTGATATTTCTGTGTATTCAGGTTCCCTTTATGGGATAGAGAGACTGCTTCGTTTGCAGAATGTTATAATAGAAATATGCCGTGGCTTTAGTGGAATGTTCTTACAAGTATCACATGTTGCTATAGAGATAATTTTGAATTAAGTTTTATGGATATGGTTGGGTGCAGGGCTTGAACTTCTTGTTATATCTCAATAATGTTTCTCTATTTGTTTTAAGTTGAATGTTTATCATCAAGAGATATCATTTTACACTTTTGAACACGATGAATTCAAAAGCTCTAGCGCGTTAGGTGGTTATATTCATTGGTAATTTGGTGTCATTTATACATACACGATACCTATTAAATGTAAAACGTCTTAAAATACATTAGCCTCATTCAAGAACAGATAAATTTACAGCATGGACCAGACATGCATGTTTCGGTTAGATAACCCTTGGCCTCGTCAGTGATCCTCAATCCAAACAATGAAATATGGCCAAAATCAATGGAAATTATGTCCTAAATATACCGAAAAAAAGTAGCAAGATGGCTGGGATATGATGTTACAGGACCCAGGTTTCAGTTTGAGAAAATTTTGTAAACGAAAATTTTCGAATGAAGCAAATTATTCTTAAATAGTCATTGCAGTGGTTATGTTCTTATAGCTTCATTTAAAATCTTGCCTTGTTTTGCGTCTTATTATATTATGGTTTTCAAAAAAAGCTGCTGTTATGGTTATCGATTGTTTTTGTGTAGGGTTTGACGTTGTAATTGCAGCCATTGAAAAGATAAAATGTATATTCCATTGGTGTTAAACAATAAGTTGCGATCAATAATTACTTTCATGACTTATTGAGATTGTCGCCAGGATCTTCTTTAACTTATTTTTGAATTTTAACTTAAAGGATGTGTATATATAAATGAATCCACCTTATCAACAGCGATTCTGTGTTAAAGAAGGTTCAATGAACACTTTGGAAGGTCACCTTGCTAGAGATATTCTAGATATCTGGTCCATGCTGCTAATTTAACTGTTCTTAAATGATGCTATTGAATTTGAAGACGTTTATGCATGGAATTGGATCGTCTACAATCATTTATCAGACTTTTTTTCCAATTTCTTAGCCTGTTTCTGTGCTACAAAATTGTAAAATATTATGTATATAAAGTATTTTGTCTATTTTGGTTAAATTATCGGTTTGTTGTAAATGATTTTGCACTGAAATGTATACAAAGATGTCGTGAAGTCTATATTAGTATTAGAAATTAACTTTATCTCTGCTTTTGGACTGTTAGGTATAGATTTGGAACACGTCTTCAAATTCCAGCATTGACCAGACATGCACGTTTCGGGTACTTAACCCTCGTCGGTGATTTTCAATCTAAATAATGTAATAACTTTTATACTGATGCTCTGTATCCCGGTATCCTTATTCGAGATGAATGACGTTGTTCTAGAGTCGCCGTGTTTTATATGAGTTGATCATAACTGTATACTGGTTAGTTCGCTCTTAACTTCTAATCTTTTAAGTATGAAAGGGTTTATCTTGGCCGTTTTAAATGTGTTAAAATAATGAAGATCAAAGTCTTTTTATTCTCTAATTGTTTGTGGAGGATGGAAACTTCGACCAAATGAGGTAAAATCTTTTGAAAATTTCACTAAACAGCTGCTGCCTTATATAGGTACTGACGTCATTAGGTATAGATGAGATCCTTAAGATACAAATGATTATGTAATATTTCAATTAAGTTCCGTTTTCCGTTTTAGGAATTGGTTCGACAAAATAGTAATTTTCGATACGGAGCATGCTTATTTATTGAAAAAAAGAAGAATCAGTCCCGAGTGCTGCTGATTATATCTATCTTTTAACATTCATACAACCTTGGAAGACCGACATCTTTTGTTAGACGTTGAAAACAGATGTTCTAGATGAATATAGTAAAGAATTTAGGCATCGTATTACCAATGTAACAGATTGTCAATTAAAGGTTTTATGACTTAATTCAAGGAGGTCTATGGCAAAAAAATATTTTTGTTAACACATCTATTACATTAGAGAAATTATGTTTCGATGCAAATCATTGCTCCCTAACAATATAGATAGGGATTAACATATTGATTTATAGGGAAGTTAATTGTTGGTATATAGGCGTTATTTAGTTTATCTATTGTTGAATAACCACATCTATTAATACACGGGGATTCAGAGTAAGATTCTGGGATGATTTGTTATTTGTTTGCGTGCCTTAAAAATGAGTAATTTCATACAAATTGATTTGATTTATGATACCTTCTTTATATTCAAATTCTTTTGAAATTTTGTTGTTCAACAAGTTTTTTTTTGGAGGGTATGAAGTAAACAACAACAACGACAACAACAACAACAAGAAAGATCTTTTCTGATGAAGAAAACGAATCAGACCCAAACATTTTTCTAATAAACAAAAAGCGAATGAAACCAATAATAAAAAGTACTACTGAGCAGAGCACCTTGCAATTGCAAAACAAGAACAACAACAACAGCAGCAGCAGCAACAACAACAACAACAACAACAACAACAACAACAACACACAACCGTAGAGAACGAGGCAACCGAGACCACACTAAGCAAGCAAAGATACCATCATACCAAACACCTGATCTCATCATTTCGGTTTCATTTTAGCTGCTTTACAGGAAGTTTCATTTTGTATTTTTTATTATTGGTATGCCAAATGATTATAACTTTTGGATCCTGAATTTAGTTTTGAAAATATCTCATTGATATAACATAAAACAATAAAAATGTCCTGATTTTGGGTTTTAGTATTACTCATTGATATAACATAAAACAATAAAAATGTCCTGATTTTGGGTTTTAGTATTACTCATTGATATAGCATATAACAATAAAAATGTCCTGATTTTGGGTTTGAGTATTACTCATTGATATAGCATACAACAATAAAAATGTCCTGATTTTGGGTTTGAGTATTACTCATTGATATAGCATACAACATAAAAGGTCCTGATTTTGGGTTTGAGTATTACTCATTGATACAGCATACAACATAAAACATTTAGGTTCGAGTATTTCTCATTAATATAGCATACAACATAAAAAAGGTCCTGATTTTGGGTTTGAGTATTTCTCATTTATATAGTATACAAAACAATAAGGTCCTGATTTTGGGTTTGAGTATGTCTTATTGATATAGCTTACAACATAAAAAAGTCCTGATTTTGAGTTTGAGTAAATATTACTCATTGATATAGCATACAACATAAAAAAGTCCTGATTTTGGGTTTGAGATATTAATACCACATAAAAGGTCTACCAATATTCACAAGGAGCCTAAGTTGGTCGACACATTGTTACATTCATACGTTGGATTTATCTAGGTTAATATTGCACACAGAAACGTGAACTGAAATTTTGACATCGGATGGAATTAAGGTTTTAGGTTCGAATTCCAGACGGAGACAATGTAGTTATTTTTTTTGTGATACAAATAAATGTATACCTTGAATTTTATATGTCGGTTACCTAGACGTTCAAATGTATGATTTCTCAAGTGTATACTCCAGTCAAAATTTATGTGAATACTAATTTTTCTTCTGGGTTTTGTTTGGGGCTACATTTGTGCAACCGTAAAATTTTCTTAGCATCTAATAATCTTAATCAATAGCCAGCGTTTGATGGTTTGTCCAGCTCAATCTTGAACTGACCTATTTATCCAGAAAGATATAAAAACTGACCAGTCCAATTTCAATCATGTCAGGAAACAATCTTCACTATGAAATGTGACACAAATCGACAAAGTGTATACTGTATATTATTGCGGGGGATTAAATCTATTCTGATCTTTAACATCTGTTACCCAGAATCTTTATTACGTTTATGTTGTCTTTTGTCGACTTTCTGATTGACAAACTTTACGAGGCTCTCAAAGGAGAACAAATCTCTACCCAAACATTGCCTCAAATCCTTCTACCGTTATAATGACTATTTGTCCTCGTGGGTTTTTAAAACAATACGACCTGGGCTGCCTTAACAATGGTAACACCTCGGGAAAATGAGAATTCAATATCCATAATTTTATGTATGGTCCATAAGCTATTGCTAATCAATTGTGTGCATTCGGGGCCCCCGACTTCCATTACTCTGGCTGAATAGGGAGCAAAACTAGGCCCTTTCCAATGTGTACGTGAGCCGTACCTGGTCAATACTTGTTGGAACATCCAAGGGTACTCCCATGCAATCCGTGTTTGGAAAGCTAAAACTAATACCCGGACCTGTTTCGGAGAAAGGCATGGAGTCTAAAGGAAAGCCTCAGTCCAACACGGTATGTCCTAATTGTTCTTCCGAGAAATTGAGAATCTGATTTACAAACTGGTCGTTGTATATTTTTTTCTATTATGAATATTCATATGAACATTTTTGTATGCTTGATTAGTTGTTTTCTGTATCACGAAATATTTGTATGATTTTTGTTTTTCGAATCTGGCGACAAGTCTAACTTTTCTCTCTGATGGCTTGAGTTCACTCGCAATTCTATTTTGGTAGAATAACGGAAGAACGAACTGCGAAAGATATAGAAAACAAATTCTTATCATAAATCATCAATTAATCCATCTAAGCGGCCGACGTATTTTGCTTTATAGTTATTTTCGATGTTTTTATGAAGAATATTCTTATTAATGCATATCCCGCAGATGTAATGATATATTTTATGCTGTGCGGCATTCTGTAAAGAGTAAATACCGCTTACGATATGTTGATCTCCAGACGGCGGATGGGACATTAAGACTCCTAATTTGCCGTATACTAATAAGGGAACACACTTATTTATCAAATTTTTGTAATGAAATTCCTTCAAGCAGACACTGCGATAGAAAAATAGATCCATTTCCCCAGTATTTACATATTAAGCCAAGGGTGTATCAGGGGAATAATTGGTCATATAGGATGATGTAACGTAAGGAGTTTCTAGGCTTAATCCACACGTTCTGAGACCAAGATGAACTGTAGTAGTAATTGCTTATTCACAGATATGGTTAATTACCACACGTCATCTGAAGAATAGATGGATAAGAATTCAACAAACAAAAAAGACAATTTTTGCTGACTGAGTAGGGAAGACATAGACAATGTTTAAGGTTGAAGATGCAATGTTCGGTTCTTCGTTGCTTATGAATTCACATATGGTTAATAACCGCACATTAGCTGAAGATTAGATGGAAAAGAAATCAATAAAACAAAGCAATAAAAAAAAATCACAATTGTTCCTGCCTCAGGAATTTTTAAGTTATAGATAATATTGAAAGCTGAAGATGAAATGTTCATCGTTCGCTTGTTAAAAATCATTCCATTTGTCAATTTTGTGAAACATATGATTTCTTTTGTCTTTTTTTTTTTTGGTCGATTGCTTCAAAACTAAATTTGATATTGTTCTTCTATATTTAAAAACAAAATCTAATGTATTGCCATTCTAAAATTGAGAGCATCATAGTTTACTGCAATCAAAGAAATTAATACTCATATGATTGACTTTGAAATAGGAAAATTGATAAATCAATGATACATAATGAGAAAGTAGGGAGGAAATCAATTGAAGAATATTGTTGAAACGTCAACATCCACAATAGTTGAGGGGATTTTTTCCATGTTTTGTATACCAAATACAAAATGTTTAAAAAGTAACAGTTAAATGTTTAACGTCTTCAAATTAATTAGCATCATTTAATTACAGCATGGACCAGACATGTACGTTTCGGGTATTTAACCCTCGTCAGTGATCCTCAATCTAAACAATGAAATATAGCCAAAATATGTGAGAATTATGTCCTAAATATACCGAAAGATGTATCAATATGGCTGGGATATGATGCTACAGGACCCAGGTTTCAGAAATCCTTACCGAGTCTGGAGGCGTATAAGGCCGTGTTTATACCCGTTTAATATACTAACAATAAAAAGGTCCCTTTCAATACTGATTTCCCAAATTTTATAATGCATAATATTATGGAGGTGTTTTTACTCTTTACCGTCTTGAAGAAAATTTCAAACCAATTTAAATGCACCAGACACGTGTTTCGGATAGAAAATTCTCAACATTGGTAATTAATTAATTAAATGCCGAAGTGATTTTCAGACACGGCCAAATGTATTTTAGTAGCGCCCTCTAGTTGTATTTTTTTAAATTCAAATTTGTGCATTTACTTTACAAAGAACACACGGTTCCTCCAATTTCAGTAGTTAGATAAAATCTATGACCAAATGGACACTGGGGGATGGTGCTAAGATGTTAACTTCCTTTAATTTCGATGATATATTTGGATGAAATACATGTAACAACAATACCCCCCCCCCAAAAAAAAATAAACAGTACATATCACCCAATATAACTTTCGAGACATTATCATTACGTCTGCATTAAGTTTAGAAATAAAGATTCATTTAACATTAGAAACTGGTTGTATAGACTAGCAGGTGCAAATTCAGTTATGGATATATACATGTATGTATCAAATTGATCGTTTTCATTAATGAGTTAAAGTCAAATACAAACCTAAGTCAGAATTTAGAAATCATTACCAGGGAGACGCTTCACAAAACAAAACAATCTGCGAATGAGCAAAATTGAATCCCACATGAAAATGAGATTATCCGCCTGGGGAGTATAAGCATCTCCGGCTACCGTCACCTAAACTGTGAAGAAAAAAATTTAACTGTGAAATATTAAAACTCGTTGGCTTATAGTTCAACATTAATAGAATCTATCACGACGTTGAGACTGAGACAGTGGAATCTCATCCGAGTGTAAAAGATTTGCAATCCATGACGAGGCTTGCCGAGTCGTGGGTGTAGCAAATCTTTTGCACGAGAATGAGATTCCCTGTCTCAGTCGTAATGTTGTGATTGATTATTTTTCTCACTCACTTCATTTTATCATCACTATAATGATTTAAATCAATACCAAAACCTACACAAATCTAACGATGGCGTTACTTTCATAATAGAAGTCACGTGGAGTGTGAGACAAGGAAATCTCAAACTGCTACGTCTACGTTTTTCTTTTGTCTCACGACGTAAGTGAGTGAGAAAAATACATCTTTGACCATTGAAGACAGAGAGATGTTTTCATTAAATTCCATAGTGACAAAGACAGTCGCTCGCAAACATAGTTCTGATTGAGTAGTTTTTATTTCTCGGTAAGTCGCCTTGCCCTCGAAATGAAGCTCTTGCATTTTGAGCTTGTTATGGAATAACGTAACTTAATGTAACGTAAGCTTTTTTTGCGAAACGATAATTCTGCGGCGTCTTTCTAACTTTTCATTCACGATTAATCGTTATATGATAATGTATTTTCGCGAAAGCTTCTTACTCTTTGAAGAACGGATTTACTTTCATTCTTTAATGAAAATTGTTCAAAAACAATGTGCGTTCATAGGAATTTTTTTTCAAAAGTAAACAAATCTAATCAGAATTAATGATAAATTAAACATTGATAAAATGATAAATCCCCCCCCCCCCAAAAAAAAATCCCGAATCAAATGTATGAAAGAAAATTTTGGAACAATAAAAAAAGACGAAATGCAAATTAATAAAAAGCTGACACTGCTATCCTCAGTTTTATGATAGTGCTTGCCACAGTATCATTTAAGTTTGACTGTTTTCACATCACTGAAACAATTCATGATTGCAGCTTTGAAAGCTATTCACTGAAACAATTCATGATTGCAGCTTTGAAAGCTATTCACTGAAACAATTCATGATTGCAGCTTTGAAAGCTATTCACTGAAACAATTCATGATTGCAGCTTTGAAAGCTATTCACTGAAACAATTCATGATCGCAGCTTTGAAAGCTATTCACTGAAACAATTCATGATTGCAGCTTTGAAAGCTATTCACTGAAACAATTCATGATTGCAGCTTTGAAAGCTATTCAAAGCTTCTGATTTTAAATGACGCAAACAGGCGTGTTTTCATGCCTAAAGCATTTGAATGTTTTCGCTTAAATTATCTTTTCATCGGGGATAAAGATCTTTTTGAACAGCTGAGTACGTACGAAGTTACGGATAACTATGTCCTCGGTTTGATTAATATATAATATGCTAATTTTTAGTAATCTTGAACACTTAGAAATAACATTGATTCATAGAAATTAATTTCACGGCTTATTTCATGGATGGGTTTTATGAAAAAAGAACCCCTGACTTTATAAGAAGCTCAGCTCACGTTCATTTAATAAGTGTTACCAATGTTGATTTGTTCTCTTTAAAATGTTTGCCCTTCACAAACAAAAATTATCAATTTTTTCAAAAAAAAAAAAAAAAATGTTACAGTATCATGTGATGAAAATAGAACCACTTAAGAATGTTAAACGTCTTTAAATTCAATAGCATCAATTAAAACCTGATAAATTTACAGCATGGACCAGACATGCACGAAAATGATCGATGAAAAGCAACTTTTGTATTGACATCAAACCACGAAATACAATAGAACAATTTGTAAAATACTTATTTATTGAATATCAATAGATAATTAACACATTTCTCTATTAATAATATATATAAATATATATTCTTGCACATATACTAAATTAATGTCGGCGCTTAAGTTGAAAAGGATTACAAAGCAAAGAATTCAATTTCAACTTTTAAACATTAAAAAAGTGGTTTCCTCCCTTTCAATTTTTCAATTACTGTGCATAAATATAATAAGATTCATATAATCATATCGACATATATGTTCTACCGTGAAAAGGGTAGGGGTAGGGGTAAAAGTGACCGTATTTGGCCCGATCTGAATTTTTGAAAAAAGTCACTTTTCTTCTTCCATATGCTTGTTGTAAACAGGAAAGTACTTCTTTATATTGATTCTTGATAATCCTTATTTTTGGGACAAAAACATTGAAAATACAGCTCTATTACTTCACAATAGAAATTAAGACCCCCCCCCCAATAGACAAGCATACCTTCAATTGTATGTCCCAGAGCAAGTGCATGTAACAAGGTCAAACTTTTATGGGACATTCCTTTTCACATTGCAAAAGTACATGCAAAGCATGACTTTGTTACACACACTTGCTCTATGTACAATCATTTACTATGTGTTGGAATAATGTTGGAATGCAATCTCCTATCATTTCACTACTATATTCAGTAAGAATGTCCAATTTTTGCGGGAAATATCACTCATATAAATTTAGAATATCTATTTTCGACACTAATTCACTAAATATAAATATCTCAACAATTTTTTGAAATGTGGAAATCAATAAGAAAACAATTTTTGAAAATCACAAAAATTGGGGTCAAAAACAGCTGATTTTGCCCCTTTCCCTTTAGTTCACCATATGCGCATTTAAATAATTAATGTATTATCAGTGATATTCGAAGCCGAAAGAGAGGAAATCCAAAATGTAAATATATACGAAGAGCGAAACTCTTAAGATTGTCAAAAATTTATACCAAAGATCAATCTAACGACAAAACTATGCCTTGAATACCTATGTTTCAAAACAATATATTAGATTTAGTATTTGAAATTTGATAAATATATTTGAAGTCAGTGCAGAAGCACATTTAAACTAGGCAAACGATAGTCTTAACAATCATGTTTTCAAAACGTCTTCATTTTAAGTTTTGATGAATTTAAATGTTTCGATATCAATATAAATATTATAAAATATAAGTTACTTATTTGTTGTGCGCGCGCAATCCGGATAAACAAGCCTTTCGCTATCAAATTACGGATGACCGTCCATAGTCAGTGCCAGTCTCCTTCAATTTATGTATTGCATGCATTCAGGAGACGCTGTCTCTCCCCGGGCACCTGGTCTAACTTCGGAATATTGTTTTTTCGGGTTCGCAACTGTTCCAAGGAAATTCTGGTGAATTTGACTAACCTTCTGGACTTTGAGACTGAATAACTGTTGGGTATTTCTTCGATGTTTTTCGTCATTCCTTTTTCGTGTTTCGGTTTGACTACTTTGGTTGTTATAGTTGGTCAAAGTGGTGTGTTGTTTCGTGTCTCGTTATCATTTTTTCAAGTTGCTTTGTCTGATACCTACATGAGTTAAAGAAGATCTTGACGATAATCTCAACAGCACTCACAATAGAGCACCAATTTGAGCATCGACGGACCCCTAGCAAGCTAGAGGTGGGATCAGGTGCCCGGGAGGAGTAAGCATCCCCTGTTGGCTAGCCGCACCCGCCGTCGATGTTCATGCATGAAAATGAAAATATATAAAATACATGCGCTGTCTGAGGCCACGTCTATATAGAAAGTGCTAAGGCGACAATGTCAGGGAAAAACATTCAAACACTTACTGTCAAACCCCTCGCGGGGAACTTTTTTACGAGCTCCACACGGCAAAGGGCATAAGTGTGACACAAATGAGTTAAAGAAGATCCTGACGATAATCTCAACAGCACTCACAATAGAGCACCAATTTGAGCATCGACGGACCCCCTACAGTATATTTCCTTGCATTACTGCAGGTGCATTCGCTGTGGTTAGTTAGAAGTGGTCTTTCTGAAGTATTTTCTATTTCTTTATAAAACATACTGTCGCTATCCTATTTAAACTTAAGCAACTTCAATTTGAAAATAAAACATCCGAATAATACAATTCGGTTCTCTGATCCTTGTTATTATTGTAATCTCATTACAAAACGTAAAACTCTAGTCATCGGCTATTTGTTTGTTTTCTTCTATTGAAATAATGTATCTGTTTCTTCTTCTACTATTGTTTATGATTGTCTTTAAAATCTTAATATCCGTTTTGGTTTGGCTTTTTTTGAGGTTATTGTCTGAGCATTGCCTGTTTTTGTGCCATGTATTGTAAATTCCTGTTTCCAGTTAAAGTGTTACCTTTGTGTACGTATAGCATTTTGTCACTTTTATTAATGGTCGGTTTCTTTGCCCGTATTGGTTCGTATGCTTGAAGGGGTATGTTTGAGATGTTTTTAGTCTTTCGCTACATGTGCCTAACCTAGTTTTTCACTTTGAACATTTCATTGTTCAAAACACTATCGTTATTCTCTTCCTTGATGCCTGATCTCGTTCCAAGAAAAAATGAATAAATAAATAAATAAATACTTGAAATGACAAATATGGATAATAAACTAAGATTTTCCTATGTAAATGAATTTAGAGTTAATCAACAAGCGCCTTACTGAAAAGATTCAGCATCGTTACATAAGCATAATCTGAACTTCTTATAGTTATTGCGTGTTCTCTTCCTCGACCAAATGAATTTGGTTGAGAGGTTGAAAAGAAATTGTATTCTGACTTCAGATGGTTGAAAACAAATTGTATTGTGTCATCGAAATTAAAGGAGGTAAACATCTTGGCACCCTCCCTCCAATGCTATTTTGAACATAAATTTGGATATGCTGCTGAATCGACCCTACAGGAAATTTGGAGCCACGCACTTTCTGTAAAGTCAATGTACAAATTTATATTCTAAAGATAAAACTAGAGGGCGCTAGTGAATTGAATTTGGGCGGCGTATAAAAAGCACTTTGACTGGAAGCACCATTGATGAGAATTTAATATTCGAAACACGGATCTGGTGCATGAGAATTGGTTTAAAATTTTCTTCAAGAAGCTATAGAGATGAAACCTTTCCGTATCATTAATATAAACACTTTTTCTTGTTGCAGTGTGGATCAGTTAAAATCGTTCCCAGTGACTTGATGACCGTTAAGTGTATTAATTCCTTTTTCCAGCTCTGTCTCCTGAAAGAAGCTTTGTTTTGGCCCTTTATCAATTTGACATCATATATATTTGCAATTTCATCGAAAAGTATTGAAATTAAAGGAGGTTAACACCTTAGCACCATCCCTCCAATGCTATTTTGAACATAAATTTTTTTGGATATGCTACTGAATCGACCCTACAGGAAATTTGGAGACGCAGGAAATTTGGAGCCGCGTATTCTCTGTAAAGTAAATGTACAAATTTTTAAAAACCAGAGGACGCTAGTATTGAAATGAATTTCGGCGGCGTATGAAAAGCACTTGTTCAGGAAGCATAACTATTCGAAACACGTTTCTGGTGCATGAAAATTGGTATAAAATTTTCTTCATGAAGTTCTAGAGTTGGAACACTTCCGTATTATTAGATACATGAAAAACACTCATTGTCTCAATAACAAGGGGGAATGAATTAAGAAAGGAACATAAGGGGAACTATGTGAGAAACATAAATACCGCATGATGGAAGTTGCCTAAAAGTCTAAACTTTCTCGACATCTATTCCTACATTGTTCGCTTGGCGAATTTTTGGGTTCATTAGTCTGTGTAGCTGTTTGGTTATTTTTTTGTATGTAGGGGAGAGTATTCATTTATTAGTTTTCAATAGCAATAAATATTTTGATTTGGGGAGGATGTATTAGTATTACTCCATCATAATGTAACTACTAATACATCTAACACAAATAATCATGCATTTTTCCATGAATTAACATTTACTAGCTTGTATCACATGTGCCTGTAGATATGATCGTTTCAACCCCCCTTTCTTTCTCAGAATCATGGCTAAAATGGCCGTGAAGTAAGGATTTAATTCCCTTTTCCTTACTTCACGGCTATTTTAGCCATGATTCTGATAAAGAAAGGGGGTGGAAAAGATCAAATCTGCAGGCGCCTGTTGCTTGTTTTGGTTTATATGCATGTATAGAATGCTGCATATTGTTGTCTATGCTTCTTATGTACATTGCCATTGGTGTGTCCTGTTGTCGGTTATGCGTCTTTGCTTTGTGCCTTACCATGAGGTTCATCATTAGGAACATTTCTTTAAAACACTACCTTTATTCTTCACTTTCTGTGTGCATTATGTCATTCCCAAAAAGAACAAAATTCAAATTACATTTTGTTATGTAAATAAATTGGAATTACCAGGCACCTTAGTGGAACGATTCAGCATCTTCGTGATAGATAACATTGATATAATCATAGCTTTTTGTGAATTATTGTGTGCCATCTTGCATCTTCTATCATATTTCACATCTCTGTGACCACATGGGTTAGATAACAGGTTAAAAACAACTATAGTGTGACTTTGGTGCATTACACAAACTGTATTATTAACGAGGAGGCATTGTTTATCAAAAGATCATCTGGGAACTAAATGGGAAATATAAATACCGCATATTTGGAGTTGTCTATTGAAGCCTAAATTATCTATTTTGCCATTCCCAGTACTCCAAATTTTAGGGGAAATGTTTTTAACGATACCATCGATAACTATAGGAATATTTTGTCAGATTTTCCAGGGTTGTTCGATTGACGTATGGGGGTCATTTGTCTGGGTAGCTTGTATATTATTTGCTTTTTGTTTCTGATGGGGGCTGTGTATCAGGGGTTTTTGTTCGCTAGCTATGCGGAGGCTGTATAACTTCATCATAAATCATGTATCAAATAATTGTTCATCTCCTATGAATTAAAAGTAATGATGTGATGTATGCTTATTTAATGGTTGTTTTGTTCATCTTGAAGTATAATTAACCTATTTAGCATAATATAAAATAGATAGGATATAAAATCTGCTCCTAACTTCTTTATCGCGGTGATATGGATTTTGCTTGACCCATCATGATCTTTTATATAAATACGCTATTCTCATGACATGCATAACAGAATATTGATAAAACTATAAATGTGACATGCTAAAATAATAAGCAACAATGATAACAGCTGTATAGATGGGCTTCTTAAGTCGGCACCGATTTCCCATCGGTCTCCCTTGATTACGTAGAGTCTTTTGTGTTTGGTGCTTTGATATCGTCTTTGGGGTTTGATCCTCCTTTTGTGTCTCTTGTTGTACATGTAATTGTCTACTCTGTGTTCTTGGGTGATTGGGTGTTTCGCATTTGGGTTTTTCGCATTTGGGAGATTCCCTCCTTTCTTTTCTATCACGATCCCTATCCAAATTTCTTTGTAGAAGTTTGGTGACATATTAGCTGGCATATATATTTTATACATTGGGCAATGGATTGGCGACAAGTAAAACATACTTAGAATCTTCTTGTCACATAGGTTTTACTCATCTAGCATATATCGTGTAACACATGTAACGTATGGTGTTGATAAGAGGATGTTGAGGTATCCCAGGTTTCCACAATGTGATAAGGTTGTGTGCCTCCTGACATCCACATCATGTACCATCATTGCACCTGATGACCGTCAAATTGACGTCGATTCTGGAATCCCAATTTAGTATTTTAGGGCTGTAATTTTCATGTTCATAACGTCTTGGTGTTTGCGTGTTATACTTGATCTTTTCCAATTTCTATCAAAATTTGAATCATTACATGTCGTTCCTTCAGGGAATCATGGAATTCTCAATCTTCGAAGAAAATGATAACGTTTTCCTTAAATTACGTAACGGAATCAATTACCAGTGGTTAAATTTCACAGTAGACCGGGCAATATGCCTGTAATCAATAGGATCACTTATGCTGGTAACTTTGTGGATACAGACACATTTGTTGTCCGATCCTCCATCCCCTTCATGAGCCAAAAATAAGCCGGAAACCGTAAGGACTACCATCAATATTCGCACTAACTGTATCAATTAAAGCACTCTGGACGAAACGATTTTTGCAGAGTTCGGTTGTTTAAACGATTGATTGAAACCCATACTTTTGTTACATGACGTCTCCACGACGGCTCATGTATTTACTTTTATATAAGTCTTTACTTCTGAAGATATCAATTTCCATTATGTCATCCACGGTCCAGATTTGGCGAGTTGCACCCCCTTAATTCTCCTAGATGATAGAAGATTGGGCTTATTAAGGACTTTCCAAGATAATTTTGTGTGGCATAGTCATCATCTTGTTATTTCAGAGGAAATTAGGGGAAATAAATGTCTTGTTTTCTGACATTCCAATACATTGCAAAATCAAGATCTGCGATCGTGTGATGTCCTCATCTAAAGTCACATATGTCACGTGACTGCATGAAAATATTATAGTGAAACTGAGAAATCTTTGATTTGCGTCAAAGGTGCATGCGTATTTTGGCGGAGTTTTAATATTATATCAGAAGTTAAATATGGAGAAATATTTGGATACTAGACTTCTAATAAGAGAGAAGTTAAGAGAAATTGCGGTAAGTCTACATTACAAATTTGAAAAAAAAAATGATTTAAAACTAGAAAAAGGATATACATGTATAGAGAATACAACATGTCAACCTCCTCAAGTTTTACGAGTTTTGAATTGTTTGACATTCAGAACTTTTTCAGTTTTATTTCTATTTATTTGAATTTATCCAAAACAAAGACCAAAGACGCGCGAAGCATATAACATTGTGTTTGCCTAAATAGATAAGCGAGGGGGAGTTATATTATTCATGGAATGTAACGAAGAGATTTGTTCAATGAAAACGAAACGATAAAAGTAGCTTATATGGATTTAAGCTTGTAGATGCAATATGTCTGTATATATTATATAAGATATGTAGATAAACTTCAACAATTTTTATGGAAATTCTTTTGGGGATTAGTATGTATAACGACGTGATTTTGCATTCAAAACTGAACTATCGAACACTTTGAAACAGAAATATTTGGCATGAGGAAAGGGCATCAATTCGAAACACCTGTTGGACATTCTTTGATAAAAAATAAAAATAAATATATATATATATATTAAAAAACTTATATGAAAGAATTGTAATTTTCTGTACTTTGAAGCTTCTTCTTGGGAGCAAATGTATTGATATAATGGAATGCTTCTTGAATAAACTTGAAAACATTTTCAGTACATGTATTCGATAATCAAATATTTTTTTGTAATGGCACTAGGAGAACTTTTTAAATCTGCTCAAATACGAATTCGAACTATTTCATTTTGACCTTGAAATTCAATTTCTTTTTTGCGCATCTAACAATCCTTTTGCTGCTTTTGTACCAAATTTAAAAAAAATCCCTAAATTTTTAAATCTACTTTCTTTCTCCCAAAGAAACTTTCGTGTAGATACATGTATCCTTACATTCGAATCATTTCTCCATTTGTAGGAGAATCGGGAGAAAAATGAATTGTGAAGCAGAGGGGAATAATTTTTGCCATTTCTGTATAGATTACTGTATAATTTGGTTTGATGTGTTGAAAATGACAAGGCGTAATGATCAAAGAATAACGATCGTATATCTTTTTTTCCCATTATGCCCTCATCATGTTCTATATTCAACAATGATTCGACTTTGATAATTTAACTGCAATAGCAGTAACGAAGATGCAGGGGAAGTTGATTTGATAAAGTGTATAAATCGTATTCTATTTGCGGATTATGAATTACTCCATAATTTTCATGTGGTTTTGTAACAATTATCAACTTTGATTATCTCGAGTCATGCTTTTAAAAGTTTTGATTCGTACTAACGAAATTTCAGGAACGTTTATTCTGCAATACTCAAAGTTTGAATGTCAGGATAAGTCACCGATGAATTACCATGGCTTTGATTAAAATCTTTTATGAAAGTTACACAATTTCTGAAAATAATTACAAGAAAGTCTGGAATATGGAAGTGTGTTCCAATCTTTTATTAATAGGACAATGTACTGTTCGAGGAACGGAACGACAACTCTGTTTGAACATAATCAAATCGAAAGTAGATATTCGAAAATGCATTGACTGAAAGAATTTGCTAAAGGTATCTTCAAATTTTGAATACATTAGGTTATATCTTAGGCTGACATTAAGTACTATTCTCCTTTGCAAAGCTGTTTTTCGAGAGAAATGTGTGGAAACGCACTCACTGTACGGTAAATGGTCACGCTTATTTTGAGACAAATATTTATTCGAACACTCTATAAATGTATGGTGGAAGAGACGTACCATGACCCAAAAGCAGAAAAAAGAGGAAAGTGTGGTCACGTTGCATGCTGCGTAGAAAAATACCATACATGAGGCAAAATTATGCCACGACAGAAAAGGAAAGAATCTATGAATATTATTCCTGTAACTTCTAAAGGATGCACTGATTTAGCGTCAAAGTGACAAAATACCCCCCCCCCTCTCTGGCATCCAAGGCATGATAGGCGGACCCACGGGGTTCATTTTCTATCTTACTTGAGCATTCCCACTATATAAATTTAATTCATTATTAATTGTAAATTCCTCAAACGATCCAAAGATCATCATAACTTCACCCAAAACCGCCGATATATCTAAAGGGTAACCGAATTCCTATACAGAGAAAATGTAATAAATATTATCAATCTGCAATTACCATCAAATAACTCTTTCTGTGCGGAAATATTTATCTAAATTACAAATTTCACCATTCAAAAATGAATGATTGCTTCTATTTTTGGACCTGAATGATAGATGTGATCTATAAGCTATACTCCCCTGGGTGGTCATATCCTACAGCCCCGGGGGGAGGGAATATGTTTACTGTAATTATTGAAAGTGATTCCCTGCTTCTTTCACTTAAAACAGAATCTGCTGTCACGGAATCTTTGTTATTGATTAGTCCCAATGGTTCTGGATAATAGAATTCGCTTAAGGTTGTCAAACCATGTTTGACATCCGTCTCTATTAGATGGAACCATACCGTGTAAACTCAGACGCCGAAACATGCTGATTTCCCTTTTTCATTGCATTTCCATACTCTCAAAAATATAAATCTAAAACCCTTTTTTTTTTTTTATGGAATCAGTATCACTAAAAAGTACCTGTAGATGGTTAACGCAGGATTGAAAGAAAGAAAAAGAGAAATCTGCAACACTCTGTGGTAAAATTCAATGAGACATGCATGCAATGTACATGTACCAACAAATATTATGAAAATACCGAACGCTGAGAGACTCAAACATGTACTCATAATTAGTAGGATGAAAAGGATTACTACATAACAAAATAGCGAGTCAATAAAATATATAGACCTAAGGTACATGTTCGAAATCAGATATACACATGGGAGAGTAAGCATCTCCTGCTAGCCGTGTGCATCAGAAATCCTTAAAAGGAAGGGTAATTCACAAATATATTATAACTTTAAAGGTGTAGAATAAGGTGTTTGTTTCGTGTATGATTTGGCCTCGTAAATAGGTTATATATTGCAGGTGTTGATTCAGATAGGGAAAAGGGGGGGGGGGGGGGGTCTTTTAAAGCACTTTTTGAATAAGTGGAAAACGCATATTTTGCTACGCTTTCCTTGTGATATACTGACCAGATAGGGTCCCCTGTAAGTATGAATTCTGGATATATCTACAGTTTGATAAATCAAGAGTTGATCTAGAATTCAAGTTTTGTAAGGGGTGGGGGTGGGGTGGGGGGGTTGTCGAATTCGTCCGGGGAGTAGGGCGGTTCAAGCCTATGATATAAAATAATCATACATAATAATGGGGAAATCAGCATTTTTGGCGATTTCCTATGAGAGGTGATTGAACCCCTCCCTCACCCCCTTCCCAACTTTCTAGATCCGCGCTTGTAATTTCAGTAAATCAGATACATAAATACATAAAGCACTTCATTCAAAGACCACATCTATACACATATTATGTTCGCATATGACCATATGGAGGTCCCTTAAGGTCTTCTTGTCATATTGACCTGTTAGAGTACACATATAGATCTGCAACATACACCTACAACTTTTTACATTGATTACAACTTAATTGACGACTTTCCTAATCCGTATTGACAGTCCTTGTGAATTATTCAGCATCTCGTTTAGTCCGCCTCATCAATGTAGCGTTAAAAGATAATAAAATACTATTGTTATTCTCATCCCATAAGTAGTTTTGGTCGAAACACCGATAAAGACTATTGACCATCTTCAAATGGTTGCATGCGCAGAACTAGACAACTTTTCGGAAGGGGGGCATTTGACCAGGGACCGCAGGTTATAAATAAAAAAATTATAATACAAGAGAATTGGTGAAACAGGTATTTCTTGGAAAATTCCAGGAGGAAATCCCGACGGCATTGACCCCACCCCCTTTCTCAATCTAGATCCGCGCATGCACACTTTGTTCTCCGGTGCAGCATAGAAATGTCTATTACAGGTAGTTAAAACATACCCATAAATGTCAGAATCAGAGTATTTTGGGTTAACTATGTAGGAGGATGCAACTTTAATTTAGACAGGGATGATTATTACGTCAAAAGGTCGTTAGAGTACAATGAAATCATACACGTATATATAAGAAGAGTTAATTTAAGCTTATTTTTTTTCCAAGAATTGAGACGATTGTAGAAGCAAAATTACTTTATGAGCCAAAAAGAAGGGGGTGATCCAAACCAACCCTCTTTAGATTTCTATTTTTATCCTAATTCAAGGACAAATATGCCTGCAGCTGCTTCAATTGTTCCTATAGGGAATCAGGAATTAGCTTTAACTATTTAGCCATTTTTATCGTTTTGTTTTGTATGTATACATTGTTCTTTGATTCTTTTCCTGAATCAGAATTACAGCTTAAGTTTGCGCTGTGTCCAGCTGAGTGCTGAATATTGATCCTTTACTGATTAATGAAGAAAACTCTCAGATTGTTTGTCTCGAAAAGCATTTGCATTATGTTTTTCTCTCATATTGAATAGCTGAAGTCTGCTTCATTGAAAAAGCGAAAGCCAATTGTATCATTGATTATTTCATGGCATTATATATAAATAAATATTCAGAATCTTTAATGTCCCGATATGGTTGAAGGATAGAGTACTTGTGACGTTCATGGTATAGATTTCGGATATTTCATATCTTTCTTCTTCTTAAAACGTTCTTTTCTCAATCCCTTGTGCTAACTTTTAAAAGCTACGTGCCAGGAATTTTAAGTGTTCAACTTGAAGTAGAATACTTTCAGTAATTTTTTAAGTCTTTTCGGAAACTACCTTTGTACACATAAAAAAAATTGATGCACTCTATTTAAAACGAGCCCTCTTTGATGGGCGGAATTTTTTATAAAAATCACGAGAGCAGCAAGATTCAAGAGATTTTGGTATGACGTCATACGCTTCCAAGACGTCGCAGCTAAAAGCAGAGGTTTTCAACAAATTACTCATCATTACATTGGAGCAGGGTAACCATACTTATGTTTTACTACAACTGATTAGACTGACAGCTTCGTGTCAATATAAGCCTAACTACTCGACTGAAACTCAACTCCACGACAAGAGATATAACTTGTCTGGGTTTTTTTTTGTATTCCCATCTTTCATTGCTGTCTTTCTTGAAGCTGTATCTAGAATATCCATTATCCAAAAGATCTACAAACTTACCGTGCAGCTTGATCACACCAACAAGAAACTTTCCGATTTTCAAGTTCAGTTGTAAGTGGCAGGGTCAGTAGAGAATGACTTGCCAAAACTTAAGATGGCGAGTGGCATCAGGGCATAGGCAGTTTGTTTACAAGACAACCTAGTCCTGAATAAAAGTTTTTGTATGACAGCGATGCATTTTCAAGGGGGGGGGGTTTCCCAAGTTCCATTTTGTTTTGAAGAGCAAAAAAAAAAAAAAACAAAAAAAAACAAAAAAAAAAAAAACAACAACAAAAAAACAAAAAAACAAAAAACAACAAATAAAGCACCCCCCCCTCCAAAATAAAACCCCACCAGAAAGTAAAAGTAAAGTCCTTGATTGTCAGCTCTGTTTCTAATTATCAATAAAACAGATTACAGACAGATGACAGGTGAGCAATCAGCTTAAAATCTTGAATGTTCACATCATAGTACTTGGTTAATGATTGTCATTTCTAATAGGTAAATTTACATCAAATGACGAGCTTTAGAGAGCCAGCGATTTTTTTTTTGCGGGTGAATTGGAATAAAATCCTCTATTCGTGTCTTTCCCAGTTTCATTACTCTTAGTGCCTTTGCTTATTGACCAAGGTGCTATAAAGCGCAGCACCATTTGAAAATACGTTTGTCTATGAATCTCTGTTTGACCCAAAACAATCGTCTTGGGTCAATTGTCCGACTATTTCAAAATCAAACAAATCACTAAAGGGTTTACTAAAGAAAGTAGGAAATTTCATGACGTCATATTTAAGATTGTTATGATTGTGACGTCACAACATACGGTAGTTTCAGTACGTAAAAGTTTCGCCTACATATGTCGTGTGCATGTTACAAATAAAGGTAAATGGCTACTGCAATCATCTGAAATATTTGTGATTTTATTTAGAAAGCATTGAAAGATAACCCACTTCTGTTTCCTTTTCAGAACAAAATGAGTGGGAACACCATAGTTGAGGACCCGGGAATTCCACTGGTGGACCGAAGGAACGGCAAGTATTCAAAATACGTGGAGGAGGACGCCAACAGCCAGGGGACAGACTACGGCAGCCTGGTCATGTCATCAAAATTTGATAATATCAGTTATCGACTTAGTCACAGAAAAGTTCTCCTAAAGAGGCGAGTGGTGATAGTGAACTTAGAGTTCGTCTTCGCTTTCTTAGGCATTGTCATCATGTTGGTCGAAACGGAACTTTTCTTTGCAAAGATAATCACCAAATCTTCCATTGTGTCCATTATCCTCAAGTCATGCATATCATTTACAACCTTGTTTTTGATCATGTTCATCTTGGCATACCACGTGGTTGGAATTCAACTGCATATGACGGACAACAGCTTAGAGGACTGGCGATTGGCCGTGACCTTTCCTTGGACATATCTAAAAATAGCGGTAGAGATTTTGGTCTGTATTGTTCACCCCATTCCAGGAAATATTGAAATTTACGCCAACGATCCGAAAGGAAAGTCTCAGATTGTTTCTATAGATGCAATTCTATCGATACTTATGCTTCTCCGCATATACTTACTAGCCAAATTCATGGTCATCCATAGCAAGCTATTGACAAGTACAGCAACTCAAAGTCTAGGTGCCCTCAACAAGGTCAAGATCAACGCAGCCTTCGTTTTCAAAGCTTTAATGTCCTCAAATCCGGGAACTTTACTCATAGTTATAATGCTAGCCATTCTACTGATTGACACGTGGGCAATGCGCACGTGCGAGACTTATTATCACCCGGATGAAGAACACTCGGACTTTTTCAATGCAATGTGGCTGGTGGCCATTACTTTTCTAACTGTGGGATATGGAGATATTTATCCGAACAGCTATTGCGGCCGGTTTGTTTCCGTGGCAACAGGCCTTATGGGGGTTGGTACAACGGCTCTTCTTGTTGCTGTTTTGGCCTCTAAACTTGAACAGTCACGAGCCGAAAAATATGTGCATAATTTTGTTGCGCGCGCTCAGCTTGATAAAGAGAGGAAGAACGCCGCAGCTGACGTCATCAAGTACGTATTACAATTATGGCGTCTGAAGAAAAATAATATTGATAATACTGGAAAAAGAATACGACTGCATGGAAAACTACTCCAAGCAATTTCTACAATGAAAGAGGCCAAAAATGAAAAATCTTCCATTGGGGAGACAGCCATTGGTTTTATTGAGGTTTCCAAGGCGATTACGGATGTATATGATGTCGTAGAGGGTTTGCAAGAAGAACAGAACGAAATGAAAACGAAAGTAGAAGAAATTGAAAAGACTTTAATGACTCTGGATTCTAAATTAGACTCTATTGTTTCTGCAGTTGTCAAACGCTGAGAGTGTAAGAGAGTTTGATATGCGCATCTACTTACCATTCAGTTACATTGGAAATTATCTTGGTGGTGGTTACATACTAGAAACATTCCTGGTTCTAAGGTCAATAGCATATGTGATAGAAGGAAATGCGGGTAGACAAAACATGGCTTCTAGATATGATCCGGAAAAGTCATGTTAAAGATGTACTTGACAAACGCTTACTCATTGATATACATGAATTACTCATTTATTCAGCTTGTTTTTTTTTTCATTTACTTTTGATTCAGGCAGATTAAACATTTGGCATCACCAAGGCTGAAGATTTTGAAAGTGCGTACTTATAGCAAGATAAATTCTAATCTCCGCCCAAACTTATCATACTCGTCAAAGTTGTTTATGTTCAAGGAAACTACTTTTCTCATTTTTTTTTGGTATCGTATTAAACGTCTCATAGGGCTTAGTACCTCAAAATATAAATTTAAGTATGTGTACTTTTATACATGTATAGTCCATGGTTTTGTGTACTTACTTTGTCTAGGCTAATGATTTTGTGACATTCATTGAATTATTTAGTATTGTTTTGGTTAAATAATTTCTGCCCAGGAGGAGTAAGCATTTACAGCTATACTCAGACTTAAGTCCCAAATTAATGGTCACAAAGTAAAATGTTATGTTGACATTCAAGATAAATTACATATAATTAACTGTGCATTTGCAGAATTTTAATAATGTGTTCAGATTTAAATGTGATTTGATATACACCTTTAACAAGTACGATTTTTTTTCAAATGGACTTCTTTCGTAAGTCGCATAGCTACAACAAGAAACTCGTACCACCTATTTCAGTTCGTCCTTCGGTCCCCATCATCATCTGTTAAAAGTCATTGAGGATTTCAGATATTATTACCAAGTTTTATTTGGATAATTACATTTATCCCACCTCTGGCAAATTTCTTACAATCTGATTGGTCGAGAAAAACCGAATATTATGTTACTGAAAAGATATTATTTCAATATCCTACTTCTACTATGATGCTTTACGCTTATGACGTCACCAAGATGCTTTAAGATATGTTGACGTGACATACACAAACGTACGGAAGCCGCAACATAATCATTTGGTGGCCGCGACATAATTATTTGCCGGCCGCCAAAGGGGTGGGGGAGTTACAAATTTTAATGCACTTCTTTTGTAACGCGCAATCTGATTGGCTGAGCGATTAAAAAACTGCAAGGGGATTCACGTTTCACTGCAGTTTTTGTTATGACGTCATGCGTTGCTATGGTGACGTCGTTAAAAGCAGACGTTTTCTAGCTGGTCCATGCTGTAAATTTATCAGGTTTTAAATTATGCTATTGAATTTAAAGACGTTTAACATTCTTACTGACCAAAGCATTATAATAGGGTTACCATGCGTATGTTTTACAAAAACTGACAGGGTATCGGCGAATCCCCTGTCAGAAATATCCGTTTTACCGCTCGGCTGACGCCTCGCGGTAAAACTCAATTTCTGACAGGGGATTCGCCGATACCCTGTCAGTTTTTGTATAACACACGCATGGTAACCCCTAAATATATTGAGTCGATGAAAAAAGTTGTATTGCCACGACGAGGCGAAGCTTCTCCCCAGTAAAACACTGTAACAAATAATATCTTTTTTTAATGCATACGATTTTCAATGTATTTCTTTTTGTCTCTATGTTCTTCTGTTGTCCTCGACTAGTGCGCATGCGTCACCAGTGAATCATAGCGGCGCTTTGATGGCGTTCTGTCCGTCTGTGTATCTGTCCGATAGATAGCTATGCTTCAATTTTAGGTGTCAAATGTTCGTGAAAAATTACAGTCAATCAACACGAAGTGAAGGTCACGTAAAAAATCTGACCGAGCAGAAAAATTATAAAGGAAAAGACCACACGTTTTTCTTGAACTCTCCAGATAGTTTGATGCTGAAAGACTCTGACAAAATGATTTTCTTTCACATAGATAACGGTAATACTGTTTAAATTGTGAAATTATACTGAATGTAGGCATTTTCATTATATGAAAAAAACTCTATTAGATCATTAATTTTCCATTTCTTTTTCCCCTTTTTTATTTGTTCTTGCTGCGTTCTCTTAGATGCACGATCTTCTGAGTATTATAACTGTATTGGTCGTCAGTAATCACTGTCTCAAAATAGAATAAGTTATTCATATTACTTTCTAAATAACTATATCAAGATGTGCGAAACACTCTTGATTATTGTAATGTGATCCATTTGCATTGTGTTTGATACTTAAGATTCCACATGGATTCCATTCTGACCTAAGTTTCCACGTGAGTTGTGTCTGAGATTTCACATGGATTGTATCCGAGAACTAAAATCCAACGTTGATTATGTCCGAGATCTAAGATTCCACGTGTAATACGTTTTAGAATTAAGACCCCACGTAAAATATGTTTGATATCCATCACTCAACGTTTATAGTATTTTAGACCTGGGATTTCAAGTTAAATGAGTTTGATACCTAAGATTCCATGTGGATTTTTTCCACGCTGATTTTAGATTTCATGTAGATTCCGATTGAGACTTAAGATTCCACTTGAATATATTTCCTAGGACGATATGAATATATGCAAATCTTTGTGGACTCTACTTTATATTGTTTTATAATCCATTGAGATTGTCTCTCAAATATCCAAAAGGATTTTATATCCACTGTGGCGTATCACGTGATACGCAAATGATATGTTCCACGGGAATCGTCTTTGATTAAATCAAGTAAATACTGTCTAAATCTACTTTATATGAATTTATTTTAGGCCTACTATTTGGTCATTATTATCAATTACATGATGGTAATCTATTCCGGTCAAGAATATATAGACGCATATTTGGAGAACATGTAAACAGAAAATTTTGTATTCGTCCGTGCACCATATCATAATTATAACATGTGGTGAGGATTGAAAAAAAATTGTTTAAGTGTTCTCCGAATACACGTCTATTCTTGACCAGAATAAATTACCATCATATAATTGATGATAATGGCCATATGATAGGCCTAAAGTAAATTCATATAAAGTAGATTTACACAGTATTTACTTCGTTTAATCAAAGGGGATTCCCGTGGAACATATCATTTGCGTATCACGTGATATGCCACAGTGATATCTATCTGTAGTAGGATTCCACATCTAATTACTAAACAATACGAGCGGTTTACTACATCTCATTAAAAAGATAATGGCAATTTCATTGGCTAAAAATATCAGCATTGTAAAAAAAATTAATTAAATGAATGATATAATTATTTTAAAAAAGTGATCTGTTGTTTGTTGAAAAATGTAATAAATCATTAAAAGTTCTTTGTAGTTATGTCTTCTTGTATGTATTGTAAGACTAGTAGATTGACATGAAATGTTACCTGATAAATGCATGTAAATTGTATTTATAAAACAAGGATAAATGTCGACATTTTTGTCTATGTTCTAAGATCATGTTCAGCATATTTTTGAAACATATTGTGCATGTTAATACATTTTGCACGTACATAATGTGATTGGGAAATAATGCTGTTAGATGACATAGAAAATATCGCAGCTGAGTTTTACCAAAATATCGAACTGGAGCTAAAAATAATAAGATCAACATTCTTAGACCGTCTCACAAGGATTACACAGGTTAATTTTTTTTAAATAAAAATTCCTCTCTCCTACATGTACCCGTTAAAAGGTTTGCCCAATATGGTTCAAAGTCTAAGGTCACAAAGTAAAAAAAATAATGGTACATGTATCAACCGAAAGGTCTTGTTCTGTTGTTACAAAAAATGCAAAATTTGTGAAATATGAAAATTATACAAGCACAACCATAGTGTAGTTATGCTCATCGTCAAAGCTTCTGCCACGGAAAAATCAAGACCCAAAAACTATGCTTTCGAATCTATGATTTCGTGGGCGTAAATTCGAATGCATATTGCGCCTGAGTATAATTTTATTTGGAGGGGAGATCTATTTCAGAAAGGAAAATATATGCCCATGATAACCCAATCGCATATTCTCGGACCTTTCCGTAAGAAACTTTCTCGGGACTTACCGTAAGATTCCGAGCGTGCCACGGAAAGGCGCGAGAATGTGCGATTGGATTCAGCCGTGCATGGCACCCGTACCGTCCGAACAAGGGTAGAGGTGAGCCTGAATTTTCGAAACATTCAATTGTGATTTCTATCAATGAATTAGAATGCATACCCAAGAAAAATAATATAATATAACAGAAAATGAATATAATATAAAATATTCATAAAAATTTAAAAAACAATGAATGAATGAATGAATAAGTAAAAAATTAAAAAAAAGATAGAAATAAAGAAAGAAAAAACCTGCATACTTTTACAATACAATAATTCATTGAATTGTGAAATGTTGCATACAGGTAAGTGTAAAAGAAATGACAATTTATCATGCTTATATTGAACATTTATTTTAACAGATTAAACGAGACATATTCTAAACAGAACGATCGAACTATTTAAAATTCTTATCTTTTTCATTTTGTTTTAGCTTGTACTTCATATGATGGAAAATTGAGAAATTCTTCAACTTGAATCACTCGCATCAAAATTTGATAGTTCAATAACCATCTTAAAAGCATTTCAGCGACTTTTATTGAAAGATGATGGTTCAATATCAAAGATAGATTCTATAAGAAAAGATACGAACGATACCGTACAAAATGTTAATATTCTTTGATCTTGTACAGCATCTTTATGTCTTCTTTTAATTTTCCTGAAAATTGCATAATCCAAAGTAATCGGCGATTTTATGTAAATTGCACCATAAGCAACTTATGAATAAAAATTCAAAACTACGTTCAAGAAGGAGAATTAAGAGAAGAACTGATGAATGATGGATTTATATAAAAAATGTAAAAAAAAGGAAGAAGGATTCAGACTTTTTGGAAACCGACCGTTGCTATCCGATCTTGTTATGCAAATTAAATGGGTCTGTTTTAGTTAAACCTTTGACTCCTTTCGTGTCGGTCATATTCGGCTTTTTTTTCTCCAAGTCACAAGATATCACATTTTAAGGAATCACTATATCCGGGACAGCAGTCATTTGGATCCCCTCGTACTTTTTTGGTACCAGTGTAAAAAGGATGATCCGAATGTTTCTAATTGCTTCGCGTATCATCCAATGAAAAAGAAGAAACTAAGTGTACAAATAGGTTGTGTCATGGCAGTAATTATTTTCCTATCGCCTGCAGTACATGGTGGTTTATTCGCATTCCAAATGGGTCACTTACTAAATTATTGTCCGTCATAATTAATTGATCTCTTAAATTGCTTCGACCATTGTATGGATTTTGCGACGTACCCCATAACCAATCACTTTTAAAATCGCAGAAAAATTTGACTGCCACTTGTTCTCTTTGAAATGTAGGACAACTTCCTCCAAGCGGTAACTTCCACAAATCAATGACGTTTTCTCCGTAATTTCTGCCGTAAAGTTTCGGTGCCTGCGATGTAACGCGAATAGCACCATTGCATAATCTATATTCAGTTCCTGTCGGCGTAAAATGGCGGCAGTATGCTTTGCACATGCGTCCGCAAACGTCACGCGCAGACAATAACACTTCCGTTTTTCCAATCTCGGGAGATTTGACGGCAACATATGACGTAGAACTTGATAGTGCTAGTCTGGTATCAATAACAGCGAAGTCAGTATATTGTCCCTGATAATTCAGACCATTTGCTTCGACGAATATTTTCCCAGCGCTCGGTGTGTATTCATTTTCGCATCTTGTGTAAGTCGCACATTTTCCTGTCGGCAACATGTCGTCTATTCCGTATGTTTTTGGACTATAAATATCTCCTAATTTTGTATACACTTTGCTGTTAAAAACAGGATATGAATTATACGTCGATTTCTCAGGGGGTCGGCGTGAAATGACCTCAACAGGAACGAAAACAAATTTCCGGATATCATTACTCTGGTCGCAACGGTATCGATTTTGCATTGCCTCGTTCGTTTCGCATGTGTCCTCATCGTCAAAATCGTCCTTGTTTCTCGACTGCATACGACGGACTTGTGCAGTCGTTCTCGACTCACATCGACACGGGTTTGCCCGTGTGTTACACACCAGATATTTCGAACCACAGTACGGCTTTGCCTTACTGCACGTGGGTACAGGCTCGTAGTGAACCACGGAGGCTAATCCATTACTGTAACCTTCATAATTTAAAATGTTTCCAAATCCCATTCTTGCAGTTGGAGAATGTCTTTCGTCACCAAAGTTCTTCGGGTAGTCATCAGCGGGGTCCTTACCTCGCAAAAGTAAACGATCTCTGAACCTTTCAAAAATGAAATCTACATAAGCATGTAAATTGAAGAACACGGGATCTTGCGAAGACTCTTCTAATTCCCCAATTTGCCCCACTCCCCCTCCTAACCAGCCGTGGATATCGTCATGTTGCCGCTCTATACTGTTCTCGTCGGCTGCGTTCGGCGTAGTAATATCTGCTACAGACGATTGATTCAGGATGCGCTCCAGACCTTCGTCCGTCCATAGTTGTCCATCCTCGGCTATATTTCTCACTAGAGGACCACTTTCTGTTTTAAAATTACGAAACGGTCCAGTTCTTACTGCACCCCTCCCTGTTCCTAAGAATTTCTCAGAGAAAAGAACGGACTTTTTCGAGTCGCGCATTCTCCCATCCAACTCTCCGGCAAAGTAAGGTACCGTCACACCTGGTACGACTTGGCGCAACGCATTTTCATATCTGTAAAATACGATTATTAATTTTTCTAAATGACATCTTTCTTCTTCTTTTAATTTTTCAAAAAGTCTTGTAACATATTAAGATAAAAGAAGACTTCAATATAGATCTAGATGTATTTTTCACCAAAAAGCAGAGCTGTAGAACACCGAGTCGTCCATGGACTAATAATGCTCCAGGAAGGACTCAGGACCTTAGTAAGTTAATATTTCTTTCAAAGTATGCAAATATTTTAATCATTTTCTGATGTTAGTACTTTAATCACTTTTCTGTTGTGTTCATGTACAAAAGTCATGCATTTTACTTACATCAAGAGATAGACCCTGTGCCAGCCAAGGAAATTCGGACCTTCATGTGCAACTCCTATGGCACCCCCTTGGTGAATGGCAGCAAGAACATCGTATCTATTCGATTTTCCAAGCTATGAAAATAAATAAATTATTTTTGTGTAAAAAGTTTACATAAAAACATTCTCTGAAACTGGGCGACAGTTTTTTGGACAAACTCTTGGACCTTTCTACGCTTGTATTTTTCCGACTGTGTGCGACGACAAAACCCGAAAAGGCGCAAAATTGGAAACATAATACAGCAGAGATGACTGATTTACGGAAGTCGAAAAGGAACACCTAATTTTTTCATCGCTACATGTACATGTACATCGTTCTATCAAGAATATATCGCGTTATATTTTCGATGATGAATTTTCAGGCTCCTAAGCCATTCGAAAGTCGAATTGCTAATCCAGAGCATTACCGAGTGAACAAAAGGCTCAGACTAATACATATGTGAAGCTCTTCTTGCGAATTTTACGAGAAAGTTTCTCGTAATAAAGAAAAAGTTTTTCATGATTATCAGAAGGTATTTTTCTTTTCGTTAGTTTGAGGATTTTCTCGTAGATCTTTACGAGTTAGCTACCTCTTTTTAAAATAACTAGAAACTCTCTCGAAATTAGAAAATAATCTATAATGAGGAGATGCAAGGAAATTGAAGATGATCCTTTTTGGTTCCGAACCGAACATTATTTCATTTTAAGCCTCAATCTACATTCATATGTGGACTTCAGGTGAATTACTATGACTTTTTGTTTGTAAGCCGTATAGGAAATAGGGAAGAAATAACATTTGACTGCTTCAAAAAACAGATAATTATATGAAATATATAATGACGTTACTTTTCGCTTTTTCAAATAGTGATAATATTGTACCTTAATCGTTTTATTATTGAATCATGGAGAAAATAACGATTCATATTAATACAAAATTTGATAGTATTTACCGGTATTCTTTTCAGCAAATTGATAGCATGATGATATGCGTTTCTCTCGCTCTCCGTCATTCGCCTGTACTCCTTCCGGATCCGAGGCTCAGCATTTGGATGATGAAAATCCTTGAAACCACTCGAAAAGAATAAATTCCGCGGCGGAAGTAAACTGATCATATATCGGTATTCTTCGTATGTCATATTGGTTCCCGATTCCATAGCATAGCGCATGGCGGACTTTTGCTTACATCGCCAATATACATGATATCCAACGGATCGGGTTAAATCCGTTCTACGGTATTGTGTGTCCAGACATTGTTCGTAATCGGAAGGAAGGGGGATTTCTTCTATGAAAGCTAGTCCTGCACCAAAATAAGAAATCAGAATTGCCACGGCTGAAATGATCATGTTGGTAGATTCAAATCACTCCGTGGGAAGAAGAAAATAGATAGGTGACACTAGTGCCCTATATCATATAGTAAAATGCAACGTTGGACATCGTAATACCTAACATGTACATAAAAAGACACGCGTGGTCAGATTTTATTACCTGTCGGACATAACTGTGGAGGAAAATCGAGTTTGCGTATTTTGACCCTTTCATAAATCAATCAGAATTCTGTATGTCGCTTCTTTGGTTGAAAAGTGACGAGGTCAAATTATGACCCTGTTCCTTTGCGGCCTCTTTGTGGTACGAGAGCACAGAGTTATGGCATAGCCATACATCAAATACGAAAATTATTGCTAATTTATTTGTTGTGGTTTGACGGAGATTTACATTAATGTAGAAATGCGAGAATTCTGTTGTAAAAGTCGGCATAAGGCGACAAAATAACCGAAAAGATGATTATTTCATAATCGGTGCAAATGTTTTACATTTTACCTGTCCTTTGTTCATTTGTACTTTACGTCATACGATCATGTAGCTAGGTTACAAATTGGAGCATGCGCACTTAATACACGTGTAACAACTTGACAAGGACGTGCACAATAGAAAATGATGATGACAAATGATCGAATTTATTGAAAAGAAATTCATTCGCATATATAGATTTTGCATTTGCTCCTTTTCAATTAATTTGTATGCTGCAGGTATAAACATACATGTTTTCTTGAATAAACTTCTAAAAAACTATATGCCAAAACAATGACAACGTTGAACCGAAAACATTTTCTTTTTTAATATAGCTTTGGTTATTTTATGGATGTATAACGAAGAGAAAAGAAGAAATGTGTGTTGTCGTCCGCTGACTACGGAAAGTTCGCCCGACGTCGTATGTCAATGACAGGAGCACGGAATGTTGGTGCGTCACTAGCCGTATTCCTGAAGCGCTGCTAATAAGTAAGAATAAAGAGTCCGAGTTTCGATTTTTGATTGCATACTTCAACGATGGATATTGAAAAATCCAAGATGCGATCGAAATAAAGAAAATCAAACTTTAATAAAGACGAGACGGATGTTGTCAGTTCAACGTCTGACCTCCAAACTAAAGATTTATTTTCAAATTTAAGTAAATAAGATAAATTAGAGGATTAAATGTGTGAATCAATATAGTTGTAAGAATAGAGAGACGAGTAGAATAAATTTGAATAACAAAGAAAACAAACATATCGATAGGTTTTGCAAATGGACATAACTATCCCTTTTGATGCAAAGAATATAGAAATTCTATTGACGGATAAATTTTCGCAATATGAAGATCCCTTAGCTGTAGACATTGTTAACACTTCAACGACCGTTGGGTATTTTTACAAATAAACGAAAAGTGTCTTATAGAATTAAAAATATGAAGGAACAAATAAACACAGAATTAAAATTTATGAAAACAGATAAAAGTTAATGTCCGAATATTGAAAAATACAGATTATATGAAAAGTCGTTATTTCTTTTATAATAGATAAAACGTATTTTACTGATTTTCATTTTTACTAACATTTTGAGGGAAATTACTTCTCTATAAAATCAATTAATTAAAAAACACATACTGAAGCAATCATGACGTGTACAATTATTCTGTATTCATTATTTTTATATGTAACTTTGACTATACTGTATTTTCTTTTATCAAACGGAATATTGGTATGTGAATATGCCCGTAGGATGTTATGTCAACAATCTGACCAATGGAACGTCAGTTTAATTAATACACACACTAGTGCACAAAGAATATCTTTAATCGTAAATAATAATAATAATAATAAAAGGAGAGCCCCAGGGGACACAACGCTACCCATGCAAACTCTTAACATACTGACAATGCATCTTGATAGTGTCAGTTTCAGGATTTGAACCCACAACCTTTTGGTCCATATGCACATAAATCATTTTAAAAAAAATCGAAAAAATTCCACAATATAAGATTGCATTAAGAATATATCACAGCCATTACGTGACAAAATGGAAGATAAAGAAAATGGGAGAAATAATTTTTGTTCGGTCAGAAATAAAATCAAAGGTATTCAGATGATTTTGAAGTGCATAAAAAGCTGACAAAATGGAAAAAAAATGAAAAAAGAAGAAAAGAAATTTGGGTGTCGGTGTCTGGACTTGAACCCAAACCCCTTGGGTCCATGTGCACAGTATACATATCTATTCATATCAAAATGAAATTCGCAAAAATTCCACAAAAAAGAAAAAAAAACAAAAAAAAAAAAACAAAAACAATAAAGCCTGTGTTTGTGAAACACGAATGCCCCCGGTGGCATCTTTGTTAGTATAAACTTTATTTTCTGTTAAGTATGTGAAAGGTCAAGGTCAATAATTTTGGTATCAATGGAAAGGTCTTGTCACAAGGAACACACATGTGAAATATGAAAGTCCTATCACTTACCATTCAAAAGTTATGCCGAATGTTAAAGTTTTTGAAAAGTAGGTCAAAGGTCAAGGTCACGAGGTCAAAATTTTGGTATCAATGGAAAGGTCTTGTCACAAGGAACACACATGTGAAATATGAAAGCCCAATCCTTACCATTCAAAAGTTATGCCCAATGTTAAAGTTTTTGAAAATTAGGTCAAAGGTCAAGGTCACAAGGTCAGAACTTTTGGTATCGATGAAAAGGTCTTGTCACAAGGAACACACGTGTGAAATATGAAAGCCATATCACTTACCATTCAAAAGTTATGCCCATTGTTAAAGTTTTTGAAAAGTAGGTCAAAGGTCAAGGTCAAGGTCACAAGGTCAAAAATTTTGGTATCAATGGAAAGGTCTTGTCACAAGGAATACACATGTGAAATATGAAAGCTCTATCACCTTCCATTCAAAAGTTATGCTCAATGTTAAAGTTTTTTTCGGACAAACAGACAAACAGACAGACAAACAGACGGACAGGCCAAAAACTATATGCCCCCGAATCTGTGATTCCGGAGGCATAAAAACAACCCCCCCCCCAGAAGTCTCTGACGAGACTGTTGCTCTCCTGGTTGTTTTGTTTTAAAAGATCAATTTTCATTTTTTAAACCAATGACCATAGGAAACATGCGCTCTAACTATAAGTAGCAATGCACAACAAAACAATATATCCATTAGACTGAAACTAAACTAGAATATCACTCATACAATTCATAATATCTAAGACAAGGTATTTCAAAAAAGAATGCCATACCCATTTTCCAAGATCCTAGGGGGCAGGGGCTGATCGCTCATATGAATGACACAAAAAGACTACAAATATTGCATGAAGAATTAATTCTACATAATTAATGGCTTTAAGAGTTGAGAGCACAGTTATACAGGAGAAAATGACCACATCCATTTCCTAATACCCTAAGGTGTCAGGGACTAAAACAAAATATCAGGAGCAAAACAAGACCATAGACCAATCATATTGAGAAAGAATTAAGTCCCCATTATTTGTAGTGTCAGAGGAGTTGCAAGCACAAAACTACATAAATTTACATAGGAGAAAATGGCCACACCCAAGACTTCTGAGACTTCAAGTTTATGAGACTTTGGGGTCAGGGGCTCAAACAAAATATCAGTGCATAATTAGACCACAGACCCATCATATTGCAAAAATTATTAAGCCTCCATCATCTATAGTGTCAGAGGAGTTGTGGCACAAGATTACATAGTTTTATAGGTGAAAATGACCACACCCATTTTTTAAGACCCTGGGGGTCAGGGGCTCAAACAAATTATCAGGTGCACAACTACGGTAGACCACAGACCCATCATATTGCAAAAAGAATTAAGTCTCCATCATTTATAGTGTCAGAGGAGTTGCGTGCACAAGATTACATAGTTTTATAGGTGAAAATGACCACACCCATTTTCTAAGACCCTGGGGGTCAGGGGCTCAAACAAAATATCAGCTGCACAACTACGGAAGACCACAGACCCATCATATTGCAAAAAGAATTAAGTCTCCATCATTTATAGTGTCAGAGGAGTTGCGTGCACAAGATTACATAGTTATATAGGTGAAAATGACCACACCCATTTTCTAAGACCCTGGGGGTCAGGGGCTCAAACAAAATATCAGCTGCACAACTAGACCACAGACCCATCATATTGCAAAAAGAATTAAGTCTCCATCATTTATAGTGTCAGAGGAGTTGCGGGCACAAGATTACATAGAGTTATATAGGTGAAAATGACCACATCCATTTTCTAAGACCCTGGGGGTCAGGGGCTCAAACAAAATATCAGGTGCACAACTAGACCACAGACCCATCATATTGCAAAAAGAATTAAGTCTCCATCATTTATAGTGTCAGAGGAGTTGCGAGCCAAGATTACATAGAGTTATATACCGGTAGGTGAAAATGACCACACCCATTTTCTAAGACCCTGGGGGTCAGGGGCTGAAACCAAATGTCAGGTGCACAACTAGACCACATACCAAGTAGAATGCAAAAAGAATTAACTTTGTATCTCCTATGGTTTCAGAGGAGTTGCGAGCACAAGAATTGTTTACGGACGGACGGACGGACAGACGGAAAGACGGACGGACGCCGGACGACGGGGTATCGCATAAGCTCGACTGGTCAGAGACCAGTAGAGCTAAAAAAAAAAAAAGAAAAAAGATTGTAGTATATAATGTATGTCAAAGCAATTAGTAACTTAAATGTAACAAATATGCAATAAATGAGTGCAGAAGATCATACATCAAAGTCCCACTGGGCATGGTACTGGACCAATCTACAGTTTTGTACCGGTATCTTTCCCAACGTTGCACACTGGCCAACCGTGACGACGGGTCTCTATGACGAGCCTTGTTTAAATTCGTCAGAGAAAAATGTGTCCTGATTCTCTGTCACATCTGAAAGTTGGTCAGACTTCTCTGGTGATTGAACTTGAGCTCGATTTAGACAGCAGAGCACAGACTGTTATACGCATGCCATAGAATTTTTAAGATCCATTTACATATAATCGGTGTTACAAGAGGCCGCTGTGTTTCACCGTCTTGTTTGTGGTGTCATCTTACAGTGAGAAGTTGTATGTTTATACAACAATTGTGCGTCTATGGAGGCCTCTGTGTACCCGGATAAATGGGAGGGTTGTGCGCACGTAATCCGGATAACCACACCATTTGCTAATAGCAGATGGCCGTCCAGAGTCGGCGGTGGGTGCACATTGGTCTCATTCCTTTGATGTATTGTCATTATTGTTTGGTGTTTCTGTACGTCTGTTTCGATTGTTTTATATGATTTTCAAGCGAATATTGATGCGTCTTTTTGTGATTTGTAGTTTTGTCTGATGTCATTTATATATCGCTTTCTTGTAGGTTTGTTTCGCTGGGTGAGCACAGGGTGGTCATGCTGGAGATCCTTCCATTTTCTATACATTTTTTATTAAGTTATTTAAAGAATGGTTGACAAAGTCTGAAAAGAACGCGTCAAATATTTGACTTCCGAGTCGAACCAAGAATAACAACACTTCTTTTAAAGATATCTCTATAGATCATCCTGATGATTTCAGTTTGTCGCTTTGTGCTTCAACAACACTTGTAAGGGACCATGAATACTTTATTCCTCCTTTTAACATAAGAAAAAAAAATGAATCAGAAAAATAATTTTTTCCACAAATATTAATATAAAACCATTGAATGATTTGATATGCAGTACATGAGTGCACAAAACCACCATTTATAGAAAGAGACAATTCAAAAATGAGCATTTCTGACGAAGTCCAAAAAGACGTAAAAACGCGTCAAATATTTGACTTCGGAATTGACCAAAAAAAAAAAACCAACAGCACTTATGGGGACATTCTTCTAGATCATCCTCGTGCCCACGGTTTGTCGATATTATGCCTCGGTTCTGAAGAAGTTAGTCAAAGGAGAGTACCTTCCGTGACATACTCCTGCCTGTGATGACGCCATCCGTTGACAGATCCGGACGAAAAACAACAAAACTTGAAGGGGATCATAAGTCCTTCCTACCAAGTTTTATCAAAATCCCTTCAGTGGCTCTGGAGAAGAAGTCGAAAATATGAAAAAAAATTACGACCGACGGACGAATGACGGATGCCACGGTATGACAATAGCTCACTTGAGCTTCGCCCAGGTGAGCTAAACAATTTTTTTCTACAATTTTTTTTTTTTACAAATTATGTATATCGAATTTCGATATTGTAATATGTCGATAAATTACGATTGCTGTATTCCAAAATGTAGTGACCAAAGTTTGTTCTGTGATTTTGAATTGTGCAAACGAAAACACATGTTCGTGTATAACCAAAGTAAGATTAAGACGTTGTAATTACATTGGTGGTAACAGACACGAAATGATCTGGTTTGACTTATTGGTAACATATTGCTTACCAATATAAAGCTATAAAACTGTTTTGCCGACATATTACGGATTGATATACGAGTGTCAAATCGTACAGATCGAGATTTGCTGTCATATTATATACATGTATCGTGCAGAAAGAAAAAGAAAATACTTATGTAATATGTAAAATTATGTAGTATATGAAAAGAAAACATAAGTGATTATGACAACATGTAATATGTAATTGATATGTTAACGAAAAAATATTCATTAATAGCAATAGACGAACACAAAGTAAATTCGAACAAACTTTTTGGCTTACTTATTTATCATATATCTATATGGTAATGAATAAATGTTAGATACATTTGTAAATGAACAAATAAAAAGATTAGATAATTAACAAATAAAAAGATCAGATAATGAATTACTTAAATAGATAGAAAATACTGAAATTAGTAGGTATGAAATTAAATAAATCAATTAATAAGAAATGAATAAAAATATACAAATGAATTAAAGAAAAATCTAAAGAGGCCCAATAGTACGGAAAATATGTAGTGTTTTTATTGTATGTAACCCACAACTGTATTGTGAATAATTAAAAAATAAATAAGTAAATAAAAATAAATAAATTGATAGATAAATAAATAAGTAAATAAATAAATAAATAAATAAATAAATAAATAAATAAATAAATAAATAAATAAATAAATAAATAAATAAATAAATAAATGATTTTTTGTTGATAGACCATGAAATTTGAAATGAACGTGCAGGTGTTACTTCTACATTTGTTGACGCACAAATGATACATACAAAAAAATCAGATACGCCCGTATATGTACTAAAATTTTTGTATTGGAAAAAACGTTCCCTAAGGTCAAGCCCGTTGGGTGATGCCCAGTCATAGTCTGAAGATACTGCTATCCAATGACATATTTGAAATATTAAAACATTTAAACATGCATTATGACTATATTTAATCATAATGCATGTTTAAATGTTTTAATATTTCAAATATGTCACAGGACACTGCGAAAAGTTTGCTTAAGATTGGGCAAAATCAGCATTTGTCGCTTATTCCACGGGACACTGATTAGCTCGATTTCTCAACCTCTAAACCGACATACGTATTGCTTTTAGTGTTTCAAGTATCTGTCGTCCTTGTTGAAACTTCAGAAAAATACTGTAAGAACAATTTCTGACAAAAACATGATTTTTTTTTCAATGATTTATTCAAACGAACAACAACAACAACGAAAAAAAAAAGAACTTTAAATTGTACAAAATACAATTTATGAATAATAATAATAATAGACAAAAAAGAAGCATAAGTACCAGATGATTATGTTAGATTCTTTTTCTTTATATCGTCGGACTTTATAGTTTATAGTGCGTTTAGACATGCACGTTCTTTTTCAGACAGCACGTCGCAAACGTGAAAGATTAAGATGGCAATATTTAAACTAAGCCAATTATAGGCTCTCAAATTGATCGTCTTCTTTGTGAAGATTCTGTGAAGAAACCATCTTCATGGATTCTGAATCCATTAAAGCTGAACAGTTGAATTACTTGAAAAATATTTGGCGTGAGTGAAGCTCGAATTCAGGACCTCCGACATGCTTAACAAGTGCTTTATCCTCTACGCCACCGGTGTAGATGCCATCTATGACGGTTAGAAGGTATTTTAAAATTTCTACATGAATAACCTAGTATACTTATTAATATATCTTTAAAGAAATTCAAATAGAATATAATGATTATAATTCTCTAATAATGACGAGCACATGTAAAAAGGAAATGTGGAATATGAAAGAAAAAGTTTGAATATGAACGACATGGTGAAGCATACATAGATGTACATTGAGAACACTGATTTGAATTCATACTAGTACTTGAATTTAGAACCGAGAGGACGCCGTATTTATACTGCGAGTGATGGAGTCCGATGCGTTCCTAGCCATTTTCTTTCTGCAACAATGACATCTTAGTAACTTTTTGGCCTCTCTTCGGTAACTTCTATTGGTCAGTCCATAAATGATAAAGTTCACTGAATGGTTAGCAAGGGAGGGAACTTGTGCGAACTTTGGGAGAGTGGCCTGTACGAGTGGCGACATCTTCACGAGGTTAAAGTAAACGGTGAACACAACGACATCTAGCGGCAAACACAATACTAGGAAAACAATACTGATGGTCAGGAGGGTAAGCGTCATTTTCCGCTCTTGCAGACGACGAACGAAGAATAATTCATCGGAAATATACTTCATGGATAAATTTTGTCTTCTGAATCCGATGATTATCAAAACGTTGCACACAAATACTGCAATTATAGGAAAAACGCCAAAGATCAATCTCATGACCGTTCTGTAGTAGTACATTTCTTGACTGGTGTACTTATTGTGTCTGTGTAGCTCCTCGATTGAGCTGGTACCGCTCACAGTCTCTCCACTAGTATATTCTACTATCATTATTTCTACCACTTCGACTGTATTTAAAATGATTGAAAACGTACATATTGAAACAATTAGAACAATGCTTACTCTTTTTGTCATAATTTTCCGGAAGCGAAAAGGAGACCATATTACTAATATTCGGTCAACCATAATAGGTATGAGAATTAATTTACTCATTCTTTGAAATATTTGAGACGAAATGTTGACCGCATAAGACGACATGTACTGAGAAATATGAAACATGAGGTCTGGGAAAAATAAATGGCCACAACGATATAATGCGAATATACTCCGAACAATAAGTAGGAGAAGATCGGCGACTGCCAAGGTTATCTGAAGGTACGTGGACGCAGATTTGTACATCTGTTTACGTAAAATCGTGATGGTAAGAATGTTTCCGAATATTCCGATAGCGATGATGGCGGGAAAAAGCACGCAATACACAACAATGTTTGAGACACGATTGTCTTTATATTGAGGGAAAACGGTGGCATTGATGTTTGAAGAGTTCAAGCCATCCATATTAGGATATTTTAACAAACTTTATTGAACAGAAAACGCTTACGCTTCAGTCTTGAAGAGCTATTAGCCAGATTCCTGAAAACAATTCGCTCCAAACTTTCTCTGCATTACTTTGTCAGATGTTTCTAAATGAATAATAAAAACGATTGAATTTTAGAAGATGTAATAGCGGATGGATAAAAACTAAAATGTACAACCAATCAGAATGCGCGTTACAAATGGAGTGCATTAGAATAATGAATAGTATTCATTATCCTTATACATAATAACATTCATAATTATAGATACGATATAGTAAATTTATTTAGTTGAAGAAAATTAGATCTACACAAGTATGTATCTATATATGTAGACAGTCAGAATAAACAAATATAAGATATAGCTGAAGATGTAAATATACCTGATGAAAGTATTTTCCCTTATTTCATCTGCGCAGCAATATGCTATTTTAAAACAGGTCAGACTGTTTTATACTTCTTTGATTTTCTGGGAATTGTACCTTTGGATATTAAGGAGTGGCGAAAAATGTTCGTCATGAGAAACTGAAGTCTCAAAGAAGGTGAAGACACGAAATAAACAGGATAGGCTCTTTCGTAATTTAGCTTCATAAATGGGTTTTTAATTGTGCTTCATTATAATATTCTGTCATAATGGGTAATTATGACCTTAATAGCTCTAAGACTTCCTTGTTACGCCAGTACCAGAAAGATAGTAATGAAGGTGTTCGACAAGAGGTAAGAACGAACTGAAAATCAAGATATCTGTTTACAAATGGAAGGAAATGCAATTTTACGTCATTAGCATAATTTGGCAATGATGATAGAACTGTCTTACATGTAAGTCATGTACTCATTAATTTGACAAGTAAAAACGGCAATTTCTATGTAATTGCCATAATCTGACAAAGATGATACCCTAGGTAGAAAGGAACTGTCGTAAGCCATATATTAATCAGATAGACAAATCCGTATAAAAACGACATGCACTAAAGGAACAATGCGGCATCAAATGATATTGACATTAAAAAAGAATTTTCCTTTTATGATATTTCATTTTATCATATCATTTATAAGAGCGAACTGAAAATCAAGATATCTGTGTACAAATAGAAGGAAATGCAATTTTATGTCACTAGCATAATTTGGAAAAGATGATAGAACTGTAATAAGTCATATATTTTAAAATTAATTTGACAAATAAAAACTGCATGTACTATAAGAACAATGAGCATCAAATGATAGTGGCATCAAAAGAATAAGTCGTACTTCTTTTTATCATATCGAATCCTATTTATTTGAGAAATGACTGTCGTCCTTTTTGTGTTCATGCATAAGTGTATAATTCTGATTGGTCCCGTGCAAAATTTCCCTTTTTTATGTTGATCTTAATTTATTTTAATCTGTATACTTTTGATGCAACGTTTTTCTTGGGTTTTCACTTATTGAAAATAAACGCAATATGATATGGCTAATTCATTTTCACGGAGAATTTGTCAATAACTACAATGTATATGCCTGCAGTTTTTCTGCATCAGCCATATTAAATTAAATTAGCCTAATTTTGAACAAATCTATCAGAATTACCTGGAATTTTTGTGCATAGTTCAACAAGAGCTACCGAAGGGTGAGTAAAGTTTAGCTGAATTTGCCAGCGTTTAGGTCAATATCTTAACAGAAAGAAGTTAGAAACTTATTGATTCAGACATATATCATACAATTTTTAGGGTAAATAAATTGTGAACATTTTGAAAATTGATTTTCATAGCCTTTCCTTAAGGTCTGGGATCCTTTGTTGATATCATCTTCACAAAAAAAAATCATCAAAAGTCAAACCTACAAGGCATGCATAAAGACACTCAAATACCTACCAGAAAATACAACACTTTAAACTCATATCCAAGTAACGGCTGAACGAGCAAGATTCTTAACAAAGATTTTGATCTTCTTAACATCTCTAATATTTTTCGGGATCATCGAGTACAAAGTACCATTCCCCAATATTTTGAGAAGTTAGATTTCCTATTATTTAATATTGTTACAAGTATAAGAAACCTGTTCGACATTTCGTTTTTAACTACAACAAAGTTACATTAGATCCTAAAATACTTGAATCATGTCCTGCTTCTTTAGAATGTGCAACGTCTGAATATCTGTATAAACCAGCTGGTCATGTTGTTACAGGTGACTTTTCCATTAACCAAGAGAGGCAGCTCCGTGGACTTCTAAACAAGAGGCCCAAGGGGGCCACATCGCTCATCTGATTTGCAAACGAAAGAATAGTAGTGGACGATTCGGTGGAACCCTTGAGTACTTGCTTCCTTAAAGGTTTCGTGAAATTATGAACATCAGTTTTGGAGTTGTCAAAAGTCAGCCAATCAGCCATCGTATTTGTTGACCGATCCGCATGAAAAACACAAACTTTTGGGGTTTTTATTATTTTTTAAAAACACCACAGACACGTAAACAATACATAGACAAGGACATTTTTGTGTATAAACACAGAAAATTGAAGTGACAAATATGGATAATGACCATATCCCTGTATACAGCACAAAATCGTTAATTCAGAAAATCAGAAACCGAAGGCATACATAATCAGGATAAAACAGGAACCAGAGCAAACAAACAAAAACCTCCACCATATGAAAAGAAAGGAACTCCCGATATGGGAGTGAGACCAGGTGCCCAGGAAGAGTAAGCATCTCCTGCTTGCATACAACGCCCGCCGCTTCAATTCGGTAGAACTGTCACATCCGGTTACTTCCGTTTCGGAAGGCAAAGAGTACAATCTTTGGTTGGATGGTCCAAATGGTCTATGACAGAATATCATCCACCATTCTGGAGAGTGGGACATCATAGTGTATGACGAGTTCCCCATATCGACCGTAGAACTTCCTTATTGACGATGTTAGTCGGTCACATACATATCCCTGACTGAGAAGCTTATCTGATAAACTTATCTGAAAAAAACTTATCTGAAGCTTATCTGGAAAACGCCTAGCTCTCAGAACAAAATCCGTATATTTGGTACTTGCTCTGGTATAGCGTATCAACTGAGATATGAACACGCCATAAGCAGGCGATGAAGGGATGTTGCTACACAGAAAAGGAAAGTTTGTAATGCTGAAATTGAAGTCGTCACGTTTGTCATAGAGTGAGGTGTTCATGTGACAATCAGTGCCTTAGGACAACATTATGTCCAAATAGGATGCTGAATAATTTGTCTCTGTAATTTCTTTGACTTCAAGCTCCGAATGATAGATACTGCTGAGGTAATCCGCGAATGTTGGATTATTGATGGACAACACATCGTCTATGTACCTGTAGGTGAAGTTAAAATCAGAAGCAAAGTATCTTTTCCCTTCAGAGACCAAAGGTTGAATGAATTCAGCTTCGTACGAGTAAAGGAAAATGTCGGCAAGGAGTGGGGCACAATTGGTCCCCATTGGAATTCCGACAATTTGCTGGAAGACCTTTCCTCCAAACACCACAAAAATGTTGTCGATCAGAAAGTTTAACATCTGAAAAATATCATTTTCAGTGTACATGTCAGCCAACGCATGGTCGTAGCAAGGATCGAACCAGCAATTATAAAATTACTAGCCCGACGCCCTATCCGATAGACCAAAGCGACAACAAAACTCAAACTTGGTACAGGACCTTGAGTACTTGCTTTCTGCAAGATTCTGTGAAATTCTGTTAAAAAGGAAAAGTAAAAAAGGCGTCAGCAAATCAGAACCCTCAGCCGCCATATTTGTTGACTACTCGGCATGAAAAACACAAACTTTGTAGATGACCTTGAGTACTTACTTCCTGTAAGGAATCTTGATATTCTGAGCAGCGTTTGCAGAGGAGAAGTCGAAAATGCATCAGCCAATCAGAGCCATCGGCGGCCATATTTGTTGACCGATCGGCACGAAAAACACAAACTTGGTAGAGGACCTTACGTACTTGCTTCCTGTAAGGTTTTGTGAAATTCTGTGCAGCCATAGCAGAGGAGAAGACGAAAATACGTCAGCCAATCAGAGCCCTCGGCAGCAATATTTGTTGAACGATCGGCTGTAAAAACACAAACTTGGTAGAGGACCATTGTGAAATTCTGTGCAGCCATTGCAGAGGAGAAGTTGAGAATGCGTGAGCCAATCACAGCCCTCGGTGACCAGATTTGTTGACCGATCGATACGAAAAACTCAAACTTGGTAGAGGAGGACCATTAGTACTTGCGTCCTGTAAGGTTTCGTGAAATTCTGTGCAGCGGTTGCAGAGGAGAAGTCGAAATGCGCAAGCCAATCAGAGCGCTCGGCAGCCATGTTTGTTGACCGATCGGCACGAAAAACTTGGTAGAGGACCATGAGTATTTGCTTCCTGTAAGGTTTCGTGAAATTCTGAGCAGCGGTTGCAGAGAAGACCTTGAGTACTGGCTGTCTGTAAGGTTTCTTGAAATTCTATGCAGCGGTCGCAGCGGAGATGTCGAAGAGGTTAAAAATTTACGCCGGACGCCGGGCGAACGACGGATGACATAAGCTCACTTGAGCTATGCTCAGGTGAGCTAAAAAGGCCTTGAGTATAGAATCCCTTCGAAGACAGATTTTATTAAATGTCACGAAGTACTAAGGAAGCCTTAGATAACTATACCAAACGATGGTGTAAATTGGAAGTAGTCAAATTGCACGGTCTGAGTGACTGGAAAAACCTCATTTTGGAAATTACTGACATTTGAATAGATAACTTCCACAAAAATCCTCATCTTTTTGAAGATCCAAGTTCTAAATCTGAACGATATTTCAAATTCAAATTACGTAATTTACATGATAAATATTTCTGTTATAAAAATTTCTTGAAGTTGAAATTTCTAAAACGTGGGTCCATCCCATTCTGCTACGTCTTTCGGTCCATGTTTGGACATAATATTTTTCACACTCTTTGGTCATATTACATCGTTTAAATTGATGATCACTGACGAGGGTTAATTACCCGAAACGTGCATATCTGGTCAGTGCTGCAAATTTATCTGTTCTTAAATGTGTGTTTCTTGGGCCCCTGCGTCATGTTGTCTGTTTGTATGGTCATCTTACAATGAGGAGGTTATTTTACACCAAAATTGTACGTTCTTCGAGACCTCTGGGTAATCGGGAAAGTGGGAGGGTTGTGTGCGCACGTAATCCGGATAACCACACCGTCTACTACTGCCGTGGCAGATGGCAGTCCTAAGTCGGCACCGATTGCCAATTTATCTCGTTGGTTTATTTGTAGTCATTTGTATTTGATGTTTAACTGTGATTTGGTGTTCCTTGTACTTTTTGCTTCTCTTTCTGTGCGCGTCTGTTCTGTGTTTTGCATAGGGTGTTTTGGGGTTTTGCTGTGGGTACTGCAACCTAGTGTTGTTGGAGATTCCCTCTTTTCTGAAATGATGCTATTGAATTTGAATATGTTAAACATACAACGTTCCAAAAACTGTATGATGCGAGGGAGCAACCCGCGAGCCGACTTCAGACGAACATCTTCTACACAGCAGATGAGGTATTTATCCGGGTTATTTACACATAATCTCCTAATTTAATGGGGGTACACAAAGTATCAATTGATACTCATGTAGATTTAAAAAAAGAAACTGTAAGAACAAGAAAATTTGAAAATATGATGTGATAAACAGGATAGGCTCTTTCGTAATTTAAATATGCTTCATTATAATATTCTTTCATAATGGGTAATTATGGCCTTATTAGTTCTTAAACTTCCTTGTTACGCCAGTACCAGAAAGAAAGTAATGAAGGTGTTCGAAAAGAGGTAAGAACGAACTGAAAATCAAGATATTGTTGTGGGTCATGTATTATTTTAGTTTTACTTTATGTGTAGGTACACATGTACTTAGTCATGTTATATTATTATTTCATAATAATTCTTTCTAGATTTTACTATGTCATGTTTATTTCATTAGAGAATATTCCAGTATGTTCTTTGTTACATCATTATCATCACATGACTGTGATTTCTAGAATTTACTCTATTGTTAATCATTTGTAATGAGTCATTGTTCTAGAAGCTTCTGGTAAATTTATTTGTATTAAGTATATATACCTCTGAGGAACTGTGTTGAGGGGCATTCGTACACATTCGTAGACACGATTCATTCATCTATTCTGATATACTGGGACACTTTATTTGTTGAGACTTTAATCCATTTAACAACGTTTGGACACTGATCTTTCGAGAACGTTTGTGATTACCGGAAACCACACATTCGATAGACTTTGTGGACCGTAACGGACACTTTGATCCGGACATTGTATTGTAAGTTGTAATCATTGTAAATATATATATTTTGTACATAATTAAACTTGTAAATTTATATTCTGTCTTTGTCTGATTTTTGCTGGCGTTTTGGGGTATTCTGACCCATAACAGAATTGGGGGCTCGTCCGGGATAGTAATCTCTGCATATTTGCATTTTTACGTAAAGTTCGTTTTTTGAAAAAAGGAAAATTCTCAAAACTTTTGCCAGCAGAAATCAATCATGGTATTTTCGGTCACTGAATTTTTGAAATCGCCGACTGTAGATGAGTTCGAATCATTGAAGAAAGATGATTTGATTGGTTTAGGTCTTCACTTGAAGTTAGATGTAAAATCTTCTATGAGAAAACAAGAAATTAGAAATATTGTGGCTAAAGAGCTTTTAGCTAAGGAAATCTTTTCGTCATACAATTTTCCTGTTGAACCTGTTTCAAGCGAAACCAAAATGTCAAAATTTGAGTTTGAATTAGAGAAAATGAAAATACAATTACAATTTGAAAGAGAAGAAAAAGAAAGACAATTTGAAAAAGAAGAAAAAGAAAGACAATTTCAAATTGAAAGAGAAGAAAAAGAAAGACAATTTGAAAAAGAAGAAAAAATAAGACAATTTGAAAGAGAAAAGGAAGAAAGAGAGAAACAGGAACGTATGCACGAGAAAGAACTCCAGTTTGAGTTAGAAAAGTTAAAGTTAGAGAAAAGCGCTAAGGAAAATCCTGTTCCTTCGCTTGTCAAGTCTGAATTCGACGCCGCCAAAAACATCCGATTAGTACCAAAATTTCAAGAAAAGTCCGTGGACAAATATTTTCCACATTTTGAGAAAATCGCGGCCAATCTGAAGTGGCCACGCGATTTTTGGCCAACTTTATTACAAAGCGTACTTATTGGCAAAGCGGCTGAAGTGTACTCGGCGCTCAGTATTGCTGAGAGTTCAGACTATGACAAGGTCAAGGACACGATTTTGAGAGCATATCAGTTAGTACCTGAGGCGTACAGACAAAAGTTTAGAAAGTACAAAAAGTTTGAAAATCAAACATATGTTGAATTTGCTCGAGAAAAAGAAGATTTATTTGATCAGTGGTTTCGATCTAAGAAAATTCCCAATTCATTTGACAATTTACGTCAAATAATTCTGATAGAAGAGTTCAAAGAGTGTGTACATCAAGATTTAAGAACTCATTTGGAAGACAAAAATGTTAAAACTCTTGAAGAAGCCGCTGTTTTGTCTGATACGTATGCTCTCACTCATAAGAAAAATTTTGTGTCAAAAACTCAATCTAGCGATAGCGCAAAAACTTCAGATTTTCCAAAGAAAAATTTACAAGAGTCTCAGTCGTCCATTAGTTCCCAGTCACCATCTCAAGGTGGTTCTACGTTCGGTCCTAGGTCCGAGCGTTCTGAGGCATCCCCAGGGGTGGGGTCGCTTCCTACATGCAATTATTGTAAGAAAAAAGGTCATGTTATTGGTGAGTGTTTGAAGCTTAAGAAGAAAAAAGAACTTAAGTCACAGGCCTGTGCGTCTGTTAGAAATGATAGGAAAGCCTTAGATTCGATTTGTTCTGACACTCCTGAGATTCAGGGTTCTAAGTCCAGTTCTGATGATTTTGTGGAGGATCATTATAAGCCCTTTTTGTCACAGGGATTTGTTTCACTCAGTGATTCTAGCGAAGCGTTGCCTGTTCAGATTTTGAGAGATACTGGTGCTGCCCAGACTTTATTGTTAGAGGGTTCATTGCCTTTGTCTGAGCACACTTTTACTGGTAGGTCAGTTTTATTACAGGGTGTGGAGCTAGGCGTCATTGATGTTCCCCTTCATAAAATTTATTTGAAGTCAGACTTAATTACTGGACCTGTTATCGTAGGTGTTCGACCTACTCTTCCCGTTCAAGGCGTTTCCTTGTTGCTTGGCAACGATTTAGCTGGCGGCAAAGTTGTAGCCGATCCGATTGTTTGTGAGAAAATCACGTCCGATGTCGTGTCCGATGATGAAGACGACGACTTGTACCCAGCCTGCGCAGTTACCAGGGCGATGGCCAGGAACAGACTAAAAGAGGCTGAGAGTACTTCTGCACTTAACGAGGACCATCCCTCCAAAAGTATAGACCTTTCTGACACATTCATGTCTACCATTGATGACAACGTACCTGAGACGTCAGTACCACTTCATGTTGACAAGTCTCCGACGGTACCTGGTGATGATTACCATCCGCCATTAGACAGAGATACAGATGCCTTAAGCCGTGAGCAGCTCCTCTCCGAACAAACTAAAGATCCGGAGATCATCCGACTAAGCAAGAGGGCCCTTCCCCGAGAAGAAGCGGACAAAGTCGGAGAGTGCTTCTACATACAAGATGGCATCCTCATGCGGAAATGGAGACCACCCGATGCACCCCCTAATGAAGTGTGGCGGGTCGTTCACCAGATAGTGGTTCCAGTAGCGTATCGCGGGGACATCATGAGTTTAGCTCACGACACACCCATGGCAGGTCATTTAGGTGTCAATAAGACTTATAATAGGATTTTAAGTCACTTTTACTGGCCTAAGTTGAGAAAAGATGTGTCTGAGTTTTGTAAGTCTTGTCATAGTTGTCAGATGGTAGGTAAACCCAATCAAGTTATACCACCTGCTCCCCTCCAACCCATTCCAGCCTTTGAGGAACCTTTTAGTAGGGTGTTAGTTGATTGTGTAGGTCCTTTGCCTAGGACTAGGTCAGGAAATCAGTACTTACTGACAATTATGTGTACTTCGACTAGGTTTCCTGAAGCCATACCTCTTAGGAATATTAAGGCAAAGACCATAGTTAAGGCCCTTACAAAGTTTTTCAGTTTCGTAGGTGTTCCCAAGGCTATTCAGTCAGATCAGGGTTCGAATTTTATGTCAGGATTGTTTCAGCAGGTTATGCATGAGCTAGGTATCAGGCAGTATAAGTCTTCGGCGTACCATCCTGAGTCCCAGGGGGCACTTGAACGCTTTCATCAGACCCTTAAAACTATGATGAAAACATATTGTCACCAGTATGGAAAAGACTGGGATGAAGGGGTTCACCTCGTGTTGTTTGCGGCACGAGAAGCGGTTCAGGAGTCCCTGGGGTTCAGTCCCTTTGAGCTAGTTTTTGGGCATACGGTCAGGGGGCCATTGAAGTTGTTGAAGGAAAAATGGTTGACTGAGACTAGCGATTTGAATCTCTTAGACTACGTGTCTAATTTCAAAGAGAAATTATATAATGCTTGCAAATTGGCTCAAGAAAATCTCAAAACATCACAAATGAAAATGAAAACATGGTATGACAAAGATGCTAGAAACAGAGTTTTTAAACCAGGCGATAAAGTTCTTGTATTTTTGCCTATCCCTGGTCATCCTTTGCAAGCTAGATATTTCGGTCCTTATGAGATTGAGAGTAAAATTAGTGATGTTAACTATGTGGTTAAGACACCAGGTCGGCGAAAAGAAAAAAGAGTGTGTCATGTTAACATGTTGAAAGAGTATTTTGATAGAAGTGACCGAAATTTTGTAAAACCAGTTTCCACTTTGGCCAATGTAAATACATTAGAAAATTGTGTTGAACCTGAATGTAATGAAGAGACTGTCGAAAAAGACTTCGCTCAAAGTGTCCGTTTAATGAATTCTGATATTCTGACAAGTCCGGAAGTGAAACTCGGACATCTGACCATGCATCAAAAAGAGGAAGTGCACCAATTAATGCGGGAATATACGACCATCTTTCCGGATGTTCCAAAAAAGACGAATGCATCTCATCATGACGTCATTGTGGGTGATGCGTCACCTATCAAACAGCATCCCTATCGGTTAAACCCGATTAAGCTTCAATACATGCGGAAAGAAATTCAATACATGCTTGAAAATGACATTATTGAACCCAGCAATAGTGATTGGAGTTCCCCATGTATTCTTGTTCCGAAGCCAGACGGAACTTACCGATTGTGTACGGACTTTAGAAAAGTCAATTCAGTCACCAAAACTGACTCTTATCCGATCCCACGAATCGATGACTGTATAGATAAAATTGGCAGTGCAAAATTTGTCAGTAAATTTGACTTGCTCAAAGGTTATTGGCAGGTCCCGCTTACCGAGAGAGCCAGAGAAATATCGGCATTTGCGACTCCAGATGGGCTATACCAATATAAAGTAATGCCCTTTGGTATGAAAAACGCACCAGCCACATTCCAGAGGATGATTCATTCGCTCCTAAATCATCTCGAAGGATGCGAGGCGTACATCGATGACGTCATCATCTACAGCGACACCTGGGATGATCATCTCCGAATCATGCGTACCTTCTTCGACATACTGGCGAAAGCAAACCTCACAGTGAACCTTGCGAAAAGTGAATTTTGTCATGCGACTGTAGAATATTTGGGTCACAAAGTAGGTCAAGGTTTTGTTACTCCTATCATGGCCAAGGTGGAAGCTATTTCAAAGTTCCCGATTCCTACCAATAAGAAAGAGATAATGAGATTTTTGGGAATGGCAGGATTCTACAGAAAATTTTGTCCAAATTTCTCCTCAGTTGTTGGTCCACTTACCAATCTGTTACAAAAGAAAGTGCATTTTGCATGGACCAATGACTGTGACGAATCTTTTAAGAAAATCAAATGTGTTCTTATGAAAAGTCCTGTCCTGTCAGCTCCAAATTTTGATAAGCAATTTAAGCTTACTGTTGATGCTAGTGACGTAGGAATCGGGGCTGCTTTGTTTCAAGAAAATGATGATGGTGTAGATAGAGTTGTTTGTTATTTTTCAAAGAAATTGACAAAATGTCAAAAGAATTACTCTACTATTGAAAAAGAGTGTCTTGCATTATTGTTAGCTTTACAACATTTTGATGTTTATTTGAATGTTACTCTACATCCCATTCTTGTGTATACTGACCACAACCCTCTCACATTTTTGCACAAAATGTCAAACAAGAATCAAAGACTTACAAGGTGGAGTTTATTGTTGCAAGAGTACAATATCATTATAAACCATATCAAGGGCAAAGACAATGTGATTGCAGATGCACTATCGAGAGTTTCATGAGTGATTTTTGCAGAATTTACCACCTAAGTTTTCATTGACATTCAAACTTTTTTTAAGGGGGGAGGTGTTGTGGGTCATGTATTATTTTAGTTTTACTTTATGTGTAGGTACACATGTACTTAGTCATGTTATATTATTATTTCATAATAATTCTTTCTAGATTTTACTATGTCATGTTTATTTCATTAGAGAATATTCCAGTATGTTCTTTGTTACATCATTATCATCACATGACTGTGATTTCTAGAATTTACTCTATTGTTAATCATTTGTAATGAGTCATTGTTCTAGAAGCTTCTGGTAAATTTATTTGTATTAAGTATATATACCTCTGAGGAACTGTGTTGAGGGGCATTCGTACACATTCGTAGACACGATTCATTCATCTATTCTGATATACTGGGACACTTTATTTGTTGAGACTTTAATCCATTTAACAACGTTTGGACACTGATCTTTCGAGAACGTTTGTGATTACCGGAAACCACACATTCGATAGACTTTGTGGACCGTAACGGACACTTTGATCCGGACATTGTATTGTAAGTTGTAATCATTGTAAATATATATATTTTGTACATAATTAAACTTGTAAATTTATATTCTGTCTTTGTCTGATTTTTGCTGGCGTTTTGGGGTATTCTGACCCATAACAATATCTGTTTACAAAGAGAATGAAATGCAAGTTTATGTAATTGTCATAATTTGGCAAAAATTATACCCTAGGTAGAAAGGAACTGCCGTAAGCCATCTATTAATTAGATAGCCGAAATTAATAACAAAAAACGACATGCGCTAAAAGAATAATGGAGCATCAAATGATATTGACATTAAAAGAATTTTCCCTTTATAATAATAATAAAAAAAAAAAACCCCAGAGGGCGCCGGTGAATTTGGTTTGGGCGGTTTATGAAGGACACTTTGGCTGAAAGCGTTTGGGCGGTTTATGAAGGGCACTTTGACTGAAAGCATCACTGATGAGTGTTTGATATTCGAAACACGTGTCTGGTACATATTAAATTGGTTTGAAATTTTCTTCGGGAGGGTATGGAGTTGGAACCTTTCCGCATTGTTTTGATGATCAGTATTTCTTTCCTATACCGGTATCACAAAATTGTTGAAATCGTTTTTGTAAGAACACTCTTAAAAGTCACACCAACAAGGCATGCTTACAAAACAAAACTTAATACCTTCCAGAAAGACAACACTTTCAAACTTTATCCAAGGAAAAGGCGAACGAGCAATATTCTTATTTGCCTTATCGAAACATGACACATATATTGCTAAATGTATATCTCCAAATATGTATGAGGGTAGAAAGCAAATCGTGGAGCCAATTTCAGTATCCGAATTAATTGCACACAGCCCTCTTAATTGATGGGTCACAAAACATTGAGGAACAACACACGTATATCTATAATTCATTTACTAAAATGGGAGTTTTGAGGACAAAAAGATTTAAACAATTCCGTTAAAAAGTGTTAGAAGCACTGAGTAAAACAACACAATATACCTCTAGATGTGGCTTTTTAAAGACAAATTTTAAGCAGTTGTAAGTGTCGTAGAGCTTCGCAGTCGATACAAAAATGATCAACCTTTGTGTACAAACAATAAAAATTATTAGTTCCGTTCGTTCGTTATTCCATGTCATCTGGTACATCAGATACATATACAATACATAAAGAACAGAAATATAAAGGTGGACATGAAAAACAGAACTGTTACAAAGTATAGTCTTAATCAACATGATATACAAAATATGTTAAGTATGATGAACACATTCTTACATATTTATTATCAAGGCGAGAACATCTTATACTCATAGTACCATTATGATAATGATATCGCGATGATATCAAGTAAAGTAATATCCACACCAGTCACTTCGATTTTGACAAAATACTCGTCAAAATTTAAATCAATATCGAAGTCCATCCTCTCCGCCATTTGCTTCGTGTACATCTGCTACCTATTGAAATGTCATGCTCAGAATAACCACGAGGTAAGAGAGTTGTGCGATCCCAGAATGCAATTATGACGTCAGATATGATATGGCGTAATGGAAAGATCACTGAGTGGCATAATTGAAATTTGGGGGTGGGATTTGTAGTACAGGCAAAAAAATGGGCGCCCATTTTTGCTTGTACATGTACTACAAATCCCAATAAACCTAGTAAAGGAGTTTTTCTTTCAAGATAACATGTCGCAGATTCGAAGGGATTGATCCTGACAAGCTCGACTTCTCCATTTTCAACCTTATCAATGGAATATTCATAAGCTGGAGTACATTATATTTCAAATGCATGTTTACATTATATTTCAAATGCATGTTTGTATTTCATCTTCAAGTATTTATCATCTTTGTTGAAATTTCAAAATAATACTGTAACAACAATTTCTGACAAAACATGATTTTTTCATTAATCTATGAAAAATGAGAATGGAAAATTGTGCGAAATACAGAAGATTTATGTAATGACATTTGGACAACCATTGAAAATCCCCGAGATGAAACTATTGAAAGGAACGTGTTGCATTTCTGTATGAAAACGCTCTTTACGTCACTACGCATAAACTCTACCGAAACATGCTGTAACGGCTGTTCTAACCTGCAAACTGAACCCATGATGACATTGATTTTAAAGTCACCTATTTACCTGGAAAACGCAATTTCAGAAAACAAGAATGAAACTGACAATTGTGATGCATATACATAGAATACATGTACTTTGTTACAGGTATGAAACACACAGCAAGTGCATTTATCGCATGAAACGCGCAGCACATGTACGATAAATGTACTTGCTGTGTGTTGCATACCCGTGACAAAACACAATTTAGACACTTATTCTCTATATGATACTAGTCGACAAGGAAATATAGGAACACCGATTTGAAAATGTACGCATTTGAACTTAGAACCTAGAGGACGCCGTATTTATACTGCGAGTGTTGGAATCCGACGAGTCCCCAGTCGTACTCTTTTTACGCTTATAACATGTTAATAACTTTTTGGCCTCTCTCCAGTAACTTCTATTGGTCAGTCCATAAACGATAAAGTTCACTGAATGGTTGGCAAGGGAGGGAACTTGTGTGAACTTTGGGAGAGTGGCCTGTACGAGTGGCGACATCTTCACGAGGTTAAAGTAAATGGTGAAAACAACGACATCTAGCGGCAAACACAATACTAGGAAAACAATACTGATGGTCAGGAGGGTAAACGTCATTTTCCGTTCTTGCAGACGACGGAGGAAGAATAATTCATTTGAGATATACTTCATAGATAAATTTTGTCTTCTAAAACCGATTATAATCAAAATGTTACACACAAAAACTGCAATTATGGGGAAAATATCAAAGGTAACTTTCATGGCCGTTCTGTAGTAGTACATCTCTTTACTAGTGTACCGATGGTGCCTATGTAGCTCCTCTATTGAGCTGGTACCACTCACGGTTTCTCCACAAGTATATTCCACTATCATTATTTCTACCACTTCGACGGTATTTAAAATGCTAGAAATTGTACAAATTGAGCCAATCAGAAAAACGCTTACTCTTTTCGTCATGATTTTCCGGAAGTGAAAAGGAGTCCATATCACTAATATCCGGTCAAGCATAATCGGTATGAGAATTAATTTACTCATTCTATGAAATATTTGGGAGGAAATGTTGACCGCATAAGACGACAGATATTGAGAGATTTGAAACATGAATTCCGGGAAAAATAAATGTCCACAACGATATAATGCAAATAAGCTCCGAACAAATAGCAGTAGAAGGTCGGTGACTGCCAAGGTAATTTGGAGGTAAGTGGAAGAAGATTTGTACATCTGTTTACGTAAAATTGTGATTGTAAGAATGTTTCCGAATATTCCGATAGCGATGATGGCGGGAAAAAGCACGCAGTACACAACGATGTTGGTGATCCGATTATCTTTGAACTGTGCGACGATTGTGTCATTGACATTTGAAGAGTTCAAGCTTTCCATGTTACGATATTTGAATAAACTTTATTGAAAAGGAGACACTTCTGTCTTGATTGAAGAGGTATTCACCAGATTCCTGAAATTCCCTGCATTACTTTGTCTTGTGTACATGTATCTAAAAAGATTTAAACAACTGCATTTTTAAGAAAGAACGATTTCAAATGGACAATTTAAACAGAATGAAATATGGTAGAAAAATTATATTGACACATTTACTTATTAGTACTATAGATACGCGACTATAAAGTTGACTAAATTCGAAGAAAGTAAGATCTAGGTATTTACATGTAGCCCAAGATGTTAATATACCTGATGATAGTATATTTTCCTTCTGTTTGCTCTGTCTAGCATTATGATATTTTCTAACAGGTCAGTTTGTTTTTATACTTCTCTGGATTATACCATTGGAAATGAATGAATAGCGACTTCTCGTTATCAGAAACTTAAGTCATCACGATGTCGTCTCAAACAAGACAGAGACACGAGATAAACAGGATGGACTCTTTCGTAATTTAGCTTAAGGAATGGGAATTTAATTGTGCTTCATTAAAATATTCTTTAATTACGGATCCGTAATGGGTCATTTTGGCCCTAATAGCTTTTGCTTCTTACGCCAGTACCAGAAATAAAGTAATGATGGCGTAATGAAACTTGCCTTCAAGATTTCTGTTTACAAATAAAAGAAAATGCAAGTTTATGCCATCAACATAATTAGGCAGAGATGTTATGCTAGGTAGAAAGGAACGGAGAAAGCCATAGAATAATTTGACTGAAAAGAAAAACGATATGCACTAAAAGAACAATGCAGCATCAAATGATAAAGACATCAAAATAATTATCCCATTAAAACACTTTATTTTGTCATATCGACATCCTATTTGGTCATCATGTTACTTCTGGCTTAAAAGAAATGGTTTACATTTTTAAATGAGTCACTTTATGATCAGCATTTCTTTCCTATACCGGTATAACATAATTGTTGAAATCACCTTTTTAAAAAACGCTCTCAAAAGTCACACCTACAAGGAACGCATACAAAAAGACACTAAACATCTACTATGCAGAAAGACGACACTTTCAAACTCATATAGATCTAAGGAACGGGCGAGCAAGATTCGTAAACAACTAAGGTCACAACAAGTATTTTCTTCGTTTTAATCGTCATTGGGTGGATAGGTTTTCAGTGTATTGCTTGCCAAAAACAAACAGTCTATTTCCATATGTTTTCTATCACTATTCGCTTTTTTTCAAGACAGAAGAATTGTTTCAACTTTTTCCATTGGGTATTTTGTCTAACAAAGACTATTTAACCTGAAAATTAACTAAAATTAAGCAAAAGGATCATTTTGAGCTACTTTCTTTGCTTATTTACATTGAGATTCTGTCCTCTTGGCAGTCTGAGTAAAGCCAGTCACCCTTCTCCTCCATCGTCAGGGTCTGAAATACACCCGTTAAGGGTCGTGTTCAATGAACGTTTGACCGGAATATTTATGAGATTTTATCAACCAATCAGAGAGTCCGTTTTATCAATGTTGCATACCCGTTCCTGTGTCAATTTTAACTTCAAATAAAAACTATTTTGGGTTATAACCTGACCATCAACGGAAGTGTCCTTTTGTATAAAAGAATAACCATATAAAACACAAACATTGTCTATGAAACACTATCTTGTTGGCGTGCACTCTGTGGTCATGGGCGCCGCCATTATTCGATTTGTCCCGATGACAAATATTGATAATGACCATATCCTCACACATAGTACAAAATCGATAATTCAGAAAATTATAAACCGAAGGCTTACACAATCAAGATAGAAACAGGAACCAAAGCAAACAAACAAAAACCTCCACCACATGTAAAGAAGCGAACTCCCAAAATGGGAGTGTTCCCGATTATAAAATAGTTTTCGTAATTAGATATTGCATACCTGCAAGTCGCGATTATATTGGCTAAACGAAAAGTGAACAGAAAACGACCTTGAACGGGTGTACTCCTGACCCTGACGAAGGAGAAGGGGGTCTGGTTTTAATCAGACTGTCCTCTTGTATATTTCTTACGTTTTCTTTAGATATTCACGTCTCTCTGTCGTTAGTTTTTAACGAATGGGTAGATAGATTTCCATTGATCGACTTGATTCTTACCAAAGAAAAAAACCAGGTATGGCTTAATCGAAACGTGACAAACATATGGCTAAACGTGAGGCCCTAAAATGTATGAGGTGAGAGATCAACCCGGAGAACCGACTTCACAGGAACACCTACTACACAGCAGATGAGGTATTTATCCGGGTTATTTGCACACAACCCACTTACTTGATGGGGTACACAAAAATTCAGGACACAAACATGTAGAGATTTTGAGAACAAGAAAAAATGAAAACATGGTGTGATTAAAATCGAGAAACACAAGAAACCACTTCTGTAGATATAATTCTTTAAGACAAAGACAAATTAATAATAATTAAAATTATTAACCTTTTTGTACAAACAGTAAAATTATTAGTCCAGTACCTTTATAACTTCATGCCATCTAATACATCAGGTACATATACAATACATAAATAACAGAAATATCGAGGAGGACATGAAAAAAAAAAACCAACACAAAAAGGATATTCTAAAACAACATGATATCAAAATAGGTAAAGTGTGATGGACACGTGCATGTGCATGCACTGTACATATTTAATATCAAAGCGAGAAAATCTTATAGTAATACATTAGCTCCATAATGATATAGCGATGACATGCCTGATCCACCCTATTATCTACTGCTGAAATATATTGAATTGGAAGACGTTTAACATTTGAACCACTTGGTGAGTGTCACTGCTGGTGGACCAGGAGTCCCCGAGGGCACATGTAGCCAAGTTCGATCAACTTCGGTTGATCGTCTGTCTCTTCAACGCATTAGAACATTTCTGTTATCAAAAAATCTTGAAATTTCTAAAACGTGGGTCCTGTAGCATCATATCCCACCCGTCCTGCTACGTCTTTTGGGACATTTTGGGACATATTTTTCACACTCTTGTATTTCATTGTTTAGATTGAGGATCACTGACGAGGGTTAAGTACCCGAAACGTGCATGTCTGGTCCATGCTGAAATTTAATCTGTTCAAAAATGATGCTATTGAATTGGAAGACGTTTAACATTTAAATACATGTATTTCTGACAAAATCCCGTCGCAAGTCATGCATAAATATTATTGTTCTGATCAGTGAATGAAAGTCAAACACAAAACCCGAAATCAGATAAAAAAAACACATAACCAAAAGGCTTACACATTCATTAAACAATATGTACATCAGAACCTCCCCATGTGAAAAGAAAATAGGACAAAAAGACGGAGCCAACACAGCCCCCACAGAAACACGAAGGACAACTTATCTTAATTAACCATTTTTATAGTACGTATGCAGGTTGCGATTTAAAAATACTGGCAGCTATAGAAAGTTTCTTATTTTCACAGTAGCGATGCATGCTGTAGTACAGGATTGTCTTTCTTTAAAGCATCTTCCACTAATGTCATCAATATGTCTTTGATGTCGATTGCGATGCATACAGATGCGCAATGAGCATAAAGAGAAAGTGAGAGGAAAACAAGCATCGCCTGAAAGGCGGATGAAAACAGAAGGGCAAGTTTTCCTAATATTGGCAATACAAAGACAATAAAACAAATTCTACTAAAGATCATCAGGCAAATGCGTAGATGTTGCATTGTTTCTTTTGTGTCGGTCATAAGAAATCGCTGAGAAGGAGAGCTTATCTCCTGAACGTAATGCATCTGCTTCAATGCCTCATTTGAATTAATCCAAAGCGAAATACTTAAGTATGTAACGAAAAATAGAATATGAATTTGTGAAACATTCGTATGTGGTATCATAATATCACCCGTGTAAAATAACAGTCCACTCATGATAATTAAAAACACAAAAAGAAACACATGAAACTCTGGACTTTCATTTCCTGTGAAGTGTTTCAGTGGAAACGTTCGAGGAAATACACGACTGCACAAAATAATCGTCAGCATTTCAAGGAGAATGAAAAGTCTTATGATGTAAGCCGGCAAAAGAAATGTCATTATCACACTTACCCTTAAACAGTCTCTAGAAAGATTAAACTGAAGTAATTTGAACACTGAGGGTTTGAAACTTCCTTGGAAGCGCCTCTGTGTAACTGTACATCTATTTTCAACTTCTCGACTCATAAACAAGAAGTTTAGCCATATCATCTGAATGAGGATCATGGATTGAAGTTTATCAAGATCTAAACAAACCTCACCTACCAAGAGCACCATGGACAACACATGAATCAAGTCCTGTACTAATATCAGTCGCGTTTCTGAATTCCAAGATTTTGAAATCTTCAGTAACAACCAACGTTTTCCAATGATTCGATAATGGGAGAACACTACAGAATACATGAAATAAACAGTGAACACGATCATCAGGAGAAATATAATTTTACCGATAGTCGAGAAGTAAAGCAATGTCATCATAAACATCACAAGCAACGGCAGCATTGCCAGATATTTGCCGTGTAGTCGAGTAGCAACTTGTGCTATTCTCCCCCGCTGAGTAAGGGTATCAGATCCAACAGTCGAATGGACGTCGACTGCGAATTTTTCGTGAGTGATGATCTTCTCTATCCTCTGATAAAGATATTGTCTCATCTGTCCCCTGTGCCTTGTGTAGGCACTTTCTACTACAAAAGCCGTTCTATCGGCATTTTTATCCCCAAACAACATTTTTAGCAGATAGAACACATATTCTACACATGTTTGTGTCAACCCTTTAGCGATCATACAGCCAAAAACTAAAGAAATATAGTCGACTAATTCTTGAATCGACACTGCAATTGTACAACACCTTTCTAATTTGCGTTGATATTTTTCGTCCAAATCACGGACAAATAAATAAGGCATCTCACGGTAGTTAAGTCGTTTCTCAACAGACACGAATATCTCACTCGGTCTAATGGACTTCGCATCCTTCTTTTGGTCTAAAATCCACGGACGAAATACAACTGATGCATGTGCAGTTGCAGATTTCCCTCTGAGTCTGTATACATCCCATCTACGTGTTGGCTCACTTGAAAGGGATAATCCTTGTCCCCCTCCGCTAAGGTAATGACACACCTCTTTTTCATTTACTTGGCATGGATCACCTTTAAATAAATCATATACATGTATAATCTAATTTTAATGTGTATCGCTTTTGATTAATTAATTGAGACTGTATCATGCTTGGACACTACCCTGTCGATTGGTTAAAATCTCTCATTTCTGAAATTTGATAGAATCCATCGAATAGCAGATCTTACTTTGCTTCAGTCAACAAAGCACAATCATATTTTGTGTATGCCCATAATTAGGGAACAACTAGCTTCTGTAGTTGTTTGCGGACGGTAAATGCTGATTTTACGGTGGTAAACTGAATTCTTCTGACGACGCGTTAGCGGAGCCAGAAAAGCGGATGTTTACATCGTAAAATCAGGATTTAAAGTCCGCAAACATAACGTCAGTATCTAGTTATTTCCATTCTAATTCAATCTATATTTTTGTGAATATAAGGCGAAATCTGACGTTAGCAACGTCAAAGCCTATTATGTTCTCGTTTTACTGCTGCAATACGCAAGATCGCAAATACAGCGCGTGCAGCGTGTCCGTTCTGATTTTTCATTTAAACACCTACTTAAACCATTGTTCAAATTTTGGGCACCTTTTCTGCCCAAGTAAATTGATGACGTCATAACAATGGAGACAATCGAAGAGTGCGCGAGAACATTCGTATAAACTTGGTTAAAAGTATTTGCGATCTTCCGTATTAAGGAACAAACGACCAATGAAATTCGACGTTACAGCGACATTGCATTAGAATGGACCTCAAAGTCAAACTTCAAGGTCAAAGCTCTGCCAGCTTGTGCTGTTTGACAATGGTAAATGAAGTACCACTGATGTAGATTGAGTCCATAGCCGAAACATGCATACATGTATCTGTTAAAAGTATTTAGTAATATTTGTACAGGAAGATTGTGACACCATAAATTTCTTTTGATGAATATGTCTTCATCGGATGGGCTTTGATTTCCTCCAGAAATGTATCTATTCTTCCAAATTACACTTGAATGCAGACAGCAATTTTTCAAGTAAAATAAGTTATAGTGCACTTAAAATGGAACATAAATTTAATGATAAAATTTCATCACTAGGTTGGTTCTGTTGCTAACAGGCTGTTAGTCCTCAAGGATATTGTTCCCCAAGTTTCAGTGACTCTGTACTTAATCTAAATGTTATTCTATGCAATCATTCTAAACCTACATGTATGACTCATTTCTCTCCAGCAAATCGTTGCACTTAATTGGCTGCTCGACAAGCATTAAAAGTCATTTTCAAATAAACATACACTGTTTGGCCATGTTACATTGTTTGGATTGAGGATCACTGACGAGGGTTAAAAAACCGAAACGTGCATGTCTGTTCCATATGCTGCAAATTCATCTGATCTTAAAAGATGCTATTGAATTTGAAGACGTTTACCATTAAAGAAGTACCTATCAGTTATTCAGTCTCAAAGTCGAGAAGACTAGGCAAAACCATTTGAATTTTCAAAGTCGCGTTAAGTATATATTGAATAGTAAAACTCTTTGCTGATATACGTACATCTGGAACTAAAATTACTTATCATAACACATGCATTTGAACAATCGATTTACTAGTAAATATCTTACTTAGTACATAAATGTATATATCTTATAGATACCTACTATGATGTGTATTTTGATCTTTGTGTGCGAATTGCTCATGTTGATTCAAAGCTTCAATCGTCAACAGTGGGAGGAATTCACATTTGTTACAGGTATACCTGGCTTGCTCTACGATGGAACCGAATCTCTTAAGCTGTTCGGGTTGTTTGTACCACAACCATCCCTTGAAGCCCTGTACCTTCCTGACATTGCTATCTGTACTGCTTCCAGTCAGTTTGTCCGAGAGTGTTGGGTCTAATACTTGAAGTGGAATACCCAGACTATATAGGTACCAGACGACAAAATCCTGGCAGTTCCACATAAAGATCCAGTATCGGTCAAACGACAGAATAATCTGCCCTCCAAGATCCAATAGATCATTGAAAGTCACTTCCATCTCGAAGGAATATAAAAAACAAACTTTATGCTTTTTCAAGTATTCATCCAATTTGGTCTGTCGAATGTTATAAAAATATGGACGTATGGTAGAAGAGGTATTTCGATGATATATGTAAACATGTTCACAGAATAATTCAAAGAACGGAAACTCCTCCCCACAACAGACTTGCTTGATTGTCTCTCCTTCAATTCTGTGACATATCAAATGATGGTTTGCAAGTTCCGTGAATGTTTTATCCTGAACGTTACACGAGACTTTTGGGCAAGCAAAAGTCTTTGTAATGAAATTATCAGACTGTGTTATTCCAAGCTCAAGTTTGAATACATTGTTTTGACCGTGCTTGAAGAACACTGCTCTATGTCCGCTACATTGACTAAAGCCTGGTACTACCTTCACTTTCTCTTCTGCCTTTATTCCAACAATTTTGAGCTCTTTTATAGCGTCAAGTTTGAACTGATGTACCTCATTTTGGCTTGTTGGGACTGCAGTCATATGTTTTCTCTTCAACATACCTCTTGTAATCATCTGCAGTGGAGAATTTATATTGATGAGGATAAGGTTTAATGTACATGTTAGTTATATTTGATTATGCTACTGAGTCGACTCTATTGGAAATTTTGAGCCGCGCACTCTTTATAAAATAGAAACACAAAATTCAAAAAATGTTATTAGAAGGCGTACGGTTTACGCGTTCCTTAAATAAATTTTTGCATGTCTGAAACTCACTTAGGCTTGGAAGAAAGTAGGGGATCTCCAACAACACTCAGCTGCAGCATCCACAGCAAAACCCATAAATACCCAATGAAAAACACAGAGCTGACACGCACAGAAAGAGATACAAAAGAGCCAAGGAACACAAACGCACACCATAGAAACATGAAACACAAAAGACCACACATAAATCTACGAAGTACCACTGATGATCGAGGATTAAATGGCCCGATTAACTACTCGAAAAACGTGTCTGATGCATCAAAATTGTTTTGAAATATTGTTCAGGAAGGTTACGAGTTAGAGCACTTAGAATGGATTTTAGGTCTCGAACAAATTAAACCTCTATGCAGTTATCACAGCGGAACACACATAAGAACGAAATGATAAACCATGCAAGAAACTGCTTGAAACATCAAGCAAAGACATCATTGAATGATGAATGAGAAAATATCAAATGATGGACACACATTTGCACCAAGGTCTTAATTTTTTCCTTACAAAGTATGTCTTCAAAATACGGAGTTACTTCCCTTTTGTGCAGGTAAATTCTATGGAAACAAGCATAGAATTGGGCTGAAAAAGGAAGTTTTCACAGGAATTCCATGACGTCAGAATGCTTTTACGTGAGATACCTGCACAAATCGATCAGAGGACTGTAAAATCTCTATGAGATTGAATTGACATAAATCGAAGTAATATTTAAGCCGTACTATGTTGGCAACAATTACCAATTGGTCTCACTGGTTTATGTGTAGTATTTGTGTTTCATGTCTCTATGTCGTATGTCTCTTTTGTGTCTCGTGTTGTATTTGTTTACTATGTGTTTTCACATCGGGTGTTTTGGTGCTTTGCTCTGGGTGCTGCTACAGAGTCCAATTGAAGATCCTCTCCTTTCTGTAGTCTCAGTATCGAATCCTAGATCAGGAGAAGAACCTTCCTGATACTAGTATGTTTAAGGGTAGGGTGGTTGCCAACCTGATCTCAGGAGTGTTCTATCTGGTATCATCCTGTTTCAAGGACCCCTCACGCCAACATGAGACATTAATGTCAATTGTATAACTTGTTCGTAAAACGTCTTAAATATCCCGAAGTAAAAGTGATTCTTTAAAAAAAAATATCGCTTAAGTTTTGAAGATGAATACAATGTGCAAGGATAAGTTAAGACTTGAAAATTTCTTCAAGAAGACTGCATTGCAGTGGTCACGGCGAACACACACACCAAGCGTGCAACATAAAAACGCTGTCAAATCATGCATTCAGTCCTATATGAATTCTCGCACTCAGTCTTATAGTTTTCTACTCCAGCTTTCTCAAAATTGAGTTGAGCAAATCACTGGAACCGTCACGACTAGTTCTATCTCCTTAACTTACCTAAATCAAAATGTCAGGTGTAAAAGCCATCGATTTTTTTCATTTTTTTTTCAGTTTGGATCAGTAACGGAAGTGTTTTATGTCCATTCTTTCTTTGTAATGAAAATATATCTAAAAGTTTAATGGGAAATTGTTCTATCTCCAAAAAGTCAAAGGAATCCGACATCCGTTCTTTCTCCAACAAAATTGTATGGAATTCTTGTAAGGTGTCAGTAAGAAGTGTTCTAACTCCATTTTTAGCCATCTCGATTGAAGAAGATACAAAGTTTTGATGACTAGAAATTTGTGTTTTATTCGAAAATATTACGAAAATATTGCTTTCCTCAAATTTTCATGGTTGTACGATTTGAGTAAATATAATGTTAAACGTCTTTCAATTCAATAGCATCATTTAAAACCTGATAAATTTACAGCAGGGACCAGACATGCTTGTTTCGGGTACTAAACCCTCGTCAGTGATCCTCAGTCTGAACAATGTAATATGGTCAAAAAGTATGAAACTTATTATGATTGTCCAAAAATGTACCAAAAGACGTAGCAGAATGGGTGGGATATGATGCTAAAGGACCCACGTTTTAGAAATTTCAAGAAATTTTGTAACAGAACCATTTCCAGGCACCTAAATTTTCAAAGTCGATTTTCTCGAAAAGTGTCTTGAAAATGGAAGTTCGTTAGTTACTTTGAATCCAAACATTCTCGATTTCTAATATATAATTTACGGATATACATCTAACCATACATATTCACGTACGCATACTTTACAAGAACAAGATTCAGTACATGCAAACTGAGACTGAATTAAACAAGGACTGTCTCTCATACCTTTCAAAGAAGCAACTATTAGTTCTAAGTGATCAGTCCAGGATACGTGCATCTATTTTTAACAACAAGAACCAATGATTTAAAATTCCATGTGTTGCTAAATTTAAATCCACGTCAGAGCAACACATGTTTACATCGAGGTAAGTCAAACGTATGTAAATCTTAATTCATTTCACGGCTTTTAAATTAACAGTATAGTTTACAACCATGTGAAAAACACATTCAAAATGAAATGTCATATTTTTGGGATGGATCATAATGACTTATCAACTTTAGACCTTAGAAATCTACTTCACTTCTACAAATAGCATTTTTCACTGGTAAGCTGGAATCTATAAATAGCAAAAACGTCATCTTGGAATTCCAGTATAGAAAGCATTTCCAAAAAGATCCAGTAAAGACGAAAAACAAAGAAAGCACAGACAAGACTCAATTAAGGTAAGAAAACGAGTACAGCGGTCAAAAATAACAGACTAAATTCCCCTTTCTTTAAAACAAACTTTGCTGTTAATGACGCTGATTTGGTTCCACTTTATATATAAAAAGAATACGCAAAATCGCAGCTCTAGGTTACATTTAGTCACCTGGTAGAGGCACAAGTTTATAGTCTCGTTCGCCTGTGTCTCATACGTACTTCCCTGGTCGTCTCAATAATACGGAAGTGTTCCAACTCTATATCAGGTTTCCACTTACTCCTAAGTGGGGAGAGAGCAATGCAGAATTAAGCAACTAGTCCAAGGTCACAATCATTTCATAATGTTAAGAGACGGTGAGACTCGAACCAACGATAGATGGGTTGACGACTAGTCCATCGCGCTAACGACTGCGCTACCGCTTCCTAAAGTTGTTCAAAACTTTGACAACTTTTATACCCAAGTAAATTGATGACACCAACACAAATGTGGAACAATCCATAGGTGCGCGAAAACATTTGTATAACCTAGTATGTGCGATCTTCCGTGTTAAAAACTTGTTATATCTCATACTGTTTCCTCAGAGACAAAAGAAGGGAGGGGATCTCCTACAAGACCCTGTTGTAGCACCAACAGCATAACACCAAAACACCCGATGCAAAAACACAAAAGACGAGCATAGTATGAGACGGAAAAGAAACATACCGCATATTATAGTTTGTGATTATGAAAGGGTACCAAGCAGGAAACTTTGTGGTAAAAAAGACGTGCAAATCCCTATAGACATTTTGTCAGTGAGGACTCGTGCACATACAATACTGTATAAAGAGTAACATTTATGCAATATTTGTAACACGAATATTGGATGAAACAATCTGTCTATCTTCTAACAACCCTTATGTTCGATCTAGCAAGGTTAACATAACGTTTCGTAGGGGATATAGCTTCAATGTCATTTTTTTCGATTCAAATTGAAACAATACGTATATGTACCACAGGCTTTTTTCTTAGGGAAACTGATATGACCTACCTCGAACATATATTATAAATTTTACATTGCAGATGGATAAAACAAAACGAAAACTGAACGAGAATCCTCCGTTTGCTGTAGCAGCTAATCCAGATGGCGTTGTTCGATTCAAACAAGAAGCAATTCGAGTACTAAAAGGTGCTGGGATTGATGTAAATAAGGTGACAAAAGTTATACCAGGCATAAGCCAGACTTCAGGCCACAGGGCAGTGTTCTTGCGGTGTGCAGAAGCAGAGAATTTAACCTTCAAAATTGAACTTGAAATAGACTTACCAGAAGAAGATATCATTACATTGTCAAGAGTTTCAGCTGTCCACAGGAATCATGTATGTTCAAAGATAAAACATTTACAGAATTAGCAAACCATCATCTCGTTCATCATAGGATTTTAGGAGAAAACATAAGTCACACATGTTGTAAGCAGATATTTCCTTTCTTTGAAGTATTCTGTGAACACGTGTTCAACAACCATCGAAATATCTCAATTTCAACCCTTTGCGTCAATTTCGAGCAAATTCGGAAAGGACAAATATGAGAAATACATTGAGAAACATAATGTTCGCTTTTTCGATTCCTTCGAGATGGAAGTGACCTTCAATCACTTACTGGATCTTGGAGGTCAGATTATTCTGTCGTTTGACCGATACTGGATCTTCTTTTGGAATTGTCAGGACTTTGCCGTCTGGTACCTATACAATCTGGGGATTCCGCTTCAAGTGCTGGACCCGACGGTTTCCGACAAAATGACAGGAAGTAACAAAGATTGCAGTGCAAGGAAGGTACAAGGCATCAAAGGCTGGATGTGGTACAAACAGCCAGAACAGCTAAAAAATTCAGTTCTATTGCAGATCGCGCTGGATACACATGTAATAACTGCGAATTCCTCCCTCCATTGACAATGGAAGCATTAATTCTTCATGATCGACTTGTACATGCTCAAGGAAACGACCAACATAGTAAGTGAATTTGACAAAAGTTTTAAACGATATATAAAGCTTAAAAGACCCATTAGCTCTAGAAAGAAAACTCATTTGTTAAAATTCTGTCTCGAACATCCTTGATGTTCAAGTGTGCTTGAAATACAATTTTTGATTCTCGCATCATAGGTCATCATTTACAGAGGACAAGAAAGGGGACATTGTTACATTTTCTACGTGGTGGAGGAAAAGGATACTATTTCGACACTAACATTAAACGAAAATGGGAAGTTTATAGACTTCGTGGTTCCTCTGTAACTGCGCACGCGTCCATTATTTTTCGTCCATGGGTGATAGGCAGTGCTGATATAGAAACAGAATCAGACGTGCTTGTTTGTGTAGAAAAGGGGTTCGACTATGAAAACAAGCCCTTCCTATTCGTTAGTGACTTGGATGTAAGATATGCTCAAAAACTGGATAAATGCCTTCAATTTTACGGCTCAATAAAGGAAATGGTCGAATACTTAAGCGTTGTCTTTGACATCATGATTTCTAAGGGAATGACACAATCCTTCGTTGAGTACGTCCATTATATGTTGAAAATGCTAACTAAAGATAAAAGGACTGAAATTCAGGCAATTGAAAGTACACTTCTTGGAGAGTCTATATACGAGCGAGCAAACGCTATAATCGAGGATGAGAAATTCGTTGTTGACGTCCATTCTATGGTCGGATACCAAACCATGACGGTACGTGGTCGCATAGCACAGGTAGCAACACGATGGCACGGTCGCTACCAATCAATGATGCCTTTACATATTATGTCAATGTTATCTCTACTTCATTTTGACACTATTGGTGAACTCCTCTATCCAATAATAATTCTCTTTACGCTGTATTTCATGTATTGCGTGGTGTTTTCTCATATGAAAGTGATCGATAATTGGATCGTCATCATAGAATCTTGGGATACAAAAACAAAATTTCAATCTTTTCAAGACTTTATCCATATTATTTCAATGGTGCTCATGCTAGCTGAAGTATTCCTGGATTTAGGAAAATTACAGTCTGTCGTTATACTACAGTTGGCATGGCTTCAATTTCTTTTTATAAACAGGGGGAAAGAAAGGAAACGTTTGTCATTGGACGCGAGCCGTATAGGACCTCAACTTAGAGTGTATTACGCCTTGAATGACAATCTTCGAGAAAGTATTTTAGGAATAGTATTGATCGTCACTTTTTTGATGCCCAAAAACTTGATAAGAAGTATGATTTTGCCGGAATTGGTACTTTTGTTTCTTCTGTCTTATAAATTTCCGCTATGGTTTCAATTAAGGTATCTTACAGGTCACGAAAATCCACCATTTCATTTCTTTTTCTTCATATTTGTCATATTGATGAGTACGGCTATTACTTATACAGGCTATATCATAATTCCAACATCGTCTATTTCCCCTATCCACCTTTTCATATTCCTTGTATACTTTGCAATTTCATTTTGGAAAGACTTGAGGGTGGTTTTCCGCAAGATAAGATTTTCAAAGCCTGCAAACGTATCTCAGTTGGGAAAGATGATGATGCAGGGACATTTTAATCATTTGCAAACCTGGAGGAACTTGTATATTCTACAGATTCTATGTTGGATCACATTTTTATCGCCAGTTCTATTGTCACCAGTCATATTGATGTTTGACTTTAGGACTTCTTTGCTGATAGTCTGTATCATAATGTATGTACACTGTATGCTTATAATACATGTTGCCAACATTAAAGCTTTCATTATGTCTGTGGTTAAAGCGGCCACTGGGAAAGAATCTTAAAGTGTACTAAGTGTGTATTGTTTTTCATAAATGAATGATAGTGTTTCAGCAACAGTCTGTATTCAGTGTATTGCATTTTCAAGTACTCAATGAACACTGTAAACGTGGTTAATTTTGCTTGTGGAAAATTTCGCAAAATGGCTGTTACAACAGTACGCGTGAGGGTTATTTTGGTGAAATCAGGAATATTCCCTGAAGTCTTTTATTGAGTCTTCGCGGAATACAGAGTTTTTTCCATTTACAGACGGTATCTGACGTAAAACCATTGTGACGTCATGAAAATGGTATGGTAACGTTGACTTTATACCGTCATTTCCCAGACTTTTAGGACTGTTTCCATAGAATTTGATGACGTCATAATCAGTCTACGTCAGATACCGTCTCAAATGGGAAGTAACTCTTGTTTTCGAAAATAGCGAATTCTGGTTGTAATTTTCAAGCAGGGGTTGTTTTCGGGATAATAATGTAACATAATCGTGAGAAACGCGAAAATTTCCCCCACACAAAAATTTCCACGTTTACTGTAACCATACCAAGATACACAGTATGGAAAGATCTCTGACAAGACCACAATGCAAAATTCAAACACAAGACCACATAGAAATTCCACAGCAGGAGTAACAAACACGCATGGAAATGAAAACATACGGAAAATCTGCCTGTAAAGCAACAAACGTAACTTAAGATTACATGTATGCTAAAGCTAGAAGTTGTCCCTTAAAACTCGCCGATCTTTATTTTATCAGAAATCATATTTGCAAAAATAGTAGGGGTGTATACCAATTAAAGTCCTTGCAAAATCATACGATAAATATTTGGTAAACTTCATCAAGTACCTTAAATCAAGCACCATTTCCAAAACAATACCAAGGGCCCTTGAGAACCGTTATTTCTAGAGGGTCTTTCATTAAGTCGGATTTTCTGAGAAAATGTTAACTCCCTCTCCTTACCCAATTATTCTGACTTCAACTATACAAGAAAAGCAAACATAATCGCATTGAAAAAATAGATAACAAAATACAAAACAAAATATTACACTTTGCACAAACACACTGTCAAAATGATGAACAAAATGACAGCAAAGTTTGTGATTATCAGGATTGTGTGTGCATAACCTGTAACTTTACATGTAAACCTACATGACTTTACAAATATTTGGTTAACTCATCTGTCTTTTTATGTAATTAGTTTGAAATAAAGAATATATACAAATACTTGTAGTTGATTCTTTTATGCATTTTAAATCCAATTTTATAAAATGATAACAAAAGTACAGCAAATGGCAAAATATAAGCTTGTCATCAAATTCATGAAAAAAAATCATAAGACATGTTAAAAACATAATTGTATCAAACTAAACAATGTCATGTTCATTGTGACCTTGAACATTGACCTTTTGGTAAAAGAACTGTAAGGATTGATTATCTTAGTAATACAATGATTTTCTATGAAGTTTTGAGACCCCAAAGGCCAGAGATTCAGTATTTCAAGTTTGACAATGATACATGATGTCCCACTCTCTAGAATGGTGGATGATATTCTGTCATAGACCATTTGAACCATCCAACCAAAGATTGTACTCTATGTCTTCCAAAATGGAAGTTACCGGACGTGACAGTTCTACCGAATTGAAGCGGCGGGTGTTGCATGCAAGCAGGAGATGCTTACTCTTTCTGGGCACCTGGTCTCACTCTCATATCGGGAGGTTTTTGTTTGTTTGCTTTGGTTTCTGTTTTATCCTGATTTTGTATGCCTTTGGTTTCTGATTTTCTGAATTATTGATTTTGTGCTGTATACAGGGATATGGTCATTATCCATATTTGTCATGAATTGCGATCATGAAGCTTGACCATTCCACAGTTTCTTTTGATTAATGAGTGAATGTTATGTACATCTGTATTGAAGGAACTGTTCAAAAATACTAAATCTAGGTATGAATTAAATGTGTCTTGTACGTTCTGTATGTAGAAATGTTTATGTTAGATACAAAATACATGAAGACAATCTGTGTTCAACTCAATTATTTTTAACATTAAATCTTAAATAATTTTTAAGTTCCTCTCCTGATTTCAAAATCTCACTTTCCTAGATCTCTGACCTTGAAAATTGATAGGGTACTTTCACTTCTGAAGGTAATTCTTTGTGGCAAATATAAATATCATCAATCATCCTGACTCTAAAAGTCATTGGCAGTGACCTTGACCTTTGATTGTGAACATTTCTTCTCATGGTCAAATTCTCACAAAGAGTTATCATCATAATTCATGATGTTTTCAATTAAATATGATGTATCCTTGACCTTTGACATCTGATTTTGAAAATCAGTAGGTATATTCTTTGCAACATGAAAATCGCTACATGTATGAAGATTTCAAGAACTTAAGCCTAAAAATCAACCTTTAATTGTCCTGTTCATAATAATATGGGGATGGACAGTCAGACAGACAGATGGATGGATGGATGACCAGACAGACAGATGGATGGTCAGAAAATGTTCTACCATTCTGTATTTACATATGGTTTATTTCTCTAAAGACACGTTTAGAAATGGATCTTAAATCTGTATATGTATCATGATATTCTATAGATTGAAAACATAACATAAATCTCAAATTAAATATAAGCACTCTGATAAGGCATCCACTGTTCCAATGGTTAACAAAAATCCCAACAATTGCTGAACCTCCATTTTAAAAAAAATGCACTTGTTGGTATTAATGATTCAAACATTGTTGATCACTATCTAATCTCTACCCCAAGTTTATCAGTCACCGTTTTCTCTATTTTTTCATGTATGACATTGACCTCCTCCTGGCTCAGGGGCCTCTCCATATGTCGATACACTATTCTGTATGCATGACTGGTGCGCTGCTCCTTCGGATGTAAAAATTCGTCAAATTTACTTACGCTCTCCACTAGATCACCACCGATATTTCTCACCATATCGTAGAAGTCATTTTCAGAATAATTCTCTGGGATCCAAAATGAAATGTCATTTGTGCATGGTGAACACTTGCTGAATGGCTAAAAGGAAAAATGAGCAAGTGCATTTATTGTATGTATATGTTGGCACAATATAACATTTTTGAAAATCCATAAAACTTCTTAATTCATTCGGTACATGTATTCTAAAATTTGTTTAAAAAGATAGAAAGCTACTTTGCCTTTATAAACTATATTTAAGTATATCTAATATTTTGGGGTAAAACAAAAGTAGCAAGTACATAACATATTGCTCACAGAATAAAACCTCAAATAAATCAATCAATCTAACCTTGAATTCTATAGAGGTTTGCGGATCTTCAACTTCAAACTGGCGTAGAAATCCTGGATCCTGGCTCCAGAACAGCCTAATGTCAGGAATATTGTACAACTTCATAGCTAGCCTCTCCAATCCTAAACCAAATGCCCAGCCTACCTTGCCTAAAGCCCCAGCTATATGTAAACATGTACAACTTAAAATTAAGATTTGTACTTGAAGATACTTGGAGCATATTTGCCAATTTTGGGTTAAAATTCATCATTTTTAACGAGAAAAATAAATCAGTTAATGTAACAAAGAATGAATTATACTTTGCTATCATTTCTATCATCAGTAAGATGAGTACCTGTCAGCAGCTACATTTGTAAATCGTGTGTCGGTTAAGTGAAAGGTCAAGGTCACAAGGTCAAACCTTGGTACAAAAATTTAATTCTTATCACAAGGAATGCAACAAACAAAAAGCAGATAGACACATTAGACTAAAACAATGTGCCTACTGATTTCTAATTCTGAGGCATATATAAAACAACATATGAACAAAATTACATGTATAAAAGTAAAATGTTGGCTTGAGCTCACCTTCGTCTAAGATTTCTTGCTCCATGACTCCACATCCCAGCACTTCTAGCCACTCCCCATGGAATTTTATTTCCAACTCCCATGAGGGATGTGTAAACGGAAAATATGCATCCACCCACTGTACCTCTATTTCTGTAAAAAATATACATGTTATGTATATTAAATTAATACATTTACATTGTTTGTTCATTCATGATTCTAATAGCCTCTATACTTGTTATCCATCATAAAAATACCTATCCTTGGATGTCTCTCACCCATTTCAACACTATGACTTTTTTTTAATTTAAGTAGAACAATGTACAAACACAAAAATAAGTCAACCTGCTGCTAACTAACCATTTCCAAACAGGTGATATGCCAGTTTCTCTAGCGTGCTTTTCAAGTTAAGCTCCAGTAATTTTGCCGTCTCTGGTCTGTGCTGGGATTGTTTCTGCTTTGTTCGGGCCCCTCCGTCTTCCAGTATTAGAAACTGTTGGGGTAGCCTATGCATTCCAAGCAGTCCATACAGCTAATAAGCAGAAAGCAATGTTTAAGTAAAATATACCCTTGTATTTTAAAACATGATTCACATTCAAGTATCAACCAGTGTATCCTGAAAGAGTCACACTGTAAAATATTAAAGGTATCCACCATTGATACGTGTAGCTTGGATTTATTCTTGCTCCATATCAATTAAGTCTTGAATATCAAATACCACAATTTACTTAAATAATGTAGGTATTTTGAAATGCTGTATAATAAGGAATAACAAAGTTACGAATTTTCCTATTCAAAATTCATCTTCAACAATTTTATTTATGAATTTTATGATACGTACTGTACAAGTTAATTTATACGTGTATCTGCAATTTTTTTTATTCCACTCTTCTACTTGTATTAATACATGTATTTCATGTCTTGCTTTAAAGGAAATGAAATTAAATTGCACTTAGGACTTAAATTACCTCATTCGAAGTGAAAAGCCTAACTCCCTCCATTTGATGGAAAACAGGATAATGACTTGCATCTATAGTGTCTCTTCTATAAACGTCACCCACCACAAGAAATGCGTCTAATCCACTCTTCACCAGGTCTCGCTGATGTGCGGAAGTGTGAGCACGGAGCAAGTGCTTTCGATTTATGTAGTAGTTATCTGATACACTTCTGCATACATGGTCCACAGGCACTAACAAACTGTCAAAATTCTGTTCGACAGTCACCACTGGGCTTAGGGAGTCATAAACACTGAAAATCTGAGACCTCCATTTATTTAAATAGTTTCGGTAGAAAAACATTTCTATTCTCTTCCTTATCAGGTTGAGAGGATGGCAGTGCTGATTATGCAAATTTCTGTCCAATTTCTGTAGTATGTTTTTGGTAACATTTGTAAATTCATCCTTTTTGTATGTTTTCCCCAAAATTTCCACATTTTCAGATAAAGATTTCTGCCCTGTTACAGTAGTGCTCATGTAGTTGAAGGCTGAAGTCTTTATACAGCAAGTTCTGCCAATCCTTAAACACAAAGCTTGCCTCAATATGGTCTTCATACTGATGACCTGAAAATGTAAAAAAAACCTAGAGCACTGACAAAGTCAGAAAGGGCCCCGCCGGCCACTTCTTTAAGAAGTTGAATGTGAAGGCAACAAGGTCAACAAGGTTGGCAACAAAAGAATTGCTGCCAGAGGAATAGAGGCAAACATACAATGCAGTATTCCAATGTCATCGATTTTTTTATCAAAGCCCCATCTCTTACGGTACAATAGTTATGGCCAATGTTAAAGTTTTTCAAGTGTAGGTCAAAGGTCACGGTCAAGGTCACATGATGAAAAATGTAAGTACCAACGGAAAGGTCTTGTCACAAGGCACACTCATGTAAAATAAAAAAGCTCTACCTCTTACAGTGCAGAAGTTAAGGCCAATGTTAAAGTTTTTGCTGACGGACAGACAGACGGACGGACAGACGGACAGAGTGATTACTATAGGGCACCCGCCTAGTGGCGGGGCCCTAAAAAACAAGAAAAGTTTTAAGAAGGTATGATCAGATTGCAAGGCAGCTTATTTTTTTCAGCAAAATCTTGAAAGTGTAAATGTAACACATAGAGGGTGAATAAGTCATAAAGACAAAAAAATTGTGGATAGAATGTTTCTCGTTATTCTAACAGTAGGGCGCCCAAGCCAGATTTGCGCGTGACGGCAACCATTGCTATTTAGAACGGTGCATTAATATGGAAAGAGGTTATCGTCACCGTTTATAGGCAATTTTTCGAAACTGTTTTATCGCAGAAAAATACTAATAAGGCACGGACCATTTGATATTCTGGGGGGGCTTGGGTTTTTTGACGGAGCAAGTTTATTTTTTTCGCCCCGGACCGGGGCAAAATTATTTTTTTCTTGCAAAGTTGGAGCAAGGAAATTTTTTTATAACAATTGATGTGAATATTAAGAATGTTTATGTTATTTTCATTAGAAATTCTTTTTTTTTACCTAAATTACTCTAAACATTACTGTATATTTATGTAAAACTTGTATTCACTTCGAAACTGAGAGAGATAAAAGATTTTTACAATATGCGATATATAATTTTCAGTAAACAAAACGTATATAAGGTCATGTAACATGTAAGAGGGCCTCAGGGGAGGATCTTCTAGATAAGTTTTTACATGTAGTAATGAAAACTAGTGAAAAACTTAATTAAATTCTTCTTCTAATCTTGTATATAAAATTAGACACTATGGTGATACATGTATCTATTTAAAATAATAATAAATTATATTGATAATGTATTTAAGCATTTTAAGGAAGACCTTTGTTTCAGTAACATACATTTGATATTTAGTCCCCTACCGGCAACGCCGAAGGGGACTTTTAGTTTCTTTCAAATATTAACTTGCCATTACATTAGAAAACAATGGCGAGGGAAGAGAGCCAAATTTTTTTTTTTTTTATAGAATTCAAAGTAAAAACTGTGGCGAGCGAAGCAAGCTGAAAATTTTTCAGGAATTTTAAGCGAATTTTATGGTTATTCTTCAAATTCAGATTACTTGTAAGAGCAAGATAATTTTTTTCTGTCATACCATAAGCAAATCTATTGTTTTCATCAAAATTCAGAGCAATTTAATTATTCCTTTCGAAAAAAACCCAAGCACCCCCCCCCCCCCCCCCCCCCCCCCCATATGAAATGGACCGTGCCTAACAGCGATATAGATTGATAGCATCAGATTTAAAAAGATTTAACAAAATCTTTAAGATTTTATTTATCTTAATCTACCCAAGATGTACTGTTTCATTCTGTCAATTTGTCAAACAGCTGACAACATGACAGCATCACTTTTAACGTTCGATTTCCATACCTCAAGTTCCTGGCAAACAGAGGAATCGTTTTCAAAAATATTTAAAAAGTGGTTCTGTAATTTTTTGATATGTTGTGGAGAATACATCCAATTGTTAAATTCTCAAATTTTATGAAAATCTGTGAGGGACCATTTTTTTGTACCTCATTTACGTAGCCCGACATGCTGCACAGTATCAACAAATAAAAATTTGGAGAAATCATTGATCGACCAAACGCTTTGACATCAGAAATTCACAAAGCAGAATATAAATTCGAATTTACCATTCTAGATGATTCATGAAAAGGTTGTTTTAACATTTTGATCAGCAAGCACTTAAATTATGAAAAGGTTGTTTTAACATTTTGATCAGCAAGCACTTAAATTGTGAAAAAATATCACAAGAATCCAACAGACCAAAGATTTTTCCAGCAACCCTCCTACATGTAATTTCCTCTGTTCAAGTACAAAACTGCCACGCACAAGAGAAAAATTACATTTCCTTGCTTATGCCAGACAATGCATGCACAATTTGAAATACACTCACTGTACAATGTATCCGAGAAAAATACATATCAATATTCAAATTTTGTTCTGTTTTTTAAAATGCGCAGGAGCTTTCAATAATTGCAAAACAAAAGATACAAAAATGTGATATTTTTTCGCAAGGAAGCCTATATTTTTAAAATACTTTTTTACTCCAGATAGTCACTACAAAAGAAATAACTTATTATTTAATGTGCCCATGATCCATGACAGTTGACATTTAAATTCCTATATCATGAAGAAGAAATTTAATTAACTAATTAATCCTCTGCACAAATTAACAAAATATTTATTTCATTATCTCACTATATGTGCCCATTAAGTAGAGCTGCAACGATTCACAGCAATGCATTGAAAATTGCAATTCTTACCTCTGACTCGAATCATGAGTCACAAAGTCAAAGAATCGGTTTGAATCGAAAAGTCTTATGTAAATGTGTTTAATAATGATAAAAATGAACATAACAAGTACTTTAACACATGAACAACTTTGAGCACTGTCACATAATGTAATTACAACACACAGTGGTATTAACTTATACATTTAGTTTGTTGCAACTTTTCCCTGAATGTTCTTATAGTATGGTAAGATTTTTATATTTGGTCACTAATTCAAGGAAAAATCAAATACTCTTTAAGAATTTTACTACCGTACAAATAACTCGAATAGAAAAAAAATCGAATCGAGACTTTAAAATCGAAGTCGAACCGAATCGAAAAGTTCATGACTTGTTGCAGCTCTACCAATAAATGGACATAGAGCTTGATATTTCACATATAAATTATGTAAGGCTTTATTTTTTACCTTAGCATTATGACTTAAGACAGTGGCCTTGAACAAGAAACCTTTTAAGAAGGTACACAGCCAATTGTGCCTCACATGAAATTCATATGATATGAAATTTACATGAAATTTACGTAAAAGTTAGCATGAAATTTATGTGAAATGAGCACGGACATGAAATTTACATGAAATTTTTCACATGAAATTCATGTGAAGTTTCTGACATGAATTGCATGTAAAGTCAGTTTTGCATGAAGGTCACAAAGAAAAATTCATGTAAAATTCAATTGAAGTAAATTTATGTGAAATTCATGTGAATTTTTTTTCACGTAAATTTTATGTAAAATTTATATGAAATTCACATGAACTTTCATGTGAAATTTACTTGATGCTAATTTCATATGCATTTCATGTGAGGCACAATTGGCTGTGTATAATCAGATTGCAAGGCAGCTTATTTTTTCAGCAAAATTTTGAGAGTGTAGATGTACATGTAGTACAAAGTGGGTCAAGGTCATAAAGTAAAAAGACAGGCACACATAGTCATTCAAATTACACTTCTGGCCTTAAAGAGTATACCGGGACATAATAAAAAGCACACTGTAAATTGAAGTTCAAGACCTCAGTGTTTAAGGCCAGTTAGATAATTTATTATGAAATATCAAGCTCTATATCCATCTAATACAAAGAATGAAGAAATGACCTCAATAGAGAAGTTGATATCAGTACAAATGTATTAGAATAACAAGAAACAATCTATCCACAATTTTTTTGCCTGACATGACCTTTGTCGTAAGGAAATGTTAGAAATGTGTCAACTTGATTCAGGCCACAAGGTCGAAATTAGATAGACTGGGTGTTTCTTGCGACAGGTATCCCCTCTAGTTCAACAAACATAGATCAAAAAGACTTATAGTAGGTCAAAGCCAAAAATAAATTCATTGATACAAAAAAAAAACATATACTTTTGAGGGAATGGGGTCAGGGCCCAAAGGAGTAGGTGGGGTAATCTGCCATTTCTGCCGTTTCAAAGTTGTTCATATATCCATAATATTCTAGTTTATTAAATGTCAAATGTATGATGAATCAAAATGTTTTGATTTCACAGAACTGTGGATAGGATAAGTACAATTTTTTTTGCCAGACATGACCTTTGTCCTATGGAAATGTTAGAAATGTGTCCACTTGATTTCGTGTCATTCAGGGCAAATTACGTCAGAACATGACGTCATACATGGTTGTCATACACATGCGTGACTTTATGAGGGCTCAAATTATGATGCTGTATTTTCTCGAACATTCAACATTGCAAAAAGTGATAATTAATAATTTATTTATCAAAAGCATTTTTCGTCGAAATTATAGGGCCAATATGAGGGGTTAAGTTAACGCACCTAGTACTTTGGGGGAATTATAAGCGTGCGGTTGACCGAAAAGGGAAATTTTTGAATAAATGAAATTCTTTCAAAAGCTCCATTGGAATGGTTTTAAGTACAAACATTAAAACAACCATATTTTACTATTCTGATTCATTTTTGTTGAACTTACCGGTAATTGAAAAAGTTCAAACCTAGAAAAGATGTTTTACATGTGTATATAGTTTCTCTGACAAGAGGGGAAAAATATAAACTCCAGGGAAGGCCCAGGGTGATTGATTTGGGCCTTATACCTCTGAATTTTTCCAGAAAAAAAAACCCCGCTGTGATAGCATTTTCTGAAAAATTGGGGAAAATATAAATACAAAAGGTAACTTACATTTTTTTTTAAACTGGCGATATTCAGCCTCATTTCCCCTCACCTTGAGTATGTTTTTCCCCTAATGTCACAGAACAACCCCCCACCTCCCATATAGATGATTTTTTCTTTGACACAACAAAAAGTTTAAAATCAGTGTAATTCAAATGAACCATAAACCGCTAAAGGCGGTAAGGCCGGATTGCGAAGTGTTTGTATTAGATGCATATACATTTGTGTGCAGACCGAAAGGTCTAAGGTCATTAATACTATTGTGCAATGAAAAAAAGCTATAGAATAAGGAATTTAAATGTGAAATATCAAAGCCCTACCCCTTATAGTTCAAAAGTAGGTCAAAGGTCAACGTCAAGGTCATTTGATCAAAAGTCATGATATCAAATGAAAGGTCTGGTCATGAGGATTCTACAACTGAAATATCAAAATACTACCTCTTATAATTTAAAAGAAGGTCAAAGGTCAATATCAAGGTCACTAGGTCAAAAGTCAAGATATCAAATGGAAGATCTCTTCATAAGGAATCTACCTGTATATGTGAAATATCAAAATCCTTTCTCTTAGAGTTTAAAAGTGGGTCAAAGGTCAATGTCAAGGTAATTTTATCAAAAGTCATGATATTGAATGAAAGGTCTGGTCATGAGGAAACTACATTTGAAATATAAAAACCCTGCCTCTTATAATTCAAAAGTAGGTTAATGGTCAATGTCAAGGTCACTAGGTCAAAAGTCATGATATCAAATGAAAGTTCTGGGCATGAGGAATCTATATGTGAAATATTAAAACCCTTTCTCTTATAGTTCAAAAGTAGGTCAAAGGTCAATGTCAAGGTCACTAGGTCAAAAATCATGATATCGAATGAAAGGTCTGGTCATAAAGATTCTGCATGTGAAATTTCAAAGCCATAGCCTCTATAGTTCATGAGATATAGCCCAGATTTATTGTGTCGCCTGCGAAGCATAGCGACACTTAGGGATCACTTTGTCCGTTGTCCGTCCATCTGTCTTGTCACACTTTGGGTGTCACAGCCCATAACTTTTGATTGGTAAGTGATAGGGCTTTGATATTTCACATGTGTATTCCTTGTGACAAGACCTTCCTTCACATACCATAATTTTTGACCTAGTGACCTTGACCTACATATTTGACCTACTTTTCAAAAAAAATAAGAATGGATATATCTCTTGATATCTCTTGATTGGTAAGTGTTAGGACTTTGATATTTCACATGTGCAATCCTTGTGGCAAGACCTTTCAACACATACCATAATATTTGACCCTGTAACCTTGAGGCTTGACCTAGATATTTGATCTGCTTTTGAAAAAAGGTAAGATTCGCTATATCTTTTGATTGGTAAGTGATAGGGCTTTGTTATTTCACATGTGTATTCCTTGTGACAAGACCTGTTTACACAGACCATAATATTTGACCTTGGACCTTTACCTAGATATTTGACCTACTTTTCAAGAAAAGTAATATTGGCTATATCTTTTGATTGGTAGGTGATAGGGCTTTGATATTTCACATGTATTTTCCTTGTAACAATGCCATTCTACACATACCATAGTTTTTGGCCTATTGACCTTGGCCTAGATATTTGACCTACTTTTGTAAAAAAGATAAGATTCGCTATATCTTTTGATTTGTAAGTGATAGGGCTTTTATATTTCACATGTGTATTCCTTGTGACAAGACCTTCCTACACATACCATAATTTTTTACCTTTTGACCTTGACCTACATATTTGACCTACTTAAAAAAAATTAAGAATGGATATATCTTTTGATTGGTAAGTGATAGGGCTTTGGTATTTCACATGTGTATTTTCCTTGTAACAATGCCATTCTACACATACCATAATTTTTTACCCTGTTACCTTGACCTAGATATTTGACCTACTTTTGAAAAAAAGATTCACTATATCTTTTGATTGGTAAGTGATAGGGCTTTGATATTTTACATGTATATTCCTTGTGACAAGACCTTCCTACACATACCATAAATTTTTACCTATTGACCTTGACCTACATATTTGACCTACTTAAAAAAATTAAGAATGGATATATCTTTGATTGGTAAGTGATAGGGCTTTGGTATTTCACATGTGTATTCCTTGTAAAAAGACCTGTCTACACAGACCATAATATTTGACCTTTTGACCTTGACCTAGATATGTGACCTACTTTTCAATAAAAGTAATATTGGCTATATCTTTTGATTGGTAGGTGATAGGGCTTTTATATTTCACATGCATTTTCCTTGTAACAATGCCATTCTACATATACCATAATTTTTTACCTTTTGACCTTGTCCTAGCTATTTTACCTTCTTTTCTAAGGTTGTATATATCTTTTAATTGGTAGGTAATAGGTCTTTGATATTTCTTATGATGAGACCTTTTTGTTACCAATTTTTACGAAGTGACCTTGACCTAGATGATTGACACTCTTTTCTGAAAATTTGAGAATGACCATATCTTTTAATTTGTAATTAAGAGGTCTGATATTTCAAATGAATTTCATTTGACAAGACTTTTCTACTGATACCAATAATTTTGATCCACTTTCTAGAATAATAATCAAACCGCTTCGCAGGCGACACAAGCATTCCTTGGATTGCTATTTTTATTTTTAAAAATAGGTCAATCTCCAAGGTCAAGGTCACAAGGTCAAAATTTTTGGTATTCATGGTGAGGTCTTGTGACAATAAATACATATGTGAAACATAAAAGCCCTATCATTTACCATTCAAAAGTTATGGCCAAGGTTAAAGTTTTTCAAAAGTAGGTCAAACTCTAAGGTCAAGATAACAAGGTAAAAATGTTTGGTATCCATGGAAAGGTCTTGTCACAAGAAATACACAAGTGAAATATGAAAGCCCTATCACTTACCATTAAAAAGCTATGGCCAAAATTGAAGTTGTTCAAATGTAGGTCAAACTTCAAGGGCAAGGTCACTTGGTTAAATTTTGTTGCTGTGTTTGATTTGTCACATCATGGTCTATCACCATGTCAAGTTTCAAGTTGCTCCTCCAAACAGTTTTCTCTCAACGTACTTAAACGCAACACTTTAACCAAAATGTTGACGCACTGACAAAGACGGACGGATGGACGGACAGACAGACTTCGCCATTTCATAGACCAGATTTTGCTTCACAATCCGGCCAAAGACATTAATCAGAATAGTAAAATATGGTTGTTCTATTGCCCCTGCTTGTAATACAACCATTCTAATGCTATCTAATAAAGTTTTTGAAAAGTTTTGATTTATTAAAAATTCCCCCTTTGGGTTGTTCCGCGCTCATTTACCATGTTTACCCCATGTATGGAAACTGACCCTTTTCCCCTGAAAGTCAGAAAAGTGTTGAAAAGTGATTTTAAAATAAGTTAACTTAAAAACTCCAGCATTCTAGTGTTACGAAGGATAAAGAAAGTTTATCGCGTGATATTTGTATCCTTCGTTCTGATTGGTCGGCTCTCTGAACTTTTGCTTTTCCTGTTTGGTTTGGAAGGGAGCTAAGAAATGGCAAAAATGCAATAACGAAGTGAGAAAAAAAGCGAAAGGTGGGTAGAGATAGTTAGATAAATGTTTACTTTAGTCCCGTCAACAAGAAAATCAATATTTCAGACCTTCAAAATGGAAAAAAATCGTTGGACAACAGTTGAGTCCAACTTCGCTCTGTAACGAACAAATTGGTGGTATTTAGTCTCTTTTAGCGGCAGTGGATTAATTAGTCTACTCTAAGGATGAAGAAAAATACTTTTTTGCAAATTTGGGATGGTGCAACGATTCACCGTGGTGCACCGAGAATCGCGATTCTTATCTCCGACTCGAATCGCGAGTCAGAGTGGTCAGAAACGATTCGAGTCGAATAGTCTAAATAATGCAGAAAAATGTTCTCATTTCAACTTTAAAGTATTCACTAATAGCAAAATATTTAAAGTTGGAGATGAATGTAGAGCCCTAACTTGCAAACAAGGTGCCTATATGTTCATCTCTAATTAGGCGATATCAAGATATCGACTAATTCTAGATTTGTACAGGTTTGTCAACTTTTGATTTGATTCATCAGGTTCAACATTGCAATTGGGGAAATTGTCCGATAGAAAGAAACATTCTTGAGACTAGTGAAAAACATGTGACCAGAGCTATCCACTTCACAAAAGTAGGACATGTCGTCATGACAACGCTTTGGCATCGCAATTCTGAATTGAAATATTGCACATTAACGTAATATCTACAATGTTATCATATACTCTAATTTAAACAACTGCGTTAAAGCGTTCTCATTGGCCAAAACGCGGTCACGTGCAAACCGATTAATCATCGTATTGAACTGCTTCCGGTAATATCGACGCGTTTTAGAACAAAATGGCAGACGGCAACAAACGGGAGTGTTGCTGACATGACTGAGCGTGGTATTAGGCTGCATTTTTGAACGACATAACATTAATAAAATAATTCAGGGTAAAATGTTGTTAAAATACAGAATGTTTTATCTAAACAAAACATTAAAAGAAGTAATGGTGAACTGAACCTTTAAGTCATCAATTTCTTTTCCAAATTTTCAAGTATATGATAAAACAGTTATAGCACAGATGATTCGGTCAATATGATGATTTATGGAGTGATAAAACCAATATCAACCTCGGCCTTCGGCCTCGGTCGATATTGGTTTTATCACTCCATAAATCATCATATCGACCTCATCACTGTGCAATAATTGTATAATATTTTTTCTTGAACAATTTTTACTTTTAGACCAATTAGTGTATGATACAGTAAACCCTATGCCTTCAAAATCCCTAATGACATTTATGGATCCTTTGATCCATTGCATCAAAGAAACGTTTGGATACTTAGAATGCGAGGCTGCCAGTGGGCTATAATTAAAAAGTTTCTCATCATCCAGCCAACTAAGCTGTTTCGTTGAGGATACTCCATTTTGTTTGTATATTTTCTTTCCAAAGACAAATTGATAAATGCAACAAAGAAATTAATGAGCGATATAAAAATCGATAAGACTGTGCATAGTCACATAAATTAATAGGATTTTTTTTTAGAAGTTTCCCCTTATTTCCCCCAAATTCTTTAATAGGAACTCTCCGCTTTTCCAGCGAATATATACTGAAAGGCTTTTGATTGGTCAAGTTAATTTGCGTTATACTGGAATTTTCCTACCGCACAGGTCAAGCAATTTATGAATGACTGTGACTTGAGTTGTCTAGTGCAAATGCACTATTTTCTAACTTTTCAGAATTGTCAACACATAAGTTCCTATTGTGTAACCAGTTCTTTTGTGTGTGTGAATTTCATGCATATCCTTACTAATACTACTCTTTACTCTTTATTCTAAGAGTCAAAATTTTAAACCTATTTTGAACCAAAATTTTTTTTCGCTTTTAAATATATGTTGATATCAACCAAGCTTTTTTGGAAAGCTAATACTTGTTTCAAATTCTACTTTCGTTTTTTCTTCTTCATCCAATGTGAAAACCAGTACTTCTGGCCATAATTAATTAAAGGCAGTGGCTCCGGATACGAACGTTTGTATCTTTAGACCTATGTCTCAGCGTACGAACATGTTTCCGATTGGTCTGTAACTGTCACGTGACTCGGGTCATGTGTCGATAACAAAATAAAAAGTTGATTTTTGTAACCATATCAAGGTATATGAGTTTATTCTGCATAATGTGTAATTTAGCAACCGGGACAAGAGGCTATTTTCTATGCTCTCAATCATAATTATAGTGATCACTGATCAGTAATAGACGAGCACTTGTCGGCTGTTGTGTGCATGTACTGACATTCCGTTGCTCCAGGGGAATTTGAAGTTTTTGAAAGTTTTGAGACGATAACAAATACATACATGTAGCTGCAACTTTGTGCTTTTTACTTAATTAACTTTTCAGAATATGTCACAAAAAGATGCAATTTGAACACTAGATGCCTTGAAAAAAAAAACGAACCAAATTGAAATATATATGCAGAAGCTCACTACGATTTGTGTTCGTACGCCGAGACATAGGTCTAAAGATACGAACGTTCGCATCCGGAGCCACTGCCTTAATTAAAATCAATCCTTTTATTGTAATTCTATGATTCTAGACCTAAAGATATCGACACCATTTACAATTGCATGCATGACATTGAATCTTGAATTAAGATTTTATTCATTTTCCCAAGGCAGTGGCTCCGAATACGAACGTTCGTATCTTTAGACCTATATCTCGGCATACGAACACAAATCGTAGTGAGCTTCTGCATAAATATTTCAATTTGGTTTGTTTTTTTTCAAGGCATCTTGTGTTCAAATTGTATCTTTTTTGTGACAAATTCTGAAAGTTAAGTATAAAGCACAGAGTTGCATCTACATGTACGTATTTGTTGTCGTCTCAAAACTTTCAAAATTGCAACTTCCACTGGAGCGACAGAACGTCAGTACGTGCACACAACAGCCGACAAGTGCAAAGTCTACTTATCAGTGATCACTATAGGGATGTTCGCCGTGACGTCACGGGTCTTGCGAAAACGAGGCTGGTTGGCAAAAACGGTTGGCAGTGAAGGGAAATATACGTGATACCCGGAGTTGAATCAACAATTGATGTTCTAATATGCGCTACTTTCCTATTATTATTTCATTGATAAGTCCTGCTGTGCCACTGACCATTCTAATCACAACATTAAAGAAATCCCGCTGAGTTTATTATTATATCAGACTGCCGTTCGATTGGGGGGGGGGGGGGGCAAGAATCAATAAACTGCCGATATTTTTTTCTTCAAATTTTACTTTTCAAAGAAGCCGGTGTAATTCATAGTGTCCCATTTTTATGCTCCTGTATCAGGTGAAACAACATACCCGACTAATTACCAGATGTTTTGACAAGTACACACCTATCCCTCAAACATGCATATTACATGTACTGGTAGTTGTGATTTAATTAATTAAGGCGGAGCATTTGAACGGGATGGAAAGAGGGACATAGTTTGACCAAAATTAATGTCGAACTGTTTGAAAACGCAAAACAGAAAAAAAAAAATTATTTAACTCACAGACAATGTTTAATGAAATAAAGAGTACTAATTTTCTTAGCTTTTTTTTTTGTTTGTTTTTTCTCACGACTGTCTCCAATTTATAGATAAAGCCAGTCATAGTAATAATGGAATTTTTTTTTTTTAATTGACATGCCTTATCTATCTTTTTGCTTGCTAGAGAAAGGGGTGGGGCGGTAGGGCTCAAGATTAGAATTTTAGAATGCTTAAAGAAGCATTTATTTCTCAACTTCCATGTAACTTATGGCAGCCGCACCCCTTAAAATTGAAAATCGTTGGGATAAAAAGAGACATTCATGAATTCAAAATGAAAGATAAGATTAAAATACTAATTAAAAATAACTGATAAATGTTAATATGAACTAAAGAGAGAGATCTCAGACCATATAAAATCCTAGCATTCTATTTCCATCTTTTGCACCTCGACTGTTAAAACATCCAATATTTAAAAAGAATTTCAAGAATAGATGTTCGGACTTTCATCTATCTAATTTTCGGAATTATTTAAACAATTATACCGTTGAAAGAAAGAAAGAAAGAAAGAAAGAAATCAATCAATCAATCTTGAGATATTTATGAGAAATATTGAATAATGATCCACTGTTCCAACTTATATGATTATGATCGATATATATAAATGGATTGTATTTCCTTTTTGCTTCTTTCAACTAAAAGACATATGTAATGTAAGTATTTACCCCCCCCCCCCCCCAAAATGGTTTAGATGTTTCATCCGTGTCAAAATATCAAAAACTGAAATATGAACACATGCAGTGGCTTTCTCTCCTTTGCGGATCATTTGTTCCGCCACGGCGCCTGGGTAAAAAATCTACCTGGACAGCCGACAAAAATCAAGGTAAATGGCAGATGTCAGATCATTGTCTTGTGTATACGAGATACACTGTATCGGTTGGACTTGATAAATTGATGAATGATATAAGATGTTCACATTCACGACTTTAAAAATTAAATCAACCCACAGAGAGACTAAATGCTATTTATATATACCAGTGATTAACAGAGAAAAATTAAATTAAAAAAATATCACAAGCAATTAAAACAATCGATTAATATTATAACAACTTTGAAGTAATCTTAACTTAATTATATCTGTCGATAAACTGTACCGATAAAGATTATTAACGTGAATAGCAGTGGACATACATGTATAGGAGAACCACTTTTTGCCAACCAATTTTCATGCGCATGCGCAGTGTGACGTCACTTTTTCGTCACTCGAACATCCCTATAATGATTGAGAGCATAGAAAATAGCCTCTTCTTCTTCCTAATACTGTGCTGGGTTCGTAGAACATTATCGCACACATGTCACGGTTATGCAGAATAAACTTGTATACCTTGATATGGTTACAAAATCAACTTTTTATTTTGTTATGGACACATGACCCGATTCACGTGACAGTTGAAGACCAATCAGAAACATGTTCGTACGCCGAGACATAGGTCTAAAGATACGAACGTTCGTATCCGGAGCCACTGCCTTTTCCAAAACATAACTGAGGAAATTCGCGTAAATGTAACAACAAATTAAGCCAAACTTATTAGATAACCAAATGCAAAATGAAACAAGATATTTACTGCGAAAAAAAAATCAGTAAGATGAGAAATACAGCGGGAACTGTTATCGAGTTTTAGGTCTTGAAACCTCAGAGATTGACCGCGTCGACCGTGGCCAAGGGCGCTGACATCTTTGTCGTAAACCGGGGACGAGAATTTTACGACTTCAACTGGTTATTAGATAATGGAATTTCAAGCAAAAATTGAAATGTTATCTTTGGTTTTCCCATAATTAATCATGGGGTGATTTCTAATTATTGATCAGTCATATTTATCATTGTAAAATCATTTGATTGTTGGTAGGTGTCGTAAATTATATAAGTCATGGCCCACAGAATGAAAGTTCTTCGAATTTACAAAACTTTGATGAGGGAATGCCAGAAACTCAACACATACAATTATCGGTATACCTGTAGCTTTAATCTTAAGATTTTAGTCTGATTGAAAAGTGCTACCCATCAACATGACACATAGAAGTTGATCCGCAAGAAATGGACAGATGAAATGACTTGCTGTCCGCGCAGCTCACCTAGAAATCGGAAAATTGAAGTTTTGTCTTCTTTTGTCAGCAAATGTCCTTATTGAAATTCATATAGGGGGATAGATCTCGAACTCTTGTAACTAACGATGTTTTATGTCTGTAGGACCAATACTACAATAAATCTTTCCTTACACCGAGTCATGGCTCCAACCTCAACTATTTTAATCCCAAGTATTCTCAACCCCAAAAGCTACATTTTCCCATATTTTCTATGGAAAATTTCATTGAGATATTAACATTAGAAACTTTTTAAATTCATGCTCCGAACTGCACAGCTGCACCTCAGAAGAATTTATGAATAATACTATAACTTACCTTAAACATTACATTGATACTATATCTACAACCATTTGTCCTTCGATTTTGAGTACAAGGTCTCATTATTATATAAATCTCTTGTTAATCCAACATGGTGTCTTTTCGAACACAAGTTTTTACAGGTAGCCATTTTCACGTGCCGATCCGCCCCAACATAGGTAGAAAAAATAAACGATTTTAAAGTTCCCGGGGAAATTCAGTAGAATTTCGACTGTTTTCGATTCAATTATTATTAATATTAATTATTTACATGATATATATTAGAAAAGTGGGATAGTCATGTGAATTATTGGTGACAAATTACAAATTTGCTACATTCCGGGGATCCGCCCCTGGATTCATTTCTATGTTGATATGGCTACTAGCCCCTTGCGTGTAAAATGAAGATACCCGGTGTTTTGAGAAAGAATGATCAAAATTGGAGGACAAATGTTTGTAGACATATGATGATAGTAACGTTTAAGGTAGGTTATAGTACTAATCATGAATCCTGAAAACCTGTAGCTGCGCAGTTCGGTGCACTAAGTTCAAATGGTTGTCATGTAAAAATATTGATGCAGTTTTTGTTCAAAATGATGGGAAAATGACTATGTTCAGGTGAAGAAAACTTAGTATTAAAATGGTTAAGATTGGAGTCTTAATTCTGCAGAACGACACATTTTCAAGTATGCTTCACGTCAAATCCAATATGGCCGATAAACTTTTGTCCATACCCCTTAAAGAAAATAGATTAGATGGGGAGATTTCTATTTTAATTTTAGCATGATGTCGCTGATGTTTAACATCGATTCTATGGAGAACGTCATGCTAAAATTAACATGTTGTTAAATTGAGACATGAAACTTGGTACAAATAATGATTGGCATATGTCTCAGTGAAACCGAAACCTCGTCGGTCCGACGGACATGACCGGTAAAAATCTGCTCGGACCGATGAAAATGTTGTAATTGTCGGTCCAAATGACCAGAAATATTTTCTCAATTTGTAGTTTTAAAAAGTCTGAATTAAAAACGTCCCGTGTCGGTATCCATTTTTCAACTGTTTCACTTTCTTTTCTACGAAGATAATAGGTCAACTCGTGTGGTCATTGAGTGTTTAAAATGCTTTATTGATCCAGTGATTGGGAAGGCCACGCACCCTGCGACATTCTGATAAAGAATGACCCATAAAATCAGCAACTCGCTGCTCCCTGGTCACAAAGGTGCGCATTATTCTACGGTGTCCATTTTTTTGTAAAAGTAAACGTTGTAACGTAGATCTATACCTTGTGACAGTAACATGTGGATCACAGCTTACTGTCCATGGCCAGTCAGGAGCACAAAAATTCTTTTGTTCACTGACAATCGCTGGTTCTTTGCTATTATCAAAGACTTAATAAACTGTTTAGAAGTCCTTGCTATTATGATACAATATTGATTTTTCTTTGACTTTCTTTCTTATCCTCGTTCTGCGCCTGAGATTTAAATCTCCAACGTCCACTTACGTATCTTATCTACGTAAAGGTACTTGTGTATGCGTTCGCCGTAAAATTATCATGTCATTTTAAGTGGCCAGTCAATGGGTACAAATTGAAGTAATAAAACTAGTACAGAAATGTCAATTGCAGCCCCCCCCCCCCCCCCCCCTTCTTCCCTAGTATCACCAAAGCTGAAATGATAACATAGCTGTCTATACGTGGACACGATTTGAAAAATACAGGATAGGTGGCTGAAAATTTGGTCTTGGGTGCTCAGTGATACGGTACATGTGTACTGTGGATTACTCATTGGAAATGATAAAATTGGGAATTTCACAACAAAAAAATGTGCTGACGTCTGATGTATTGTACATACATTGTCTTCAAAGCCTTTCGAAAATTGATCATTTTTGGAAAGGCCCTGTCATGAAGAAAGATGGTTCATTGAAGTTGAGCAAGTTAATTCAAGCCTTCCCGATCACTGATTGAGGAAAAAGGTAAAAATTCTTCGGACCGGTAAAAATTGGTTCGGACCAGTAATCTTTAACATATTACTGGTCCGAATGACCAGTAATCCAACACAAAGTTTCGCGTTCTCTGATGTCTCAAATATTTATCGAATAATTATAAAAAAAATCTGGACTTTCATTGTCTTTTATGTCGATCATTTAACCACAAGATTTCATCAATTTCGCAACTTCGTTAAAGCAGTAACCAAACTATCGAGCATTTGGATGTGTTTTATTGATCGATTTTCAATTCTAAGTTGATAAATTTGAGGTAACATCTTCTCCAAACACCAATTTGTAGAAAACTAAGAAAAATTCCCTCAAATATAGTTCCTACTGAAAGTTTTAGGAGGGTACCCTTTCCCAACCATAATATCTCATCTGAAAGTATCATTGCTTAATAAATGACCAAAAACTATTCCTTAAGTCACTCTTTTATAAAAATGTTGACACTAATTTTGATTTCTAGTGAAGCTTTATATGTTAATTTCTAAGTTAATTTCTTTAATTTTATCAAATTTCATTCATTCAAATACCCCCTACACCACAATCGTTCGGTTACTGCTTTGGCACCAGTATTCTTTGTCTGTCTGTCTGTCAGTCACACTTTGGGTGTCACAGCACATAACTTTTGATTGGTTAATGATACAGATAGGGCTTTGATATTTCACATGTGTATTCATTGTGACAAGACCTTTCTACACATACTATAATTTTTGACCTATTGACCTTGACCTAAATATTTGACCTATATTTGTACATGAAAAGAAATTTGGATGTATCTTTTGATTGGTTAGTGATAGGGCATTGAAATTTCATACGTTTATTCCTTGATACTAGACCTTTCTAATTTGTGACCTTGACCTAGATATTTAACCTACTTTTCAAAAAAGTCAAGATTATTGGTAAGTGATACATGTACCTGGGCTTTGATATTTCGCATGTGTATTCTTTGTAACAAGACCATGCTAAACATACCATAATTTTTACCTTATGACCTTAACCTAGATATTTGACCTACTTTTCACAGAAATAAAGACTTCCTTAATCTTTTTATTGGTAAGTGATACAGCTTTAATATTTCACACATGTATTTCTTATGATGAAACCTTTGTGTTGTAACAAAATTTTTTACGTAGTGACTTTGACCTAGAAGATTGACCCTCTTTTCTGAAAATTTGAGATTGACCATATCTTTTAATAGATTAGTAGGAGGTCTGACATTTCACTTGATAAGTGCAATGTGGTCCAGTTGTAATGGGCAAAATAAGTGCCTTTCCTGCAAATTGACATCAAGGACAATCAGTTTTTATACTGTGCCTGTCAGTGACATAATCAAAGTTGGTACAGTAATGCTTTAAAATCGCTATGCAACTTGCAAGACTTCTGTGACAGTAAAAGCAATGGACATATTCATTTTGTGTTAAAACTCACCTTGTTGTCTCCGACCAACCATAAAACATAACTAGTGTCTGAAATTCTGTCTCGTAATGATAAAATCTTTGTTTAATACCACACATATATGCAAGACCATTGTTATCCAGAATTTCAGCGACGGTGATAGTGTTTTGTGCAAGGAAAAAGTATAGTGTACTGTGTAGGAATTCCTTCAGACTCCATCATGTCCATTAAGGGGGTTCAAGTATCGTTATTTTGACACTGTTTGGATGGTCAAACTAACTTTATTTTTTCTCTAAACTAGAAGTCGATCTTCAGATATTCTAAAATGTATAAAATACATACATCGTGCAGGGCATCTTTCAGGTCTAATACTTGAACAAAGGCGGGCTTTCTTAGTGAAAAATCATACATGTATTTAGCCCAAATTTTGAGTATATCCAAGGAAAACTGAATAAAAATGAATATAAGGTATCTAAAGTCAAATTTTCTAATGTAAAAGACTTGTTTAAGAACTGCAGGTACTTATTATTAGCAGTAGAAGACAAGACAATTGTTATATTTTGAGAAATAGCAATGAAATGGTTAAAAAATGTCACAATTTGGGGGCTAATATTTGATGTCAGAATATGCCAGAGACTATATGCATATGCCCTTTAATTAAAGGAACCCCCTGCAAGGTACCTTTTTCGTCATTTACACGTTTTAAGGGTGAAACAATTTATAAGTATACCAAATTCTAAGGAGTTTCGACCATAACTTTTTAAGATATTGTAAATTTAAATACAAAACTGCTACATGTATATTATAAGCCAAAATGCGTTAAAAACCTGTATGACAAACAAACAAAATTTCTAAAAATTGAAGGATTTATTATTCAAACATGATTGAATATTTGTTAAACACACTATCTTAAACATCTGCAATTAATTAAGGCAATACAATGTTATTCTTATATATTTTGGAAACTAGTGATGACGTCACGCAATACCCGAACCACCTTAAGATTTATATGTATAACATTATGTTTGATAATCTATATACACAGTTACCATGGATACTTTGGGTTATTTTGTATACCGGTAGTCTTACATATTAACACTGAAGTACCGGAAACCAGCGAACCTTGGCTTGAATATGGAACTATAGATGTTTTTGTCAATGTCATTATGTATAAGTTTGCCAATATATGCAATACTTTGCTTTAGAAAGATTACTATTAACAAACCATCACTAGATAGCTTATAGTAACCATCGTATTTTATTTCAGGATGTATTTTGTCAGACGAACAAGGGACGCCTTCAGAGAAAACAAAAATGAACAAGATATTTACAAGATAGAGGCGCTAATAAAAACAGCTGAAGACAATCTAGATATGATACGCCGTCAGGTAGGCCTTCGTAAGATTTCCTTTATGGACAGCGTAGCATTATGAATATCTGTCTAGTTAAGTAAAAGTATCATATTTTAAAAGATAAAAGAACTATTGCCTTGTAATTCAAAACCTTTGTCACAATAAATACACATGCAAAGTGAAAGTATCATATTTAAAAAGATAGTAGAGTTATTGCCTTATTAACTGAATCAAGTCCAAGGTCAAGGTGAAAGGTTTTGTCAGAAAGGATGTTGTCTAAGCAGTGCCTTTCATGTCTCGAAAGTTTTGAGCCATGTCCTAGTTTGTGACAGATGAGGAGACATACAAACAGACTGGACAATAGCAATATAATGCAACTTTGTCTTCATGTAGGACATGAAAGAATGTTAAACTTAGTATCTTATGTCATTATTATACATGTAAATTGAGGTACCACTGCATGCTCCAATGAAATAGATCAGATTTTCTCCTCAACAGAACTTAATTTATAACTTGTAAGAAACTTTATTTTGATTAGAGAGTTCAATCTTTATTTTGATTAGAGTGTTCTCATATTTTTCAGATATTAGTGGGACAAATGTATGGAGAAGGACATCTTGTTATTGAACATAAGTCACCAAATACCTGACCCCACAGAAAAAGGCTCAGTCATATACACGTGTTTAAAATTCCTTCCATTGTGACGAGTTGTGAATTGTGCTGAATTGTTGTGAATTTAACCAAGCTACAAAGCACAAAAATGTGTTGCCATGCTTTGACGTCTTTGTGAAAATTAAATTCCTTTCCAGCACAATGTAAAAGAAAATCCAAAAATCGTGTACATTTACTTGTTAGCCATTCAACCCACAGTATTAAGGCATAAATATTATTTTGAGAAAATGTTGGTGCCATTCTTGTAAAAGTTTATAGGTCATAGTTCAATCCTTGTATAGCTATGATCATGCAAGGTCATAAAGTCACAAACTTACTTTTTGTCTGGTTGCTTGTTGGATGTGCAAACTGTATGAATGAAGTGAATGTTAAGAAACACATGGAAGCGTGCAAAGATTTTTGCATGCATTTATGACGTATTGCTGATAATACTTGTACGATACATTTCTGCTACTAATAAGATTCTGATAATTGTATTTGTAGAACTTTTGGACACTTTACACAGTGCCGTCACTAGGGCTAATTTTGGGCCGATATTCTGCCCCATTGCCAATGAAAAATAGAATCTTTTTTTCCCAATTTAGGTCCTAAAAATTACCCAATTCTTTGTGGTCTTAGTTTGATGTATATTTAAAAACAGTCTGTCAATAGAAAATCTTGCTTAGATAAAGGGTTTAATTGAATTTAATTTTAGTTATGTTTTAAACTGTTGGAAAGTCCTAATTTAGCTAAGATTGCTACTGTTTTTCCCATTTGAAAGGTCTTGACCCAATTTCCAAAATACCCTGCAACAGCCTTGTTACATGTATTTATCTTTCTTTTAACATGTTTAACTTCAAAATCAATCCCTTATTTCCCTCTAATATTAAAAAAAAAATAGAAAAATTAAGTTGTAAGAAGGAATTTTCAAGAGATATAGGGGAATGCTACATATATTCTAGACATGAGTTTGATTGTGTAATGAATGCCCAAGGTCATGATCAAAGTATTATATCTTGGAGGTTTTTAATTTTTGTTATGATATAGAATACATGTTTTTTTTCAAAGTATAGTATTTTAATAGATGGAAATAAAACTGTCTTGAGTGACCCACTCTGTAAAGAGACTTTTTTTTGGTAAGAGACTTCCTATCACGTGCTATTAAGGCCACACCAATTTAATCTTTAGTTCTTTGTTACCTACGGCTCCTGATTTTTCCGATTTCAAATTTAAATATTTAAATTTTAATCCCGCACCTGAAACGGCAGCGACCGCTCCGTGAAAATTCCGGAACGTAAATATCCGTTTTTCTTCGTATTTTAACTGCTGAACTGCCGAAAACGAAAGTACACCGGTGAAATCCCATGGAAGAAATGGTACAATATTATTCCCTAGATGGCTTTTATGCCTTCAATGTGATTGTCTTGGGAAAAATTCCGTTCAAATAGAGCCTTTAGACATGTGATAAAAGAAGGTTTGTAAAGTATAACACAAATTTTGACACGATCTAGATAATTCATTGTCAAATGGCCAGTAACTCGACCCAAGTGAATGTTTTACCTGTGAACAGTTTATGAGACATTGCAAGGAATATCTGTATTGAATTATTAACTCTGAAAAAATTAGATTCACGGTCAAACATAGAAATAACACACAAAATATGTTCTAAGATCCGATAATGCAAATATATGATTTGGATTTCTTGATTTGGACACCCTTTGATTTGTTTAGATGTATGACCAAATTTCTGCCTTGCTTTGTGAGGTCTAGGTCTCTATCTAGATATATCAATGTTATCATGTTATCTTCCAAGATACAAAACTGTGTGACTTTGAAAGACCTAGTTGCTAAAATATGTCATAACATAATCCCTCAAACGTAAGTTTTGTTCATTTAGTGTACAACCTGTATCTGTACTGTTACGTCGCAGTATGCCGTATGGGCTTTAATGCTCACTAATTGACACTTATATTTTTTTCTGAACCGAAGGAAATTTAAGTTACATATTTTTAAGGGCTTTTATCCATTCCAGTGATTTTTTGCCCAATTTTCCACCGAATATGAGTGGTTTCCCCTTTCAAAATTTGGCTTTGTTTTCCCAAAATATTAGTTTTAAATTCCCATGAAATTTTAAACTCCTAAAGTATTCGTTTTGAAGTATAAATGATTTGCAATACCAATCTTCTTCTGAAATTGAATTTAATGATAGTTTCAATGCTTTACTTCTACTATGCCCAAATATTTTACTGAATAATTTTCAACAAGTTTTTGAGTGTTTTAAAGATACAAGAAGTAGTTCCCTCTTTATCCCAAAATGTCTCATATTTTCCCAAACAAAAGGGTAGGGGTGGTTTTTGAAAATGGCAAAAAAAGAATCACTGCATTCAAATCTATACATGTAGATATGCCCTCACACTGACTGAGAAAATCTGTACTTCCCCAGAGTCTTGTTTTGATTAAGTTATACATGTATGTCTCTTATTTGTAATATGTTTCATTTTACTGCAATTAGGTTTCTTTTCATAGCTAACAAACACACAGAAATCTTATTTTTCATAAGAAATGATCAGTAAAATGATATTTTGGTTCTGAAAAAATTGTTATGTGAAACTGGAAACTGAAAATTAATCTGATTTTATCATCAAATGGTAAAAAAAGGTGAAAAAAACTTGTTCGCTTGCTCGCTCGCTCCATGTTTTGGTCATTTGGAAATTTAAATATTTAAATTTACATCATCGCTCGCTCGCCCCTAAAAATTATTTTCAGATTACGAAGAACTAAAAATTAATTTGGTGTGGCCTAAGGCTTTTATTTCCCAAGAAAAAAAATCATGCATTTGAACCACCTGTCTAATGTGACCTTGGTATGACATTCCCATGAAAATTCTCTAAAAGCAGGTTTAAATGTACGTATGAAAACCTCAATTCAGTTGCTCTGATATTAAAGAGTGTAGATGTATGATATAGCCAATTGTTGGCTGATGTATGTTTGAGAAAAGATTTGAAGTGTGTGTCAGAAAAAAGAAATGTAGGCATATCCATTGTTCAAATTTTTTTAGAAGTTATGTGTTCTTGAATTCTAGTGAAAGAATCTCTTCATCTTCTTCTCTAAGAACAGATTATCCATTATACCTCAGATATCATTATGAATTCATATTTATTATTGCATGTTTTATATATGTTACAATTTATAATTTTTTTTATTGCTCAAATAATATGTTGCAAGGAATACAGTTTTAATTGTAATTAAGAAAGTTATGAATATTTTTCTGATGGGTTAATAACATTTTATGACTAGTGGCAAATTTCATAGCAAGGAAATCTGAATTGATTTTAAAATCATTTGCATGTAATCAGAATTCCAGTATAATTAGAACATTATCAATTCATTACATAATTTTGATTCATGCTGAATGTGAAATTTAATCTCCAAAATTTACTTGTCTGATATTTTGTCTGAATGATAATGAAACAAGATCAGAATTTGTTCCATCTTTGCTTCTATAAGTTCACGCAAGCCATACATTACAAAAGTTAAGCAGATCAGACTTACTGCTGGTAGTTGAAAATTTGCTTCAGATTGTAGGTAGAAGAAAGATCAAGCTTTGAAAGTCATGCTGATTGATGACTTAAGTAGAAATCTGGGTCAAGCGTCATCTGATAAGAAAAGGGAATGATTCATCACTATACAAACAAGGCAATTTTTGTAGAATAATTGTCCTTTGGGTAAGGAAAAAGAGCTATTTCCTTCCAAACAAACAGTAACACCGTAGGAATGTTAATATGGCAACTCAGATATATGAAAGAATTAAGGATTAAAAATTCAAAGATTTCTTCAGACAAGCATTTTTCAGAATGGCATTTAAGACTGAAGTGGTCTATATACTAAAAGAGCACCAATTTTCACCAAGCGATTGCTCAATTTCTAAGTGCGGCACAAAGAACTGTAAAACTTGTAACATCCTCATAACAGACACTTTATTCTCAAGTAATTTCACAAAAAACATTTAACACGCATAGTTTTGAAAACCTACACTGTAAGACATCTAATGTTGTCTACGGAATAGAGTGCTCACTTTGTGGATTGATTTATGTGTATATTTATCCCAGCCATTTTGCTACGTCTTTCAGTATACAATGTATTTAGGACATAATTTTCGAAGATTTTGGTCATATTACATTGTTTAGATTGAGGATCACTGACGAGGGTTAAATACCCGAAACGTGCATGTCTGGTCCATGTTGTAAATGTTTCTGCTCTAAAATGATGCCAATGAATCTGGAGACGTTAAACATGTGGGTGAAACCAAAGGTCAGCTCCGAACCAGAATGTCAGGACATCGGTCAAAAATAAATAATAAAGGAAGTCAACTTCTTTATCGGCATTTTGACCTGGCCGATCATTCTGTTTTATCTATGAGAGTCAGAATCGTGGAGAAAGTACATCACCCCACAAACAATCCCAATTTGAGCACACCTTTCCGTCGCAACAGAGAAGAGTTCTTGATGAAAAATCTTAACACTGCAGCGCCCTATGGGTGCAACGATAATATCAGCAGCATAGGCAACTTAACAAGACCCGGTTGTCAATCGGTAAATGTGACTAGCTTATTCAATAGACCTCAAAGAAGACCTCGAAGTCATGGCATTCGTAAATATACTCGTACAAAATTATACTGTTTCTTTACGGAAGTTACACGAATTCTACGAATATACGAAGGACCTCACATTTACCGATACACGTTCCCCAGAATACAGACTACAAGGAGTCATCTTGGACATTTCTACTTTTCGTTTATTTCAAGCAGTTAGTTCAGATAAATCAGAAAAGAAAACAAACCGTCCTTTCATTAAAGTAGATTTGCAAACAAAGGTATTGATAAATTGAATCTTGGTCAAATTTTGAATAACAAATGTCACAGAAAAAATCCCACCATATTTCAAACGAAAGGAAACTCCTTGTATTTCCTATAGCTATACACCAACAGTTGCATCCGTTTAACATTTTAACCACTTGGTGAGTGTCGCTGCTGGTGGTCAGTGGTGGACCAGGAGTCCCCGAGGGCACGTGTAGCCAATTAAAGTTCAATCACAAAATCTTGAAATTTCTAAAACGTGGGTCCTGTAGCATCATATCCCACCCATCCTGCAACGTTTGGTACATTGTTGGACACAATATTTTTCATACTCTTTGGCAATATTACATTGTTTAGATTGAGGATCACTGACGAGGGTTAAACGTGCATGTCTGTTGCATGCTGAAATTTTATCTGTTCTTAAATCATGTTATTGAATTTGAAGACGTTTAACATTTACAATTACAAACGATTCTTGCAGTGTATTGATTTAAGTAATCCCTCGCTACAGCCGCTTCCTTGCGAATGTTCTTAATCGGATTTCAACTACTCTTCTTGTGGATGAAATTTTGATGCATGTGGATTTTTGCAGGAATCAGTCTATGCAGTTGGTGTTTTGCTGTTGGTGTTTTGCAGTTGGTGTTTTGCTGTTGGTGTTTGCTGTTGGTGTTTGCTGTTGGTGTTTTGCTGTTGGTGCTGTAACCGAGTGTTGTTGGAGATCCCCTCCTTTCTTTTGTAATTGTTGAGTTTTTCACCACATACAATTCATTAAAAAAACTCATTTTTCTCTCCATATTTAAACTTTTGTCCAGTGCGTGTTATAATTTGACTTCGAGGTGTATTCTTGAACTGCTTTTAATTTCCTTTGAAATTGTTGAATGGCATCTGTATCTAGGGAATATATCCATGGAAAGGTCTTATCACAAGGAATACACATGTGAAATATGAAAGCCCTATCACTTTCCATTCAAAAGTTATGGACTAGGTTAACATTTTTAATAAGTAGGTCAAAGTCCAAGGTCAAGGTCACAAGGTCAAAATTTTGGTACCCATGGAAAGGTCTTGTCACAAGGAATATACATGTGAAATATCAAAGCCCTATCACTTTCTATTGAAAAGCTATGCACAAGGTTAAAGTTTTTGTGACTGACGGACAGACGGACAACGAACCGGTTTTAATGTACCCGCGCTTTCGCGAGAGCGGGGGACAACTACAGACAATATGACAGTTTTTCTGAAATAAGCCGTTGAGAGTTAAGTGGTTGTTGGATGTTGGCTTTGGAATATATGTGTCTTCTGAATCCAATGTATTAGTTGAAATGCCATTGTATGTTCTGGCCATAAAATCCTTTGTGAAGCAATGCAGAAATTCGTCCTGTCTGAAAATCCATTGTCAACGATTAGACAAAGTAAGAACTCTAATGTTGCTAACATGCAAAGTATTTCAAATTAAATTATCCTTAGCGTAACGGTGCTTTTTGGACCTAAATATCAAAATTGTAAACGGAAAGATTCATACAAATGTATATGACAAAAGGGATGATTTTGGATTCAACATAGTAAATTTCCCTTGGCTTGACGGTGATGTTCCAAGATTACCGTCATACGGCATTTACATATCACAGCTCATCCGGTACGCTAGAGCATGTACTGATATTTTGGATTTTCACAGTAGAAATTTACAAATTACCAAAAAGCTTTTAGGTCAGGGTTTCCGCTTTCATAAACTAGTTAAGACTTTCTGGAAGTTTTACAAAAATTACAGTCAATTTCTTTTGAAATTCGGATCTATACATGCAACAGAGTACATTACTATGGGTATTACACAACCTGTCTTTTATGGTGATATGATAAACAAAATAAAAAGGATCAAAAGTAGGCAGCATAACCATCGAAAATGCGTCAGAATCATCAAACGCCTTTTATACCGTGGATATGATCCTAATGTCACCAGACGGACACTAGGCTTGGTACTTGACCAATCTACAGTCTTGTACAAGCGCATCCTTGAGACTTGCACTCTGACTGACTGTGACGACGGGACTCCATGACGGGCCCTGTCCAAACCTCTTTAGAGAAGAAAGGGCCCCGACCACCTGTCCTCTCTGAATGTCAGTCGGACTCCTCGGGTGATTACATACATGAGCTCGCTACAGCCGGCAGAGCACGGACTGTATTACGCATGCCCTCTTTTTATATCCATTTACATATTCATCTGTGTCTCTGGGGCCTCTGCGTTTCGCGGTCTTGTTTGTGTGATGTCATCTTACAATGAGGAGGTTGTTTTACACCACAATTGTACGTTCTTCGAGACCTCTGGGTAATTGGAGAAGTGAGAGGGTTGTGCGCACGTAATCCAGGATAACCACACCATTTGCTACTTGCGTGACAGATGGCCGTCCAAAGTCGGCACCGGTTACCCATTGGTCTCGTCGGTTTATGTGTAGTCTTTTGCGTTTGATGTTTAAATGTCGTGTGTCTCTTTTCCGTCTCGTGCTGTACTCGTCTTTTGTATTTTTGCATCGGGTGTTTTGGTGTTTTACTGTTGATACTGCAACGGGGTCTTGTTGGAGATCTCCTTCCTTCTTTCAATATTGTGAAACTGGTAAATGAACCGCTTTGTGGAGTTCTGGTTGTTTGAAAAGGTGTGTTTCTGACCTTTTAATTTTTTAGCTCTACTGGTCTCAGACCAGTCGAGCTTATGCGATCACCCTTTGTCCGGCGTCCGTCCGTCTGTACGTCTGTCCGTCTGTCTGTCTGTCCGTCTGTCCGTAAACAATTCTTGTCCGGACAACTCCTCTGAAACTGTAAGAGATAGAAAGTTAATTCTTTTTGCATTTTACTTGGACCATGGTCTAGTTGTGCACCTGACATTTAGTTTCACTCCCTGACCCCCAGGGTCTTAGAAAATGGGCGTGGTCATTAAATTCTATGTAATCTTGTCCGGACAACTCCTCTGATACTGTTAGAGATAGAAAGTTAATTCTTTTTGCATTTTACTTGGTCTATGGTCTAGTTGTGCACCTGACATTTAGTTTCAGTCTCTGACCCCCAGGGTCTTATAAAATGGGCGTGGTCATTAAATTCTATGTAATCTTGTCCGGACAACTCCTCTGACACTATAAATGATGGAGACTTAATTTTTTTTGCAATATGATGGGTCTGTGGCCTTGTTGTGCACCTGATATTTTGTTTGAGCCCCTGACCCCCAGGGTCTTAGAAATGGGTGTGGTCATTTTCTCCTATATAACTCTATGTAATCTTGTGCTCGCAACTCCTCTGACACTATAAATGATGTAGACTTAATTCTTTTTGCAATATGATGGGTCTGTAGTCTAGTTGTGCACCTGATATTTTTTGAGCCCCTGACCCCCAGGGTCTTAGAAATGGGTGTGGTCATTTTCTCCTATATAACTCTATGTAACCTTGTGTTCGCAACTCCTCTGACACTATAAATGATGGAGATTTAAATCTTTTTGCAATATGATGGGTCTGTGGTCTTGTTGTGCACCTGATATTTTGTTTGAGCCCCCTGACCCCCAGGGTCTTAGAAATGGGTGTGGTCATTTTCTCCTATATAACTCTATGTAATCTTGTGTTCGCAACTCCCCTGACTTTATAAATGATGGAGACTTAATTCTTTTTGCAATATGATGGGTCTGTAGTATCATTGTGCACCTGATATTTTGTTTGAGCCCCTGACCCCCAGGGTCTTAGAAATGGGTGTGGTCATTTTCTCCTATATAACTCTATATAATCTGTGCTCGGAACTCCTCTGACAATATAAATGATGAAGACTTAAATCTTTTTGCAGTATGATGGGTCTGTGATCTTGCTGTGCACCTGATATTTTGTTTGAGCCCCTGACCCCCAGGGTCTTAGAAATGGGTGTGGTCATTTTCTCCTATACAACTCTATGTAATCTTGTGCTCGCAACTCCTCTGACACTATAAATGATGGAGACTTAATTCTTTCTGCAATGTGATGGGTCTGTGGTCTGGTTGTGCTGATATTTTGTTTGAGCCCCTGACCCCCAGGGTCATAGAAATGGGTGTGGTCATTTTCTCCTATATAACTCTATGTAATCTTGTGCTCACAACTCCTCTGACTAAATTCTTATTGCAATATTATGGGTCTCTGGTCTAGTTGTGCACCTGTTTTTATGTTTTAGCCCCTGACCCTTAGGGTCTCAGAAATGGGTGTGGTCATTTTTCCTATATAAGTAAATGTAATCTTGTGCTTGTAACTCCTCTGACACTATAAATGATGTGGAATTAATTCTTTTTGCAATGATTGGTCTGTGGCATAGATGTGCACCTGATATTTTGTTTTAGCCTTATACCCCTAGGGTCTTTGAAAATGGGTGTGGTAATTTTTCCTATATAGTTGTGCTCTCTTCTCGTTTAAAGCTATTTATGATGGAGAGTTAATTCTTTATCCAAGTCTTGATGTGTCATTGGTAGTTCATTTGAGCTAGCAGTCCTTGGCCCCTAGGATCTTGGAAAATGGGTGTGACATTCTTTTTAGAAATACTTTATCTCAGATATTATGAATTATATGAGTGCTATTATAGTTGCAGTATAATGGATATGTAGTTTTGTCATGCTACTTATAATTTGTTAGAGCGCCTGCTCCCTATGGTCTTGGTTTAAAAAAAAAGAAAGAAAGGAAATTGATGCTTTAGAAAAAACAACCAGGAGAGCTACAGTCTCGTCAGAGACTTCTGGTTTTACATAAAATTTCTTAAGTTTGATATCTTTTTAAAAATGATACTGTGGTTAGTATTTCAATATATATATATATATATATATACCTATGATATTGCGCGGGGATGTTATAAATGACTTAAAAACGATGATAATAATTTTTATATCTTTCCGTTTTAAAGTCTTTAGTTATTTTCTAGCCATTCATTTCCATATCCACTTCTTTATATGTTATCGAAATAGAAGACGGGTTCGCTTGACATTATTAACAAGATAAGAAGGATCAAAGATAGACAACATCACTATCGAAAATGCGTCAGAATCATCAAACGCCTTTTATACCGTGGATATGATCCTAATGTCACCAGACGGATACTAGGCTTGGTACTTGACCAATCTACAGTCTTGTACAAGCGCATTCTTAAAACTTGCACTCTGACTGACTGTGATGACGGGACTCCATGACGGGCCCTGTCCAAACCTCTTTAGAGAAGACAGGGCCCCGACCACCTGTCCTCTCTGAATGTCAGTCGGACTCGGGTGATAACATACATGAGCTCGCGGCGGCAGAGCACGGATTGTATTACGTACGCCTTCTTTTTATATCCATTTACATATTCATCTGTGTTGTTTTGGGCCCCTGCGTTTTGCGGTCTTGTTTGTGTGTGGTCATCTGACAATGAGGAGGTTGTTTTACACCACAATTGTACGTTCTTCGAGACCTCTGGGTAATCGGAAAAGTGGGAGGGTTGTGCGCACGTAATCCAGGATAACCACACCTTCTGCTATTTCCGTGGCAGATGGCCGTCCTAAGTCGGCACCGGTTGCCCATTGGCCTCGTTGGTTTATGTGTAGTCCTTTGTGTTTGATGTTTCTGTGTTATGCGTTGACATTCCTTGTCCCTTATGCGTCTCTTTCCGTTCTTGTCTGCTTTGTATTTTGGCATTGGGTGTTTTTGGGTTTTGCTGTGGGTGCTACAACCGGGAGTTGTTGGAGACCCCCTCCTTTGTTCTTTTGGTGTATATTCTTGTTTTTCTGAGTTGCTCTGAATGAATTTTTATATTCTTTCATTATAAGCCGTAATCCCCTCCCTTTGGATATAAGGAGCTGTTAAGATAAGACGTAAAATCAGCCCTGAAAAGTGGGATTTTGAAAATAGAAATTTCAAGAGAAAATCTTCGTAAAATTTATACCTGTACAGCATCCCAACAGAATCTGAAGTAATTTTTCATCTGTTTTGTATAAGTTTGCTAATATTTGGGTCCAAACTTGTATTTTCCTTATAAATCAATAGAAAAAGGAAAAGTTTTATTGAACATTGTTCCCCCGGATATACAGAATGCCACTTTTACTGGAGGTGTATATCCATATTACAAATTTTCTGTTAAGTGGGGTTCTGTATCTTCGGGGGAACACTACCCCAGAGACGAAAAACAAAAGAAGGAAGGGGGTGCATTTTCGAAAAGATCGATCTTTTAGACCATAAAATATGACAAATTTGACTATTTTCCGCTTTAATCCAGTCAAAAATGTATTCTTAATATGATCGAATGAAAATACAAGAATTTTGAACGAAATACGCAAGAGCGATGCTTATTTCTTCGACAGTCTGTATTTCGCGCAAAAAGGCTGGCATTGTGGCCATTTAATACCAAATGAGACCGTATTTTGAGTTCCGGATTTAACTATTTGCCAATTAAAGCAGATATATAACGTTCGAAATCTATTACTGATATACAATGTAGACATATTCCATGTCTGTTAGTAAATATTTATCCATTTTGTGTAAAATATTATCAAATTTATACGTTTTTCGTTGATTTGATCAGTTTTCCTATCCGAATACCCCTTCTTCTTTCGACCTTAATTTTGGAATCTTAAGAGTACTTCACCAAAATGTAAAACATATAAATAGTCTTCAAATATTTCAATTATGATGATTTTTTTTTCAACATGTGAATCGTCATGCGGAAGAAAGGCTAAATACGGCCCCTTTTTAACAGCTCCTTTACACATATCTATATGTTTCTATATATACCGTATTGTATGTGAAATAAATCAGGGTTATGTTTTTTCTTAAGAGTGATTTTAACCATGACTGTAAACCCACTTACATAAACGATGAAATGGGCATGCTTTTTGCAATACATTTATATGTATTTCGCGAGGGGTTTGACATTACACAAGTTACCCCGCGAGTGGTTTGTAAGTGTTTTGAATATTTTTCCCTGACATGGTCGCCATAACACTTTCTATATAGACGTAACCTCAGACAGTGATGTATGTTATATATTGTTTTAATTTTTGTGCATGAACATCGACGGCGGGTGCGGCTAGCCAACAGGGGTTGCTTACTCCTCCCGGACACCTGATCCCACCTCTAGCATATTAGGGGTCCGTCGATGCTCAATTTTGTGCTCTACTGCGAGTGCTGTTGAGATTATCGTCAGGACATTCTTTAACTCTTTCGGGCATTTCAACGGATCAACATATTAATACTCCTAAGGCAAATATTCTCACATATTTTTTGAGTTTGATAAAATACTGACTAGTACATAAAACATTGTAAATAGATTAGCATAATGTAATCTATAAATTGAAGACTTCAACTATCTAGCACAGAAATTCTCTAGATATGAGTATCTCAGTTAGATATTGGCGACAGTTTATGAAACGAAACTCAAAAGGAACACAAGGGCAAGCTCACCCAACAAGGTAATGCTACAGTGATCCCAGCGGAACGCACACATACACACACACGAATAATACGAGAAAATGGACAAGGCACACAAAACAACAACGTCAACACAACCATGTCAAGAAACAGACGGCCACAACGAAAACAATAACACCAAAATGACCAACTGATATACAAGTCAAAACACCATCAAATTACAAATGACAACACATAAAATGGAAGGTATGCGTACGTAATCAATATAACTGACCATCTGCTTCAAATAATTATAGCGAATACCTATTCAAATGAATACATATTGACCTCCCTCTTTCATTGTGCTGTATCTCATGTACCATTGAAAAGTCATTCTTTACATGGCTAAGTCTAAGTCCCATATCGGGGTTCGCTTCTTTTTATGTGATGGAGCTTTTAGTTTGTTTGCTTTTGTTCCTGTTTTATCCTAATTTTGTATGTCTTCGGTTTCTGATTTTCTGAATTATCGATTTTGTGCTGTATACAGGGATATGGTTATCCATATTTGTCATTCTAGGATTATTTTCAAGTTACTTGCAAGAATTATCTAATAATAATTCGACATAATAATAATAAATGCAGCATATTCTTGAAGTGAATAGTTTTCAAGAATAAGTAGAATGTTTATTATTAATTACCTATAGTAATATTAGTCTTATACGGGATTTTCTGCCCAAAGAATACAAGAATGTAAACTAAGCCAATATCAAAACAACTAAGCCAATATCGACAAAAGTAAGCCAATATTGAAAAACTCGGCAAATATTGAAGTCACGTGATAAATAGGAAATTCAAGCGATCAAAACAAGATGGCGGCGTTGCTGGAAAAAAAATAGGCGAGAAAATGACAAATATGGATAATGACCATATCCCTGTATACAGCACAAAATCGATAATTCAGAAAATCAGAAACCGAAGGCATACAAAATCAGGATAAAACAGAAACCAAGGCAAACAAACAAAAACCTCCACCACATGAAAAGAAACGGACTCCCGATATGAGAGTGAGACCATGTGACCAGTAAGAGTAACCATCTCCTGCTTGCATGCAATACCCGCCGCTTACAATTCGGTAGAACTGTCACATCCGGTCACTTCCATTTCGGAAGACATAGAGTACAATCTTTGGTTGGATGGTTCAAAGGTCTATGACAGAATATCATCCAGCATTCTGGAGAGTAGGGACATCATAGTGTATGACGAGTTCCCCATATCGACCGTAGAACTTCCTCAGTGACGATGTTAGTCGGTCACAAACATATCCCTGACTGAGAAGCTTATCTGAAAGACGCCTAGCTCTCAGAACAAAATCCGTATATTTGGTACTTGCTCTGGCATAGCGTTTAAACTGAGATATGAACACGCCATAAGCAGGCGATGAAGGGAATGTTGCTACTCAGAAAAGGAAAGTTTGTAATGCTGAAATTGAAGTCGTCACGTTTGTCATAGAGTGAAGTGTTCATGTGACCATCAGTGTCGTAGGACAACATTATGTCCAAATAGAATGCTGAATTATTTGTCTCTGTAGTTTCTTTGACTTCAAGCTCCGAAGGATAGATACTGCATGCTCAGGTAATCCGCGAAATTTGAATTATTGATGGACAACACATCGTCTATGTATCTGTAAGTTGAGTTGAAGTCAGAAGGTAAGCATCGTTTCCATTCAGAGACCAAAGATTGAATGAAATCAGCTTCGCACGAGTAAAGGAAAATGTCGGCATGGAGTGGGGCACAATTGGTCCCCATTGGAATTCCGACAATTTGCTGGAAGACCTTTCCTCCAAACACAACAAAAATGTTGTCGATCAGAAAGTTTAACATCTGAATGATATCAGTTTGAGTGTACTTACCTTCAGAATCGTACTTTTCTTCTACAAAGTCACAGCCAACAACAACAAATCCGCACCTGCGATCACCGTTCTTACCTGCAAACGCATTACTTATAATTTTTGCGAGTCTCTCTTTCAAATTAGAATGTGGAATTGTAGTGTAAAGTGTCGAAAATCAAAGACCTTGACCGAATGGACTCCACCAAACCGAGCGGATCCCAGATGCCCCAAAAGCCCCTTCGAACTCCCTAAAATCCACATCTGGTTGATACCACTGCGAGAATATACTGTCGAACAACATCCCCGAAGCCAAGATCCGACCCCAGACAAAACCTTGGTGAGTAAGATCTATATAGATTTCGTAGAACATTTTGAGGAACCAGCTATGGAACGTTGTTTGTATGGATTCTTATGCATTCTAGGTATGCAGTACATGTATGGCAAATCTAAATTGTTATTGTCGAAGCCAAAGGAAACAAGAGCTGATTTGTGGTTATCTATTATTTCAGAGACAGAAAGGTTTGTTGGGGTGTAAGTTGGATCTTCAGGTGTCGAATCTAAACCCAACTCTTTAACTAGACTGTCGAAATAGTACTCCTTGCAAGTAAATGTGTAATTATTATTTGAGCCTTTGTCCGCTGGTGTGATGTCACAATGCCCCTGGAGGTAGGTAAGCTCTGTGATAACATCAGGGTCTTTAGATATAGACTCGAATCTGGTGTTCACAGTTGCATATGATTTTAATCGGTTAATGCTAGATAAAAGTAACCCTCTGATGGATTTAATCCATTCGGAAAGGATGTCGAGCCGTACATCCTCTTTCTTTGCCCAAAATCTTGCATATTCCAGAGTCCATGATAATTTTGACATTTTGGTTCCATGTACACTCATTTAATTACATAAGTGTTTTCCATATTGGCCTAGTTTTCTGCAGTATTGGCTTAGTTCGATATCATATTGGTCGATTTGATTATTAATTAGTGTTAATTAGTGGCTTAGTTTTTGCGCTTCCGCCTCAGGCCAATACGACAGACCTCAGCGCAATAACTAAGCCAATATGGAAAACACTAATTTTGAATTAACCCTATATTATTGTATTGAGTGTCACTTCTGGTGGACCAGGAGTCCCCGAGGGCACATGTAACCAAGTTCGATCAATTTCGGTTGGCCGTTTCTTCAAAAACATTCGAAAATTTCTGCTTTCCAAAATTTTCTCAAATTTCTAAAACCTAGCTGTGTCCTGTAGCATCATATAGCAGTCATCAAGATAGCTACGTCTTTCGGTTTATTTTGGACATGATTTTCACATATTTTGGCCACATTTCATTGTTTTTGATTGAGGATCACCGACGTGGGTTAAAGACCCGAAACGTGCATGTCTGGTCTGTGCTGTTAATTTATCTGCTATTAAATGATGCTAATAAATCTGAAGACGTTTAACATTTGTTGTATCCATCCTGTTTCTTGACATTGTTGTGTTGACGTGGTTGTTTTGGGTACTGTGCCCCTTTTCTAGCATCATTCGTGTGATTTCTTTTGTGATAATTTCAAAATATTCTTGGTGATAATCTTGTCCAAGTTTTTGTTCGATTTTCGTTCGAGAAGCTATCTTCAAAGAAAAGTAAATTATACAAATTTAAATTCTAAAATATAAAACCAGAGGGCGCTAGGAATGAATTTGGGTGGCGTATGAAGAGCAAAAATTTGGCAGGAAGCATCACTGATGAGAATTTAATATTCGAAACACGTGTCTGGTGCATGAAAATTGGTTTGAAATTTTCTTCAAGAATTAAGGTATAGAGTTGAACACTTCCGTATCTTTAACGTCTAATCGAGATGTCCAGGGAATTTTAAAATCAGATTCTTTGCCAAAATGGCTGAAATATTCAGTCCATGCATTGCACTATGTGTAATATTTTTTACCATAGTCCTCCCTCTTTCATGATGACATCATACACACGAATTATTTCAGAATGTTTGCCTGACGAAGTCTCAATATTTTTACCTATTGATCGAAATGCTCGGAAGACATACAATGAATGTATATTGCAAAAAGTATTGCCCATTTCATCAATTATGTAAATGGACTTACAATGATCTTTTAAATCGCCCTTGACAAAACATAACCGTGACTGTTAAAGGAATTTTACATACAATATTGGAAGACTCCTGGGCTATTTAATAAACCTAGCAAAGTATATAAAGTATGGATTAAAAGGTAAAGGCGGGTTACAAGGCGTCGCGAGGGTCTATACGAGATTGGCAGATAAGATATTCGCTGAGTCAGATTACAGGAGATTTTAATGGTCGCTGGAATGAATGAATGGAACTGCGAACATGTAAACTATTGAGAAGTATACATACAACATATAAAATTGTGTACTCATACATGATGACACATAGACAGGTGTTGGTCTGTCGGGAGAGCACAGAGGCTTGCGTTAACTTTGACATACATGTTGACATATAGACTGTTGTTGGTCTGTCGGGAGAGCACAGAGGCTTGCTTTAACTTTGACATACATGTTGACACATAGACTGGTGCTGGTATGTCGGGAGAGCACAGAGGCCTGCGTTAACTTTGACATGCATGTTGACACATAGACTGGTGTTGGTCTGTCGGGAGAGCACAGAGGCTTGCTTTAACTTTGACATGCATGTTGACACATAGACTTGTGCTGGTCTGTCGGGAGAGCACAGAGGCTTGCTTTAACTTTGACATACATGTTGACACATAGACTGTTGTTAGTCTGTCGGGAGAGTACAGAGGCCTGCGTTAACTTTGACATACATGTTGACACATAGACTGTTGTTGGTCTGTCGGGAGAGCACAGAGGCTTGCTTTAACTTTGACATACATGTTGACACATAGACTGGTGCTGGTCTGTCGGGAGAGCACAGAGGCCTGCGTTAACTTTGACATACATGTTGACACATAGACTGGTGCTGGTCTGTCGGGAGAGCACAGAGGCCTGCGTTAACTTTGACAGAGACATCCCGACCACGTGCTAATTTCCAGAAGATGGTGGTTTCGGATCGGTCTGACTGTGAGGGTCCAGCCCATGTTGTTGAGAAAAATAAGCGAAAAATCTGAAAATTAGCATTTTGGTCAAATTCCTAAGGGACGGGGTAATTGTTTGATCCACCAACTACTCTCCATAATTCATCGATGCCGATTCTGAGATCGGGGGTTGTAACTCTAAATTATAATTATATACATTTTCCATTGAAGAGCCCGAATGGCGAAAACGTTTTGGGAAATAAAGTATGAATCATTTCTGAATCTTTCTACATATGTACATGTATATTGAATTAGAAGAATTTTGATTTAAAGGGTGAATTCAACCAGAATTCATATACAATCTGCAGAGAGTTATCGATATTGCATGATATATACAACTCTGCCATGCACTTATTCATGCGAGGGTGAAAAGCTCTTTTATTTATTTTATCCCGTCTAAACTTTCAAAATTGTAAGAAGATCCTGCTGCATATGGGATTACATACATGTACACTTTTTAAATAACCAATTAGCGGCATGTTGAATTAATGCAGGTAATCGGTTTACGTTTGATACCTTTTACACCTCAGTCAGACCCCCATTGAGTACACAATTAAAATCCCCCATTATTTAAATTTGAATTGATCAATCCAGGGTATCGATTGATATTGAAGGTGGAAATAAATCAACAAAAGCGCTCTCATTCTGGCGGGGAACGACAAAACTCAATTTATCAGAATAGAAAGGAAGTTATAGAACGTTTATATATATATATGAATACAATACCAGGATAGCCTTGTTTTATTAGGATAGGGTGTTTGTTTACGTGCATCCCCATGGATCGACTACTGACTGTGTTATCTTGGGGTCTTGACAACCTAGCGATAGGGTGTGAATATACTATATCAAAATGTGTAAGTACTCGTTAGCATGTTTCCTCTTTTTCTTTAATATATCTGATAATTATATTTAAAAATAGTTAAGTTTAAAAGCATTCTGAGATAGAGGTAGTTTAAAGGTAATGATAACAACTTTTTAGACATTTGATAACATATCTGTGAATTTATAGGTTAACACATTCTTATTGTCAATAAAACAATTATTCAAATAATGCTAGCCCAATAATTTAGTACTTCTATACAGATTAGATCTCTAAAAACAAGACAAATGCCGAACAGAAAAAAGTAGTTTTATTGACATTAAAGTTTGAAGATCTTAGATATTTCTACGATACGTACTTAAATAAATATATCCTGAATTTACTTTACAGCAGTGAAGGGGGTCGTTGACGTCTTACGTCCCACAGTGCCCGTGTTTCCAGGCGTGGGTTACAGTAAGTACGAACATTTATATTTTCATTATAGATGTGTTCCAACTCTTAATATATCAATAACATAATTTCTTGAAGAAAATTGAATACCAATTTTTAATGCACCAGAAACGTGTTTCGGATAGTAAATCCCCGTCAGCGATGATTCCAGTCAAAGTCATTTTCAGACTCAGCCAACATTTATTCAGTAGCGCCCTCTAGACTGATTTGTTGCGCGGCTCAAGATTTCCTGTAAGGTCGATTCAGTAACTGCATGTACATATAGAAGGTGTAATATAAATGGTGTTATTTAGCACGTTAAGGTACACGAGTAATTGTGATCGATATTATAAAACGTAAAAATTCAACATTATTGAGTCGATATATACCAATGAAATGAGAATTTTTTTTAACAAGAATTTTCGTACTTATGTCGAAATCATGTGACTCTTGAAAAACCAACTTCTTTACCCCATAGCCATGCAACGAGCGGATATGCCTGAGATATACCACGAAAAAGAGGTGGTTACAGACACTCAGCGGTGTCGGCAGGTTGTACACATCCTACAGCGGGAAATCGCGGTGTCCCTTGCGGGGGAAGGCGTGGCACTAGGCAGGGAAGGGCCCCTGACTCTGGTACAAGTGGGCACGTTTTACGGGGCTGTTTACCTTTTTGATATTTTGGTAAATAACGAGCTGTTTGACAAAGGAGGGTTGCGTCTATTGCTGGAATCTGATAAAGTGGCCAAGGTGCGTAAGATTTGCTTATATTGTAATTGGAGTAATTTTTGTAAATATAGAAAATAAACTTTAAAGGTCTTATACTTTCATAACTTTTAATATCACTTTAATGTATGCGCACTTTTTAAGTGAAAGTCAATTTCAATAATAAAAAAAAATCATTTTAAAGGATCTGCATTTACTTAGCGATAACTGATATCAAAACAAATTTTGTAAATGCTAGATAGATTTCTGTCGCACGTCTGAAGTACATTTTTAAACTTCGATCATAGGGCTTGTAATTTGAAATTTACATATAATATAATCTGTAAATTTCCTATACCATTTTATTTAAAGAGCTATATATACATACCTGATTTTGCAAAGTCGTATTTTCATCGCATATTTATTATGAATAAAAAAAATTAAATGAATGAAAAAAGTATGTTTATATTCGACATATTTGTTATCTTTATTTTCGACATATTACAGCAATGAACGGGTTGTGTTTCAAACCACAGGTATTTATCGCGCTTCCCGGTTGCTTGATGTACTATGGGTTATGTACATACATTTGTAACCCATAGTACATCAAGCAACCGGGAAGCGCGATAAATCCCTATGCTTTCATTTGATCGCACCACTACAGAAAATATTTGTATTACAGGTTACGCATTCATGCTGCTTTCTGAGCGCTGCTTTATTTGCACAGTACGCAGTACGTGTACGTAACGTCTTCGACACACAGGTTAGTGAGAATTTCAAAGTGACATAATTTCCAAATATCATACCAACAATTTTTACATGTTTACACTTTAAAGGTTTCTTGGGATGATGAAAAGTAACATTTTCGTTAACAGATAGCGCACCTGCTAATCAGTGAACATGAAGGGAGGCAGTTACCGGAGCGACTGACGCTGTTTGACGTCACAAGATGCTATTCAGGAGAAGATAATTCTTACGGCTGGAGATCCGATGTTCGAGTATGTACATTAGAGTTATCCTTCTTCATATACATTTACTCAGTCGTTTGAAAAAATGAAGTTTTCATTATAAATCAATTTTTGAATATTTTAATCATTTTTTTTTTCTGATGCATGCAAGGGCTTAGACTTAATCACCATATATTGATACAGGATATGTGGTTGCGCAGACTCGGTGACTACTGGGGTCAGAGGCCATTGACCAATGAAATGGTAGAATTTGCAGCAGATGACGCAATGGCAATCATACCGGAAGTATATCGAAGACAATACGAGTAAGTGTGTTATTCTTTCTTGAAAAATGTTCGTTCCTTGTCTGATACGAGTACATGTAATTATGGTAAAGATATTGATACGTTACATCTTGCTGCAGTATTTTCATAATTTCACATTTTGTAGGTACTTAGAGAAGAACAGACTTCTACCGAAATTCAAGGCACGAGTAGAAGAGGAAATTCTGGTGGAAGTTAACCAAGAAGTGAAGGACATGAGAGGAAGACGTATAGAAAGTACTGTGAAGGATATTGTTCGGAAGATGGACGAGAAATATGACCTAGATTCTAAACTTTTTGAAATTTTGGATGACGACGAAATGTATGCCCTTCATCTACTTCACTTTCCTGATGCCCCAAATATTTCAGAAAAAGTTGTAAACTTCAAAACTAAATACATTCTACAAGAACTAACCAAGATTGAGGAAGACCTCCACACGGAACAGGTCATGATTTCTACTCGAAACAGTTTGGGCGACGACATAAAAAACTACGAAAAACACCCAGATGAGCGCGTTCGAACGAAAGCTAGACACCTTCGAATCCAAATTTACGATATGCTTCTCCGTGAGATTGGAAGGAGGTACGGGGGATTATCAGCTCCGCAGATATTCACAGAACTAGAAAAGCAGGCTCTGAGGTCCTTGACCCCAAAATCACAAACTGACCCATCTATAGAACCGTTCGTTTTAGCTCAGCACTGGATCATCGTTGAAAACGATATTGACCAAGCATTGTTCAATTTAAGATACGGGCACCCAGCATTGCAGATAACCAAGGATTTTGCCGACAGATTAAGGACATATGAGAAATTGGAATTAACAGAGGGAACTTAAAACTAAAGCTAAAATGCTCCTGAATCTACACGAAGATAAACTCAGTGTGCAATACGTAGAACAAAAATAAACAAGGAAGCATAAAAATATTCATACTGCATTTAATAAGATTATTTAATTTCAAGATTACACTTTTTAAAGCGGATCTGGAAAAATAACGATAAATAACCAGAAATTAAAAGTAGGCAATCATTCAGCTAATCTAATGCATTTGCATTAAACTTATTGAATGCATCAAAGCTTCACTTGCTATTTTGGAAACTAATATCATGGGACACATAGTCTCCAAAATCGTGTCAGAAGCAATAAATTTGAATTTGTAATAATTCATACAATGATAAAGCAAAATGCCTATCACTGTACATAGCATTGACAGTTTCCTGATAAACTAAAGATGCAATTAATCCTTTTTTCCAAAACAGAAACCACCAATAGGAGATAGAACAACAATAATTTAAAGCTATATTTCATCAAGACATAAATATATATACATTTTCGATGATATTTTAAGTTTGCTACCAGGAAAATAAGGTACAGGACAGTGTGATGTATCTGTTTTAGGTCAAATTTTGTTTTCTTCACGTGCGGTGCTCCTTAGTGTGATTGAACATATCTTCAAGTCCTCTCTTTGTAGATTGGCGTCGAACTGTCATAAACTGAATATGAAACAACATTTCTTGTATTTTCTCTATTTTGGATGCTGCACTGAATACCCCCATCACAAGGACTTTGACGGTGCGTTTTCTTGCACTGCCTCTTTGACCAGGGTTGATCTTGTCTTGGTTAAGTTCATAGTACCGCATCACCTCGTAGAAATGAGTTTTCCTTGACTTGATCGTATTTCTTCGTTTGTTTTGGTGGATTTTTTTGGGGGGGGGGGGGGTAATGTTGTCCATATTTGCCATACAGTTGTATACACGCTTTACAAATAAGCGGCAGAGAGGGTCGGGATTAAGAATTGATTTGTGTTCATACGTCATTAAAATGTGTCTTCGCACGTCTTTGTGTTCGTGCGTCTTACCGTCGCTGGATTTTGTTTGAGGATACTAATTAAGTAAGTCCTTTCGGGGGAATATTGAGAAGACATGTGTTAATTGTAATAGGTTTGAAGGTAATTTTAGTCTCTTGTTTTGTGTGCATGCCTCTAACTGAAGAAAAAGAAATACTGGAAAGGAAACGAAGAAATTCAAAACATTCGTAATTTATTAACACAAAGCAATACATACATGTATATTAATACCGCAAAAGCATCGACAAGATTGTTATTTACTTAGCATCAATAGAATTAGCAGAGAGCACTCAACGAAGGGAACATTTTCTATCTGCTATTTTTCATGACATCTTAAAATCGTTTTAGCTTACATCATATAGTGATCCGCTCCATCAAAAGTATTTTAGTGCTGCATAGACGATCTTCAAGTCGTTCCCTTTTCCTACAATTAGAATTGCCAACTCCCAATAAGATCCTGGTACAAACCATCGTCACTATCTGCGTAATATAATAACGTCCTTGGGGGGAAAATGCGGTTAACGAAAAAAGCCAGAGGTGAAAATGAAGAAATTAATTATTTGTTTACATTATCAATTTGTGGCGCGAAGATGTAATAAAGGGGAAAAGACATTGTCATAAATGGTCATTTCTAAATGACTACACTTCCGTCTTCACAATCAATTTCAGTATTTGATAAATCATCTTCTCCATCATATCTGGACAAATTTCTTTGCTGAACCAGGACATGCTTTTGTCCGGGAGGGATTTTCTCATACTAATTCCCCAACTACGTCATCGTTTTTTCGCGTTCTTCTCTTTTTACTGGACAATGCGTATATGAGTTTGTCCCAAAATAAGTGGTCTCCTGCCTCCACGTACGTAAGAGTTTTTAAACACCGTTTCAAATCGAGATCCATTTCCTCTTCCGGAATATCTTCCAAAAGAGCTATGATTAGATGCTTTTTCCTCTCCAGCAAACTTTGGTGGAATGCCGTTCGAAATTCCATGATGCACCACTCACTTTGCAGAAAATTGCGCGATAAAACAAGTATAGTGTGACGACTGTTTTTTACACTACTCATAATATTGTCAAAAATTGCAGCGCCTACCTCGAAATCTCTGTGATGGAGACACAGTTTAAATGGTGCGCCGTTATCCGGGTTCTCTAGCCTCCTTCTGAGAGTGTTCACGACCCAAACAGCGTCATACTGGCTGTAAGCCACGAATGCGTCATATTTCTTTGCGTCATCATGCTCCGTCGCGTGACATGGTAAAATGATATTTAAACGTGTGAATGCAAGAATAGTGATTTCCTCTCTATACCGAATGAATAGGAAAGCGGTGCAGAGTACCAATATTATGATGAAACTCAAAGCAATAACGGGTCCCTCCTCTATAAATGAAATCTCTTTTTCGCATCCCAGCTCCCTGTCAGAAAGAGACAAAATTCGCCTACCTCGGACATGTGGAGGATTCGCACACGTGAGATCCCGTAAATAAAGGTACTTGTTTCCAGTGACATGCGCATTAAGAGTGAAATTATTATTTGGCTTCTTCAAATAATGGACGAATTCCCGCATTTCACAAACGCAGCTGATTGGATTGTCTCTTATGTCCACCTTCAGTGAACCATGATGGCGCATCGAACGGAGTGTTCGATATGATATGGAAGTTATGTTATTGTTCCTCAAATCAATCACACCCACGGATTTATTTTTCTTATCACTGTCGTCATAGTCTACAATAAAACGAAAATCTTTTATGTTATTGTAACGGAGGTCCAAGTACATTAACTTTGGAAAGTAAAGTCGCCAGTCTTGGAGTAATTCAGGTATTTCAAGTACGTTTGTACGTGATAAGTTGAATACTAATAATTCTGGATACTTTCCTTCCCTTACCATCCGCCTTATAGTGTCTTTTCCTATACTGTTTGAGCGGCTGTGGTCGTATACTTTCAAATTTTCATAAACACAATTTATTTTACTTTCCTTTTTCGTTTTCCCAAGGTACGCTTTCGCAACAGTCCTTAACATTTTGAATTGCGAAGAATTAGACGCCCGCAAAGAAAATCTTGGGAAAATATAGGTTATATTTTGCAGGCCCCAATAATATACCTTTTCGGGGCCGCATTTTGCTGCATGGCTCCTATTGTTTCCCATTTGGTACTCCCTGATCAACCCGGAAAGAGTTTGGTGAATTATGGGATCGATGAATTTGAAATACCTCAGACTGTCAGGGATTGACAGTATGCTTTCATCCACAAACTCCGCACTGTAATTGTAAATATGACATTTATCAACCGTTAGAAAACGCAATCGACTTGCCCTCATTGGCCAAGGTAAGCTGATCTTTCCCGTATGGTTACAACTAATATTCAAAGCGATGTTATATGAAAAATCAGGAAGTTGCGACGTCATCTGCCGAAAAGTTCCGAAGTCCCAGAGCTTAGAGCTTCGAAAAGGACAATCAAGCTCGTATAAATGTTCATCCTGTTCATAAAGTGTATCACTAGTGATCATCATGCGGAGAGATTTTGCGTTTACATGGCAACCGTTTTCTTTTGCATACTGTTTAAGGACATGCGGTAACTTCCGACGGAAGTGCACTGGATTGCTGATTGTTCTTGACCTCTTTCCGTAACCTTTGTGTTATTAAGGAGATCGTCCTGTAGTGTGCTATTGTTAATGTCCCCTCGAACAAAGCTAATACATTGCAATGCACCGACAGCTAACGTCAAAATTAAATGAATGCGGAAACTAAACATTTTGAAGATCGAGACGTTTCTAATAAAACTATGAGCACTGATACCTATTTATATGAATGATGCCTTTACAGGTCAATTCTCTCTATTTTACGGAAACTAGTCATGGAAAGGTTATGGGGGCGGAAATAAAGCCAGATACATGTTAACAAATCTAATACCTTTGATACTTTGTGATGAGCGCAATAGACTGAAATAAGTTGCGGTATTAAGTAAAGTCGGTGCCTTTATTTCTTCGGAAGAAAGTATTAGTGTGTATTTTTTGCTTTCCTAATATGGAATTAAAGACATGTATAATGCTCATTTTATTATGCAAACAGGTTTTCTATTTGATTTCATCTTTTTATGTTAATTTATTACTGAACAGGCCTTGAAGACACGTCATTTGGTCTAATCACCTAATTCCAAGACTGCGTTATATTTATATTGACTTCAAGGATCAATTTCACCCTGCAAAGAATTCTTGGTTCTAATCTGCAGAGCAAAATTTATAGATTTTTTTGGGGTATATTTTAGTTTACTTTAACTCTAAATTTCTTTTCAGAAATCATCTAGATCCGCCTTTCTGACTTTCTTACTGACAAATGATGAAAATTGATAAGAAATATATTTTGAGAATTTTACGAATTTGTATTTAGAAATCCTAGAAACGTGAGAGAGAGAGAGAGAGAGAGAGAGAGAGAGAGAGAGAGAGAGAGTTTAGGTGCACTTTAAAAAAGCATCACACATTTTCTGTAAATTGTCAAAATACTTTAAGATTGTAAATAGCTTCTTTTCCCTGAGGGCATGATAACAATTTATCTCTTTCCTTATTTTAGTTAATTGAACTACAACAAAACTGGTTCATAATGATCTATGAACTATATTTGTTTAACATAATCGATCGATCTTTTTCATTTTACCTTGAAATTCATGTTGATTTAAATGCCAAATGAGTCGATCTCCTAATTTTCATTCCGCTATCATTAACCTATATCATTAGGGGTTTTACTATTCTCATAAATTTTGGTTTAAATTATCGGTCATTATATTTTTCATTTTTCAGAACCACAGACAGTGCATGTATTTAATATATTTTCATTTTCGTGCGTGAACATCGACGGCGGGTGCGGCTAGCCAACAGGGGATGCTTACTCCTCCCGGGCACCTGGTCCCACCTCTAGCTTGCTAGGGGTCCGTCGAAGCTCAATTTAGCGCTCTATTGTGAGTGCTGTTGAGATTATCGTCAGGATCTTCTTTGACTCATCTATAGACCTGCGGATTTTAATTCTTGAACATCATTAGAATGGCATAACATTTTGAAATCGAAATTCGTTTGGTATCCAATCAGGTCATAAACATTACCAAATCTCTCATGGGGTAGAAATTTGTCCTAAGTCATAGACCCTGATTCAGAGATAGGTGACGATAGAAATGGCCGATGTCTACCCTAGACACTGGGATGGGCGTTGGGCTTCCTTTATGGTCGTACCTACTTGGATATTAGACATGTGATATATGAAAAATAAAAATAGCACAGCGCGTTTTGATAGCGCCACCTACAATAGCATTATACAATGCCTTCCTCATTTGCATTGGAAATAGTGCAGTGGAAAAGTTGACCTTCATGATTCTTTGGAGCTTGTGCCATTGTCTTTGTCTTTTTGTCCGATTTTTCTTTTCGCGTGAGGAAGTTCAAATAAAAATGACCGATAATTAGAAAAAAATGTAAATATAAATAATGACTGTCTTACTTTTGGTGTTCATGGGTGTATAATTCTGGTTGGACACCTGCAAAATTTCCGAGAATCGCTTCGCGACTCACGGAATTTGCACATGACCTCACCAGCCAGAATTATACACCCATGAACACCAAAATTAATACACCCATGAACACTAAAAGTAAGACAGTCATTTCATAAATGACTTGGTTCTGAGAACAATGTGACTTAATTAAGTACCAAAACTCTACTCCATTGATAGAGGACTGACTTAGTCACCTCTGAGAAATTTTGAAATTTTTAGACGATAAAGTGAAACATAAAATGTGAGACAGTGTAACAATTCTTCATCACCAAACAAGACATACTTTACCTGATCTGTACATCAAAATGTACATCGAGACAATCACCGAATTGGACAGGTTTCCATGGAGCTGTTGCAACGGGTGTTGCATGCAATCAGGAGACGCTGACTCTCCCCGGGCACCTGGTCACACTTTGGAATGTTGTTCATTCCGGGGTTCGCAACCGTTTCGATGGGAATTTCACGATTTTGCTGTGCCTTCTCGACTTTGAGACTGAATAATGGTCAGGTACTTCTTTGATGTTTATTTGTCTACACTGTAGAAATATGTTTTGGTAAGCTATTCAAAAAGACATAATATGATTCATATATCGGTTCTGACCTTCTTCTTGCATTGCTAAACATGCTTAAGTGAGGGATGTTGCTAGCAAGTAGGACATTTTGGGTTGATCGTTCTTCAACTAATTTCGGTTGATCGTTTCTTCAACGCATTCTAAAATTTCTGTTATCAAAATTTCTTGAAATTTCTAAAACGTGGGTCCTTTAGCATCATATCCCACCCATCATGCTACGTCTTTCGACATAGTAACTTTCATACTTTTTGGCGTATTACATTGTTTAGGTTTGAGGATCACTGACGAGGGTTAAGTACCCAAAACGTGCATGTCTGGTCCATGCTGCCAATTTTTCTGTTCTTTAATGATGCTATTCAATTTGAAGACGTTTAAAATTCTTTCTCTTTCCATGTACCTATCTTATATCCGTTGGGGAGTCAATACTTCTCCTTTGCAGAAAGTTTTGATTGTTTTGCATTTTCCTAGTTTTGTATGGCCATTGATCATGATATTCTGGAATTCCGATTTGGGTTTTCGGTTTGATTTTCACTCGCTCATATCGCAGCATTTCAAACACTCATATTCTTAAAAATACGATTTTCTGTATCAAAATGTAAATACATAAATTAAAGAGTCCAATAACTGTTACAACCGAATTTCGACTCTTTTCTTTAAGGAACTTGGAAAGTGTTCGTCTTGAAAGTCAAGGTCACAATTTGATTTTCTGTACATGAAATGGGCAATAAAAATATGAAAAAAGTCTGACCAATCTCTTTCATACATTTTGCCCAGTGCTCTTCGGTATGATTGTTTTAGCCAACCGTTATCTTTCATATCATTTGTCTATTTTTTAATCGCTTTGATATAACATGTCATTTTTCGTTATTTAGTCATGTTGTGTTTAAAAGCAACATGATATATCAGCTTCAATTTTATCTACTATCTTTCTGGATATTTTTATTCATTATAAAAAGCTGTCATTATCATTTTCGAAATTTAAATCGGTATTCTCATTCCTTAATTCAGGCGCACCTGCAGATTATTCAAAATTTAAATGCAGCAGACTGAAACAGCATCAAATTCTGAAATATGAATTACATATAAAGTACTTTCAAAGTAATCATCTATCACAAACAATTCTACAGAAGATTGAAAATAGAAAATGGAGCATATGATTTATGAGACTAAATACCTCAAGTCACGCATTATAAGCTTGTCGGGATTTCGAAGAAATCTTGCCTAGTCGACACTTCTTCTGTCATTTGCATCAAGTTATATACAAGAAGCTTAAAATGAATCAAAGATGTAAAACTTGAATGTAAGTATGAATATGCAGACTTAAAATATACATGAATTGCATAACTATATGCTCTTGACAGATGGGAAACATAACTAGCACGTTTCAGGTTGATACACATTCACTTATAGTTCAGACACCATTTTCAATTACCCGAGTCCTATGAATTTGACTTTTGATCTTTTGATCATAAAATCAATAGGAGTCATCCTTGATTCACGGGAAACATTTCTGGCAAGTTTCATGATCATAGGTGCAATGCAGGCTCAAATATGGTACAGAAACCATTTTCAATCATCAGAGTGATATGACCTTGACCTATGACCTTTTGACCCCAAAATCAAGAGGGGTCATCCTTGATTCATAGGAAACATTTCTGGCAAGTTTCACGAAAAAGTGCAATACACACTCTTATATGATCTGGAAACCATTATGAAATATCAGAGTCCTATGACCTTGACCTTTTGACCACAAAATAGGGGTCATCCTTGATTCATGGGAAATATTTCTGACAATTTTCATGATCATCATGATCATAGGTGCAATACAGGCTCTTATATGATCCGGAAACCATTTTCAACCATCGGAGTACTAAGACCTTGACCTTTGATCTTTTGATCCCAAAATGTCGTTACTGTCATAACTACAATGTTAATTTTTGAAAGATATGGGGAGAATATGGGGTTGTTCTAAATTTAGCTCTCTTAAGGTGGTTATAGCGATAAATGCAGAAGCTCCAGACATGTTTTCAGCCAATCAGCGAGGGGCATATTGTTCACCTCATGTTCCTGGGTACCTTCCTTTATACGGAACGTTCCTGTTGATCCGGTTGTTTCTGGTTACGATCTCCTTACAGTGCTGGAAATTTTAATTATAATTGCAAATTTCGGTATGGATGTGACAAGAATGATAAACATTGGATAAAATAAGTCAAAGAAGAAATATTTCAATGTAAATTACGACTTTTATTTTTGGATATTTTGAATATTTTAAAATATTTTGCTCTGTCCACTGTTGCTGTGAAGCGATTCTGACACCGTTTTCGTTCCTCATAAGAATGGGATCAATTTGCAACGTTCAGCATAATGGAACGCAGCCCCTTTTTCATCCGTATGTATTCCACAGTGATCTCAGCAGCGTCGTCTCGTTGGAGACCTCCTCCTTATTCTTGTAGAAATCACACATTTATTTTCCTCAACTTTCACATAATTATATCAATCAACCTCTCTATCATTCTTTGAATATTTATTTTGCATCGAACTAGTTAGAACCAATCAGAGTGCTTAAATCGCGTCACATGTACGCCGTCTAAATCTCTATAGACTGTCAGTAATTCCGCCATTACCGTATAAATGAAGTCGAATGTAAAAGGAGTCGTGAAAACTGCAATTTTCGAAATAGCATTCTCTTTTCCTTTAATACATTTTTAAATGAAGCTATAAACCATGTTTCTTGTGTCAATGTTTTTAAGAATAAAATATTTGGAGCACGGACTTTGCCTGTAAGAGAAAATCACAGTTTTTTTAATCCGTATGTAAACAAATGGCGTGCAGGGTTGCAGAGAATTTGGTCGTCGGACAAAATAAAATAGTTATAAGGTTTGCTACTGATCGTCCACAGAGATTGATTTGCCGAGGTTGATCAAGTCCATAGAACAGAAGGTTCGACTTCGTATCGCCTTCTATAGGCTTGACGAGGGTTAAGAACACGAAACGTGCATGTCTGGTCCATGCTGCAAATTCATCTGTTCTTAAATGATGCTATTGAATTTGAATACGTTTAACAATTGATCAACCCGACAAATCTCTGTAGACAGTCAGTAACTGATAATAGCTTTGAATATGCTACAATGAAATTGACAGGACCTGTCTTCTCATGTTCAAAATGAATTACACTCCCTGTCATTTAAGTAGTTATATTAATCGACCCTTGTCATCTACAGATATATAGCTTTGAAAATTCTACGAATAATTGACAGAGCCTGTCTTCTTATATTTGATATAAATTTATACTGCATGTCTTTTGTTACATGTACTTAGTGCAAATGCAATATTTTGGATTTCATCTCATTGGTCCGTATCTGACCAATATCATCCTTTATATTCGAGCAGGGAGGATAATCAAAAATACATTTTTCTAATTTTTTCCACCTTATATTCAACCAATCAGCAAATTTATTGCTAAGTTTATAGAATAGTTATCTTGTCATAAAGCATACTAAATGACCGATTATAGATTCGTACAAGCTATATGGATCATTACTGTAGGCTATGATTTATTACACCTGCATCGACTTGCTGACTTGTTTTATATTTTACATAGAACGTAAAGTTTTTTTTGTCATGTATATGTTCATATGTTTAAGAAAATTCACTTAACATAGACGAAATATAAAGTTCAACGTAGCAATTTCCAAATTAAAATATAGTATGTCTGGTTAAAAGTATCAGGACGGTAGGGGGTAGACTAGCATCTGCCCAAAATATAAAGCTGTATAATCAGTTTTGGACCCTGTTGAAATAGAATGAAGTTATAAGACAATGATTCAAAATAATCAAAATTATTATTCTAAATGAATTAATTTCAAGCCAGCGATGTTATCATGTACTGAATGTAATCAATAATTCAAATGAAACTGATAATAACCATTCACTGCCAAAACACTTTAAAATTAAATAAGCAAACTGAAGAAAAATTCATTAGAAAATCATAAGGAGTTACCTATGCAAGTTATATTTTTCACTATATTTTGTCAAGCAACATTCAAATTCTAAACACAGAGACGAGGAAACTTCCGAATAGATTATTGGTATTCTCAGGGTAACAGACTGTGCTCTTTTTACCGTTTGACTGGAATGTTTATTCATACAAAGCTTAATAAATTCAGTTTCTGTTCTTGGGTACAGATCGTTGGTTTATGTGTAGACTTTCGTGCTTCTATGTCGTATGTCTCTCTTACGTCTCTTGCTGTACTTTTCTACTCCGTGTGTTTGGTGCTTTGCTATGGATACTTTAACCGATCTGGTTGGGATTTCTTCCTTCCTTAAATGAAAAAAAAACCAATTACCTTACTTGCAACAGGGGATGCCTTTTCTCTCACTTGAGACTGATTTGTCCGCGAAATTAGGTGTCAGGAATAATGTTGTCTCATCCTGCAGGGTGAGATAAGATCATCCCAGAAGTGCTTTTAACTGTAACATCATTGTGACGTCATACATGATTCCTGTGTTAGTCAGTCAAAATATAAACAAGCAAACATAAAAACTCATTTTTTAGCTATTTAAGACAGTAAGAGAAAAATAGTCAACCCCCAGATGTTATCAGGGACACGGAAATCCAACCCTCGTGTCCATGATTTGCCTTTGTCCTCGACTCGGCAAGCCTCGTCGTGGTAGTGCAAATCCTTGACACTCTGGTTGGATTTCCTTGTCCCTGATCACATCGATATCTGGGGCTAGACTCTATTAACTTCCTGGTCACCTTATGTCATCTCCTTTGGGAATTCACTTGTTCCTTTGCAGTATGATTGGTTCTTTTTTATGGTTTTGGTCTTAATGGTTTCGTTTTCCCATCGGTTGTGAGTTTGGATAATGATTTTGAGTCAATGTTGGGCTTTCTCTCTCTCTCTCTTACGGAAATGGTCACTATTTAATTTTTTTCATCAAATTGATACTCTTCAATGTCACAATAACATTTATTAAATTCTATTTCAATAAACCCATGCATAAAAGAAAGGAGGGGATCTCCAACAAGACTCGGTTGCAGCACCAATAAAAGAAGCGCCACTTAAAATACAGTAGTTGTACTGTAGGCCAGTTGTCCAAGATAGGAACGTATGGAGAGATTTGAGTGAATGTACCAGAGATTGGTTAGTTTATTATTGACTTTGTACTGCTCGATCAAAAGTTATGTACTTTTCTTTTAAACCTAAATGATGAAGCTTAACTTTCTAAAATCGTATCAAAAATGAGAAGAGAAAGATCATCATAGCGTAAAGGTACACTGCTTAAAAAAAATTAAGGGAGCAAGATTTCTACTTTCATATCACACACGTTTGCAGCTGCTTATTCTATATGATGAACATAAATCAAGACATATTTCATAGTCATTTCTTTATTACCAATGTCTGTAATGAACAGATTAACCATATATACATGATAAAACTTGATGATGTAGCCTTGCTTATCTCAAAAGATTTTACAAGCTATGTACCATTATATTAAGATGGGAAAATCGTTCGTTTAATTTTTTGAGCAGTGTAGCTGAAACCGTAAGAGAAATCTTTGTTAATTGTAGCTTCCGGCAAGTTTATTTGTAAAAGCATGTTTCAGATTACATAACACACATACCACAAAAAGATAAATGTGCATGAAGATCATCACTCATGTCTTCTTTATGTAGCCGAAAGATGCTATAAAACATGAGCGGTCATTTTTCAGTTTTATATAAAAGTTGCATACTAAACAGATGATACAAGGAATACTTTATCGCTTCTTTGCTGACGTTCCGACAAGTACCAGTAGCTGTTGAGATTATCGTCAGGATAATCTGTAACTCTTTGAATATCTGTTTCAAAAACGATGTTGACTGATCTATGGAATTTCAGCAATATCCTCAACAGAATTGGTTTTTTTTTATTTATCAATTTACTAATAAGGACTGACAGAGATTTGATACAGAAATGTTCTTTGTCCCCCTTTGTCATCGTCCATCATTTCCTTTTACAGTGTGCACCAAGTAATTTGTTTTCCACGCGATTGAAATTGTTTCCGTTTCCACCGTGATACAACGCAACCATGATGCAACTATTCTTTAACGTTGGATGCAATAGTGAACTATTCCCTATGGAATGAGTTAAAGAAGATCCTGACGATAATTACAACGGCACTCACAATACAGCGCCATACTGAGCATCGGCGGACCCCTAGGAAGCTAGAGGTGGGACCAGGTGCCCGGGAGGAGTAAGCATCCCCTGTTGGCTAGCCGCACCCGCCGTCGATGTTCATGCACGAAAATAAAAACAATAAAAAAAACCATGAACTGCACTGTCTGAGGTTATGTCTATATAAAAAGTGCTATGGCGATCATGTCAGGGAAAATATTCAAAACACTTACTGTCAAACCCCTTGCGGGGAACTTTTTTACGAGCTCCACACAGCAAAGGGCATAATTGTGACAAAAATGAGTTAAAGAAGATCCTGACGATAATCTCAACGGCACTCACAATACAGCGCCAAATTAATCATCGACGGACCCCTAGCAAGCTAGAGGTGGGACCATGTGCACGGGAGGAGTAAGAATCCCCTGTTGGCTAGCCGCACCCGCCGTCGACGATCATGCTCGAACATGAAAACAATAAAAAAAAAAACATGAACTGCACTGTCTGAGGCCATTTCTATATAGAAAGTGTTATGGCGATCATGCCAGGGAAAATATTTAAAACACTCACTGTCAAACCCCTCGCGAGGAACTTTTTTACGAGCTCCACACGGCAAAGGGCATAACTGTGACACAAATGAGTTAAAGAATTTCATCATGGAGGAAATATATGATTCTCTTTATGAGGTCATATTTTAGGACTTGCCTGATCGACTTTGAGACTGAATAACTGTTTGGTACTTCTTTGATGTTTATTCTATTCAAAATTGATTTTTCAAAAATGAGTCATTAGTTGCACTAAAGGGATGTCTTGAAACAATTAAAGGTATTCTGTGATGCACCGTTTTCTCAAACATCTTGCACTTATCTGTGCAAATAGCATAAAAACGATTTTCCGAAAGTTTTTTTTTCTGTGAAAGGCACAATACTTTAAATCATATCATTTTGAAGAAGATAATATTTTTTGTTTTATCATGAAGAAAAACTATTGAAATGACCCCGTCCTTTGATGAATTTTTAAAATTTTGAAAGTAATGATTCATCTGCGTTTGTTAAGCAATCACATTTTATGTAAATTATTTCACAAAGAAGTTGGCCATCTCAACAGAGAACCCAAATTAATGCCAAAACGCTATGATAGAAAGGAGGGGATCTCCAGCAAGACTCGGTTACATGCACCCACAGGACAACACCGAATCTCCCAAAGCGAAAAAAAGCCATACAGATGTCACCGATTAATAAAACCTTTTTTTCTTAACAGGGTCCAAGTGTCCTCAATATCGTACTTTGCCTGATTCATCTTCACCAATTCGTCAGTTTTGAGCTACTTCATCCTCTGATAATTATAAGGTAGAGCAGTCTATTGCCGCCGTTTGATAAATGGAAGGCGTGGATTCACAGAAAAAATAATTTATAAACCAAGTATCATCAACAGTTTTCTTGTCGGTCAATGTGTTATTTGTCATCCTCAATTTTTGTTATGCTCTTTCTAACAGTATGAAAGCATATTTGTTATGACTGATAATAGTTAAGAACTTTAAACGGAAAAAGCTTATACATAAAGTGTTAATGAAGACAAATTATGTTCATAAAAAGGCGACGAGAAAAAAGGAGTTTATTGATACCTGAATTTACTTTTTTGACATGTTAGAAGTACATGCAGATAATATGTCTAAATATGTATATTCCATCTTTAGAGCCAGACGGCTTGCAAAAAACTACTGGTTCAGGGTTATATTATACGAGGGCTGATATCGTCATTGAGGAGGTTCTTCGGTCGCTACAGCTATCTTATAAAAGCATATGAGATCCCTCTTTCCAGAATGATAAGTGACCTTCTAGATTGCGATTGAATGGCTGTCAACATCACCAGACAAGACATATTATCCTGATTTGTACATCAGTATGTACATTGAGACAATCACCGAATTTGACACGTTTTCATGGAACTGTTATGACGGGTGTTGCATGCAGACAAGAGACGCTGGATCTCCCCCGGCACCTGGACCCATTTCGGAATGCTGTTTATTTCGAGGTTTGCAACTGTTGCTTAACCTTTGTGAATTTTTTGTTTACTCTACAAAATTCAAAGGTTGCTCAGTTGAATTATTCCAGCTAAAGTTGACTGTTGATGATCTTCAATGCATTATTTTAGAAAATGTTCAGAGTAGATAGGTTTTCCGCCTTTTTTATATGTCATAGATGTCTCCGCCTCCTTTCTGTGTCTGTTGGCACGTTTTGGAGTCAGTGTTCTGGCATGCATATTTGTCTCTTGGTGTGTGCTAGTGTGTTCTGGTGTGAGCTTATTGAAAACCGTATCCTTTCACTTCGGAATTTTGTTCATTCCGAGCTTCGCAACAGTTTCTGTGGAAAATCTAATGATTTTGCCTTCCCTTCTCGATTGAATAACTGATGGGTACTTCTGTAATGTTTATATCTTAATATCTCATTCAGAACATTATATCATAACAATCCCACTCTCAATACACTTCTTAAAAAAGGTTTCCGTTGCCATGGTAACCGTGTCTGAAGTTTCAAAAATAGGGAAAATCTATAGGACGAGGCATATTTGTAGGCTTCGTTAGCATGGAAACAGGTACTTTTAAAATCTAAAATTGCTTTGATTATTTTCTTTTAATCCTTATAATCATGCATATTTGTAAAGTTTTTACATTCATCTCGGATGCCTTTTGTATACAAGATGAAAATTTGGGCCAAAAAAGGGTATCAAAAGGCTCTGTTTTGGGCACTTAAAGACCCTTTTTTGCATGTTTTTTACTGTTTTACAAGGTTGAAAATTTCATAAAAGCACCAATTTTTGAAGTCCAAATTCTAATTATCTAATTAGTATCACCTTTGAACTAAACATTAATATGAAAAATTAATTGGGCTAATTTGTATTTTTATATGCAAAGCAGCATCAAATTTAGTTGCTATGGCAACAATCGGCTGAAAGGTTTCCATACGATAGATTTAAACACAACCTCTATCAAACTATCTACACATGATATTGGAACAGAAGTTCATGTATACATCTATCAGAGGGGTTTTAATATAAAAATGATCTTGAAATTATTTCAAGGTCACCCACTGAATTTCCAAGGTCATTAAACTTTAAGTGACCAGATTTGACGAAAAATCCTGATCTTTCATAAAATGAAGGTGCCAATATTTTAGAAACCTTGAAATATTGATCTTAACGGTTATTTGCCATAAAATGATAAACGTATCACTAATTTCTTAGAACTATTGATAAGGTTTCTTCACATCTTCGAATATCTAAATTCTTGGTGAGTATTTTGATAAAAAAAGGGACTAAATCTGTATTTTCTTGTTTTTTTTGACGAAAAAAATATTTTCCCATTAAATTTCTCCAGTTCAATAAATTCTAAGATTTTTCTTTCTTATATTCATTTGCTTTCATAAAAAATATGACCTATGAAAACATTCAAATAAAAAATAATTAAAATCGGTAACAAAAAATTTTAAAAATCAATATTTTATGCGAAATTTGAGTCTCAAAGTATAAATGACCTTGAATATCAAGCCAATGACCTTGAACAATTTAATTGTTCTTATGTAAAAGATTTAAGTCATATCTATACATGCATACATTTTGACAATCTTATGAAACTCTAAAGAGGAATAAAATCAATTTCAAAGATAATATGAAACAAGCAAACTCAGCAACGGTCTTTGGCGACAGAATTTAGGTAAAATTCTTAAAATGCCATGGCAACCAGAGGTCACATTGGCCAAAAAGTGTCATTTTCATGGTCAGTACTTAATATATACCCTCTATACCGAAAATCATCAAAATCCATGACATGCCGTGCCGATCGATTTTGGTCCTTACAGAGAATTGCTATTAACAATTAATGGCGATAAAACCATAAAATTACAAAACCAAACACGACATCTACTGCAAACGTGGAAAGTTTCGCGTGGTGTACTTTTCGCGTTTTTCGCGAAAATATCCCTGTTTCATTCTTACGATGGGAAAGACATTTTTATCGCGAATATGATCCCCTCCCCCCATTTGTAACGTCTTGATGTCATAATCGCGAACATTTCCTCCAGCAAAAAAAAAAAAACACGTTGATAGTAAATGTTATTGAATACGCTACAACTCTAAACAAACTTTTAAATGGCTTCCTGTTCATCATTTTAATTCATAATCATAATTTGAAAATTAGAAATTATACATAATCCAAGTCTGGAGGAATATTGCTGCCCGTTTTATTTCGGTTAAAGTTACAACTGATGGACCAGGTATATATTTTCCAAAACATCCTTATCTGGTGCATTGGTTTTCGATTCATTTGTGTTGAACCTTGCAACATAATGGAAACACATCGTTCTACGTGACATGATTTGAGAGTTCACTTTGTTTTGCACGTGGGTATCAATTATAACTTTTCATACTTATTTCATTTATCTTGCTCTCTGGTCCCCTTTTGTTCAGACTAAAACTAAATTAAATTCATCTCCGATTTTTCGATGTTTTGCTTTGTGGATCCATCAAATGATTTTATATCGGTCCACTTTTCGTGTAAAATCTGCATAGATATACATCACAGACTAACGGCGACATTTACTCTTGATTGATGATAAAATGTTTTATCGATACCAAACCTTGTCTAACATATATGTATGTATTTTATCTGTAATAAAATCCAGTAAAATCTCGAATAAAACTTTAAACACAATACACACTTGACCGTAAAACTCCTAATCCGACGTACTTGACACAGTTGAGAAAATCCAAAAACAAATTACCCTGAAATCAGTATCATCCTTTAGAAAGATATAATTTCTTGTAGAAAAATTCTGTTCATATTCGGGCTATCATTGTCTTTCTAATAATATCTACAGGAAGTAACAGATATTTATATGCTTCTAGAGATCCTGTTACTCCAGGATGTTATTATATGATATAAGGATGTCCGGTTCATGCATAATAGTAACGTAAATCACTCTGGTTCACTGTGACCTACAAAGCATTGTTTTACACAACATCTTCATTATTCCAAAGAAGAATGTTTAATTTTTTACAAGTTGTTTATTTCTATGATAAATGTCAAAAAAAAAAGACTAAAAAAAAAGGAAAAAAAAAAAAGAAAAACGGAATCGTATAATTCATTTTCGCAGGTATCCAACACATACTTAACTAGTTTATTATTCAACTAACCTGGACTTAGGGATTTAGTGCAAATTTCATTGTTTCATAAGAATTAACCATAAGAATTAACCATAAGAATTAACCAGATACATTTCAAGGGTAAGAAACGTGCATGTCTGGTCCGTGTTGCCAATTTATCTGTTCTTAGATGATGCTATTCGGTTTGAAGACGTTTACATTTATACCACTTGGTGAGTGTCACTGCTGGTGGACCAGGAGTCCCCGAGGGCACATGTAGCCAAGTTCGATCAATATTGGTTGATCGTTTCTTCAACTCATTCTAAATTTTCTGTTATCAAAATTTCTTGAAATGTCTAATACTTGGGTCCTGTAGCATCATATCCCACCCATCCTGCTACGTCTTTCGGTACGCTTTTTCGACATAGTAACTTTCATACTTTTTTGGCATGTTACATTGTTTGGATTTGAGGATCGCTGACGGGGGTTGAGTGCCCGAAACGTGCATGTCTGGTCCGTGTTGCCAATTTATCTGTTCTTAGATGATGCTATTCAGTTTGAAGACGTTTACATTTAAATACCATGGTCACTGTGGATTTAGACTTCAAATCCTTGTGAACAGCATGAGACAATCACCATGTAATCACAAAATCTTTCATATAGATTTTCGAGTACCAATGATTGTACTCTATGTCTTCCAAAATGGAAGTAACCGGATGTGACAGTTCTACCGAATTGAAGCGGCGGATGTTGCATGCAAGCAGGAGATGCTTACTCTTCCTAGACACCTGGTCTCACTCCCATATCGGGAGTTCGTTTCTTTTCATATGGTGGAGGTTTTTGTTTGTTTGCTTTGGTTCCTGTTTTGTCCTGATTGTGTATGCCTTCGGTTTCTGATTTTCTGAATTATCGATTTTGTGCTTTATACGGGGATATGGTCATTATCCATATTTGTCATAAATATCAAAGATCACTATTGGCTTGGTTTTTAAATTCTTTTGCTGATTGCATTGAACATGTAATTGCAATTGGATGATACACTTTACGCTTCCGTTGCCTTAATTTTTAATTTGTCTTTGATCTGTAATGAAGGCAAGTTTCTCGGACATCATATATTACTTTGTTATTTTGGAAACTTGTTATTTCATCCGAAATTTAAATCCAAATCAAAGGAGTTTATCATCCTAACACCATATATACAATGATCTTTACGTCATTGATTCTATTTTACTATGCTACTATATCGACTCTATAGAACATTTGGGAAAGTGCACTCTTTGAAGAGTAGCCTACATAAAATTCAAAAGACAAGCTAGAGGGCGCTACTTAATTGAATTTGGCTTTGTCTGAAAATCATTTTGGCTTTAAATACTACTGGTGAGGTTTCACTAACCGAAACACGTGTCTGGTGCATTTGAATTGATTTGAAATGATGTCAAGAAGATAACGAGTTGCAACAGATCCATGTTTATATTGGCGCTTTATCAATTTGACATCATATATAACTTTGCTAGTTAGGAAACTGTTCATTTCACCCTAAATTGTCATAAAAATAAATATGGTTAACATCCAAGCACCAACACCCTGATGCTATTTTGCCACAGATGTTGTTTAGTTATGCTATTGAATGGAGCCAATTGGAAATTTGGAGCAGAAAAAAAAATCAGAAATCAAACTAGATGACACCTACTGAAAATCATTGATGTACCACTGATGAGGATTTACTAGCCGAAACACATTTCTGGTGCAATAAAATCTCTTTTGAAATTTTGATCAAGAAGGTTGCAAGTTTTAGCGATTCTATTTTCTTGATAAAATACAGATGAGTTGGACTTAACCAACGTCATGGAGATTCCAGTGGTCACAGTGGGAAACGCAAGTGAAAACGCAAAAACAATAACATCACACCATTAAAACATGAAAGACAACATTACATACTGTAAACCGTCTTTTATTCGTAAGAGTTTTATTTTCGCGATAGTCGCGAGGCTCTTCGATTCGCGAATATAAAACACCGCGAATACGTACGTACGATGTCGCAAAAATAAAACGTCGCGATCCAGTCACTTCATGCGTGTTCGCAAACTTATGACGCCGCGAATGAAAGACGGTTTACAGTAAAAGAAAAGTCTCCACAGAGTCACAGTGTAAACAAAAATTCATTATAGACGATGAAACTCAATTAACATGTTCTTTTTTAAAGGACTTACAAACAGATGGGCCATCGAAAGTTCTGAACTAAAGGAAAAGAACAACTGGGTTTTACTATTTTCAGTTGAGCTAAAAGCTAACTAGTGATATGCCTGAAGAAGCTTTTTACGCCTTACACCTTAGCTCATTCACAGTTTGCGAATTTTTTTTAGACTTTTGCCCTCTTCGCTCTGTTTACTTCTTCGATGTACAACTTTCGAAAAAGCAATTTTGATTACTATGGATCAATGAGTTAATCAATATTTCACATTAATTTCTCAGAATGGCCGACATCAGGAACTTCAAACACAGTATATGACATCTCATTAACCAGAATGGACAAAAATAGAATTTCAAATTATCTTTATATTCTTACGTAAATAAAGATCAAACTCTTTGTTTTAAATGTTTGAAATTTCACAAACATAGAAACACTCTACGTCACCAAAGGGAGACAACCTTTCGTATTTCCAGATTTGATTAATTAACACTAATTTATTTCGCACCGTTACATTTTGACAAGACGTCGCTTATCTTTTTGTTAGTTTTCAAAGTTTTAAATTTCAAGGTCTTTTTCCCAGAAAGATGATTCTTTTTGCATCGTTAAAAATGGCTACATATGACCTCCTAACATCTTTACCAAATTTATCATGCATTGACAGCATGATTCTATATTTTTTCCACGCTCAAGAGAGAGGACGCACCAGTATATTTCGTTTTATCTCTGCTATGATCAATCACTGTATGAAGCATATCATAAATCTTTTTCAAATACTTTTAAAACGGAAACATTGACTTTATGCAAATGCAAGATAACACATGAAACGAAAAGGGTAACATATGCAAAAAAAAAAAAACAAAACATGTGTTCCGTGTTGACCAGCCACATGGTACATGACCAACTGGACAAAAATAGTCAAATGCACTGCACAATACTTGATTTCCTCCTCAATTGTTGATCTTCATTATATGGTTGGTTTATACATAATATTGTCATTTTTCTAGCTAATTCTTTGTACAAAAAGTTAACAGCGGCTAGATCAATTATACATTAAATTTATTGAACATAAAGATAAAAGAGAAAAAAAACCCCTCAAAATCCGCACGAAAAGAGGCTTTTGGAAAAACAATACCAATATTGTATCAGAGTCAGCATCTCCTGCTTGAATGTAACACCCGTCACATCAGTATATATATTTTAGAGAAGGGATGACTAAATGAGTACCCAAATGAAAGTTGCTTCCCCCCCCCCCCCACTAGAAAAGGTTAGGTACATTTTTTAACTATCTGTCATTTTGTCTGTCTGTAATGATGCGGAAGGGTTCCGACTCTATACCTTCTTGAAGACAATTTCAAACTAATTATCCTGCACCAGACACGTGTTTCGAATATTAAATTCTCATAAGTGATGCTTCCAGTCAAAGAGCTTTTCATAAGCAGTCCAAATTAATTTCACTAGCGTAAATCACAAAGAGATTTTGTAAATCACAAAGACTTTTTTCTTTGGAATTTTTAGGGATTGGAGTATTAGAGCTTTCACATTCCATTTGAGTAAAGATTGTGACAAAATACTTATGGGGCATACATATAACTTTGATCATAATTGATACATGGCATATATTCGGATTTGACCTATATTTCTTGTTGTTAAAGCTATAGTTAAGAAATGAAATCATTATCTTTAACAGTCTATTAAATGCACGGAATACCAAAAGAATATTTAAGATGAAATATGGCTAACAACACAACACTAGACGTGATCAAAGTGCATCCAGAGCGGACTTTTATAGCAAAGGATCGTATTTGTTAAATTATTTGTGTACATGATTCTTTTTGTTTTTCTTCATTTGAATATAACCAACTGGACAAAGATAGTCAAATGTAGTGCACCAGACATGACTTAATCCCAATAAGTGGTTCTTTATTCTTTAGGTTGTTGGTTTAAAATTATCTTTGCCATTTCTAAATTCTTTATACCAAACACTGAGAGAAAGAAGTGTCTCAAATCTACTTCAAAACAGGCATTCGGTCACGTACATAGTTTGGTTTGCCGGTGTGCATGTCTCGGCTAGTGAATCCTCGTCAACAGAGCGGCACCATGTCACAATGTTTCATAGGGCCAAAAGAATTTCATGTCGCACTTTGTATTATTAGAATGGTTTCAGGTTACCAGAAATTGTAGCAGCCCGAAATTATTTTGTTTAGTTAATGTACCTATACCCATTGGATGATCTATGTAGGATTTTGAAGATAAATTAGAATTAGGAGGGCATTCTGAGTACCTTAATTGTAGTTGTTCCCTGCTTTCTAGAACAGGAGGTAACAGTAGACTGTCTGTCGTTTCGTCTGTCTGTCATTCACAAAAACTCTTTGGATTTTTCATATTTCCTTTGAGTAATTCTTGTGAAAAAAAAAAATTATGAGGCATAACTCTGCAATAATCGACAGCCACGAGCCAAGACTTTTACTGGTCCTCTTCATGGTACAGCTATATTCAAGGTATTGATTGGTTCTATTTAACAACATTCCTTTAAATGCCATCGAAACCATAACTATCATAAGTATGGAAATTACGTGACTAGCTACACAACTAGAGTTGACAAAAGTGCACCCTGGACAAACGTGAATAGCAAATGTTTCTTTTTGCTCGAATTATGTGTGTACAGGATTCTTTTTTTTTTTTCTTCATTCTAAATTCAAAACGCCCATATTATATATAATGTATCGGCATTTAGTAGCTACTGAATATCAAAACAAACTAATTGAACTTAATCATATGTTCATTGATGTGTTAAGTACAAAGATTTGTACCTTTGGTAATGTAAAAAGGTCATATGTCTTTGACGTTTACATCTGATGCATATTTTCACTCGCAACATATAAGCTGACATTTGACCTAATTTTATCTGATCGTATCTATGTATTACAGTGTTTTACTTGTTAAACAATTAGCGGTACATAGAAACAAGAAGACGTGAAAATAGAAGACTGAACAATTCTAAATATTTAAATACAACCAATGAGAATTATCTAGGTAAATTTCTCGTATAATTCAAGTCACGTCTCATACTTGTCTAAACGTTTTGTCTTTATGCAGACCTTGTATCTCTTAAATCAAAAACATGCATTTCTTCATTTCATAAATGGAAAGTCAACCTAGATATAATTAGTTATTTTGGAAAACATCCTAATCTGAACACAATGTAATCTATTTCCCATAAGCAAAAATTCTGAGGTTTGTAGGAGAAAACGGACCTAATGTAAAATCAATAAAGAAATAAGAAACTTGTAAACCTTATTTTTCTGACTTTTTATTCAGCGTTCCAGAATGATCAAAGGCATTCTGGATTGCGATTGAATGGCTGTGATAATCGTCAAACAGGTGACATTTACCTGATGTGTACATCAAAATGTACATCGAGACAATCACAAGTTTCCATGGAGTTGTTGTGACGGGTGTTGCTACAGACAGGAGACTTTGACTATCCCCGGACACTTGGTCTCACTTCGGAATAATGTTCATTCCGAGGTTCGCAATTATTCCAATAGAAATTCTAATGATTTACCTTACCTTCTCGACTTTGAGAGTAAGTAACTGGTAGGTACTTCTTTGGTGTTTATATTGCCCTTTGATCATTTGCTATGGGTCCGTCGATGCTCAAGTTGGTGCGCTATTGTGAGTGCTGTTGAGATTATCGTCAGGATCTTCTTTAACTCATTTGTGTCACACTTATGCCCTTTGCCGTGTGGAGCTCATAAAAAGTTCCCCGCGAGGGCTTTTACAGTAAGTGTTTTTAATATTTTCCCCTGAAATAGTCGCCATAGTACTTTCTATATAGACATAAACTCAGACAGTGCAGTGCATGTATTTTATATATGTTTTTTAATTCCGTGCATGAACATCGACGGCGGGTGCGGCTAGCCAACTGGGGATACTTACTCCTCCCGGGTAACTGATCCCATCTCTGACTTGCTAGTGGTCCGTCTTGCTCAAGTTGGTGCTCTATTGTGGTGCTGTTGAGATTATCGTCAGGATCTTCTTTAACTAGCCCTATAGTTGTCACACTTTGTCCACTTTTTCGAGCATCTTTAAAAATATTTCTATTTTGTTAAATGTACAAAGGATGTAATATATCCAAATTTATAATTATCAACCGATGTAGAATCTCTAATGTGGATTGGACACCCGAGGCATTTATGACCGGTGCACTGCGTCTAGGAAGTGCCTTCTGGCAGCGGAATTGGGATATTTTTACTTTATAGTCTATCAAAGATGCAGATGGAACTAACTGCTTATCAAAAATAAGCGCTTAATGTGCTTTTCCGTTGTTTAAGTACCCGAAATGGGCATGCCTGGTCCATGCTGCTAATTTATCTGTTCTTAAATCATGTTATTGAAGAAAGGAGGGGATCTCCAACAACACTAGGTTGCAGCACCCACAGCAAAATCCCAAAACACCCATGCAAAAAACACAGAACAGATACCCACAGAAAGAGACGCAAAATGGACAAGGAACACCAACTCACAACATAGAAACATAAAAGACTACACATAAACCAACGAGACCAATGGGCAACCGGTGCCGACTTAGGACGGCCATCTGCCAAGTAAATAGCAGACGGTGTGGTTATCCTGGATTACGTGCGCACAACCCTCTCACTTCTCCAGTTACCTAGAGGTCTCGAAGAACGTACAAATGTGGTGTAAAACAACCTCCTCACTGTAAGATGACGTCACACAAACAAGACCGCGAAACGCAGAGGCCCCAGAGACACAGATGAATATGTAAATGGATATAAAAAGAGGGCATGCGTAATACAGTCCGTGCTCTGCCGGCTGTAGCGAGCTCATGTATGTAATCACCCGAGGAGTCCGACTGACATTCAGAGAGGACAGGTGGTCGGGGCCCTGTCTTCTCTAAAGAGGTTTGGACAGGGCCCGTCATGGAGTCCCGTCGTCACAGTCAGTCAGAGTGCAAGTCTTAAGAATGCGCTCGTACAAGACTGTATATTGGTCAAGTACCAAGCTTAGTGTCCGTCTGGTGACATTAGGATCATATCCACGGTATAAAAGGCGTTTGATGACTCTGACGCATTTTCGATACATATGCTGTCTACCTTTGATCCTTCTTATTTTGTTAATTATGTCACCATAAAATGCAGGTTGTGAAATACCTAAAGTAATATACTCCGTTGCTTTTATGGGTCCGAATTTCAAAAGACCTTGATCATAATTTTTGTAAAATTTCCAGAAAGTCTTTACTAGTTTGTGAAAGCGAAAACCTTGACCTAAAAGTTTCTTTGTAATTTGCAGATTTCTATTATGAAAATCCAAAACATCAGTACATGCTCTAGCATACCGGATGAGCTGTGAAATATAGATACCGTATGACGGTAATCTAGGGACATCACCGTCAAGCCAGGGGAAATTTACTATGTTGAATCCAAAATCATCTCGTTTGTCATATACACTTGTATGAATTTCTCCATTGACAATTTTGATATTTAGGTCCAAAAATGGTGTTTCAGTGTCTGTAAAGTTTGCCTTGTTTAGAGTCAATTCTTGTGGATAAATAACATCTTTATACTTTTCAAAAACAGGATTATCGATAGTAAGAATATCATCAAGGTACCTTGAAGTACTAATGAAGCATTTCACATCATCATGTTTTCTTTGCTTTTGAAGATTTTGAATAAATTCCTTTTCATATGTGTATAAAAATAAATCTGCAACAAGAGGCGCACAATTTGTACCCATAGGAATCCCTACAACCTGCTTGTAGAGATTCTCACCAAATCTTACATAAATGTTGAATTACGTTTGACCAGTCGAAAACTTCATCAATATTTTAGAAAAATAACTAGTTCTCGTGAATAATGAACAGATGATAACTAATCCACTAACGAATCTGAAAGTTCGTCAGACTAATCAGGTAAATGAATAAGGTCAGCTTTACCAAGCAACTGGAGAGGGTAGGTTTAAATGAATTAAAGACGATTCTGACGATAATCTCAACAACACTCACAATATAGCACAAAATTGAGCATCGACGTACTCCTATATAGAAGTGAGTTAGAGGTGGGACCAGGTGCCCGGGAGGAGTAAGCATTCCCTGTTTGGCTAGCCGCATCCGCCATTGATCGATGTTCACGCACGAAGATAAACAATATCTACAATACATGCACTGTCTGAGTACTACTGATGAGTCATTATCCAAAGCATGCATGTCCATGAGGATTTTCTGTCTAAAAGTTGTTCTACTGCAGCTATTTTTCTTCATTATCTACATTTACTCTGTTGCAGTGTAGAGCTGGTAAAGAAGTTCCCTGCAGTTAAGTGTTTAAAGGGTTTTTCAATTACTTTCCAACGCTGTTGTCTTTTTCTAAGGCGACAAATTAATTTAACATAATATTTGAAAATCTGTCCATTTTTAAAAATCAACCATTTCATCTAAAACAAATCGTCAAAATGTAGAATGTTAACACCCTTGCAGCACCCCCGATAGCTTTAGACCAAACTTTTCAATTACGCTTCTGAAAAGACCCCACAAGAAATTTTGGACCAGCTATCTATCATACTCTAAATATTTTAAACTTAGAAATTTTAAAAAGTGGGCACCACACTAATTCTATTTTTACCTTTGAGTCAATTTGACTTAATGTGCCGTTAAAGAGGCACAAGAAATCACATAGTTTTTATGCAACCATTTTTTTTTCGTCGCTATTATCCTATAAATATTTAAAATCAGAAAAAAAAATCTTTATTTCAAACTTTAGTAGGATTTTCTACATATCTGCCTTTGAAAAGTAAGAAAGTCATGTGGTGGTTTTTACAGTATAAATAATATAAATTCTAACAGATATCGTTCTGAGGTATTTAATCCTCAGCAATGGCTTAATGCGGTTTATTCTCTTATTTGATCGAATTATCTAATTCTCTGTCGGGGAAATGCAGAGACAAGAAGTTACTTAATAATGTTTAATGTCATTATCCTCGTTTGTCACATCCAAAAAAGAATAATCATTTTGAAAAAAAAAATTGAACATTGGCTCCATTATTATGTTGACGTATTCAAAAAATAGCAATCCAAGGAATGCTTGTGTCGCCTGCGAAGCGGTTTGATTATTATTCTAGAAAGTGGATCAAAATTATTGGTATCAGTAGAAAAGTCTTGTCATATGAAATTCATTTGAAATATCAGACCTCTTAATTACAAATTAAAAGATATGGTCATTCTCAAATTTGCAGAAAAGAGTGTCAATCATCTAGGGCAAGGTCACTACTTAAAAATTGGTAACAAAAAGGTCTCATCATAAGAAATATTAAAAACCTATCACCTGCCAATTTACAACCTTAGAAAAGAAGGTCAAATAGCTAGGTCAAGGTCAAAAGGTAAAAAAATTATGGTATTTGTAGACTGGCATTAATACAAGGAAAATACATGTGAAATATCAAAGCCCTATCACCTACCAATCAAAAGATATAGCCAATATTACTTTTCTTGACAAGTAGGTCAAATATCTAGATCAAGGTCAAAAGGTCAAATTTTATGGTCTGTGTAGGAAGGTCTTGTCACAAGGAATACACATGTGAAATATCAAAGCCCTATCACTTACCAATCAAAAGATATAGCGAATCTTATCTTTTTTTCAAAAGGAGGTCAAATATCTAGGTCAAGGTCACAAGGTCAAAAATTATGGTATGTGTTGAAAGGTCTTGCCACAAGGATTGCACATGTGAAATATCAAAGCCCTATCATCTACAAATCAAAAGATATATCCATTCTTAATTTTTTTGAAAAGTAGGTCAAATATGCAGGTCAAGGTCACTAGGTCAAAAATTATTGTATGAGTAGGAAGGTCTTGTCACAAGGAATACACATGTGAAATATCAAAGCCCTATCACTTACCAATCAAAAGATATAGCGAATCTTATCTTTTTTTCAAAAGTAGGTCAAATATCTAGGTCAAGGTCACAAGGTCAAAAATTATGGTATGTGTTGAAAGGTCTTGCCGCAAGGATTGCACATGTGAAATATCAAAGCCCTATCACCTACAAATCAAAAGATATATCCATTCTTAATTTTTTTGAAAAGTAGGTCAAATATGTAGGTCAAGGTCACTAGGTCAAAAATTATGGTATGCGTATGAAGGTCTTGTCACAAGGAATACACATGTGAAATATCAAAGCCCTATCACTTACCAATCAAAAGTTATGGGCTGTGACACCCAAAGTGTGACAGACAGACAGACTGACAGACGGACGGACGGACAGACGGACAGACGGACAACGGACAAAGTGATCCCTAAGTGTCGCTATGCTTCGCAGGCGACACAATGACTGTATCTAAACTAAACTACTGTAATAGACCTTCTTCATATTACCGTTAGACTTGCATTTTAAACACTCCAAGACCCGACATCACTACTTTTGACGTTATTTCTAATTGTTATGTCATAATTCATATACGACGTCACAATTAAAAGTTACGTCAAATGTTGTCATGTCGGGTCTTCGGATGTGTAAAATACAAGTCAACTGCGGTAATGTGAAAATCGTCTATTGATATACATTGCGTGTATTTAACACCGCCACCTACAATAATTTCCGTTCTTGAACTGAACTCTAAAGACTCGGAGTTTTCAGTAGATAATGTTGACTTTCGTGTTTCATTGTATCTGTTTTTGCAGCCTTTTTTTTCTTTTTTTTTATCGTTGTTTATTATTTGTGATTTTTGGATTCTGATTTTATGTTTGTTGTTTAACTTCTATTCACTAATTATATATCTTTGTGATTCCTTGAAGACAAACGATAAATTGGATCTCCTATTATGAAATGTATCATACACATATATTTAATGAAAAAATCATCCTTGTTTCTCAACAAATGATGCAGAAAAATTTCAAATCAATCAATTATGCTTGCAATGAGTCAATTTATGATCCTGTCGGGATGGAAAGCGTACGCTGTCAAACTCTTCTTTACTTTCCCATGAATATGATATAACAATAAATTCAAGGATAACTTCCTAAATGTACAGATTTTAACTCTTACCTAGACCTCTTGTATCCGGATAAACGGGAGGGTTGTACGCACGTAATCCGGATATCCACACCATTTGCTAATAACAGATGACCGTCCAAAGTCGGCACCGGGTGCACATTGGTCTCCTTCCTTTTATGTGTTGCCATTAATGTCTGATGTTTCAGTACGTCCATTTCGATTGTTTTGTATGATGTTCTAGTGAATACTGCTGTGTCTTTTTGCGGTTTGTAGTTTTGTCTGATGTCGTTTATATGTCACTTTCTTATGTTTTTTTTTCGCTGGGTGAGTGCAGTCATGCTGGAGATCCTTCCCTTTTCTAGAGTAAACAGGTAAAGCTGGTCATATAGGATATCCTGTTAGGATGAAAAATTTAAAAATTCTGTTTTGTTAAAAGAATCAATGCTTTCTTATGAGCGTAATTTTATATCCTCCAATAAATTTAAAACATTCTTGGATAACAACATTGGCACATACCGAAAGAACTCTTATCACAACAAAATATATAAAAAAAATTATTGAACATACGAGACCTTATATAAAGCAAAGTGATAAGTGGTTTGCTGAAATCGAAAACAGGCCGGCGATTTAATATAAGGAAAGCTGTGGTGGGTATACCAGAGAAGAAGTAGCAATCGTATTTCAGGGGTCAACATCCACTGGAGTATGACTTAATTGTGTAAGTCTCCATTAAATAGGCAATCGCGAAACCCCGAATGGAAGCAGGCTAGGTGCATGGAAGGAATGAGCGCCATCTGACTTCATACAGCACCAGCCTCGAATGCCGGTAATATAATTGATAAAATACGGTCATGGTAGTACTTAACCCTTCGACATTATTAACAATAAGACGGAAAGGTCGTTCTTAAGAATATCCTCATTCATCCTTGAATGGAAAATGTCGAAATGAGAATAATTTCTTTGCAGCAACCATAGAACTTCCTAGACCACATCTTTAGCCTCTCCCCTAAATAACCTTGGCAAGCTCCTTACTGGTGAGCCTCTTTGTCCTCAACATGAAGTTTTCGTACTTAAAACATGCTCCTGTTGTTGCACCTTGTCGCCATAGCACTTTCGATATAGACATAACCTCAGACAGTGCATATTTCTGTAGATATTGTTTTCATTTACTTTCGTTAACATCGACAGTGGATGTGGCTAGCCAAACATTGGATGCTTACTTCTCCCGAACACCTGGTCCCACCTCTAGCTTGCTAGGGCTCCGTCGACGCTCGATTTCGTGCTCTGTTGTGAGTGCTGTTGAGATTATCGTCAGGATCTTCTTTACCTCTTTTTTGATGTCATAAAAAGAGATGCGCAAATGACCGTTGTCACTGTTAGATAGTAGTATGACTGCTTAGGAGGCTGAAGTGCTGCTATTAGTTGTTTCTTTGATTTCCAGACAGTCACTGGGATTGATGCGCAAAGGTAATCCTGAATGATTGAGTACGTTATCGATGGTTTAACCATGCTAACATCTATGTGATGTTGAAATGGAGAGACTGTATGAATTCTGCCTCGTATGAATAAAGGAATATTTCATCTAGAAGAAACAAATAGAATCGTTATGATTGCTAATTTACGTTCAAGTGTCCCTCCTTGCTACAAGTTCCGATTCAACAGAGGTAATATACACATATCACTGCAAATGACAATTATTTCGAAGTGAATTATAAAGACAGATGTCAAAATATGAACTTTTGATGTAGTAAAAATAAAAAGAAGTCGAATATACAAATACTAAATTCTTGCGTTCAGATCCATTTCTATCTCTTCAACATGAAATCTTTGTCGGTTAGATTTTTTCTGTTTCCTTGTTAAAGCGTATACGATTTTGTCCCAAAATAACCTATCTTCAATTTTAACGTAAGTCGTTGTTTTAAGACATCTTTGCAAGTCTTTGTCTACTACCATATCAGAAATGTCTTCAAACATAACCATAATTAAGTTGTCAGTTTTCTCTTTTAGACTTTGCTGTAATGCCGCTCTAAATTCCATGAGGCACCATTCGCTTCTCAAGAATGCTTTCGATATGATGAAAATAAAATAACGACTCTGTTTGATACATGCCATTATGTTTTCTACTATACCGGCGCCAAGGAGAAAATCTCTTTGATGAATACATACTTTAAAAGTAGGCGTATTTTCTGGATGTTCAAGCCTCCGAATGAGTGTTCGAATAACCCAGTCTTCATTTTCCTCACTGAAGGCGATAAATGCGTCATATTTCTTGCCATCATTGGCTTTCATGGTTCCACAATTTATGTGAATGTATATTCTTGTGAAAAATAACACAATGATCTCATTTCGGAACACAATAACGACAACTGCGGTGAGGATAATTACTCCTGACAATGTTGACAGAATGACAACTGTATTGATCTCAAGCTTGCTGGATGATTTGTCACATCCGAAATTTATCCGGGATAAATTAATGATTCTCATGCCTCTAAGATTTCTGGGAGTGACACACCTTAAGTTATACAAATACTCATACTGTTTAGGTAGTTTTTGGCTATTCCTCAAAAGGAATTGTTTCACAACGTTCATTCGACAGTCACATTCGAAGGGGTTATTTCTAACATCAATTTTAACGAATTTGTGCTGTAAGAAAGATTCTAAATTCTCTTTGGTTAACATTTTGATTTTATTATGTCGGAGGTCAATCACTCCGACTGTAGCATTAACCTCGTCGCGGCCAATATCAACTACACTATTTACTTCCCCCAAATTGTTGTATGATAAATCAAGATAGTTCATTCTTGGAAAATAAAGCCTCCACCTCCTCAAATGATGAGGAATTTCATTCAAGTTCACTCTCGAGAGATTCATTACTTGAAGAACAGGATAACTTGAACTTTGAAGCAGACTTCCAACCGGATCCATTCCCAGCGTAGGATTTTGACTCATGTCATAAATTTTCAACTTTTCATAGATACAAATACTCTTAATGATAGTTGAACTTCTTGCTATGTTAGCCATGTTTTTACTAAGTAGAATTCTGAACGATTCACTATTGATGAATTCTACAGTTAAATTCCTTTCAATGATAACTTCGGCATTCAATGGACCACATTCTGCGCTATCTGTGTAATGTGAATTTACACTTTGTATCATAATGTCCAGGTACCTGTCATCTATTATTCTAACAGAATTCGTTATTTTTGAGTACCTAATCCTGTCAGGGAGTTTGGCTATATCTTCGTCAAAATTTTCACTATTGGATCCTCTAAGGTTACAGTTATCCACAGAGAGTGATACAATACTCGGTACCTTAACTGGCATTGGAAGAAATAAGTTGCCACCGCCTTCACATTGAATAGATGCATTTAGATTTAATGTCACTTTCCTTGAAATACTTCGTAATTCTCTTATGTCAAGTGTCCTTCCACTTTTAACATAGCAATTTAAGCAGGCGGTATGTGAATCTTCTTGATTTTCGATCATGCAATACTCTCTCCATAATTTTGGAAATTCTTTAACTGAAAAACTTCCAATTCTGGTAGGTAAACTTGCATTTTGTGCTGACATAGCAGATAAGGTTATGGCGACCAAAATGATAAAGAAATTGGCGAAAATATATCCGATTTGCATTCTCAGTGAATTGAAATAATTCGATCTAGTACCCGGGAAGAATTTCCTAATGAACCAGCCTATTTATATCCATAAATTTTGTGAAACTTTATGTTTTCGATTTTGAATGATTTCATATTTTGTATGATGAATATCGTACTTACTTAATCTGAAGCAAGTCGCGCCGAGTCATAATTTTGATGGTTATCAAAAGTGCTTGCATCTCGTATATCCCATGTAGTAGATTTTGATTCGCTAAAAGTAGTTTAATTACTTAGAAACAATTATGTAAATATATTCTCATAAGCATAAAGTATATCACAGCCCCTAAAATGTTTATAAGAGTAATTCATTTCCTTTATATACGCTCTTTTTTTGCATGAAACTTTAATCTTTAGTTCTAGCGGACATGAATGTCTACTTTCTATTTATCAAGCGTTTGTATGTAACGTTTTGTAAATGTATTTACACGAAAACAAATTATTTACGGATGACTTAAAAGCGGATATTTGTCTTGTATTCCTTGGAATTTGTCATGGGAAAAAATGATATGGTTCCCCAAAGTTTCATATATTTTAATTTTTGTCTGTCACTTTTTTTCATATAAAGATTCGAGTCAGATTTTGTCAACTGATCGAAAAATTATGTCTTCAGAAAAGTTCATGTTTTGTGTCTTTTAAAATAATCCACCACTAATTATCTTTTTATGATTTATATGTCGTTCTGAAAAGTCTGTAAATACATTCTTCAAAGAAATGTTGTCAAACTAATAGAGTTTCCTTCAGATGTAGCAAATGGAAAATTAAACCAAAGCAACACAGATGCACAAGAAAAACACACAGTGAAATTGTAAAGACACAACACATACAAAACATATGCTATGGGGACGTCGACTATATTTAAAGAATCAGGTCAAAAGAATTTATTCATTACAGAAAATTATTCTATTTACATTGTCATTGTTTATAATTCTTAAATAATTCTCTCTGAATGCTGACGTATAAAGATTGGGAAAACCGCATCCTTGAAAAGTATAGCTTCTGTACAGCCTTGACGTGGAGTGTCGATCTACTTAACCTTCGTCAAGGACAACCAAACACATGATGTTTACGCCTAGGGGCTTTGTTGACTGAATTAATTTTCCTTACCACTGATAGGTGTTCCTTTCCCCTATGAAATTTATTATTTGTGGAAGTAATGTCTGTTTGTAAGTTATCTCAACTCTGTCTTGAATTCTAAATGAAATATATGTTCATCGAAAGAATTCTAATTTATAACAAAGAAGGGGATCTCCAACAACACCAGCACAGAAACATCAAACACAAAGAACTACACATAAACCAATGAGACCAATGGGCAACCGGTGCCGACTTAGGACGGACATCTGCCATGGAAATAGCAGAAGGTGTGGTTATCCTGGAATACTTGTGCACACTTTTCCGATTACCCAGAGGACGTACAATTTTTATGTAAAACAACCTCCTATAAGATGACCACACACAAACAAGACCGCAATACGCAAGGACCAAAGCAACACAGACGAATAGGTAAATTGATATAAAAAGAGGGCGTACGTAATACAATCCGTACTCTGCCGCCGCGAGCTCATGTATGTTATCTTCCGAGGAGTCAGACTGACATTCAGAGAGGACAGGTGGTCGTGGCCCTGTCTTCTCTAAAGAGGTTTGGATAGGGCGTACGTAAAAAGCTGTAATGGAGTCACAGTCAATGCGCTGGTACAAGACTGTATATTGGTCAAGTACCAAGCCTAGTGTCCATCTGGTGACATTAGAATCATATCCACGGTATAAAAGGGCGTTTGATGATTCTAACGCATTTTCGACAGTTATGTTGTCTATCTTTGATCCTTCTTATCTGGTTAATTATGTCACCATAAAATGCAGGTTGTGAAATACCCAAAGTAATATACTCTGTTGCCTGTATTAGTCCGAATTTCAAAAGAAGTTGACAATAATTTTTGTAAAATTTCCAGAAAGTCTTTACTAGTTTGTGAAAGCGAAAACCTTGCCCTAAAAGTTTCTTGGTAATTTGTAAATTTCTACTATGAAAATCCAAAACAACAGTATATGCTCTAGCATACCGGATGAGCTGTGAAATGTAGATATCATAGGACGGTAATCTAGGAACATCACCATCAAGCCAGGGAAAATTTACTATGTTAAATCCAAAATCATCTCTTTTGTCATACACACTTGTATGAATCTCTCCATTAACAATTTTAATATTTAGGTCCAAAAATGGTGTTTCTGTGTTTGTAGCGTTTGCCTGGTTTAGAATCAATTCTTGTGGATAAATAACATTTATACTTTTCAAAAACAGGATTGTCGATAGTAGGAATAAAAATAAAAATACGCATTCAAAAAATAACGCGAGGAAACCCTAACAGCAAATATATACACAGCATGATTCTAAACTTGACCTAAAATCTATGCCAAAGAGCCAACCAAGTACAGAGCTTCTTTTTGAATGATTTATTCAGAACATATACAATATACATTTGCATTTCAAGTCTGTGCAGAGGCAGAAATTTCAAACCAATTTATTTTGCACCAGACACGTGTTACGGATATTAAATCCTCATCAGTGAAGTTTCCAGTCAAAGTGCTTTTCATAAGCCACCAAAATTCATTTCAGTAGCGCCCTTTTGTTTTATTATTGCTTAATTTAAATTTGTGCATTTACTTTACAGAGAGTGAGCGGCTCAAAATTTCCTGTAGGGTCGATTCAGTAGCATATCCAAATAAAATATATATTCAAAATAGAATTTGAGGAATGGTGCTAAATTGTTAACCTCCTTTAATTTCGATTATATTTTTTGGATGAAATGAGAAGTTTCCGATATAGCAAAATAACATTTATGACGTAATTTTTATTTTTTTTAAATTAATAAAATGCTAAAGAAAGGCTTCATTCAGGCGACAGAGCTGGAGAGAAGTTATCAATACATGTCACGGGAAACGAGTTTAACGAAATGATCAAAATTGAAATATGTATACGTTAAGATTGTATTTCTTATGACTACGATAGTCACCCTGATGATTGAACCACTAAAAGAGAAAGGTCAAGCACGATTCGGTATTTACAGAAAAAAAAAAACATTTCGCTAACGCACATCGCCTCGTTCTTTCCTGTGAATATTGATCGTCCATATTACTGCAGTTGACTTGCATTTTACACATCCGAAGACCCGACATGACAACATTTGACATAACTTTAAACTGTCACGTCGTAACTGAATTATGACGTCACAATTAGAAAGAACGTTAAGAGAAATGATGTCGGGTCTTGGAGTGTCTAAAATACAAGTCAAATGATAATACGAAAGATCGCAAATACTTTCTAACCAAGACTATATACGAATGTTCTCGCGCACTGTTCGATTGTTCTCCATTGTTATGACGTCATCAATTTACTTGGGCAGAAAAGGTGCCCAAGTTTTGAACAATGGTTTAGGTAGGTGACTAAGTCAAAAATCGGAACGGACACGCTGCATTTGCGATCTTGCGTATTTGAAGAAGGTCTATTCGACTTAAAATATGGCATTCCGGCATCTACAAATGGAATACTGTCGAAGGGTTCCAACTGTACACCTTCTTGAAGAAAATTCCAAACCAATTTCCATGCACCAGACACGTGTTTCGAATATTAAATTCTCATCAGTGATGCTTTCAACGGAGCAACCAAAAATGATCTCATTAGCGCCCTCTATAAGTTTTTGAAGTTAGATTTTAACATTTACATTACAGAGAGTGCGCGGCTCCAAATTTCCTGTAGGGTCGATTCAGTAGCATATCCAAATAAAATCTATGTTCAAAATAGCATTGGAGGGATGGTGCTAAGATGGAAAACACTTTCTTGCTACCAAGCTTGAGATGCTTACTTTCCTTTCACGATAACAATGATCGGACAAAGAAATCGTTTAACGGTTTTTATGTTGTGTTTATTTCAATATACAATATATATATATATATATATATATATATATATATATATATATATATGATAATCCTGAAGACTCGTCTTTGTTCTTTGCTGTTGAACGTTAAATGAAATGTAATGAGACACTCTTGACAAATGAGTAAAGATCAAAGACTCATTTTATTTTGTCATGTAGGAAAGCTATGACGCCCGTAGTAACCCGTCTGCACTTCCTATAAATATTATCAAAACAACAAATAAAGGAAAATGTACCGAAAGCAATTATTAATTGTATATAGGACAGTTACCTGCTCCTTACATATTACACACCTTCTATAATTGTTAAGGGCATTCCACTCCTTTCTGCAATAAACGTCGCTAGTCTTATCCTTATTTTAAAATACTAAAGGTGCAGCTTTAGCCTTTTGAAGTTTTATTTATAATTATTCTTTTGTGTTATTTCACGTCCTACCTTCTTGATAAAACGACCCGGATCCAGCACCCAAAGCAAAGCTCCGAAACGCCCAATTGAGGAAGCATATACAAGGGACAAAAAGAGGGAATCTCCAACAACACTCGGTTGCGGCACCAACACCAAAACACCCACTGCAAATGAGTTTAAGAAGATCCTGACGATAATCTCAACAGCACTCACAATAGAGCACCAAATTGAGCATCGACGGACACAAAAGCACAAAGCATACACGCACAGAATGAGACAATGGTACAATGAACGCCAAATCACATAGAAAAATCAAATATAAATGACCACACATAAACCAAAGAGACCAATGGGCAATCGGTGCCGACTTAGGAGGCCATCTGCCACGTCAGTAGCAGGCGGTATGGTTATCATGGATTACGTTTAAAAGTATATTTTAAAAAAAACCCTGTCCGGTTACCCATTGGTCTCGAGGCCCGTATATTTTTGGTATATTATAGCCCACTCATAATAAGATGACTACATACTCAGACAGGACAAACCGTAATCTGCCTGACATTTACTTGCTACACCAGCTCAACCAGTATGTAAAAATGTATATGAAATGACCTATAATTTTACGAAGAAGTAAGGGTCTTTTTATGATATGTACAATATGAGTGATATGTCGAAACATTTCTAAGGTCGAAAAATTTCTTACAATCGGTCGCTTTTGTTGATTGAAATGTCAAAATTGACTACATTGAGAAGATTCAATTAAAAAAATCGGACTAAAACATTATTTTTCCAACTATAATATTCCGGATTTTCCCAACCGTAAACACGGAACATATATAATCGAACACTCACATTCACTTATCCACACCGCCATTATACAAATAGTTTGGTTCAGCCTTTATTCAGTGTATGAAAAGACACTTCTAATTATTTTCCTTCCTTGAATGAACAACTTTATAACACGCAAATCCTAGTGGTGTGGTTATAAAGTTATGACCTGCTCTTAATAAAGAACACAGTTTTCATTTTATGTTTGATGATAAACATCAAAGAAGAAGTACCCATCAGTTATTCAGTCTCCAAGTCGAGAAGGTAAGGCAAAATCATTAGAATTTCCACTGGAACAGTTCAAATCATTTATCATATTTACATTCATGATACAATGAATATAGTACTTGGCGAGCCAATTGAGAATGCAACGCATGTATACATCATTAAGCCTACGCTCACGCAGCAAGATACGCCCGTTGGGATTTTTTTCATAACACCAAAATATCTAAGTTCCATAACTCCATAAGAACAAATCGGATGAACCTTAAAATCGAAAGGCGGCTTCCTCTTAAAAGTCTGATCACAATGTACAAATATCATGAAAATCTGTTGACGCATAATAATGTTATTGCGTTCCATGCACCTATATTTTGCCCTTAGCTTAACATGTATGTGCATATAACCCCCCCCCCCCCATTACACATAATTTCTGGATTATGTGACAAAAAATTCAAGAACCCGTTATATATGTGAAAGAACATCCTTTCTACTTGAAGTATACAAAATTTCAAAACATTTTGACTAGAAATAGATTTTTAAAGAATTTTTAACTATTTTAGTATATTTTCATTGTATTTAAAATATCTAAGTCCCATAACTCCGTAACGACAAATCGGATGAACCTGAAAATCGAAAGGCGGCTTCTTCTTCTAAGTCTGATCACAATGTAGAAATATCCTGTAAATCCATTGACGCATATTCAAGTTATTGCGTTCCATGCGCCTATATTTTGCCCTTAGCTTATCATGTATGTGCATATAAACCCCTCCCATTACACATAATATCTCGGTTATGCGACCAAAAAATTAAAAACCCGTTACATATGTCAAAGAGCATCCTTTCTACCTTATGTATACAAAATTTCAAAACATTTCAACCAGAAATAGATTTTTAAATAATTTTTAACTATTTTTGTATATTTTCACTGTATTTTAAAATATCTAAGTCCCATAACTCTGTAACGACAAATCAAATGAACCTGAAAATCAAAAGGCGGCTTCCTCTCCACAGTGCGATCAAAATGTATGAATATCATGAAAATCCGTTGACGCATATTCAAGTTATTGCGTTCCATGCGCCTATATTTTGCCCTCAGATTAACATGTATGTGCATATACCCCCCCCCCCTTCCTATTACACACAATATCTCGGTTATGTGACAAAAAAATTAAAAACCCGTTACATATGTCAAAGACCATCCTTTCTACTTGAAGTATACAAAATTTCAAAACATTTCGACCAGAAATAGATTTTTAAATAATTTTTAAATATTTTAGTATATTTTCACTGTATTTTAAAAATCTAAGTCCCATAACTCTGTAATGACATATCGAATGAACCTGAAAATCGAAAGGCGGCTTCCTCTCCACAGTCCAATCATAATGTATGAATATCATGAAAATCCGTTGACGCATATTCAAGTTATTGCGTTCCATGCGCCTATATTTTGCCCTTAGCTTAACTTGTATGTGCATATACCCCCCTCCCTTCCTATTACACACAATATCTCGATTATGCGACAAAAAAATTAAAAACCCGTTACATATGTCAAAGAACATCCTTTCTACTTGAAGTATACAAAATTTCAAAACATTTCGACCAGAAATAGATTTTTAGATAATTTTCAAATATTTTAGTATTTTCACTGTATTTTAAAAATCTAAGTCCCATAACTCTGTAACGACAAATCGGATGAACCTGAAAATCGAAAGGCGGCTTCCTCTCCACAGTCCAATCATAATGTATGAATTTCGTGAAAATCCGTTGACGCATATTCAAGTTATTGCGTTCCATAGGCGGACGGACAGACGGACGGACTTCGCCATACCATAATACTACCCGTCAAATGACGGGCGTATAATAAACCGACCTTCAGGCAAGACTCCAAACTAGTATAAATTCTTCTATCATGAATTAAAAGATGGCGCACATCTACTTAATTCTAGATTGCAGTTTCATTTCTATCTCTTCAATTTGGAAAATCTGGCGTTAGATTTCTTCTGTCTTCTTGACAAGGCGTAAACAACTTTGTCCCAGAAGAATCTATCTTCAATTTTGACATAAGTGACAGCTTTGAGATATCTTCGCAAGTCTTCATCTATTTCCGTATCTGAGATGTCTTCATACAGAACCATGATTAAGTTATGGGTTTTGTCTTTTAAACTTTGCTGTAAAGCTGCTCTAAATTCCATCAGACACCATTCGCTTTTCAGGAATGCTTTAGATATAATGAAAATAGAATGACGGCTATTCTTGACACATGTAAAAATGTTGTCTACTATTGCAGCACCTAAGAGAAAATCCCTCTGGTGAATACATACTTCAAATGAAGGTGGTTTGTCAGGATGTTCAAGCCTTGGGATGAGTGTTCGAATTACCCAGTCTTCATTCTCCTCACTGAAGGCGACAAACGCATCGTAACTTTTGTCATCTTTGATCTTCAGGGAACCGCATGTGATGTGAATGTAAATTCTCGTGAAAATTAAAACGGGAATCTCATTTCGAAACACAACCACCACAATAGTGATGATAATTATAACAGCCGACAATGCCGATAAGATAATTATTGTATTCATCTCAAGCCTTCTGGATGATTTTTCACATCCAAATTCATCCGCTGATAACTTCATGATTCTTCTTCCCTTAAGATTTGAAGGAGCGGTACACCTTAAACCGTACAAGTAGTCATACTGCTTCGGTAGTTTGTGACCATTCCCAAGAAGAAATTCTTTGACAGTGTTCATACGACAGTCACACACAAAGGGGTTATCCCTTATGTCAACTTTGACAAACTTGTGTCGCATGTAGGATTCTAGATTCTCCTTGGTTAGCAATTTAATTTTATTGTTTCGAAGGTCGATCACTCCTAGAGTGTCATTGTCTTCACTGCGGCCGATTTCAACTACACTATTCACTTCACTCAAGTTGTTGAATGATAAATCAAGATAGTTCAGTCTTGGAAAATAGAGTCTCCACTTTCGTAATTGATGAGGAATTTCATTCAAATGCACTCTTGATAAATTCATTACTTGAAGAACCGGATAACTTGAACTTTGTAGCAAACTTCCAACAGGATTCATACCCAGTGCAGGGTTCCTGCTATTGTCATAAAGTTTAAGGTTTTTATATATGCAGACATTTTTGGAAACAGTATAGCTTCTCGCTAACTTAGCCAAATTCCTGCTAAATAGGAAGTTCATCGATGCGCTAGTTTTGAACTTCTTCGTCACGTTTCTTTTGATGAGCACTTCGGCATTCAAATGGCCACATTTTGTGCTGTCTGTGCTATTGAGATCTTGTAACATCATCTTCAAATAGCTGTCATCTATTATTCTTACCGAATTTGTTAATTCAAAATACCTGATTTTGTCCGAAAATTTGGCTGTATCCTTTTCAAATGTTTCGCTATTGGTTCCTAACAGATTACAATTATCCACTGAGAGTGATACAATACTAGGTACCTTAACTGGCATCGGAAGAAACAAGTTGCCATCTTCTTGACATTTCATTGATATTTTGAGATTAATGACAACCCCCTCCGAAAGATTCCGAAGTGTCCTAACGTCGAGTGTTACTCCACTTCTAACTGTACAGTTCAAAAAGGTTGTGTTGGATCCATTCAGGTTTTGGATCAAACAATGTTCTTTCCATTCAATTGGTAATTCTCCGAAAGGAAAACTTTCAGTTTCCATAGGTAAGGTCTCATTTTCAAATACCAATGTCGACGACGAAGTATAGGTAATCATTATGAAAATTAAGTTTGCAGCAATGCTCCCGATTTGCATCCTTGAAAATGTAGAAAGTTATTCTATCCTTCCATGGTTTGAAAGACGTGTAGTTTTCGATATTCCAAAGATATTTATATTTTCTACCCAATCCAGTAGTGCACAGATGGACTTTCAAGAAACTTGAAATAGTTGTAACTATTCATTAGACAAGTTTCAGCTTTTCGTCTATCATCGCATGTCCTGTCCTCTCGTAGTTCAGACTGAATCACTGAAAAACAATGGAAATGAAGTAAATCAATAATCCTATTGATTAAAAAGTATTGAAGTTAGTCAACTACTAAAGTATATCTTTGTCATCCATCTATAGTTCATATAATTTATCCTATAAACTCAATGAATGTTTACCTTAAACATATATAATGTGTTTGTTTGTAACATGTTGTTATAAATATCATGAAGTTAGAAGGGACAGGCTTAATGAAATTTGAACGGATGTGTGCTTTGTTTACTATTTGTCTTTTTTTTTTTCGAGAAAAATGTAGTTTTCTTGAGTTGCAACAGGTAAATGTGGTGAAAGTCCGCATACATTTATACTTGTCGTTGATAGTCTAATAATCTAAAAGATTTTTGTCAATCAATATCTCGAACAACTATATATTTTGTATGTCAATTTTCTATCAATAACATAGAATTACATGAACTATATATATATATTTATAAAGTAATGACTATCAAAATCTGAATTTATGTTTTTATGGTTATGATTTAAGTATCTGATATCATACTACGTTTTACTTATGACTTCAGAACATAGACTTATATTATTTATCAAAAAAGGGGCAACACATTGTAGAAGTAAGGAAACTATGAATATTGATAGGGGTTTTTTTATCATTAACATTAGCGAATCTTATGCTTCAAGGTATTCGTGTCCTTAGTAGTCTCTTGGGTAAATTAAAGAACGTGAACTGTTCATCAAATTATAGAGAAGGTGGTATAGCATTATAGCATGTTGATAAGAATTAAAACATGAAATCAACTGAAGTGATCCTGATGAACATAGAGGACATTCTGTAAATAAAAAGGACACAATACATGCATAACATAAACTTAAGGGACCATTTATGATTACGTTAACATTTATCATGTCAATTCTATGCATATGAAGACTGAAAAACCAATCTACTTTCCCTCTGGCATTGTCATTACTCAAATATATTGCATAATTTCGCCTGATTGCAAGTACGAAGTGGGGAAACCGCATCCATGAAAAAGATGAGAATTCTCACAAGTTTTAATGTGAGGTATCCACTAAATCTGCGCTAAGGACGACAAAATACAAATCATTTTACCTGAAGGTTTGTTTACTTACATATTTTTCACCGCAGATAGGTAGGTGCTCCTTTTCCTTCCCTTTTGCATCGTTTCAGTATGGAAGTAAGGTTGACCCATTTGAAGTCTACGTTGAATGTCGAGTCATCCAACCCCACTTCTGAAATGAGAATATGCATCGAAAACAGAGATCTATCTTGACGAAAGACTATATGTGGAGGGAATTAAAACTAAACCAATTTTGTTCAGCAACTAGGATTTGGTCAGCTTCATTCAATGAAAACACTAACATTTTGGAGAATAAGACTGAAATTATTGTGAAAATCTAGACATTATGTCTGTATGGGTAATCTTACAAAAAAACGTATAGTGCTTCTTTCGGAACTAAAAGAGGATGGAGAATATTAATTGAGCCTTTATAAATAGTACAAAAATTGTATTCTATAAACAATGATTTTTCGTTCGTTAATTGCTTTTAATGCACTATTGACAACTTGCTTTTGTTTGCTATTATCGCAAACCAAACTGCAAATGCTAAACAAAGAGGAGGTGTCTTCGATAAAGTGGCTGGACGTTTGTGTTTTCAAAAATACTGGATTTGAAAGTGTGCATATAACACTCAAATGTGATATACCCGAAAGACAAATTTTAGACATTCGAACACTTGAAAATGTTTCACAAGCCCTGAACCACACAGAAATAGAACTATCACTCGCTTGTGAAAATAATGGAAGACTAATATTCCCACTTACTACAAGAATGCAGAACGTGTTTAAATTAACAATCGATGGGTGCATCTTATTGAACTATAACAGCGAATACATTAATAAACGGTTTCTATCCACAAAAGATACAATCAAAAGTTTCCAAATCTCTAATTCTATCATTTTGATTGATGATAAATATATATCGAACATGATAATGACTGTGAATGATCCAAGAAGAGGACATACTCAATGTTTTCCTCTCCAATCAGATAATGTTACTACAAGTAATATTACATACAAGTTTGTCGTCAGTGGACAAAAAGGGAGTGTTCTACAAGATAAATACCTGCAAGAGTTCGAAAGGATGAATATGATGAAAAATATTCAGTGTACCTATGATTCTCTACGCGTGTTCAACAGTATTAAGACATCTTATCTGGGTTTGGATACCCTGGAACACACACTTCAAACCTCTAGATTTCCAGTACTAGAAGTGCTGAACGTGTCTTATAATGATATAAAGGTCATACCACCTCGGCTACGGGCGTGGGGTCTTTATTTAGAACGACTTTCTTTCTTGGATATTTCCCATAATAGAATATCGGAAATAAATGTCGTGAGTGACCATAGTCATAGAAATGTGCAGAGGATATCCACAATAGACTTGCGCTACAATAACATTTCTACCATAACAAAAAGGGCATTGAAATCGTTTCTTAATCACAGAAATGTTATCATTGACATAAGAAACAATCCCTTTTTATGTAATTGTGATATGAAGTATTTCGTGGACTTTATAAATCAAGAAAACAACTTGACAAGTAGTACGATTTCCTCTTATCATTACTTAAAAGACCTGAGATGTGTTCAACCAAAACTGTTTTATGGAAGAAAAATTGCATCGCTAACACCTGAAGACCTAGGATGCCAGAGACTGACCATCAAGTTTGACATTACTCCAGCTATTACTCTATCTGTTGTAATATCAATTACTATTGGAATATTCGTTTTTATGCATAGGTTCAGAAAGGAAATTACAATAATCTGCTTCACCAGGTTTCACCTGCGTTTACCTTGTCGAACACGAACAGCGCATCCAAATAAAATGTACGATGCTTTTGTTGCATACAGCGAAGCTGACACAGCATGGGTATTGAAAACATTAGCCCCAAGACTTGAAAACCCAAATTTAGAGAGGCCATTCAGACTGTGCCTCCATCACAGGGATTTTATTCTTGGGGCACCTGTTGCTGCTAATATTGTCTCTAGTGTTGAAAATAGTAGGCATACCATTCTGGTGGTGTCTGAAGCATTTCTACGCAGCGAATGGTGCCTATTAGAATTCAGAACCGCTCTACAGCAGAGTTTAATGGAAAAGAAAAGGCATCTCATCATGATATTGTTAGAAAATGTTCACAAAAATCATATCAGAAATGACATGAAGAGGTGTATCAAAACTCTTACTTGTGTCAGAGTGGAAGAGAGACTTTTCTGGGACAGACTGGTTTATTCTTTATCAGACAAGGTTCCAGTTCCGGTGAATGTCTGATTTTTTCGTTTTGTGTCTTTAATATTAATTTCGTATTTCAAGAAAAATCAAAAGAAACGTGGATATTCTGAAAATAAATTATAAATAAGCTATAAACTTTTCAAAATAGTTTCATCTAATTAACATAAACCGAATCATAAGAAGTATTTACGAAGAGGAAGTTTCGCAAGACATATTTATTTCTTTGTGATAATGTGTAATTCAATCTGTATAATATTTTCCCCAATCATGGATGCCTGTAAGAATGAAATATGTTGGCCTTGTAATATGAGTGATTTCAGAATTAAATTGGTTTTTTTCTCATCTAAGGTTAGTTCCATATTTCTATCTCAAAGTAGACGGGAAAATTTGTCATGCTGAGGTCGAAGGCCAAAACCTCTTACATATTTACATGTACTTTGAGTAGGAAGTATGACAGGAACGAACCCTACGACGAATTCATTATGCCGAGAAACCATTTGGTAACGTTTTCTTTGTAATTTTTGACTTTTGGAACTTGTGTGACCCACTTCTGCGTCAATGTATGACACCATTAGACCATTATATTGCGATGTCATAGGCTGAATTGGTACGAGACGTGATAAATAATTTACAGGAGTCCTCGCCACTTTATTATTTTACCAATCTATAAACGAAATTGATGAATACATCTTTCTTGATATTTATTTATGTGTACTCTATAAGTATTTAGATAGGTGGTGCATATACGAATCATTAAAATGTATTTTTTCTTCTAAAGTGAAAAATATCATGTTACAGAATGCATAAGTTTATTGATTTTCATGTGCTTACATTTTGTGTACATTAATGAGATATATACAGTCAAATTCTTCCCAAGCGGAAACTTCCCATAGTTATGCATTCAAATCATGAATTTATGCTTGCCCTTACATGCAGATATGACATTATTTTGTATGATATTTGACATATTACAGCGTTAAGGTAATTTCACTTAGATACGTGCTGAAACTGTCATTAAACTGTAGTATCAGTTGATTTTATTCTTTATGTGTCAGAATTATAGAAGAGGATTACATTAGAGAATTTCTAATGCGAGATAAATCTTGCTAAACAGAAATGTAGTAACAATAAAAGTACTTTACATTCGACTTTATCTCTAAGGTAACTATGCGAACGATGTTATCCGGGTCTAACAGCAGCGAGTCCTAGTGATGTTAAAACGTATGTCTTCTATGGTAAGAATAATAGAGCACAATACAAGTTCTTCAAAAAATAATGCCTCATGAGTGATATTAAAGGCCGAGAAAGAGAAAATTAAAATAAAGGAAATTATAGAGATAACCTAAAATGTTTGCCGAAGAGATTGCCAAGGACATTAGGTTTTAAATCGTTGACAAATAAAAATCATTGTTCAATAACTAAATTAATTATCAGCAGAACAAGTAAACATTTTTTTACATATAATAGAAGGGAGGGGATCTCCAACAAGACCCTGTTGTAGCACAAAAGATGGTCAAGAAAATAACCCTTAACTTTAAAAAAAAATTATTCGGACACCAGTTACAGAGAAAGATTAAAGCTTACAAGCATAAATCAGTTACGTAAACCCCTGGAGTCAGTTTCATGTACTCATCAGTAACGATAGATACGAATGTTTTTCATGAAACGATATGAAAACAAATATAAACAGACGCCCATAGCAAGAAATCATTGAGGACTGTTTTGACCGCATTAAATTAATTTGGTCTATAGTGCATCAATTTCCTTTCATCTTTGTTTGATTTTGTTGTTGAATCTTAGAAAATGCCGACATATATTTTTGCGCTATCCTTTATGAGTTATAGGGTTTGTTCCTGTCATCATTCTTACTCAAGTAGGTGTGTTTGTAAGGGTTGAGGAAGAACCCCATTTATCATACCGAAAACCATTTTTAACGTTTTCTTAGTCATTTTACCGTTTAAAATGTAATGACCTACTTTTGTGCCACAGTAGGACACCACATAGCCGTTTTACTGACACTCTTTTGGCTTAATTAATGTCGTATTGATATCTTAGATTCCAGTGGTTCACGGTTTTGTGCCAGTGTCTTTCCCAGCGTTACACACTGGTCAACTGTAACGACGGGATTCCATGATGGGCCTTGTTGAAATTCCGTCAATGAAGACTGGGTCTTGATTCTCTGTCCTATCTGAAAGTTGGTCAGACTTCACGGGTGATTGATCTTAAGCTTGCTTCAGCCAGCAGAGCAAAGACTGTTATACGCATGCCATAGCATATTTAGATCCATTAAAATAGAATCTGTTATACAAGAGGCCGCTGCATTTAACTATCTTGTTTGTGATTTCATCTTACAGTGAGAAGTTTTATGTTTATACAACATTAGTGTCAATGGAGACCTCTGTGTATCCGGATAAGTGGGAGGGTTGTGCCCACGTAATCTGGATAACCACACCATTTGCTAATAGCAGATGGCCGTCCAAAGTCGGTGCCGGGTGCACATTGGTCTCCTTCCTTTTATGTGTTGTCATCAATGTTTGATGTTTTTGTGCGTCTGTAACGATTGTTTTGTATGATGTCTTTTTGCGATTTGGAGTTTGTATGAGTCATTTATGTGTCACTTTCTTGTGGGTTTGTTTCCCTTGGTGAGTGAAGGGTGTTCGTGCAGGAGATCATTCCCTTTCCCTTCTACGTAATACATCTTATATATTGCACGGTCTTGTGCGCATGTGTGTGGGGAGGGATGTGTATGTGCGGGTTTTCCCCTTATGTTTCTTTCAACAAACTCATGTTGGACATATCCTCCTATTAATGACTACTTTATATAAATCTATAATTGCTATTTTCCCCTTCTACAATCAACATATCGACGTCATTCTAAGTTATTAGACATTTTTCATGTTCGCGGACTTTGTACTTCGGACACCGCACTTGGAAGGGACTGTGTTCCAAAAGTAAATTGTTTATGTTACCCCCAATGAACCTAGAATATATACTTTTTGTGAGAATTTGTTATTTACATGTGTTAATATACATATATAAAGCTCTCATTACCGTCAGTCATGACTGACGGTATACTGTAATCATTCGTAACTTCATTGCACGGATAGAATACATCATGGCAATATGATTGGTTGACAATTGCATAAAATGCAAAAATTTGTCTAGGTTATTCAGAACCTGTGTATAAGATTCTCTCACCGGGTCGGCTTAAGAGTCTAGATGACCTGACAAATGAAAGTCATATCGCATCAGTGTATTTTCTTCCGAATTATGCATCGAAAAGTCTTTGTACCGATACATCCTATAACAATCGCAGATTTTCGGAAATGACCGTCACTTGAATCGGAAAAAAAAAGCGGAAAAGCTCTGAAATGTGCGATTGGTAAATGTTTCCGATTTTTTTCTTACTAGAATTTTACAACATTTACAGTCAGCTAACTGACGGCAAGCTTTTTGTAAAAGCTAATACTTGTTTCGTGTCATTTCGTCTCTTCTGTGTTCAGGTTTTGCTTTTCTAATTGCGCCTGATTACTTTAATATGGCCCCTGAAGGGCGAAGTCCAAAGTACGTCAACTTGAAGAATGTCCAATAAGAATTCATGCGTATAATCTGTATGAGTTTCTCGACGTTTGTAATTGTGTATATTTTACATATTTGTATATGCTTATGAGTTTTGTTTTCTCTCCTCTGTTGTTTTTGCTGAAATTGTTTTGTCCGATGATCCGCTGTGTGTATGAATTTCTCGACGTTTGTAATCGTGTATCTTTTACATATCTGTATATGGTTATGAGGTCTGTTTCCTCTCCTCTGTTGTTGTTGTTGTTGCTGAAATTGTTTTGTCCGATGATCCGCTGTGTTCACTGGGTGGTCTTGCTGGAGATCTCTTCATACTTCATATTTGATATGATTATGTTTTGAAGAAGTTTGCACTAGTTTTGAAGCCTGTTTTAAAATGTGATTCAAAACCACTGATCGCAAAGAAATTGAAAAATGGCGAAAATTATATATTTTTTCATGCCTATTTTGAGAATCCTTTTGATACTTATTAATAGATCTCGTAACGTATCACATAAGCAATATCTTCATTAGTACGACTGTATATTTGCCAGAATTATATATATGCATTAAAATTTTCATCAATGGGGTAAGTTAGGGCGTTTGCAATGTTATTTACTAGGACGTGTGTACATTTATACCATATAAGTGCATTTGATAGTCAAACGCATACTTTGCATTACATTTGTGTTGTCATGTTTTGAATACGTTATGTAAGAGTGCAAATACAACGCTCCCAAATATAAAACTAACCATTTCCTCTTTTGCGTAAAGAATTATCACAATCTTGACAAATTAGTCCAATTAAATTTAACACACCAAAAATTTCATGAAATGTGAATAAAGGAGTGGGGAACTCTTCTACAAAATTCCCTCCATGCGTTATGTCTTCATAAAATTCTGTATTTTTGTAATATGTCATTCTAGTAAATTATATGCTTAGTCCACGACGTCATGCTGTTGCCCTTATTCCAAGAGAGTAATTATATTTTATATATCCTACATGTTAATATTTTAGTTACATTTCTCTTTTCTCTATCTTTTTTGAACACATCTATTTAGGTAATGCAAAATAGGTCAATACCTGCGAATATGACCAAATTGCCGCGGTTTTTTTTTTCTTTGTGGGGGAGGGGTTTGACACGAGCGTAAAAAATTGTGGATGTTACTAATGTTATAGTGTAAGATAAAGGAGGGGATCTCCAACAACACTCAGTTTCAGTACCCACAGCAAAACCCCAGAACGCCCAATGCAAAAACACAGAGCAGACACCCACAGAAAAGACGCAAAAGGGACAAGGGAAACCAATGTTAAACGTCTTCAAATTAAATAGCATCATTTAAGAAAAGATAAATTTGCAGCATTGACCAGACTTGCACGTTTCGGGTACTTAACCCTCGTCAGTGATCCTTAATCTAAACAATGTGATATGGCCAAAGAGTGGGAAAGTTATTATGTCCAAAATGTACCGAAAGCCGTAGCAGGATAGGTGGGATATGATGTAACAGGACCCACGTTTTTTGATAACAGAAATTTTCGAATGCGTTGAAGGAACTCAAACCATAGAAACATGAAACACAAAATACCACAAATAAACCTACGAGAAATTCACACCATAGAAACACTAAACACAAACACTACACATAAGCCAACGAGACCAATGGGCAACCGGTGTCGACTTAGGACGGCCATCTGCCACGCAAGTAGCAGACAGTGTAGTTATCCGGATTACGTTTGCACAACCCTCCCACTTTACCGATTGCCCAGAGGTCTCGAAGAACGCAAAATTGTGGTGTAAAATAACCTCTTCACTGTAAGAAACACACAGATGGATATGTAAATGGATATAAAAAAAAGAAGGCATACGAAATACAGTCCGTGCTCTGCCAGCTGTAGCGAGCTTATGTATGTTTAAGTTCAAGTTCAATTTATTCAGTTAATCCAACTTAATGGAATACATAATACAATATATACATTATACACAAATTTCCAAATCGTTCATGGCAATGCAATATGAATAACATTATTTGTTATTACTATGATCACCCAAGGAGTCCGACTGAGATTCAGAGAGGACAGGTGTTCGGGACTCTATCCTATCCAAAGAGGCTTGGGCAGGGCCAGTCATGGATTCCTGTCGTCACAGTCAGAGTGTCTTATATTTTCCTTTATAGTCCGATGCATTTAAGGTACTTACTTACAAGGCTTAAAAGCTGTTTTACTTACCAATTTTCCTCTATAATTCAACAATTTATTATTTAATTGATAAGAAGGTGAAAAATATTTATAGGTTGGTGGGCTTTTTTCTTTGCCACAAGATCTGGAAGATCGATTCCTACACGGATTTCATCAATTTATGAAAATGACACATTATGCTCATTTCTCCGTGTTTAAACCATTATGCAACGGGATAAAAAGCTTTATATAGTTTATATAGGTAGCATTCAGTCAGAAAAGTGCAAATCGTTTTGTGAAAAAGGAAATGATTAGAAAATATATGCCTGTAGGAGCAATTTCATTTTTTTTAAATCCTACTTTGTTGACATTTTGGCCAATAATTTTTCTTAAAGCGGGTTAAGGGATACTTTTTCTTCTTCATATGATAAGAAATCAAATGATGTAAATGAAATAGTACCATCGTGGGACTTTTTTCAAAACTATGACGCTTTGAAGTATTCCTACCCCTTATTTCTTCTTGTATTTTCTTTTAAAAAAAAGGTAAATAGTCAGATTAGATGATAAATGGACAAGCTTTATGTACTTATTTTCATTCAAAAATAAAGCACAATGAATATCGAGGTAAGACGGATAATGAAAGAACTATAAAGGTTAGGGTTGCGATCACAGGGAGATAATTCTATTTTAATTTCGTGTAATTTTTGAAATCGACATTGATGATAAGTGACATGACCTCAGTCTGTTTCGATTGCATTGTATCATGCTCAAGTGCATATTGCGTCTGTTTGCGGTTTATAGTTTTGTCTTATGTCACTTTTGTGTCACTTTCTTGTGGGTTTGTTTCGCTAGGTGTGTGCAAGGTGGTCATGCTGGAGATCATACCCTTTTCTCTATATATCATTTCAGAAAAAATAAGAGTCCTTGAAATTTTCTTTGCTGGATGGGTATTTTGGGGTAAATGCATGTTTTTTAAATGAAAAACTGCAGAAAATAGGGGATTTTTTCATTTTCATACGAGTTCTGGTATCAAATATCTAAACATAAGAATGAATTCTATTTGTTATACTCTTTAAAAATGAGATATTAAAACTTCGAGTCAAACTCTATGTTTTGGGGTCAAAACGTTGATTTTTTGCACAAATCATTGTGCTTTTTATAGAAATTAACGAAGGTTAACATCTTAGCACCATCCCTTGATGCTATTTTGAACATAGATTTTATTTGGATATGCTACTGAATCGACCCTACAGGAAATTTGGAGCCGCGCACTCTCTGTAAAGTAAACGTACATATTTAAATTCTATAAAATTAAAACCAAAGGGCGCTAGTGAAATGAATTTTGGTGGCTTATGAAAAGCACTTTGGCTGGAAATATCACTGATGAGGATTCAATATCCGAAACACGTGTCTGGTGCATGAAAATTGGTTTGATATGCCACTGATCGACCCTATATGAAATTTAGAGCCGCGCACTCTCTGTAAAGTAAATGTATTTATTTAAATTCTATAAAATTAAAACCAAAGGGCGCTAGTGAAATGAATTTTGGTGGCTTATGAAAAGCACTTTGGCTGGAAATAACACTGATGAGGATTCAATATCCGAAACACGTGTCGAGTGCATGAAAATTGGTTTGGAATTTTCTTCAAGAAGGTATAGAGTTGGACCATGTCCGTATTATTATAAAAACAGTCGTTTTGTTCAAAACCTGTTTCGGGTGCATATTTGTTTGACTACTTTAGGGTAAAGTAATACCAAAGTTCTACACGTACAAAAATCATGTAACTGTAACCTTCTAGCTTCTAGAACAAAAAAGTTTTCAACTATTTTACAGTTATCCGGACTTTATTTCGCAGCCTTTGCAGCTATTCAATTGAAACTTGGTATACACCTTCATAATAATGAATAAATTATTACAGATCCAGTTTTAGTTTGCGGGTTATGGGCCTTGAACTTAGAATGGTTCTCAGCCCTAGGACCTTCAAATTAATAATGTAGTTTGACTTAAAAAAGACGAAGAACCTAATCAAGGTCAAGGTCATTTTGTAGATAAAAATAGCGGGGGGGTTGGGAGAAATTCTTCAGTTTTTTTGAAAATTCATTTTTATTGATTTTGATTTATAATTTTTCAAATTTTGTACACATGAAGAAGAACACATGTTCAAGGTAATTTATTGATTCTTCTTCAAAAAAGTTAAAATTCAATGTGTATCTTACTTGATCAACAAATAAATTCTTCCATCTCCCCTTTGCCTCGTCACTTCCGGTATAAGTAGGATTGTGAGAGTGTCCGTTCAGTAATTTTTTTTCGATTTAGCATTCTCATTTTGAAATATCTTTCTTCAAGTAAACTTATCACGAAAGTAAACTTTAAACACCTTAAATTGATTATGGAAGGAATTTTTCTGATAAAAACGGAGAAGGATGATTCTCATACAGGGAATATTTTGTGTTATTGAAAATTATATATTAATTCCTCATTGACTCATGAACTGCATTCGATGATTTGTTAGTTACACAGGTTGGGCACCGGTTGCCCATTGGTCTCGTTGGTTTATGTGTAGTCCTTTGTGTTTGATGTTTCTGTGTTGTGCGTTGACGTCCCTTGTCCCTAATGCCTGTCTTTCTGTGCTTGTCTGCTTTATGTTTTTGCATTGGGTGTTTTGGGGTTTTGCTGTGGGTGTTGCAACCTGGTGTTGTTGGAGATCCCCTCCTTGGTTTTACATATATCAGAAAATCACCAGTGATACAAAACAGGCATTAACAAATACCTTGCCACTGTGCACTTTTCTTTTTCTCATTTTCCTTTTATATTCTTCGTATTCTTTACTTGTTTATTATTCACATGATAATTATGTAATGCATTGACTTACTCTTTCATGAGAGCAGCACTTTGAAAAATGAATGGAATACATAGGACTTGCATGTTGTTTTCTCTTTGTAGATTTATGCTATATACATACGGTATAATTACATTTCAATAGTACAATTATAAAAATGCAATGCATAGGCGGATCTAGAAAGTTTTCAAAAGGACAGGAAAGAATAAAAGATGCATACAAAAAGTGACTGTAAAGCCCTGTAATTGTGTAAAGCCCATTACATTTCGCCCCTTGAATTCCACAAAAGCTACTCCTTGGACCCATTAGGGATATCAAAGCAGTCCCCAAACCCCCTTACTTAGAGTGCTTCCACTTGAATGTACTCTGGTTACGCGCCTGAAAGGGGGCGGAATTTTTCGAAGAGTAATTTAAAAAAGAAGAAATATAAGATAAATTTAATATGAATCAAGGCAAAGCCTTTTTGTGCGAGCGGAGAGAAAATAGATATGATTTTATATAAAATAAAAAGAGATCTTTCTTATTTATTTTGACTATGATGGTTTATCTTATCTTACAAAACTTTCTGTTTTATGTTTGCCAAAAAAGGTTGTACATGTATAAGGCGAGTGGAAACACGGAAGCATTTGTAAAATTGATCTAGACCAGCAGATGAACATTAGGCTTAAAATATGGTTCTTTGAAAATATGGTTCTTTATAATTCATTTTTATTTTGTAAGAATAATGTTTAGGCTAGCTGAAAATAAATTACTTAAGAACAAAAGAAAAAACAAACATATTCCGACTTCTGACAGTACGAAACCATCCGAGACGAGAAAAGGCAATCAGAGCGAAACGTCTCGTTTAAAACTGGAAATGTCGGATTTCCCGCGGTTACGCCGTCTTATTGATGCTTTATCGTTACCTGATTTACGAAAAATGTTTTCAATAAATTTAACTTATAAACAAAAATTGAGTATAACATATACATCTACTTGGAGTCGAAAAAAAATTTAAATGGCAATATCCAGCATCTCCGCAGCAACTCTGTCTGCGAGGGGACGAAAGGTTTTGAAAGCATAGTAGTACATTCTCATTCTTTGCTATAAATAAACGTACACACAATAAGTCCTCGATTTATGATTTCCAATATCTCTAAGGATAATTCATATGTGACTAGCGACAGTTGACAATTAAGCGAGATTTTTGCAAAATGGAAGAAAATACTATTTCTATACACCCAGCGCCGTGCAGCGTGACTTGATGTTTGAAGTGTAATAATAACTTTTTCAATCTCTGTCACCTTTTTTCGTCCTTTATCAATTTGACATCATAAACATTATTTTCACATTAAGAAAACTTGTCATTTCATCCAAAATGAGTCAAAGAAGATCCTGACGATAGTCCCAACAGCACTCACAATAGAGAACCAAATTGAGCATCGACGGACCCCTAGCAAGCTAGAGGTGGGACCAGGTGTCCGGGAGGAGTAAGCATCCCCTGTTGGCTAGCCGCACCCGCCGCCGATGTTCACGCACAATAATGAAAAGAATATATAAAATGCATGCACTGTCTGAGGCCACGTCTATATAGAAAGTGCTATGGCGACAATGTCAAAACTAACATTGAAAAAGGAGGTTAACATCTGAGCACAATCCCTTCAATGCTATTTTGCTCATCGATTTTATTTAACTATGCAAATTGTGCCTACTGTACAGGAACTATCGAAACGCGCACTCTCTGCTAGGAAATTAACAGAATTTAAATTCAGAAGAATAAAAGCAGAGGGCGCTTCTGAAATGAATTTTGGCTGTGTCTGAAAATCACTTTGCTTGATCGTTTCTTCAACGCTTTCGAAAATTTCATGCTTCATAAACATCGACGGCGGGTGCGGCTAGCCAACAGGGGATGCTTACTTCTCCCGGGCACCTGGTCCCACCTCTAGCTTGCTAGGGGTCCGTCGATGTTTAATTTTGTGCTCTATTGTGAGTGCTGTTGAGATTATCGTCAGGATCTTCTTTAACTCATTGAAATTTATGCAAATAAAGGCGTTTTAGAAGATGAAATTTCAACAAACGTAATGAAATCATGCATGCTGCAGTTGATTCTAGTTTTTAATATAAACAAATCGTAATTGTTATCAATCGAAATATGTTGCTTAAGGTATTCAATGGGTAATTAGGGGTAATTGGGCCACCCATTTGTGGAATCCTGAGTCCTAAAATCACAGCAAAGTTATAATGTAAAAATTAATTGAAAATGTTTGACCAATTGAGATATTGAAAAAACGGTAACTTTTAGAGATACGGGCCCTTGCAGTTTACATTGAACTGTATGGAGAGAAGTTAATTTTCCCTAAATTTCCAACAGAAGGATGGTGCATCAAATATCGATTGGTCAAAAATTTCTTAAAAATATATATATATTTCATCAAAGTTTGCTGAGAAATCAAAAGTTGACCAATTAGTTTTTCTGCAGTTAATTTTTTTCTATATTTTTCTACAAGGGGAGAAAACTCCTAAAATGACCCTTTTCAAGTGGTACAAATGTTGTTAAAATATCATATGATACAGGAAGGTACTCAGTGATAAATAAATCAATTTCAATGTTTTGGCATAATTTCCTTCAGTACCCATTGAATACGTTAAAGTCATCTAGGAAAAATTTGCATATTTCCAGAGCACGAAAATTCAGTACTGCAACCCACTTGTTTTACAATTCTATCCACTTCTATCCACCATCCTACTTCCATCTCTTATCTTCCTAACCTTTCCTACCCAATTCCATCCTATCCTATCCTATCATATCAACCTCAATTTCATCCTTACCAATAGGAAGCGGTGTTCTATAAATAGATATAAAGGTACATGTATGTATATAAGCGCATGTATGACGGCGTCACATGTAAAACTTAACGTTTACGGGGAAACATATGGGTATAATTAAGTTATTTACAATCAAGGTCAACAACTGTCAAGTGTCTACCTGGGCTTAGTCATCCGTGTTTTAACGGTTGGATGCATGTATCTGCGCCTTCGTACATGTACATGAATTTAAAATTCTCGGGACTTTAATTTGTTGTTTGAATCAATTTCCTCCAATGTCAAAGATGATGAATCTACTGTTATCAAAATTTCTTGAAATTTCTCAAACGTGGGTCCTGTAGCATCATATCCCACTTATCTTGCTACGTCTTTCGGTACGCTTTTCGACATAGTTACTTTCATACTTTTTTGGCATATTACATTGTTTAGATTTGAGGATCACTGACGAGGGTTGAGTACCCGAAACGTGCATGTCTGGTCCATGTTGCCAATTTATCTGTTCTTAAATGATGCTATTTAATTTGAAGACGTTTACATTGTGAGCTCTCAGACAGCTTACTCTCCATGCTTGGAAGATTTGTTATCTATTGAGAACACTGGGATATGTCAGAGTCTCATGGTTCTCTCTTAATTTTCATTGAACACATCTCCGTTACATGTAGCTTGCTGACCCCATTTGAATATACCTCGGGATTTCCAGAATCCTAGTCAATTAATGGAAGTTTTTTTTAATCTGTGGTCCATAAAGATAGACAAAGAAAGGAGCTCCGACTGGTGATCATACTTGTTCTCCAAATTACCTTTCATTGCAGCCTTCATTTGTTTGATTCATGCTGGTGAGCAGGGATCACCAGATCTTTCACTAAGTAGGTCCTTAAGGGTATGCTGTATAGGCAAGATTACATATTATGCTGGCAACCCTTCAATACACAGGGAATATGAAACAGTTTGTTAAGGCATGAGATACTCAATCATCGTCACTAAAGGAGTTTATGTCTTTGTCACGAAACTTTGAGACTTCTTTAATACGCAAAACAGCGGTTACTGCACAATGTATTTCTAACATCCTGGATATCATATCATAAGCAGAGTTACGTCTGGTTTTGTACGTCTATGAGTAGCATGTGTGCTGGTTACCGAAGGAGCTCAGCTTGTGTTTTCAGTTTCGATGAGGCAACACTGCTTCTGTGGAAAAATACCACACTCTTGCGCATTTAAGGAAGGCATTTAGAAACTTGCTTTACTTTGAGAGCCTTTTGGGCAGCCAAATTTATTGTATGAGCATAACACTTAATGTGCTCTTCAGTATTGAACAAAGCACCTGCTTTCTCCATATATTGCTGGCATTGTCTTAAACAGTCTGCGAAGGAGGATTGGACGGTAGACCCCATTATTGAAACAGCTTCCTCAGAGCAGACACGCGCAGAAAGAGACGCAAAAGGGACAAGGAACACCTATGAGATGAAGATCCTGACGACAATCTCAACAGCACTCACAATAGAGCACCAAATGGAGCATCGACGGACCCCTAGCAAGCTAGAGGTGGGACCAGGTGCCTGGGAGGAGTAAGCATCCCCTGTTTGGCTAGCGACACCCGCCATCGAGGTTCATGCACGAAACATGAAGACAATATTTACAAATATGCACTGTCTGAGGTAAAGTCTATATAGAAATTGCTATGGTGACCACGCCAGGGAACATATTTAAAACACTTACTGTCGAACCCTTCGCGGGGAAGAATTTTTTTAAGAGCTCCACACGGCAAAGGGCATAAGTGTGACTGAAATGAGGTAAAGAAGATCCTGACGACAATCACAACAGCGCTCACAATAGAGCCCCAAATGGAGCATCGACGGACCTCTAGCATGTTAGAGGTGAGACAAGGTGCCCGGGAGTTGTAAGCATCCCCTGTTTGGCTAGCCACACCCGCCGTCGATGTTCATGCACGAAAAATGAAAACAATATCTAAAACCATGCACTGCACACCGATGGATAGTGAATGGATATAAAAACAGAAGGCATACGAAATACAGTCCGATTGTAGCAAACGCATACATGTGATCATCCAAGGAGTCCGACTGACATTCAGAGAGGACAGGTCGTCGGGGCCCTGTCATCTCTGAAGAGGTTTGGACGGGGCTCGTCATGGACTTCTGTCCTTTTTAATAATGCGCTGGTACAAGGCTATGGATTAGTCAAGTACCAAGCCAAGTGCCCGCCTGGTGACAAAAGGATCATATCCACGATATAAAAGGCGTTTGATGATTCTAACACAATTTCGATGTAATTCTGTGTACCTTTGATCCTTCTCATTTTATACGCCCGTCATTTGACGGGTCGTATTATGGTATGGCGAAGTCCGTCCCTCTGTCCGTCTGTCCGTCCGTCCGTCTGTCCGTCTGTCCGTCCGCCTATGGAACGCAATAACTTGATTATGCGTCAACGGATTTTCATGAAATTCATACATTATGATTGGACTGTGGAGAGGAAGCCGCCTTTCGATTTTCAGGTTCATCCGATTTGTCGTTACAGAGTTATGGGACTTAGATTTTTAAAATACAGTGAAAATATACTAAAATAGTTAAAAATTATTTAAAAATCTATTTTTGCTCGAAATGTTTTGAAATTTTGAATACTTCAAGTAGAAAGGATGTTCTTTGACATATGTAACGGGTTTTTTATTTTTTTTTGTCGCAAAATCGAGATATTGTGTGTAATGGGAAGGGGGGGGGGTTGGGTTATATGCACTACATGTTAAGATATCCCACCCATTCTGCTACGTCTTTTGGTGCATTTTTGGACATAATAATTTTCATACTTTTTGGCCGTATTACATATTTTAGACTGAGGATCACTGACGAGGGTTTAGTACCCGAAACGTGCATGTCTGGTCCATGCTGTAAATTTATCAGGTTTTAAATGATGCTATTGAATTGAAAGACGTTTAACATTTGAACTACTTGGTGAGTGTCACTGCTGGTGGACCAAGAGTCCCCGAGGGCACATGTAGCCAAGTTCGATCAACTTCGGTTGATCGTGTGTCTCTTCAACGCATTTGAAATTTTCTGTTACAAAATTTCTTGAAATTTCTAAAACGTGGGTCCTGTAGCATCATATCCCACCCATTCTGCTACGTCTTTTGGTGCATTTTTGGACATAATAATTTTCATACTTTTTGGCCGTATTACATATTTTAGACTGAGGATCACTGACGAGGGTTTAGTACCCGAAACGTGCATGTCTGGTCCATGCTGTAAATTTATCCATACATGTTAAGCTTAGGGCAAAATATAGGCGCATGGAACACAATAACTTGAATATGCGTCAACAGATTTTCATGATATTCATACATCATGTTTGGACTGTGGAGAGGAAGCCGCCTTTCGATTTTCAGGTTCATTCGATTTGTCGTTACAGAGTTATGGGACTTAGATATTTTAAGATACAGTGAAAATATACTAAAATAGTTAAAATTATTTAAAAATCTATTTTTTATCGAAATATTTTGAAATTTTGTTTACTAAAGGTAGAAAGGATGTTCTTTGACATATGTAACGGGTTTTTAATTTTTTTGTCGCAAAACTGAGATATTTGTAATGGGAAGGGGGGTGGGTGATATGCACATACATGTTAAGCTAAGGGCAAAATATAGGCGCATGGAACGCAATAACTTCAATATGCGTCGACAGATTTTCATGATATTCATACATTATGTTTGGATTGTGGAGAGGAAGCCGCCTTTTAATTTTCAGGTTCATTCGATTTGTCGTTACAGAGTTATGGGACTTAGATATTTTAAAATACAGTGAAAATATACTAAAATAGTTAGAAATTATTTAAAAATCTATTTTTGATCGAAATGTTTTGAAATTTTGTATACTTAAGGTAGAAAGGATGCTCTTTGACATATGTAACGGGTTTTAATTTTTTGGTCGCATAACTGAGATATTTGTAATGGGAGGGGGGGGGGGGTGTTATATGCACAAACATGTTAAGCTGAGGGCAAAATAGAGGCGCATGGAACGCAATAACTTGAATATACGTCAACGGATTTACATGATCTTTCTACATTGTGATCAGACTTTGAAGAAGAAGCCGCCTTTCGATTTTCAGGTTCATCGGATTTGTCGTTACGGAGTTATGGAACTTAGATATTTTAGATACAATGTGAAAATATACTAAAATAGTTAAAAATTCTTAAAAAATCTATTTCTGGTCAAAATGTTTTGAAATTTTGTATACTTCAAGTAGAAAGGATGTTCTTTCACATATATAACGGAGTCTTAAATTTTTTGTCACATTATCCAGAAATTAATTATAATGGGGGGGGGGGGGGGGGTTATATGCACATACATGTTCAGCTTAGGGCAAATTATAGGTGCATTGAACGCAATAACTTGAATATGCGTCTAAAGATATTCATGATATTTGTACATTGTGATCAGGCTTTGAAGAGGAAGCCGCCTTTCGATTTTCAGGTTCATCCGATTTGTCCTTATGGAGTTACGGGACTTAGATATTTTGGTGTTGTGAAAAAAATCCCAATGGGCGTATCTTGCTGCGTGAGCGTAGGCTTTATCTTAATTATAATAAACATTACAGAAGTACCTATCAGATATTCAGTCTCAAAGTCGAGAAATCAAAATCATTAGAATTTCTATAGGAACGGTTGCGAAACTCGGAATTGTGTCACCATAAAATATAGGTTGTGAAATACCCAATGTATTTACTCTGTTGTTTGAACACCATATTAGAGCGCACATAAGGGGTTTCTGTTACGTGTCAACAGGGGTTTCGGTTCCGAAGCAGGAGATCAGACAACAATTTAAAGTAGAAATTAAGTTTTCTTCATTTCTCTCAGTGCACAGAAGAGGATTATATAGTGACACATTGATGACGTTGAAGCCGTTAAAATAGTCTCAGATACTCCAAACACTCAGTATCGGCGACAAGAAAAATTTGGCCGTGCCTCTACACAAAACTAAAAATTCTCGTACTACAATGCATTTCTGTACACGTTCCTTGGACTACAAAGACCATAAACATATTTCAAACATTATTAATACAATAACTCTCCTTAAATGTATTGGTGCGAATTTCAAAAGAACTTGACAATAATTTTGTAAAATTTCAAGAAAGTCTTTATTCATTTGTGAAAGCGGAAACCTCGACCTAAAAGTTTCTTTGTTATTTGTATATTACCTACTACGAAGATCCAAAACGTCAGTACATGCTCTAGCATACCCGATTTAATAGCTGTGAAATGTAGATAACGTATGACAGTAATCATGGAACATCAACTCATCAAGCCGGGGGACATTTTCTACGTTGAATCCAAAATATGTTGATATTTAGGTCCAAAAATGGTGTTTCTGTGTTTGTAACGTTTGACTTGAATCAATTCTTGTGTATAAATCACATTCTTTTACTTTTCAAAAATATAATTATTCAGGTAGTACAAACATTAGACATTTCATAAATAAAACACTGCTAAAGACGATATGGCCATATTGCAAAGTAAGATTGTGTCAGTAAAAAGCTAAACATTGCCTATATTGTAACCATATGGCCTCTCTCCCACAATATGTATGGTGAATTATTACTTTATGTTGGGTAATTCGCACAATGTAGAAAGAGGAATAACTCTAAACTAAATCGATGCATTTGTCAGAGCACGAAAGTAAATTAATTCCCTTACATGAAGGAGGGATGATGTTAGTATTGATTCGCATAAAGATAAATTTGAAACAAGATTAGAAACAGATTCAGGAAATTCTCAGTTAATAAGTTTATCTTTAGATTTTAAGGGAAATATTTTCTCATTTTGAACATGTTTAATTGTAATATTAAAACTTGGAAAGTTCAAAGAATTACAAATTGGCTTTATCTATGAGTTGGAGAAATGTTTAAAAAATATATGTCATTTTTCAATTATCCGATTTACTTTCTCGTTGTCACAGATTACCTTTCTCGCATGCAATGGATTCTGTCAAACAATGTTACGTTGAATAAACTTTGTAAAATTTCAACGATTTATTCCTTCAACGACAAAGTACAGCACATTTATTAATCACACAACGCGAAGTACGAAGTATGATTTGTAAGCCCGCATCGGTTTCCAAAATTATTCTGGTGCCGCTGATTTACACATATCGGAGAAAATAGAAATCATAGATTTTTATCAGTAAATGGAGATTGAACTAAACCTAATCAAAGTGAAAGGTAGGACACAATTTTATTTCTCGACGTACTTTCAGATCCATTGGCCATTTAAACACATTTTTTTTCTTTTTCCTGCAGAAAACGTTTAGAATATTTATTTTGAAATTTCAAAATAGAAAAAATGACAAATTATAAAAAAGAGACATTCAGTTAACCAGCATAGATCTAGACTGCCAGACTGCGGACGTTGGTGGAAATTTAGGTTCGGGTACTTGTCAAGATTTTTGTTCTTCACAGAATACAAGTTCTAGTTCCTAAGAATTTGGTAGTTTTTCGGACGATAGTGATGAAGCAATGAAACGGATAGCTGTTCTTATTACTTGTACGGAAACAATTTTGTGCTCTATTGTGAGTGCTGTTAAGATTGTCGTCGGGATCTTCTTTAACACATTTGTACGGACACAGTAGGTAATTATTTCAAACGGTATTTAGAGGAAATTGATTATGTCAAACGGTATTATGAGGAAATTGAGTCAAAGGACGAAATTCCAGACTGGTCAAAAGTTTGATGCAAAAACGATATGATGAAATTACTGATAATCAGAGAGCTATGATTGAGCTCCGTAAAATTAAACAAACTCCCAAGGAAAGTGTCACGTTGTATTTAGAGCGTTTACTCCGATTGGCTGAAGATGCATACAATGTCCCTTTTGATGAAACAGAATACATTTGTATTCAGAAACAATTGGTTGACATTTTCTGTGATGGTCTGTTTTATGATTACTTGCGAATGAAAGTACTCTGATGTGAACTTAATAGTTTCCAGCAAATTTACAAAAAGGCTAAAATACACGTAATGAAACACTAGCAAATAATGGAAATTCAGAATTGGAAGTAAATCTGAGTAATTAAAAATGTATTAAGGACAAACTGTTTGGGAATGTCCCCAGCGCATAAATAAACAAAGTGTTAAACTGGCTCTCGATTATTCAGACCCTGAATCCAATGAAAACGGTGAAGTTTACCTTACTAAACGTAAAATGTCTTTACATGAATGTGAAAACACCCTACCTAAACAGAAACTCATAAATACAGTTCCCGTTAAAAGTTCAGAAGACTTCAAACATACCTCTAACCAAATACAAATACAAGGTCAAACTTTGACAGAACTCGTGAATAGATCTATAATAACAGAATGCTGGTTATGTCACTCGAAAGGTTATTTTAGACGGAAATATCCTAATCGCATAGTTTCTAAATTAACCATTGAGATTTCATGTTTAATTGCTTTATGAGATAAAACCGACATTGGTGAGATGAAGAAGATCCTGACGACAATCTCAACAGCACTCACAATAGAGCACAAAATTGAGCATCGACGGAAACCTGCCAAGCTTGAGGTGCGACCAGGTGCCCGGGAGGAGTAAGCGTCCCCTGTCGTGGTTAGCCACATACGCCGTCGATGTTAACGCACGAGAAATACAGTATCATAAAAACATCTACTATATGAGGTAATGTCTGTATAGAATTGGTTACCCGCATTTATGAGTTATGTGCTTGCTATTGATAAAAAAAATGTCTATTATAATCATCAAAGAAGTACCCATCAGTTATTCAGTCTCAAAGAAGACATGGCAAAATTATTAGAATTTCCATTGTAACGGTTGCGAATACCCCCCCCCCTTGTAGATGATTTTGGATTTCAAGAGGAAAAAAATGTAAGACGAATTTTAAACCGGCTAAATGACAAATATGGATAATGACCATACGAGGGCTGTTCCGAAATTCATTGACAACGCAATTTAAGGAAAGATCTAGAGAATTTGCATAAAACCATGTTGATCTCCTTATAATACGGATAACTTTGAATACATATACGAATTCTCATTACCATTGGTCCAGAACAAATTTTCAAATACCCTTTTGAACAACGTAAGGTTCTAGGTCACGGAGCAGCTAACAAAAAGTAACGACGTCGTCAGATATCCAGCATAAATTTGACATTTTAAAAGAAATAAAACACCTCTCATCTGAACAAAATTTTATTATATCTTTTCATGTATTTTAATAAGGAAGACATGTTCTATTTTCATGTGCATTTCTACCTCTATATCATTATGCACTTTCATCTTTGAATCATTTAAAGTCAGGTCACCATTAAGGGAGAAAACGGCATCACTTTACTTATTTTCGTTTACTTTTTTATTCAATTCCAACCAAAATTGGGTGTTTATGTATCTAAGAAAATACATTCGTCTATTTTAACAACATTAGTTTTGATGTTTTTGGTCCTTATGAAGTTGTTTCCATCAGATGTTTAGTCTCCGTCTGTTTTATTCAACCGAAATTCTAAACTGAATGACTATCTGGTGCTCCGTAAATAACTCTGACGTCACCAATTTTTGCTTTATTTGATCAGTAATATCATGCATAAATCCTCATAAAATTCGTAAATCTCGTCCAATTTTATCAAAACTTTGCAGTGGTCAAGACAAATAATAGTATTAATGATAAAGAAAGTTAAGATAAAAGTTGAGTTTTTTTTTTCTTATTTTATTTAGCAATGTAACAAAAGGGATGGGTTCATTTCAACAACTCAAATTTCACTGCTCCGTAGCCTCTACCCTTCACGTATAAAGGTGACAATTATGCCTTTTTTTGTAAATTATTTTAACCTGATATTTTTTGTTTTCTCTTTCTGAATGTATCCCTTTCATTTCTAGAAAATTTCATTCGCATACGACTTCAAATGCGATTTTTAAGGCATGTGTCCACGAACTTTTGGAACGGCCCTCGTATCCCTGTATACAGCACAAAATTAATAATTCTGAAAATCAGAAACCGAAGGCATACAAAATCAGGATAAAACAGGAACAAAAGCAAACAAACAAAAACCTCCACCATATGAAAAGAAGCGAACTCCCGATATCGGAGTGACACCAGGTACCCAGGAAGAGCAAGCATCTCCTGCTTGCATGCAACACACGTCGCTTCAATTCGGTAGAACTGTCACATCCGGTTACTTCCATTTCGGAAGACATAGAGTACAATCTTTGGTTGGATGGTTCAAATGGTCTATAGCAGAATATCATCCACCATTCTGGAGTTGGACATCATAGTGTATGACGAGTTCCCAATATCGACCGTAGAACTTCCTCATTGACGAGGTTAGTCGGTCACATACATATCCCTGACTGAGAAGCTTATCTGAAAGACAAAATCCGTATATTTGGTACTTGCTCTGGCATACTCCATTCTTAACGAATATTCATAAGCGCCACCTAAGAATCGAAAACGAGGCTACCGGTGGTATCCAGTATAAACAATATGGCGTCGTCTTTACTAAATAGCAAGTGCGCGGTTTTAAAAAGGCGAAACGTCGTTAATATTGCATGGCTATTAGGATTTTTTTTCGATAATTCTTCTTTTTAATTTTTTTAAACATATATTTCACGTCATTATTTGTAAACGTACAGTATTTACATAATTCATTTTCACAATGACCGTATGTGACATTTACATGGGAACAAACGCAAACGTTGCCTGCTTTTCTGTGTAATGTATATCCCTTGTTATAGTGAAACTTTTTTATAATGAGTAAATTATTTGTACCGTCATTGGATCAATAATTCAATATACTTAATGGGGGTATTTAGGACAAATCCGGCATCTTTATCAGACTCAGACCCCCCCCCCCCCCTTGGGGGGGGGGGGTTCTCGACAGCATGTGCATTTGTAAAAAGCTACCACTCCGGAAAAATAAACATCCAAATAAAAACAGCAAAAAAACAAAACAAAGCAAAACAAACAAATAAATAAATAAATAATCAAACCAACCGCAACAATTTAAAAAAAAAGGCCAGCATATAAGCTCCTTCCTTGCCACTGTAACAGCGTCGAAATATCCTTATAAATACTCAAACCTAATATTGAAAACGTGACTAATCTATCTGAATTGCACCTTTCAACTCGGGGTCTTCACATCTAGATTATATCTAGTTACTTTTTTTTGGAGATATAAAGCCTAAATTCTGAAATTAATACATTTCAAAACTCTTCGTTTCTCTACTTATTTGCATCCTAAAATTCCATTTCTCTTTGAGATGTGCAGAGCTTAGATGATGAAATGACCCATTTTTTATTTGTAGGAATCGGAGCAGATCATTTTACGAGGGAGGGGGCAGCAAGACTTTTACCGGTCAAAATTTTCTTTTGAGCATTCTATTATTTAATTATTTATTTATTTTCGGTAAATGATCCAGATTTTTCGCTTTGCGCCTGCCCTTTGTACCGGATTTTTTTCCCTTTTTGGTCAAAATTCCAAAGCCAGATTTTTATCTTGTAAAATCTTCAAGTCCCCCTCCTAAGGGGACGACAATTTGATCTGGCAAAATTTTTCGGGTCAGATTATTTATTTATACATTTTGAACACACATGTGGGCCAGAATATTTATTTCTGCAACAAAGAGGGTCAGATTATTTATTTTCAACATTTTCTGGGTCAGAATATTTATTTCCAAAAACTGCCAGCCCCCATCCCCCACCCCTCAGGATTAAATCGCCAAACTGAAAAAAGTTCTTCGATGAATTCTAGAGACAGTACTGCCAGTCGTCTCGTCATGGTTGTCGTTTTCAGGTTACAGACATGCAGCGAATATTACAGGTCCACTTTAGCAATATATGTTTAGGTAGCAATTTTATAATATAAGTGGGTCATGATTTCTGTGTTTTCCGTATCTCGGGCCCATATCTATATAAAAATATACATAAAAGGACCCCTTCCACCCGGCAGACCACACAGTCCATTTGTAACTTTAGTTTTCAGAAATCTTGTACATAGACAGAACAGACCGAGGGTCTGTTTGCGTTATATTTTGGCTGAGAAAGGAACATATAAATAGTAGCAGACGTACGCTAAACTTTTTTTTGAATTACACTATCATGTGGTATGCTTTGTTTTACATGAAAAAAGGTTTAGTTGACGTTTTACCAAACTCTTGAACAAATGTCAAGGTCATTATTAAAAGTATTTTTGCTCAAAATATTTCTTTTAAAAATGTGAAAATGAAAGAGAATGTGCTGTGACTATGGATTGGTTTAAAACACATGAATTTATCTAGCTTGCGTGATGTACTACGGGTTAGAACATCGAACAACCGTAAGCGCGTTGGTGCCCAGACTCTTCTTTTTGTACATTTCTGCAAAATGTTTGTTAAGAGAATATTAGTGATGACTGCTAAATAAGAGCTGTTTTGAGCTCAAAATGTGTTCAACACTACTTTGTATTTGCCATGAATTCTTTCTAATGTTAAGCATCTAGGACAGATATATTAAGATTCTTTTTCTGACAGAGACTATAGGTGCAAGTGTGATATATGAATCCTTTTTATAAGTTAGATGTTACGTCAAAAGTTGTGCACATGATAAGAAATATGGCCTTGGAACAATTAAGTAAATTGAAAATCATACATGGGTGTTATCACAAAATTATGTCAAATTCCACGACAAACAAAAACTGGGTATCAAAATTATGAAGGAATATGAAAACCCCTTCACAAACATTTCAAAAATAATGCTCAAGGTAATTTTATGACTGACAGACATGCAGACAGACTGACCCCATAAAGCGTCCACACACTTTTTCAAAAGCTGGGTAAGGTGAACAAACTTATTGCCTCCTCCTCTATTGATTATCATACATACAAAACTAGTGAAAATCAGCTGTGACATGATTTTATCCACAAGATGAAATGATTTAACAATTCAGGGAGCAACTGCTTGATTTTCATCTCTAAATCAACATTGATTGTATGACACTGATTTTTTTCTCTGGTTTTTTTTATAAAAAAAATTGAGCCAGATCTTTTTTTGAGAAGTCAATCCCCCCCAAAAAGGTCAAAACAGTTGCTCCTATTGCCAGTACATTTCAATTATTGTACTAGACTATAATTATGAAAAAATAGTATGTGTGCCTTCAACTGCCTTGAAGTAAATGTGTTTTTATTATATTTATCAAATAACCTTTGACATTTCTCAACAATTATGTAAGTACATGGAACAGTCAAACAAGGCTAATTGTGATGTTTATTTATTATCTAATACAATGTTTGTTTATGAGAAATTTCATAACATTACATTAGTACTAATAATGTACAAGACTACATCTCTGGCTGCAGAACTCATTCATAAATGTCATGGTAAGGTATGCCAATAGTCACATCCCACAAATATAAAGAAGATTCAAAGCTTCATGCAGGTAGTGTGACCTGAAATAAATCAAAGAAAATACTAAATGGTCCATACACAAATGCTTCACTTTTATCTTACATGACATTTTTTTTAAGTGAATCATATTCAAATTAATACTTGTATATATAGTAACATTTTGAAATGTGAAATGAGAAAACCAAATCTTACAGAATATAAAAGTGCATGAAACATCTCAAACAATTCGATTTAAAATTTATTTTAATAATAATACTCTGAAGTTACACTGTACATTATACCTAGTACTAATTATCAAAACACATTAGACTTTGATTTATATATCATACCTTTATCATGAATGAAGTTGGAACCCTTTTTCTCCTTAATGCAAGAAACTTCCTATAGGGCATAGGCTTTACGCATTGATCAATCATCTCTAGTTTTCATATTGTCTGTACACTGTAAGAATAAAATTTCAGATTTAGAATATACATGTATAGTATATTCTTTGTACATGTACATGCATGTGGAAGTAAATATGTTCAAGAAAGAAAAGAATATTTGGCTTTTAAAAGTACACAAGCCCAGATCTAGATGGAGATTGGTAAGAGTGGTCAGGAAAGCCCTCGCCAAAAAAACCTTATTTTTTATTTTCTTTTTTAAATTTCATAAAGACCATCAAGATTGGAATCCTTCCACTGGAAATTTTCTAGATCCCCGATGTTACATATTGTTAAATAAAAGTTTTAGTAACTCTATCATCAATTTGTAATTAAATACTATTTTGGGAAGAGGGGTAAAATACATATAATTGACCCCTCCTCCCCTTTTTATATTGGGGGAGGGGTCATAGCCTGCAAGTGTTAAGAGTTTAGACATTTCAATTGATTTGGATATGATTACAATAGCTAGAAGTTAAGCTGCTTACCTGGTCTTCATTTATTCGACAGCAGTTGCAGCTGAATGAAGAGAGACACATGTGCACACGACACGTTCATCCTGTCGTGCCGCATTGTCATTGACCTGTACCCGGAAAAAGAAGTACGTTACTTATTCAACATTGCAACGTTCAATATTGAATAAGTAAATACGAAATGAAGTTGGTTACTTATTCAACATTCAGATTTATAAATTCTACAGTATAACTGTCACAAGATCCCTTCAAAACCTCTTCTTTTTCCGATTGGTATAGCGCATATACCCCTATCGAACCTGGGTATAGGCGCAAAGAGCGCATATAGAGGTCCAATGGGCGCTTTTTATGCCAGAAATTATCAAAATGAATAAGTAAATGAAATTCTACCTATCTGAAACCGATTCAATCATGATGAAACTTGACATGTACCTAGCCCCAAGTCTCCTCTTTCGATTGGTATAGCGCATATACCCCTATCGAACCTGGGTATAGGCGCAAAGAGCGCATATAGAGGTCCAATGGGCGCTTTTTATGCCAGAAATTATCAAAATGAATAAGTAAATGAAATTCTACCTATCTGAAACCGATTCAATCATGATGAAACTTGACATGTACCTAGCCCCAAGTCTCCTCTTTCGATTGGTATAGCGCATATACCCCTATCGAACCTGGGTATAGGCGCAAAGAGCGCATATAGAGGTCCAATGGGCGCTTTTTATGCCAGAAATTATCAAAATGAATAAGTAAATGAAATTCTACCTATCTGAAACCGATTCAATCATGATGAAACTTGACATGTACCTAGCCCCAAGTCTCCTCTTTCGATTGGTATAGCGCATATACCCCTATCGAACCTGGGTATAGGCGCAAAGAGCGCATATAGAGGTCCAATGGGCGCTTTTTATGCCAGAAATTATCAAAATGAATAAGTAAATGAAATTCTACCTATCTGAAACCGATTCAATCATGATGAAACTTGACATGTACCTAGCCCCAAGTCTCCTCTTTCGATTGGTATAGCGCATATACCCCTATCGAACCTGGGTATAGGCGCAAAGAGCGCATATAGAGGTCCAATGGGCGCTTTTTATGCCAGAAATTATCAAAATGAATAAGTAAATGAAATTCTACCTATCTGAAACCGATTCAATCATGATGAAACTTGACATGTACCTAGCCCCAAGTCTCCTCTTTCGATTGGTATAGCGCATATACCCCTATCGAACCTGGGTATAGGCGCAAAGAGCGCATATAGAGGTCCAATGGGCGCTTTTTATGCCAGAAATTATCAAAATGAATAAGTAAATGAAATTCTACCTATCTGAAACCGATTCAATCATGATGAAACTTGACATGTACCTAGCCCCAAGTCTCCTCTTTCGATTGGTATAGCGCATATACCCCTATCGAACCTGGGTATAGGCGCAAAGAGCGCATATAGAGGTCCAATGGGCGCTTTTTATGCCAGAAATTATCAAAATGAATAAGTAAATGAAATTCTACCTATCTGAAACCGATTCAATCATGATGAAACTTGACATGTACCTAGCCCCAAGTCTCCTCTTTCGATTGGTATAGCGCATATACCCCTATCGAACCTGGGTATAGGCGCAAAGAGCGCATATAGAGGTCCAATGGGCGCTTTTTATGCCAGAAATTATCAAAATGAATAAGTAAATGAAATTCTACCTATCTGAAACCGATTCAATCATGATGAAACTTGACATGTACCTAGCCCCAAGTCTCCTCTTTCGATTGGTATAGCGCATATACCCCTATCGAACCTGGGTATAGGCGCAAAGAGCGCATATAGAGGTCCAATGGGCGCTTTTTATGCCAGAAATTATCAAAATGAATAAGTAAATGAAATTCTACCTATCTGAAACCGATTCAATCATGATGAAACTTGACATGTACCTAGCCCCAAGTCTCCTCTTTCGATTGGTATAGCGCATATACCCCTATCGAACCTGGGTATAGGCGCAAAGAGCGCATATAGAGGTCCAATGGGCGCTTTTTATGCCAGAAATTATCAAAATGTGGTCTCCTCTTACGAGCCCCCTATAATGAGTATATGTACCTAGCCCCCATTGAGAGCCCCTCAGAATATACACGCTTAAAAGGAATTATTATCTCTAATGAATGTTTTTTGTACCCAGGTCAATCCATATATTGAGGACATATATCATAATATCAACAGAATTATAATATGCCATTTTATAAGAAAGAAAAATACCGAGGTCAATGTGCGAAACAGAGGCTAACAGAGGCTATACATTTTGATTAGTGTCAAGAAAGATAACTCATATAGAATTTTCCTATTACTCATACATCATCATTGTATGAAATTAATGTTCATAGATATATGGTAACTCATAATTCAAATATGACTGACCAGTTATATATATGGTGATTTTTTTTCTTTAAATATCACATCAGAAACTATGTTTTGAATTATTAAGACTTCTCTTAATTTTTTATCGCACCTCCAACATTTCTACTCTGATTCCTGTAATTTTGTGGCTTGATTATACCATACAGAAGGACAGAACAGTAAACAATTCCAATCTCTATACCTCGTATATGTTCTGTATTCAATTTCTTTTTGGGTCCCACCGAGTTGGACCCCCTCCACTTTAACGTTATGTTAGATTTCTCTTTAAAAAATATTTAATTATTTTTTTCTGAAAATAACCCTGAGGCTCCTGCCAAACATGAAAAGACACAAAGACATGTTTAAAAAGACTAAATTAGCAAGGAAAAAAATTATCAAGTGAGCTGGATATTCTAGAGACACAACCATTATTTTCTCATAGTGATGCTAAAGGATCCATAGAATGACCGATCATTTATTGAAAACAAGTATGACATGGAAATGTTTGAGCGAAAGAAATCTTGATTGTGTATGTGTTTGTGTTATATTATTCCTGAACACTTTAAAATGTACCCTCATGCAATTGTAATTTTAACAGAACATATAACTACAATGGCCTTACTGTTGACCTTTCAAGTTTTGTATAACTGAAACAAGGCATTTTCATGATATCTTCTCCATGTAATTGTCTTACTTATATGAAAAAAATCCGATTAAGAACGTTCCATTCTTTGACAATTTGGGAAGGATTTAAGCTACATGTATGTTTTGATTGCTTTTAACATAGAAAATTATGTATTCTTGACAGGGTTCAAAGTAAAGATGAAATATCTTTGATAAAGGTTACTATGGCAATATATGGACATGTAAATACCTGTCAAAAGAAATTTACGAATTCAACAAAACCATAATGGTCGAATTTTATTTCAATTGATGTTTAATTAGAAATATCTCAAGTGAATCATAATTAGAAATCCCAATTTCTCTGTAGATTTTAGCCGAAATTTAGAAATCCCCTTGACCTGTGTAATTATGTAAGCTTGACATCACACATCCCGTGTGTGTTCCGTTGTGATCACTTCAACTTTCTGTTCTTTGTGTTCTTCTTATAATTTCAAATATCACTTTTAAGGGGTTTCACACACAACGGGATATCCTATCTCTGATTATTATTGATATTGTGCGGTTGTGCCGCTACTATCGCTTCCAAAACTACATGCATTTTTTCTACCTTTTATATCTTGCCTCTACTGCTACCAGCAAGTTCAAGTTCATTTCTTACTTTATGCCAACTGGCACATCAGCAACATAATATATACAATACCTATATAAATAAAAAATCAAATCGAGATTGGTTCCAAACCGAAGATGTTTACATCTTATCCATTTTAATTATCTATGTAATGCTGTTGGGAATTAACGCCAAATTGTTCGAATGGAACTCAATTTGGCGTTAAGGTGATATCACACGTTTCATGTTATACAACACAAGCATAATTCTGATTTTCTAATGAAATTCAGATGTAAGGGACACTATTAGGAGTTCACCATCCAAAATTTTGAGATTTTAAAGCTGATCAGACTTTTTAGCCATCCATTGATTGTAATGGAAATGCTCATTTCTTGGCTATATTTTTTTTCAGCCCACGATTTTCAAATGAAACTTCACATATGATTCCCTCATCATATTATGCAAATTCTTATAGAAAGAAATCATTCAATGACCACGTCATATGTTGCAAAATCTGACTGAATGTGTAAATTATCGTGTAAAAAATTAAAAGTGCAATTCGAGTTATCTTTCTTTACTATGTGACCAAAGACAAAAGCATACTAATTTATACAACCAATTTTTTTGAAATATCACAGCAGTGTTCCTTCACTCTCAAAGATTTCAATATGTAAATAAATAGAGCCGAATGCAGATTTTGTGTGATAACACTACAGTATGTGCACATGTGTAATGATATTGCCATATGGGCAACTATATCATTCAAACACTTTACTTTACACCTGACTTATTTCTGAATAGATACGACATATGTATGTAGGTAAAAAAGTCTTAACAAAATTTTCAAATAAGTTCAATTTCAGCAAAATTTGACTATCGTTGATCACTGTAGGCTTACCATTACTTTGCAAAGAAAACAAATCGTATATACACTGCCATCCATAAATTAGTATACACTATTTCTATTAATGCTGCTGTCAAAAAATGAACAGTTTCGAATCCATTGCTGTATAATTTTGAGGTTGAACCTTATAGAAATCATTTGCAACAAGCTTGACCCAAATATTTACATTTATTGAATTTTTATTATTTTTTATATAAAAATGACAATTTTTGAAAAAAAGTTGTGCGATGAAAAAAGTTTCTTTTTTACACTTTTCTTTATCACAATTCACAAATTTGAATTATGTGAAGCCAATTATCATGATTCTTTCAGGTTCATAATGGAATAATTAGGATTTAACTAATATTGAAATTAGAACGATTTCCTTGTTTGTATAGTTATTTATGGATGGCAGTGTACTTACGAATAACACTCTGATATTACCCCAGCGCTCAGGCTCGAACGACGGTCTTCCCGCATGGCGGGTAAGAGTTCTACCTCTGAGCTATTGATTCGACTTGCCGATTAAGCGATTATTACAAAACCAGAACATCAAGGCATCTTAAGATACGAAAATTGGAAATCATCACCGTGGAGATTTCTTAAAAATTCTCGTCTACGGGAGCATACTGAAACGCGTGTGATATCCCGTTATAAGCCCTAATTCATATAATCGTTTCGAAATAGTGGCAGCCGCCACATGATTAAATGGCAGCAACATAATTATGTGACCACCACCAGATAAATAGCGTGTCGGCCGCCACTCCAATCTAGTGGCGGCTACCATATAAATGTCAGGCGACCGCCACTTAAGGACAGGCACGAGACCCAAAATTTTTAAATCTCTACGCTGAGGAGTTCATTATATGATACTACCGAGTTTCCGCTTTAACTTCGTTGATTGTTTCATTGTGATATACTTATGTGACAACTTTTTCCGCTCATTTGATCAGTACCTGAATAGCCGCGAAAGTCGGGGGACCGTCTCTCACAATGAAGTATGACTTATATCGATCCATTTTTCATTCCTAAAGACATTTACTTATTTATTTATCTATTTTTGGTGATAAATTTATGTGTATTATATCATCATATGATGTTATTTAGTGCAATACAAAATAATTATGTGTATGTTTCATTTATAAAATGAAATTATGAATGAATGAATAAGTTCCATATTACATTCACTTGCATGGTGGATCAAGAAAATAAATTCCGCGGAGGAGAGGGGAATCCTACGTTATCAGAAGGTGGGGTCCAGTCCGTGGTTTCGATCAAAAGTATATGTTCAAACGGAAAAATTGGCATTTATGGCAAATTCCAGGCTAGCTTGCATAAACGTATAGATAAGTGATGTATGTCTGTCTATTACATATGTGTAGACATGTACCCTATCAAATTTTTTTACATTTACTCTGCAATAATCAAATATTTTGGTATTTGCAGAAAAAGCCTCGTGGCAAAATTCCAATCAAACACCACTTCTACATAGTATACAATTGTCAGATACATTCAGAAAGTCAAAGACATCGGAAGCCCACTCCCCCACAACTTCCTTTCCCTTTATTTTGGATGTAACATTTATCATAAATTACCTGACTGATACTATTTATTCGCAAAAAATGTATTTATGTATAATTGCAAAAAAAAGAGCAAGAATGCATGTACTAAATATTTTTATTATTTAAAATGCCACTCAGAATTTGAGAGAAAGACATACAAGAATCGGATTTGCAGGGTCTGACCTTAATTTACCTGGCGGCTGCCAGATAATTATTTGCGGTCGCCGGATAATTATGTTCTGACCGCAAGAATGTATCAGTCGCCGCTTAGTTATGTGGTGGTGCATGCCACTTTAAAAATATGTGGTGACCGTCGCCTAAAGAAGCGGCTTCCGCCAGATAAGAACAAGCCAGACTTTCTTAGTTTTCCGGACTTTTTTCTGTGATAGGTTGAAATATCCAGCTGAAATTTGATACACAGCATGGTTTTGAGTAGTGACAAAGCAGATTTACCTTTCGTCAAGTTTGACTTCTTTTTCGAGGAGTTATGCTCCTTGGTGACTTGAAAAAGTCAGTTATCTGCAATAGATGGAGATATTCAGGTGAAAGGGGTCGGGGCAAATTCGGCCTTTTTTCCCTATTTTAGCTATTTTCAAAACTTATTTTCTTCCTTTTTATCTTTCAAATAAGGGTAGAGATATTGTTGTTTATTGAAAATGAATTGAAAAAAAATATGATACATTAATATGAGTGTTATTTCCCGCCCAGATTGCCCTCGACTATCGGAATTAGAAGCAAAATGATAACAACTAGATTTCAACGTTTTAGTTTACAGTATATATTATATAGAGCAAGCCCATGTACATTCAGAATATGAAGAGGATTGTCTCATATGAGTTTGAAACTGTTACATGCCCTTGCTCTGGGGCTTACAACTGTAGGTATGTTTGTCCTTGTCGAAAGTCTGAATTTCTAATGTGAGGACATATGGCTCAATGTTCAATCATTTTGTTCTAAAAGGTCGTTTTTCTCGAGAAATCACATAAAATTTGTCAATTTCTGTTTAGAAGAAGCACAATGAATAAGAAAATAGAACATTTTTAGAAATTTTGATCGGATCCAAAAATGGTCACTTTTGTCACTACCCCTTTGATACACAGCCTGGTTTGAAAAGTATGCCTCTTTAGTTTTTGTTTTTTTTTTTGTCAATTTTCCTGACTTTCTCTGCAACAAATAGAGATATTCAGGTGAAATTTGATACAAAGTTTAATATTGGATAGTGACAGTGCAAATTCGACTTTCGTCTTGCTTGACCTATTTTTCGAGGAGTGATGCCTCTTGATGACTTGCAAAATTCAGGGGGATTTCAGTTTTCTGGATTTTTTTCTGCAACAAACAGAAATATTCATATGAAATTTGATACACGGCTTAGTCTTGGATAGTGACAGAACAAGTTTGACTTTCGTTACGCTTGACCTATTTTTCTACAGTACTGCAACCCACTTGTTTTACAAATTTATCCTATCCTATCCACCATCCTACATCCTACATCCACCTCCTATTCACTCTATCCTATCCCAGGATAGGATAGGATAGTATAGGATAGGGTAGGATGGGGTAGAATTGGATATGATAAGATTCTATCCACTTTCTACCCTACATCCTGCATTCTACATCCTACCCTATCCACTTTTTTCTCAAACAAGTTGGTTTGCAGGTCTATAGAAGTTATGCCCCCTTGGCGACTTGCAAAATTCTGTTGGTTTTTTTTTTTTTTTTTTGGCAGTTTTCCGGACTTTTTTCTGCAACAAATGGAGATATTCAGGTGAAATGTGATACACACTGAAATGTTATTCTTGGATAGTGACAGAGGAAGTTTGACTTTCCTCATGTTTGACCCATTTTCGAGGACTTTTGCCCTTTGATGACATGCAAAATTCATGCTATGACTTGGAAAAATCGTTTGCTCTGCAACAAATAGAAATATTCCGGTGAAATTTGATATGTTCCTTCGTCTTGGATAGTTACAGAGTAAGTTTGGGTCTTGCATGAACTTTTTCGAGGAGTTGTGCCCCTTGATACAAAAAAAAGTTTTCTTTACTTCTTTCTGCAACACATAGAGTTTGATAGTTAGCTTGACTTTGTCTGGCTTGAATTTCCCCTGGCTGAATTTCCCCTAGCTTGACGGTGATGTTCCACGACTACCGTCATACGGCATTTATCGCAGCTCATCCGGTACGCTAGAGCATGTACTGATATTCTGGATTTCCACAGTAATTTACAAATTACCAAGAAACTTTTAGGTCAAGGATTCCGCTTCCATAAACTAGTTAAGACTTTCTGGAAATTTTGCAAAAATTACAGTCAACTACTTTTAAAATTCGGATCAATACACGCAACAGAGTACATTACTTTGGGTATTACACAACCTGTCTTTTATTGTGATTAGAAGGATCAAAGGTAGACAGCATAGCCATCGAAAATGCGACAGACTCATTAAACGCCATTTATACCGTGGATATTATCCCAATATCACCAGACGGACACTAGGCTTGATACTTGATCCATCTACAGTCTTGTACCAGCACATTCTTGAGACTTGCACTCTGACTGACTATAAAGACGGGACTCCATGACGGGCCCTGTCCAAACCTCTTAAGAGAAGACAAGGCCCCGACCTCCTGTCCTCTCTGAATATCAGTCGGACTCCTCGGGTGATTATATACACAAGCTCGCTACAGACGGCAGCGCACGGACTGTGAATTACGTATGCCCTCTTTTTATACCCATTTACATATTCATCTGTGTTGTTGCGCCCCTTCGTTTTGCGTTCTTGTTTGTGTGTGGTCATCTAACAGTGAGGAGGTTGTTTAACACCACATTTGTACGTTCTATGAGACCTCTGGGTAATTGGAGAAGTGAGAGAGTTGTGAGCACGTAATCCAGGATAACCACACCATTTGCTACTTGCGTAGCAAATGGCCGTCCAAAGTCTGCACCTGTTACCCATTGGTCTCGTTGGTTTATGTGTAGTCTTTTTGTGTTTCATGTTAATAAGTTGTGTGTCTCTTTTCCGTCTCTTGGTATGCTCGTCTTTAGTGTTTTTGCATCGGGTGATTTCGTGTTTTATTGTTGTTGTTGCAACAGGGTCTTGTTTGGAGATCACCTCCCTTCTTTTGGATAGTTTATACATGAGTTCAAAAACTCTCCATCTAAACCATTTTTTTAACTGTCAGTGTAGTATTGGTCGTTTTTCAGATTCCAACAGATATCTTTATATACACCATGATATATAAGATTGTAGTATTCATCTGGGAAATGGTTTTAAAAAGTGATATGAACTTTTGTTAAGGTCCACCTCAATATTATCATACATAAATCAATTGAGTTCATGTGTATTTTCCCCATATTTTCGAATGTTTAATAAGTATTATTTACTAAATCAATATTGAACGCCAAAAGTTTTGAATGTTGAATAAGTAACCAACTTCATTAGATTGTTTACTTATTCGATATTGAACGCTAAAATGTTTGAATGTTGAATAAGTAACCAACTTCAATAGATTGTTTACTTATTCAATATTGAACGCTAAAATGTTTGAATATTGAATAAGTAACCAACTTCATTTTTTATTTACTTATTCAACATTGAACGCTCAAATGTTTGAATGTTGAATAAGTAACCAACTTCATTTTTCATTTACTTATTCAATATTGAACGCTGCAATGTTGAATAAGTAACGTACTTCCGGCTATCACCTGTACCTGCAGTTGACACTGCACTTGCTAGTTCGGCAGTGGAGAATCTACGAGCCCTCTGCGTATTTTGCCTAAACATGCTATATTATCTTCAGTTTCTCATTTTAATGTTTCATTGATAATATCCTTCACTATATGGAAGAAACGTAACGGAAATACATCGTCTTAGAGATGCAATATACACGTGCGTATGTCAAAGTCGCCATATTTGTTGTGCTTCGTAACGAACCGCCGGTAGCCTCGCGTTCGATTCGATATGAATATTCATGAGGATTTCATTAAGAAAGGAGTATAGCGTATCAACTGAGATATGAAAACGCCATAAGCAGGCGATGAAGGGATGTTGCTACTCAGAAAAGGAAAGTTTGTTATGCTGAAATTGAAGTCGTCACGTTTGTCATAGACTGAGGTGTTCATGTGACCATCAGTGTCGTAGGACAACATTATGTCCAAATAAGATGCTGAATTATTTGTCTCTGTAGATTCTTTGACTTCAAGCTCCGAAGGATAGATACTGCTGAGGTAATCCACGAATCTGGGATTATTGATGGACAACACATCGTCTATGTATCTGTAAGTGAAGATAAAGTCAGAAGCTAAGTATCTTTTCCTTTCAGAGACCAAAGATTGAATGAATTCAGCTTTGTACGAGTAAAGGAAAATGTCGGCAAGGAGTGGGGCACAATTGGTCCCCATTGGAATTCCGACAATTTGCTGGAAGACCTTTCCTCCAAACACCACAAAAATGTTGTCGATCAGAAAGTTTAATATCTGAAAAATAGCTGTTTCAGTGTACTTATTTTCAGAAGCGGACTTTTCTTTCAATTTTGAATGTGGGATTGTAGTGTAAAGTTTCGACAAATCAAAGTCTTTGACCGAATGGACTCTACTAAAATGAGTGGATTTCAGATGTTCTTAAAGTTCCTTCGAATTCTTTAAAATCCACATCTGGTTAATACCACTGCGAGAATACACTGTCGAACAATATTTTAGAAGCCCAGATTTGATTTCAGATAAAACTTTGGTGAGTAAGATCGATACAGATTTGGTAGTACATTTTGAAGAACCAGCGACGAAACGTTGTTTGTACGGATTCTTATGCATTTTAGGTATGCAGTATAAGTATGGTAAATCTAAATATAAATTCTTAGTGTCGAAGCCAGAGGAAGCAAGAGCTGATTTGTGGTTATCGATTATTTCAGAGGCAGAAAGGTTTATTGGGTTGTAAGTGGGATTCCCGGGTGTCGAATTTAAACCCAACTCTTTAACTAGACTGTCGAAATAGTACTTTTTGCAAGTAAATGTGTAATTATTTGAGGCTTTGTCTGCTGGTGTTATGACATAATGTTCTTGGAGGTAGGCGAGCTCTGTGATAACATCAGGGTCTTTAAAGGTAGACTCGAATCTGGTATTCACAGTTGATTTTAATCGGTAAATTCTATATAAAAGTAACCCTATGATGGATTTTATCCATTCGGAAAGGGTGTCGAGCTGTACATCCTCCTTCTTTGTCTGACGTCTTGCATATTCCTCACAAGAGTCCATGATAATTTTGACATGTTGTCCATGTAAAGGACATACATTCTCTGTATTTTGGACCCTTTTTAAACATTTCTCTCAACTAGTAGTTCTTGACTATACTAAGGTCACCAGTAGTAACGTGTCCACAGGAGAGTAGTTGAAATCCGATGAAGAATATTCGCAAGGAAGTGGATGTAGTGAAGGATTACTTAAATCAATACACTGCAAGAAGCGTTTGTAATTGTAATTTTCGATGCAACTGTTGGTGTGTAGCTATAGGAATACAAGGAGTTTCTTTTCTTTTGAAATATTGTGGGATTTTTTTTTTTTTTTGTGTGTGACAGTTTTTTTATTCAAATTTGACAAAGATTCAATTTATCAATACCTTTGTTTGCAAATCTTACTTTAATGAAAGGACAGTTTGTTTTCTCCTCTGATTTATCTGATCTAACTGCTTGAAATAAACGAAAAGTAGAAATGTTCAAGATTACTCCTTGTAGTCTGTATTTGTGGGAACGCGTATCGGTAAATGTGAGGTCCTTCGTATATTCGTAGATTTCGATTAACTTCCGTAAAGGAACAGAGTGTAATTCAATTTGAAGACATCTACATTTATACCACTTGGTGAGTGTCACTGCTGGTGGACCAGGAGTCCCCGAGGGCATATGTAGCCAAGTTCGATCAATTTCGGTTGATCGTTTCTTCAACGCATTCTAAATTTCTGTTATCAAAATTTCTTGAAATTTCTAAAAAGTGGGTCCTGTAGCATCATATCCAACCCATCCTGCTTCGTCTTTCGGTACACTTTTTCGACATAATAACTTTCATACTTTTTTGGCATATTACAGTGTTTAAATCTAGGATCACTGATGAGGGTTATGTACCCGAAACGTGCATGTCTGGTCCACGTTGCCAATTTATCTGTTCATTAATGATGCTATTCAATTTGAAGATATTTACATTTGTACGAATATAATTCCGGCCTAGAGGCTCATTCAAAAATAGAACCAAGCCATCGAAGGAGAAACTATGTATCTCAGGCGTATTATATTTACGAATGCCATGACTTCGATGTATTCTTTGTGGCCTGTTGAATAAGCTAGTCACATTTACCGATTGACAACCGGGACTTCATAGGTAACCTATGCTGCTGATATTATCGTTGCACCCATAGGGCGCTGCAGTGTTAAGATTTTTTATCCAGAATCTCTTCTCTGTTGCGACGGAAAGGTGTGCTCAAATTGGGATTGTTTGTGGGGTGATATATTTTCTCCAGGATTCAGACTCTCATAGTTAAAACAGAATGATCGGCCTGGTCAAAATGCCGATAGAGAAGTTGACTTCCTTTATTATTTATATCTGACCGATGTCCTGACATTCTGGTTCGGAGCTGACATTTGGTTTCACCCACATAAATCAATACACAAAGTGAGCACTCTATTCCGTAGACAACATTAGATGTCTTACAGTTTAGGTTTTCAAAACTATGCGTGTTAAATGTTTGGTTTTGTGAGATTACTTGAGAATGAAGTGTCTGTTACAATGTATGAGGATGCTACCAGTTTTGCAGTTCTTCGTGCCGCTCTTAGAAATTGAGCAATCGCTTGGTGAAAATTGGTGCTCTTTTAGTATATCGACCACTTCAGTCTTACAGGGCTTGATTTTAATATACCCATCTGCATGTTTATACCAAAACTCAGTGATTTCTACTTACTACAAATGTTTCATCTCTAATGTCATGTAAACTAATTCTAGGGACACCTTAATTACCTGTTGCGTATGTGTCCGTAGACGCAACAGGTTGGGACCTTTTTATAGTGGGCGACGCCCCAGCCACTTTGTAGGTCTCCTGAGTTTCTATCCATTGAAGCAAAAGTACTGACCAACAAGTGCCCTCGGGGACAATTTGTCCTCACGCAGTTGCACATGAACAGTGGTAAAAATGACAAATATGGATAATGACCATATCCCTGTATACAGCACAAAATCGATAATTCAGAAAATCAGAAACCGAAGGCATACAAAATCAGGATAAAACAAGAACCAAAGCAAACAAACAAAAACCTCCACCATATGAAAAGAAGCGAACACCCGATATGGGAGTGAGGTAAGGTGCCAAGGAAGAGTAAGCATCTCCTGCTTGCATGCAACATCTAAAGTAGATGTTAAATGTCTTCAAATTCAATTGCATTATTTAAGAACAGATTAACTTACAGCATGGATCAGACATGCACTTTTCGGGTACTTAGCCCTCGTCAGTGATCCTCAATCTAAACAGTGTAATATGATCCTGGAAAGGAATAAAAAGGACACATATTGTATGACGTATTCTATATATCATTAATAAAAATATTTAATTATAGTGAAAATTCATCGAAATTATAATTCATCTGCGTCCTTCACAATGACTTTGCCTATAATTCATATTAATTTTTGGATGAAATATCAAGTTTCCAAAATAGCAAATAGTATATGATATCAAATTAATAAAGGGCCAAAACAAAATTGAATTTGAATATGCTTTCATTTGAAGTATAAATCCATTGTCTTTTTTTATGAAATATGGATCTATTTATCCACAAAAATGCAGAGTTATTTTCAATTTTTATTGATAACAATCACGATTTGTTTAGAGGATCAGCTGTGGCATACATGATTTTATTAAATTTGGTAAAATTTCATCCTCTAGAAGGCCGTTTTGCAAAAACAAGCAATAAGAATTTGATTCATTATTTTTGCAATTGACAACCTACTTCAGATTTCTAAGAAAGTATATAAATGAAACGCCTAATTTGTTTATCAAATTATCCGATGTCGAAATGGACGGTGACAAGTTTATCCTTCTCTATGTCGCTTTCACATTTGGGCAAATAGTCTTCAATCTGAGCTTGTATGGTAAGTTAATATGTATATAAATTGTTAGTCAGTAACCTCAAAATTTGAGGAAATTGTAGTTCAAAGAAAAGAGACTTGTGGACCTATTCATCTGTGTCTCTGGGGCCTCTGCGTTCGCGGTCTTGTTTGTGTGATGTCATCTTACAGTGAGGAGGTTGTTTTACACCACAATTGTACGTTCTTCGAGACCCCTGGGTAATTGGAGAAGTGAGAGGGTTGTGCGCACGTAATCCAGGATAACCACACCATTTGCTACTTGCGTGACAGATGGCCGTCCAAAGTCGGCACCGGTTGCCCATTGGTCTCGTCGGTTTATGTGTAGTCTTTTGTGTTTGATGTTTACATGTCGTGTGTCTCTTTTCCGTCTCGTGCTGTACTCGTCTTTTGTGTATTTGCATCGGGTGTTTTACTGTTGATGCTGCAACGGGGTCTTGTTGGAGATCTCCCTTCTTTTTTGAAACTCGAATTGAAGATACAAGTTTACAAGTTTTGGAATAATTGATTAATATAATGTATTAAAAGTAAATAAAAAGTATGTTACTTTTCAATGTTGGGGATTTCATCATCTAAATTTCACTTGGATAAAAACGTTCTATCTTTGGTCTTGAAAAACAGAAACTTCCAAATATGGAAATCAAGTACAGAGAAGCAACTTCATCGCATGATAGCATCATACGAAGCAAATTGTTTCGAGCTTTGTATTGTTGTGACGGAATTTCTTTAAATAGTTTCACAATTGAAACAAGAGGCCACAACGATCACCTGATGTCCCATGTGCACTTTAATTGTTCTTATTGCAGTATCTTCTGATCGCAAAGCGATATACATCAGCAATTTTAAGCAAAATCACTCACTCACTCACAATGTTTTTTATATCAAAATGTAGTACTTGTCCAGATACATGTCTGTGTGAAATCAGAAAGCCCTATCACTCTTACTTGAAGAGAATTTGGTTTTAAAACTTCTTAATCGGACAGACGAACACATGGTATCTAACTTAAGAAATGATTGTCTTACTGTCGGTGTTCATGGGTATATAATTCTGGTTCTTCACGTGCAAACGTTAATCGAGAAGCGATTCTCTGAAAACTTGCACGTTTGCCAACCAGAATTAGTAATCCATGAACACCAAAAGTAAGACAGTCAGTTCTTTTTTTTTTACATTTTATTACATCTTTTTTTCTAAGTATTAGACACCCTATTTTTGTACGAATATCGCTTATACAGTGAATTACAGCGTCAAAAGTATGATATCGTCGGTACATTATCCTTATTTTTATAACTTAGATGTGACGTCACAATAGGCAACCCGATTTGTTGGAATATAACTCTAGATGCCTTATGGGCGTTTTAAACCTAAAATCTACTAGTAATGTAAATATATGGTGATTAAGTGTCTTAATTTGTGTTTTGGTTCGGGTATGCAGCACACAGCTAGACTAAGTGCATTTATCGTACATGTAATGCGCGTTAGTGCATTTCTTGCGATAAATCACTTACTGTGTGTTGCATACCCGTAGGCGTAACAAAACACAAACTATGAATTTATTATATATTATATATATGCACCGCAATTGTCAGTTTCAAATATCAGTTTTCCAGGTAAAAGGGTAACATTAACATTTAGGTCACCGAGGGTTCAGTATTCAAGTTAGAACAGTCGCCGCTGTACGTTTTCTTTAGAGCTTATGCATTGTGATACCACGGGCGTTTCATGCAGGAATACTACACGTGCTACTTCAATAGTTTCATCACAGGGAATTACATTAGTTGTGCAAATATGTACTGGTAACCCCCAAACTTTGTTCGCATCAGGTATATATAAAACAGTAGTACAAAAAAGTAGCTAAAGTACACCAGGGGAGCAAGAGGAATGACAAATATGGACAATGACCATATCCCAATAAACAGTACAAAATTGATCATTCATAAAATTATAAGACGAAGGCATACAAAAAAGGAACCAAAGAAAACAAACAAAAACCTCCACCACATGAAAAGAAGCGAACTCCCATATGGATGAGACAGGTATCCAGGAAGGAGTCAGCTATATTCCTGCTTGCATTCAAGAAAGAAGGTGTTACAACACAACTCGGTTGCAGCCCGCAAAAAACCCCAAAACACCCAATTAAAAAAACACGGGGACGACCCCCAGTAAGATACCCAAAGGACAAGGAATTCCAATTCACACATCGAAACATGAAACACAAATAGGAACATCAAACACAAAGGACCACACATAAACCAACGAGACCATTGGGTAATCGGTGCCGACTTAGGATGGCCATCTGCCACGTAAATAGCAAATGGTGTGGTTATCCTGGATTACGTGCGCACAACCCTTCAGCTTTTCTGATTACCCAGAGGTCTCGAAGAACGTACCTTTGTGGTGTAAAATAACCTCCTCACTGTACGATGAACATACAAACAGAAAGCTTGACGCTTGGACCCAAGAAACAAAGAGATGTATATGGATATAAAAACAGAAATAAAGTCCGTGCTCTACCAACTGTGGCAAGCTCATGCACGTTATCACCCGAGGAGTCCAACTGAGATTCAGAGAGGACGTGTGGTCGAGGCCCTGTCTTCTCTTAAGAGGTTGGACAGGGCCCGTCATGGAGTCCTGTTATCACAGTCAGGTAGAGTGCAATTCTTAAGAATGCGCTGGTACAAGGCCGTAGATTAGTCCAGTACAAAGCCAAATGTCCGTCTGGTGACAGAAGGATCATATCTATGGTAAAAAAAGGTGTTTGACGATTAGAACACAATTTCGATGGTAACTCTGTCTATCTTTGTTCCTTCTTATTTTGTTGATTATGTTACCATAAAATGCAGGTCGTGAAATACCTATAATATAATAGTAAGTAATATATGTTGCTTAAATAGGTCTGAATTTCATAAGAAGTTGAAAGTTTAGTTTGTAAAATTTCCAGAAAGTATTTACTAGTTCATGAAATTGAAATCCTTGACCTAAAAGTTTTCTTCGTAATTTGTAAATTTCTACTTCGAAAATCCAAATCCGTATCACGGTAATCTAGAAACATCACCGTCAAGCCAGGGAATATTTACTATGGTGTATCCACAATCATCTCTTATGTCATAATTCAGCATGCTATTTTGACATAAAGCTGTTCTACGACACTGATGGTCACACCTCACTCTATAACAATCTTACATACAGCTCGATAAAGTCCGATTCTGAAAATAAGTACACAGAAACAGATATTCTTCAGTTGCTAAAGTTTCTGATCGACAACATCTGTGTGGTGTTTGGAGGAAAGGTCTTCCAACAAATTGTAAGAATTCCAATGGAAGAAATACATAATCGTAGTATGCAACACCCGTCGGCAGAAATATCACATGCGGTTACTTCCAAGAAGAAAGATCGGAAGATACAGGTATGTTTTGTGGTTGGATGGTTCAAATGCTCTAATACAGAATATCATCCACCATTCTATACAGCGGGACGTCAAAATTGTTTGACGAGTTCCCCTTATAGGTCGGAAAACTTCCTCAGTGACGATATTAGTCGATCACAAACGTATCCCTGACTGAGAAGCTTATCTTAAGGACGCCTAGCTCTCAGAACAAAATCTGTATATTTGGCAAATTCTCTGGTATAACGTATCAATTGAGGTATAAACACGCCATAAGCAGGCGATGAAGAGATGTTGCTTCTAAGAATAGGAAAGTGTTAATGCTGAAACTGAAGTCGTCACGTTTGTCATAGAGTGATGTGTTCATGAGACGATCAGTGTAGTGGGATAGCTTTATGTCCAAATAGGATGCTAAATTATTTGTCTCTATACGCTCTTTTACCTTGTTCGCAACAGTTCCAATAAAAATTCTAATGGTATTGCCTTGCCTTCTCGATGTTAAGACTGAATAACTGATAGGCACTTCTTTGATATTTATTCAAGCTCCGACGGTAGATACTGCTAAGGTAATCCGCGAATTTTTGATTGTTGATTGACAGAACATCGTCTATCGATCTGTAAGTTAAGTTATAGCCATAAGCTAAGTATCATTTCCCTTCAGAGACCAAAATTGAATGAATTCAGCTTCATATCAGTAAATAAAAATGTCGGCAGGAGTGGGGCACATTTGCTTCCAATGGAATTCTTTCAATTTGTTGGAAGACTTTTTTCCAAACATCACACAAATATTGCCGATCAGGAAGTTTAGCATCTGAATAATATCTGTTTCAGTGTACTTATTTTCAGAATCAGACTTTTCTTTTTCAAATTTTGTTTTGTCATAGTTAACAACAATACATTTATATTTGCGATCGTCGTTCCTGTTTGCATTGCATTACCTATAATTTTTACTAAAAACCATAGTACCTAGGGAATATCAAATAAGACCCTTCGTCAATTCTTGGATTCTATCCCAGCATCTTGTTTCGTTAACTTGTCAATCTTTTGTCTGCTTTGACGACGAATTTACGAAAACTTGATGTATCAATGTTTTTGCATTCTTTGAATTGGTACCGTAGTCTGCAGTTGTATGGTAGCATTGTTGTTTTATGATCTGGCCCTTATTTTTCACTGCAAATGCTTTTTGTCGGATATCTTTATTCTTCAATACAGCAAACAAAGTCATACTTTCTGACAACCCATTTACGAATTTTGATACGGGTATGCAACACACACATTACATTTATGATAAATATACTTGCTGTGTGTTGCATACACATAACGAAACACGAATTATGATATTTCTTTTATATATATGCATTACAGTTTTATTCTTGTTTTCTGAAATCGCATTTTTTCAGGTAAATATATGTAGGGGCGTTAGAATTTAGGTAAACACGGGTTCAGTTTGCAGGATAGAACAAGGTTTCAATAAACAGTTTCGCATAATCTCTAACCTGATTTGGCCCCGGTCAATTATTTCAATAATAAGAGCTGAGCCTTGATCTTCATACTGTATGCACGAAAATTAAAATAATGGCATATTATGAGGTATCATTAAAATCTGTAATATATTTGCAAGATTATGGGAAATTTTCATTTTCTGAAACACGTGTTCATAGGCAATGAGCTGGGGCTCATTAAAGGGGTCTACCACAGTAAGGGGCGCCAACAGGGACATCATGATTTTCAGTGTTTTTGATGGTCATATTGATTTCTCCTTAACTACACGGTCAGTCCCTAATTCACTTTTATATTTTATTGATATAGATACACTCTTTCTTTGATATGAATTTTATTCCCCAAATATTTACGGAACGATGTCGTTTCCGCTATAGAAGTTGCCCCGCGGTACCGTCAAATTTTCTCTATTTTCCCCTTTGTCGAGCACATTTCTACATCTTTTTCTAAGTTATAGGTATTATCTTGTGTAAGCATGATAAAGTGTAAGATTCAATCTTTTTAACCATATATATACTTTGATATGTATGTATTTTATGATAGTATTATATGACGCTGGGTTAGGGTGTGCGTCAAGGGATGCCGTCATGAAAAAACTGTTTATTGTAACCCAAGCGCCGCGACATGTTTCTGTAGAGCTTATGCATTGTGACGTCACGAGCGTTTACATGCGAAATGAGACTGATTTAGAACACAGTTCTGCACCTTAAATTATTGAGATTTTCTCGTGTATTCGGAGATAATAAATATCACCTTCTTGTACGAAATTTAAGGTATTTTTACATCCTTAGAAGTATCTCTATATGAAATATCCATTTATGACTAAAGACTAAAAATTCGAATATTTGACCAAGCAATTAACAGTTCCTTTGTTTACGTCGATATTGGACCGGGTGGTCAATAGTTAAAAAACCTATCGACCGATATGCGTAACAACGTCTGTGACGTCACATAATTGAAAATGTTATAAACTCTACCTATTTCTCTTACAGACGAAATGAATGTAAACATGTCGCTCGCTTCTTTCCTGCAGTTTATTGACTGCGAATTCGGGCAACATATTATGATTTGTTGGACATTCAGACAAAATGTAGCTATCGGCCTCGGGCGACATTTTCTCCGCATGTCCAACAAATCATATCATATTCCCAGTCAGTAAATGTATAATAGGATACGTACATGACAAATTGATCTAGTCGTTAATCTTCAATCAGAAAGCAAAGGAATACGTACACTAACAACCCAATCAGCGCTATACTTTTAAAGGCCGACGGGGGACTATAAAAGGGGACAGGTAAATTTTCTGTCATTTCCTCACTGACCGCTATTGGGTTAACATCTCTTAATGGAATCTGATTGGTTTCCTTTTATCCTTTTACCCCTATCAATTTTTGATTGACAGCTGAAAACAGATGAAACTCGGGTATCTCATTAGCATAATAAAGGATTACCAGTGGGTTTGTCTTTGATGTACACGTCGCTCGAAGACGGCGTTGTCTTCAAAGGCGGTATGCCACGCCTATCAAGCTTTCGTCACTCAGGTAAACCTATTAACGACCGGGTGGTTCCCAACGTCGGCCTTTAATGAAATTACTTTAAATAAAAGAATATTTAATTTTAACCTATTGTAATGAAGATGAAGATTTTTTTAAATACTGCTTCATAATGTTTTGCCTGCGTGGTATATAGCATTTGCTTTTTATAACGAAAACGAACCGTTAATTACAGACAAAACTTCAATATTTTCACCGTTGTTAGACGCTTTAATGCCGCAGTATTCGGTTTAAGGCCATAAAACCAGTCTTAGACAGAATAATTTTTACATTTCAGACTCATAATATATTTGACTTTTTAAACAAGACAATTATTACAAAAAAATGAACAATTTAAGAAATAGGGCAGAAATTGCAGCTCACCACACCTAATCTCTTACAGCGGTGGACATAACATAAAGATCATAAAGTCCACATTTAATTTCATTATGTTTTATGTACCTGGTCCCACTTCGGAATGTTCTTCATTCAAATGTTCACAACTGTTCCAACGGAAATTCTAATGATTTGCCTCACCTTCTCGACTTTGAGACTGAATAACTGATAGTAACTTGTTTTATGTTTATTTGTATTTCCACCGAGTTACTGCTTACCATAGCTTGCTCGTGTGACACATTTGTAGATAAAGGTAAATTATCGTTATTGTGCCGAGGATTTGTGTGCCAGAGAATATAAATGTCTACAAAAGAAATATTTTGAGTTAACTTATGTAGTAAGATAAATAGATAATAAAATGGCATTTTAAAGAATTTTAAAAACTCACGTTTGAAGGTATCAAAAAGGCAAAAAGAGAACAAACCATAACCGCATGTTGTGAAAATATCAAAATTATAGGAACCTTAAAGGGAATATCTAGCGTTAATTGGAAACCTAAAATGTTCATGCATGTATAACCTATTTACAATTTATCTTCATCTTTTTTCCTTATTTCAAAGGTGCAAGCCAAAGTGTTAAAGAAGAATGTTATAAACTGAACACTTGTGACTACGCCAAGAATATCTATGTCCCTAATTGTTACTGTGACCATCTCTGCCACATCTACGATGACTGCTGTATCGACTTCACAATTCCAGACGAAAAGAATCTTACACCTACCGAAGGTAATATAAGATAATTGATGTACAATGTAAGGAATTGTTGAGCTCTACATATTCTACAGAATCAGAATTAAAGAACACAATATTATTCTTTGACAATGTCAGTCAGGTAAAAGAAAGGATTTCGAATGTGATTATTCCAACGTCACAGATCTACAATTCCTCGCCTGATAATGCTCTTTATGTTCATTTAGCATAGCCCCTATCCCATTAAAATGTTCAGCAAAAGCAAGTACTCATTCTCAAAATTTGCTCATTAGTAAATGCTTTTTTTAAATGTTACTTTTGTAACCCTTTAAGATGTAATGACGTTCAATATGGCCTCTGTTAAACATATGTATCATCAATAGATACGTCGTTATCAAGATTGCTTAAAGACTGGGAAAAAACCTTATTCGCTTGTAATTGCTACATGCAGGATATCACTCCAGCCGGAGGGCCAAGAACTGAAAAGTCGCCATTTTCAATAAAATATTTCGACTTTTCCCCGCTTTATACTACCATTCCACATCAAAAGTTAAAAAACAGACTGGCCAATATTACTCGCAAAACCTTTTCTTTCACAAAATTGGAACAGGAGATACAAATACCTTGTCATCGGGCGTGAGGATACTTATTTCATGAAGGAACACTCTGATTCAAACAAAAAGTATACCGAAGACGATATCATTCGGAAGCTTGAGTTTTTGATTGACAACATTTTAGTGGTGTTTGGAGGAACAGTATTTCAGCAAATAGTTGGCATCCCCATGGGTACCAATTGCACCCACAGCTTGCGGACTTATCTTTACATTGCTCTCGACTGGACGAAAGCATCTCGCATTTCAGTTCAATTTTACATTCAGATGCATAGATGACGTGCTGTCCATCAAAAATCTGAACTTTAAGGATCATCTAATCTATCCTCATGAACTAGAGATGAACTAGAACTAGAACTAGAGATCAAGGAAACAAGCGAGAGCGACAGATCCTCTTCGTAATTGGATAAACCTCTATTTTTCGACCCAAACGGCATCCACATAACTAACTTCTCTTTCATGAGCAGCAACATTCAATCTACTCCTGCTTTTGGCCAGCTCATTCGATACGCCAGGGCATGTTCCATACGTGAAGATTTCACCGTTAGAGCCAGACGGCTTGCAAGTAATCTACTTGGTAAGGGGTATACTGCACAACGGCTGAAATCATCCTTGTCCCTTTTGCGTCTCTTTTTGTGCTCTGTGTTTATGTATTGGGTGTTTTGGGTTTTGCTGTTGGTGCTGCAACCTGGTGTTGTTAGAGATCCCCTCCTTTGTTTTTGAGGAAGTTCTTCGGTCACTACGTGATATGATAAAAGCATATCAGATCCCCCTTTCTAGAATTATAAGAAACATTCTGGAGTTTGATTGAATGGTTGTCATCATCACCAAAGAAGAAATACTTACCTGATGTGTACATCAATATGTACATCAACACAATCACCGATTTTGCCAATTTTCCATGTTGCTTTTGCGCAGATGTTGCAAGCTGTCAAGAGACGCCAACTCTCCCCTGGCCTCACTTCGGAATGGTATTCATTCCGAGGTTCGCAACCGCTGCTATGGAAAGTCTAATGATTTTGCCTTGCCTTCTCGACTTTGAGACTGAATAACTGAAAGGTACTTCTTTAATGTTATTTTGTACGCCCTATGTTTTTGATATCCATTTACATGTGAATCGGTGAGTTATTTGGGTCCTTGTATTTTTTCTGTCTTGTTTCGTTTCTGGTTATCATACAGAGGCCACAGGGTAACCAGAAAAGTTGGGGGGAATGCATAAGTAATCCGGATAACTACACAATTCGCTAATGGCTTGGTAGATGACCGTCCTAAATCGGCAGCAATTGCCCATTGGTTCATGTATTTGGCGTTTTATATCGTATTTGGTGTTCTTTGACTTCAAGCTCCGAAGGATAGCTTCTTCTAAGGCAATCAGCAAATTTTGGATTATTGAGGTGTTAAACGTCTTTAAATTTAAAAGCATCATTTAAAACCTGATAAATTTACAGCATGGACCAGTCATGCACGTTTCGGGTACTAAACCCTCGTCAGTGATCCTCAGCCTAAACAATGTAATATGGTCATGAAGTATGAAAATTATTATGTCCAAAATGTAACAAAAGACGTAGCAGAATGGATGGTTTACGATGCTACAGGACCCACGTTTTAGAAATTTCAAGAAATTTTATAACAGAAAATTTCAAATGCGTTGAAGAGATAGACGATCAACCAAAGTTAATCGAAATTGGCTACATGCGCCCTCGGGGACTCTTGGTCCACCAGCAGTGACACTCATCAAGTAGTTCAAATGTTAAACGTCTTTAAATTTAGAAGCATCATTTAAAAACAAGAAACAGAGGAACAGCAAATCGTCTATATAAAACAAAGGAGGGGATCTCCAACAACACCAAGCTACAGCACCAACAGTAAAACCCCAAAAAACCCAATGCAAAATCACAGAGCAGACAAGCACAGGAAGCGACGCAAAAGGGACAAGGAACGTCAACGCACAACACAGAAACCCAGAAGTTTGTGAAAGCGAAAACCTTGTCCTAAAAGTTTCTTGGTAATTTGTAAATTTCTATTATGAAAATCCAAAACATCAGTACATGCTCTAGCCACCGTATGAGCCGTGAAATGTAGATACCATAGGACGGTAATCGAGGAACATCTTCGTCAAGCCAGGGGAAATACTATTTTAAATCCGAAACCATGTGTTTTGTCATACACACTTGTATGAGTCTCTCCATTTACAATTTTGATATTTAGGTCCAAATATGGTGTTTCTGTGTTTGTAGCGTTTGCCTTGTTTCGAATCAATTCTTGTGGATAAATAACATCATACAAAACAATCGAAGCAAACGTACAGAAACATCAAATATTAATGACAACACATAAAAGGAAGTAGACGAATATGCACCCGGCAGCGACTTTTGACGGCCATCTGCTATAAGCAAATGGTGTGGTTATCCGGATTACGTGCGCACAACCCTCCACCTTACCCGGATAAACAGAGGTCTCCATAGACGCACAATTGTTGTTATCACTGTAAGGTGACAGCACAAACAAGACTGTCAAACGCAGCGACCTCTTGTAGCACAGATTCTTTGTAAATGAATCTAAAAAATTATATGGCATGCGTATAACAGTCTGTGCTCTGTTGGCTGGAGCGAGCTCAAGATAAATCATCCGAGAAGTCTGACCAACTTCCAGACAGGACTCAGTCTTCTCTGAAGAAATTTGAACAAGGCCCGTCATGGTTTGCCAGTATGCAACGTTTGGAAAGACATTGGTACAAAACTGTAGATTGGTCCAGTCGATGCCCAGTATTTTTGTTATGACTTTAGTATCATATCATCGGTAAAGCAGGCGACCGACTATTTTTTTTTTTTTTGGTGGTTGAAGTCTGATCTGCTTATTATCCTCCTAATTTTGTTTATTAGGTCACCGTAAAATGAAGACAATTACCTACTCTGATGCTGGAATCGTTCCGAATTTTCAAAGACGTTCAGAATGGCTATTGTCAAATTCCAAAAATATTTTTACAAGTTTATCATATCTAAATCCTTGACTGACAATGACATGGAAGCAAGCTATATCATATCTGATGAGATGTAAATGCCGTACGATGGCAATCTTGGAACATCGCCATCAAGCCAAGGAAAATGAAGTACGTCTGATTTCGAAACAGAAAGTTAAATGAAGAAATTTCATCCCGGTGCTTTAGTAAAATGTAAGGGATCGTTTCATTGCATTTTATATAAATGTTGGTGGTAAAAAGTTCCGAAAGTAACACTGATATGTGATAGCGCTTTCAAATGATTATAGTTTTGCTTGCTTCCTTGTCTGCCGAAGCAAAGACAGTGCAAGTCCTGAAGTTAAGATTTATAAAATTTAGCCGATCTTGAGGGATCTATGTGTTCTAATCACATTTACCGATTGGCACACGGGACTTGTTGGCTTCTTTATATATTGTCGGTGCATCAAAAAGGCCCTGTAGTGATGAGATTCTTAATCCTTTGTTCTTCCCTATTGCAACGGAAAGGAGAGCTCAAATTGGGATTGTTTGTTGGGTGATATATTTTTTCCAATATTTTGACTCCTATAGATAAAACGGAATGTTCAGATTCGCTGAAATGGCGAGGAAAGAAGTTGATTTTCTTTCTTGTTCATTTATGACCGATGTTTTCGATTTTTTTTCTAGAATTAACAGAAAGATCGAGGGAGGAATGCTTGCCTGTTTATGGGACATACGTAGGTGTACATGTCATACAGAGCTGTCCGAAAGATAATCATTCAGCAATCGAGAATATTTTCCCACAAAACGGAAGTGAAACCATATTCGATATTTTACCAGTTACATCATCAAATAACATCGTCTACAGAAATATGTACGTTGCACAATGCAATGAAGACACTGATTATAAGTTCTGGAATGTGATTTTTGAACTGTCTTTTTGTTTTTCGACGGAGAAAATTGATATCGTGAATGTTTCAAATCTCGATGTTGCAAATAAGTTATTACAGATAGGCTGTCAATATACATTGGATCCTCCAGCAGCAACTTCCAAACCCAGATTCTGTATCATGTTTGAGTCATCAGACAGGAATGAAAATCATACCAGACTTCCTGTGAGAGGACATACAGGTGTCTTTTGGAACCAGGAAACTTGCAAAGCTAACCTTCACCTTAGTTCATGCTCCAGCTGTTTTGAATCTGGAGTTAAAACACCACTCCAGTACGAATCCAGACATGGAATGTCAATGAATGCTTTGTTTAAAATCTCAAATGATAAAAATCAGGTATGACAATATTACATTAATTTAAAACATTGGGCAAATGATACCTAACAGACAGTGCATGTTTTGTATAGATTGTTTTATCTTCGTGCGTGAACATCGACGGCGGATGCGGCTAGCAAAGCAGGGGATGCTTACTCCTCCCGGGTACCTGGTCCCACCTCTAGCTTGCTAGGGGTCCGTCGATGCTCAATTCGGTGCTCTATAAAGAGTGCTGTTGAGATTATCGTCAGCATCTTTTTTATCTCATCAACTGAAATCAAATTAAAAAACAAACATTTCTTTATTGAATAAAATGATTTACTGTAGTGTGCAGGAATAAATTGTGGTGAAAATTGATTATTTACGTATGAGGCAAAAGAAGTTTATTTAAATGACATACTTTTGCCTTCTTTAGGCAAGATTTTTTTTTTTTTTTTTTTTTTTTTTTTTTTTTGGTTCTTTCTTGATTTAAGAAAAATTAATGGTCCAACTCATAACATTCTTGAACAGCATTTCAAAAACTTTTTGACGCGCTATCCTCATCCTCATCAGTTGTTCTTGAAGCCAAAGTGATTTTAGACACAGCAAACATTTTTTAGTAACGCCTTGTAGTTTGATTTCCTGTAAGTTCGATTTTGAAGCTAAATAGAAGCTTACATAAAACGTTAAAATGGCAGCTATAAAAAATCAATTTTGGATATTTAAGTAAGAAATCGAAAGAAAGTTCAACATACAACCGGTATCAGAATTGTTAAAAACAAAAGGCAACGCATATACAAAATCAGAAAAACTAAAGAAGGAAAGCAAGGCAATAAACTGCGATGCAGAAAGTGTGTGATATTCTTTCAAACTAATAAAGATTTATTTATATTCCTAATGTGTTTCCCTTAAATAGAGGTACCAACGAAGCTGTACTTCAACTCTCAATAAATGCATAAGGTATCACGTGACATTAGACAGTGCGCAGATAAAGGAGTAGGTATGGTAACCTGTCATTTCGGCCCTATTTTCAAAGTTGTTCATATATCCACAATATTCTAGTTTATTCAATGACAAATATGGATAATGACCATATCCCTGTCTACGGTACAAAATCGATAATTCAGAAAATCAGAAACCGAAGGCATACAAAATCAGGACAAAACAGGAACCAAAGCAAACAAAAACAAAAACCTCCACCATATGAAAAGAAGCGAACTCCCGACATGAGAGTGAGACCAGGTGCCCAGGAAGAGTAAGCATCTCCTGCTTGCATGCAACACCCGTCGCTTCAATTCGGTAGAACTGTCACATCCGGTTACTTCCATTTTGGAAGATATAGAGTACAATCTTTGGTTGGATGGTTCAAATGGTCTATGACAGAATATCATCCACCATTCTGGATAGTGGGACATCATAGTGTATGACGAGTTCCCCATATCGACCGTAGAACTTCCTCAGTGACGATGTTAGTCGGTCACAAACATATCACAAACAAACAATGTCAAATGTATGGTGAATCCAAATTAGGAAAGCCTGTTTTGGCAGTCCGAAAGTATACTGAATACTACGACGCAAAAAAAGTATAAAAACGTTGAAATAATTAAAAATATCAATAAATGAGCAAATTTTCGATACATAATTATGAAATCAAGTAGCGCTCCAGGCCTTCCCCATTATAATTTTTGCATCAATCAATGGAATTCTGATCGGCCTTTTACTTTGCATAAAAAATTGTGGGCGAGGCCTGGAGCGCAGATGAATTATGAAGATTTGTGTGTAAAAAGTCAATAATTCATTATTAAAAGCATTTCTTGTCTAAATAAAAGGGCCGATATGCGGGGTTATATTAGCGCACCTAATCATTTCCAAAATTTTCGTACTTCCAAGAAGTGTGACGTAGTTAATCGATGACGCGTCGCACCAGACAAGTTCAAGCACGAACTTAAGTCTGCAGGAAGATGCCATGTTTGAGTTGGCGAATTTAGGCATTATTTGGTCAAAAATTGATTATAAAGGAGAAGAATTTGATCTACTTATGTCATTGACCAACAATAGATTTATCTTTTCTCCTTATGGCATTATTTCACCACAAGCTAAGTTGAGGTAGGTCATGACATATAACGTGTATTTCTTTAAGGTTTTCTTTTTCAAATAAGTCCCATTGTGCTAGACTAATGCATAATTCAAACAACCCTCTAAAGGTACTGGGTAATAATAAAAGGCATTAGGGGTATAATACTCTACTTTCGGTTGTTTTGATAACAGAAAAAATTAAAATCCACGAAGTCGGCCGAAGACGCATGACTTCGATCGGCAATGTTCGGGACCATACATTTTCATAGCGAGTTTAATGAAACATTTAGAAATATCAAATATCTAAAATTACGTGAAATATGGACGTACATTACCTCTTGCTTTTCGACAATATTTTTATTATACCCCTAATACCTTTATTAAGATTGAACAATCAAATTCAAGGAATTGTGGTCCCCCAGTTTTGGGTGTTTGTCTTTAAAGAAATGCTTACAGATACACACCCCATTCTTAAGTTTTCATAATATATCTGATATATTATCAATATTCTAAATATGAAAGATTAAACTCCAAGAAAAGGTCATAGGGTCCAAACTTATGTTTGTTACGTAGGGACAGGGCTAATGAAAAGGTATGCACATGTGAAATATTAAAGTCCTATCATATAGATAGCCATCCAAAACTTATGGTCGAGGTTGAAGTTTTTAAATGTGGGTCAACCTCCAAGGACAAGGTCACAAGGTCAGAATGTTGTTACCAACAGTATGATCTTGTAACAAGGAATGCACATGTGAAATGTGAAAGCCTATCACTTTCCGTTTAAAAGTTATGGTCAAGGTTTAAGTTTTTGGAAAGTACGTCAAGCTACAAGGTCAAGGTCACAAGGTCAAACCTTTTGGTATCCATGGAAAGATTTTTACAAGGAATACACATGTCAAATATCAAAGCCCTATCACTTTCCATAAAAAAGTTATGGACAAGGTTAAAGTGTTTTGAAAAGTCGGTCGAACCAAAGGTCAAGGTCACAAGGTCAACAATTCTGGTATCCATTGAAATTACTTATCACAAGGAATACACATGTGTAACGTGAAAATCCTACCACTTTTCATAAAGTCAAAAGTGTTTTGATAAGTAGGTCAAAGTCCAAGGTCAAGGTCAAAATTTTGGGTATTCATGGAAGGGTCTTGTCACAAGGAATACACATGTGAAATATCAGAGCCCTATCAAAGTCCAAGGTCAAGGTCTCAAGGTCAAAAATTCTGGTATCCATGGAAAGGAATTATTACAAGAAATCCACATTTGTAACGTGAAAGTCCTACCACTTTTCATTCAAAAGTTATGGTCAAGGTAAAAGTTTTTGATAAGTAGGTCAAAGTCCAAGGTCAAGGTCAGAACGCAGCACATTTAAGGCCTTCCATAGAAATGACGTAGAAGATTTTCCGCCAAATAACGTAACGTCATATGACGTCATGGACCCCGTGTCGTCAGGTTAGGTAGCAACACATTTATTAGCTTTCGTTATCGTTGATACCTTTATTTACTAGATAAAATTGCATTTATACAAAAAACAAAACATATTGCTTCATCACTGACACATCGCCGGGTCAATATACTTTTGAGAAAACCCCTAATCTATATCTGTACTCTGTGACCCCGTACACCGAAGAATGCATTAGAAGCTTGAGGTGAGGAACAGGTGCGAATCAACAGTTTACAGAGCGGGTAAAACGAATAAAAAGGCAGATTTAGGTAAGTATAAGCGATATCAAACTTCAATAACTGGTGCTGTATGAAGGAAATATCTTAGAATTAGTACAATTACATCATGGAATCAATTTATTCATAGAGATAAAAGGAAACTCCTTGGATTACCAAGAGACATGTGTGAAATGTATGTGTAAATGACAGAATTTCAACGCGTTTTACTTAAAAAAAAGTTACACTGTTACTGCAAAGCTGAGTAGTAGCTAAACTCTATGTGAATAGTTTAGACACTTGTAGATTATGATATCAGTTCGTACGAAAGTTGACTGATGAGGAAAAAAGGGTGAATGTGATATCATACTAATGTGCCCATGCCCATGTATATGTTGTTTTTATAACATGTACCTATAAAAATTGTTTACATCTGAGTACACTTGTAGTTGTACAGTAAGTTATACTTGCAGTAGTATGTGCACCGAAATATCGAAATATTCAAATACCAATTATTAATTTTTTTTTCTTCAGAGTGTTAACTAAATTTAGAATGGATTTCACACCAGCTCCTGCATGAAAAGAAATATTGTCACACACTGTGAAAGTTTCAGAAACACATGGCCACACAGTACTGTTCATTTTGGATATTTTTGCAGGTACAGAATTTTTAAATTTATGTGTAGAGTAACATTTGTTTTGCCTATTAAGAATATTATAATGATTTAAAAAAGAAGTCAAATAAAATAAATGCATTTACTATCTATAGTGAATAATCTAAAACTATAGCCATACCAGGCTTATTTAGCTATCCATGAAATAATAACATATCACTGCGAATTCTTTGTTATTTATGTCGCTAGGACATACATGTATATTACATAACTATTAAACTTGTAAAATTATGAATTTTGAGTCCAATCTGTACCATACACTTTGGATTTTAAAAGCTAGATTTATATAGTCAATATTTTTTTTCTATTTCAGATCCTTGCCTTGAAGAGTGAATGCTTGAATAATAACTTTGAACAACCACACACATTACAGATGAAGAAATGTTACTTTGAATATATAATAAAGAAAATTAATAAAATTCTCCTAAAATTGATCTGTACTAGACTTCATGCTCAAATCTCCAAGAGCGGGGAGGGGGGGGGGGGTAAATTGCTTTTGTTTTGATAGTTTGTCTGCCTGAAGCATTTAGCCGAGCATGAGAGGGCTTTCAAGTCAACATGTACACAAATCTCTATATGCATTGCAAGAGCAGATACGAAGATTTGAAATTTAAGCTTGACTTTGCTTTCAAAAGATACATGTAGCTACTGACACCTGCATGGTATGTAACAAAGACACGTAAATGAATTATTGTTGTACTTGCAGATTATCTCGTACAAGGTGGCTGTTAAGGAGAAGTCCCATAATACCAGTTATTAAAATGTCGATCACTCTTATGGTGTTAGGAAAAAAAATGACATATAATCTCAAGCTCCTGGCAAGAGTTATTCACGCACCAATAATTTGTTCAAGCTTTACAATTATTTATTTGATATCTGCAATGCAGAAAAAAATAAGATTGGGTCATCGGTCAAATAACAAATTTGAAATACTGAAAATATTCAACAAATTTGCTTAATGCTTACATCAAATTTGTCATAGGAAAGTCGTTTATCTAAATTTTGGTGGATCACTTTGTCTGTTGTCCCTCCCCCCCCCCCCCCCCCCCCCCCCCCCCCCCCCCCCCCCCACATCATGTTGTCACGAAAATATCGGGAGTTATGAAACAAGGTAGGATTGCTACTCGACCATTCCGAGGCACATTTATTGATCATATACGTACAAATGTTTGTAACGACAAGGATCCGATATTATAATAAAGGAGTAACCTTTCAAATATTTTGAAAGGCGAATTAAGGGAAACATGATTACTGCATGAAATCCGGCTATAGATTTGACCCCAAAAAATCTCTGAATTTTGCATCTGCTGTAAATAATAATCCTGTCTGGACGACTATCAAATAAATTCATGATCTGAAAATGCAAAAAAAAAAAAAAGGAGAGAAAACAAAACCACCCAAAACAAAGCCGTTACACATACACTGAAAAGTCCTCCAGCCCGACCCACCCCCTTTCCCGGCCCCATATATCAATGACCGCTCTTTAAATTTCTGTCAAACACGCTACCATGTATTTCGTCGATCTCATGAAGAATTTATAAGTACTAATTCACTTTCAGGGGACATGGAATTTAAATAAAACATATGAAATCTAATTAAATAAAATCGAGCAGAAGATTCCCAATGTCAGTGCAGCGTGGGCGATGAATAGAAACTCGAGGTCACGCTTTACTTTCAATTTTCATCAACTTTTGCATGCAATTGCAAGTTGTCAATTATAAGTGCTTTTCAATGTCAATGTCAGCTACGCTTTTACATGGGTTGTGTTTTTATTTATTTATTTTTCTTATAGAAAATATACACTGAAAATGTTTAAAAAAAAAGAAAAAGAAAAGACATTGAAATTAAATTTAAAATCAGTATGAAAGTATACCTAAATTTTAATATTAATATGACAATGGACATCATCCACGGAATTTGCCGATTCCTCTATTTGCAATCTAGATCAAATTTTGTTTTGTTTTTTTTTTTTCTGCTGGGAAACAAACATCAGTTTTATTATTTTTTTACCCTTATTTTTCCCCGATGTCTAGAAAAAATAATATTGGATCTAGAACTACCCGGTGTTGTCCAGAGACCATAGGACTATAAGGTCTCGTTTCTTAAAATAAGAAACCAGAGAATCCATAAAATAAAGAAATTTTGGTATAAACAGTGAAGAATTTATGTATGTTATCGATCCCATTGCGGTCAAAGGCGTCATAAGTCTAACAAGTTTTTTTTTTCTGTCACGGTAATGATTATTAAAGGGACGTATAATGTATGTAAGTAAATATTACGAGTTAATATAATCAATCCATGCAATTCTAATGCATGTCCGATATTATACAGCATCATGTTAATCTCATGTATATTTGGTTCATGGGTTAGTACGGTAACCGGCAAGACCGACACCCCGGCGTGGCGTCCTCCCCCCCCCCCCCCCCCCCCCTTTTTTTTTCCGCGATTCACCCCTCAATATACAAAAAATGAAATGAAACTTTAACAGAATTAAATAAATATTGCATTTTTTCATAAGTTGAAATGAAAATTTTATTCAAATTAACATTTATTTAAAAAATTAAAACGGAATTTACAGAGAGCGCGATTACGTCCCTTGAATAAATCAGATTCCACTGAACGTTTATTTGGTAAAGGAACGAACTACCGATTAGCACCTGTCAGAAAAACTGCAACGGCGCAAGATGTTACCGTACATAAATTTAAGTGAAATTTGGCACACATTTTAAGAGATAGGTGTTCTTCAATAATTCAACTGGGGGAAACGTTTACATTCTATATTTTCTTTTAAATTTTCTGCCATTCGTGCCAGTGTCGATAATATTTTATGAAGTGGGTATATTTTTCTCGATTTTTCAAGTAGTCGTTCTTTATCAAAGATTTCCCCAGCAAGAAATAGGTAAATGAAACCCTCCTTTGTAGTATGGTATCAATATTTTCTTTGAATGATAAGGTTTCACCTTGCGCCATCTGTTTTTGTATGACCAATGTTGATCTACGAAAACATACGTGTCACGTGACAACCCGACGTTCGGGGAGCATATATCAGTAATTAACAGATAAATTATGATATAGCATCTATACTGATACATAAACTATTTCATTCCGTCTTATTTGGACAATTTAATAATTCATTGAAAATAGCTATCAAAACTGACATCAAATTTTGTCAATGACGTCATGGAAGGCCTTAAATGTGCTGCGAAGGTCAAAATTTTGGGTATCCATGGAAAGGTCTTATCACAAGGAATACACATGTGTAATATGAAAGCCCAATCACTTTCCATTCAAAAGTTATGGCTAAGGTTAAAGTTTTTGATAAGTAGGCCAAAGTCCAAGGTCAAGGTCACAAAGTAAAAAATTTGGGTATCCATGGAAGGGTCTTGTCAAAAGGAATACACATGTAACATATCAAAGCCCTATCATTTTTCATTAAAAAGTTATGGACAATGTTAAAGTTCTTGTGACTGACGGACGGACGGACGGACGGACGGAAGAACCGGTTTTAATGTCCCCGCGCTTTCGCAATGGCAATGGCATCAATTTTACTCAAACTCTCAGTGTTCAACAATGAGTCATGAGGAATCTACCAATGTTTACTACACCTTCAATGGAATTTTTTTTAAACTATCCGCTTGGTCTGTATATGCTTGGCTTAAAACACGATCTATCATGACTCAAAAGATTTCAATTCAAATTGAACTGTTTATAATATAATTACAAATTAATTAAAGAAGACCCTGACGATAATCTCAAAAGAACTCACAAAAGAGAACCATATTGAGCATCGACGGACCCCTAGCAAGCTAGATGTGGGACCAGGTGCTTATGAAAATGTTATGTACGTCAAGTGTCATTCTCATTTTGCACTGATATTTTTACTATTTTAAAAGAAGAGTGAATAAAAAAAGAATGAAACTTAAGAAATAGAATATAGATATAAGGATGTTGTTATAGCTTTTGTGCTTTATTGTTTCATCGGTATGTATATGGTTGAAGGAAATGGAAAAAAAACTATTTCAAATTCTACCGCAATATACACACTGATCAAGGAAAACACTGAAAAAAAACAACCCTTAACCTATTTTCTTGCATGTCGACCTCATGCTACTAACGCAGCTATAAATTATGATTGTCACATGTATTTGTGATATATAAACCTTTTAACACAACGTAGTGATTAGCAGTTTGTAGACGGCATTTCCTGACTCTCATTACGTCACACTGTCCTTGACGTTATTTTTTGTCACACTTATGCCCTTTGCCTTGTGGTACTCGTAAAAAAGTTCCCCGCGAGGGGGTTTGACAGTAAGTGTTTTGAATATTATTCCCTGACATTGTCGCCATAGCACTTTCTATATGACCACATCATCAGACAGTGCATGTATTTTAGATATTGTTTTCATTTTCGTGCGTGAACATCGACGGCGGGTGCAGCTAGCCAAACATGGAATGCTTACTCCTCTCGGGCATATAGTCCAACCTCTAGCTTGCTAGGGGTCCGTCGATGCTCAATTTTATGCTCTATTGTGAGTGCTGTTGAGATTATTTAACTCATGTGTCTGAATGTACCACAGATGAGGAATCCTTATGCGAAACATGTACGTCTACTGCACCATATTTAGTCATTTTTGTCAAGAATGCTGCTTTTTAGCGGCAGAGATAGACAGTATTCTTCTTCCTCTTTTTTCTTTTCCTGTCCAAATCAATTGGACTGTAGTTGAAGGGGAAAATGTTAATATTTGTGTTTTTATTTTCTTTCAGGAAAGGTTTATATCGAAAGAGACAGCAGCTAATGTTGAGGTTGTATTTCGTAATTTGAAGCTGAGCAGGCAGTTGAGGGCGAGTACATTGGACAAATTCGATATCAAAGAATGGAATCGAGCATCTTTCTTTTATCATGAATGTGTAATGCATGCTTTAAAAGACACTGAACCATACTTTGGAATCTTTTCTCGTCTTTATTTTTCGAAGGAATTAGAGTCAGATAAAGGCTATGTTAATGGTAATGTAGACATTTTTATAGGAAAAGAATTGCATTCTCATACTATTCTTGCTGATATTGAAACTTGGCTTGACAAACATAAAATAACATACTCAGAGGTTTCTGAGAACGGAACATTAACATATGAATTCAAAACTCCCAGATCAACTGACAAATCCGGTTCCATCGACTGTTATGATGATACAGATGTCTGTCAATACTTAGGCAATATAAATAAAGGAATGGTCGAATCGGACATCATACGACAAATCAAACAATCAAAAACATTCCCTGGTCGTAAATGCTTAGAAATTCACGGAACAGTTGAAATCTTTAAAAACAGAAAATCACTCAGTGTACTATGTTTGGCTCCTACTTCCTCTCCTAACATTTTAGTTCAAAAGCCGGATAAAATACAATTGATGTCAGTACTTCGATTTGTTTTCTTATGTTTATCATCCATATGCTCATGTGCGATGTTACATTGCTATAAGAAAGGTCATCTTCGTAAGACTATATTTGGATATTTTTATGTTGTACTCTTTTTAGCTTTATTCTTCAATCAAATCATTAAAACATTTGTCCTATTTTACACTGGTCATGACACATGTAACGTTATGAAATTGACTTCACGAATTTTGGTTTTTGTAATTCAAACATTGACTATTCTTGGAAGTATCAGTTTTATTTACTTTATGATCAAAATTAAAAGTACAGCAAATAAATCATTCTTAGAAGACAAAGTGAAATCGGGTCTGCTTATTGTACTATCGATTGCTTTTCCGCTTGCTGTTACATACCTGATTTATCAGTTCAGTAAACCTATGTCAGAGGAACTGCTTTGCGAAGTAACGTTCATATCCTATGATAGCTTGACGGGTGCTTCATGCATTGCAGAAATCATCCTGATCGCCCTTGTCATAACGGGATCTGTGATCTATCTAAGGAAAGGTTATGGAATTACTCTAATTAAAGGAAGCCTTCGATACGTTGTTGCATACAACATAGTAGCCATCTTAAGCTTGGTATGTCTTACTGTAAGTTATTTTGAAAACTTTGTAGATGTTCACATTATAATATGGGTGTATCTATGCACCGATAGTTTACAGGTACCCCTCCTCACGATTTCTATGTTCCTCTGTCAGAAATATCTTTGAGCTAGTATCCCTATACATTGTGGTTGTGCACATGTAATCCTGACAACCGCACCATTTGCTAATTTACTGGCAGATGGTCGTCCTAAGTCGGCACCGGTTGCCCATTGGTCTCGTTGTCTCATAGTATTTTGTGTTAAGTGCTTCGATGTCGTATTTGGTGTTCCCTGTCCCTTTTACTATATATGTCTTCTCTGTGTTTTCCTTGAGTTGTTTAGCAAATGGTGTTAACCACACCATTTGCTTCCAAAGTCGGCGCTGGATGCACATTGGTCTCCTTCGTTTTTTTACGTTGTCATTATTGCTTGATGTTTCTGTACGTCTGTTTTTATTGTTTTGTATGATGTTAAAGTGAATATTGTTGTGCCATCTTGCGGTTTGCAGTTTTGCCTGATGTCATTTATTTGTCGCTTTCTTGTGGGTTTGTTTCGCTGGGTGAGTGAAGGGTGGTCATGCTGGAGATACTTACCTTTTCTTCGCTGTGAATGCTGTAACCGAGTCTTCATTTCATTTTATTTCAAATTTTTTTAAATGCTAATAAAGAAGTTTTTTATCAATCTAGAGCGAAAAAATGGAGTTGGTACATGTAACACAATTCTCCGCGACTCTACGTTTCTCATTTGCCTATTCGTTTCGTTGGTTTATTTGTAGTCTTTTGTGTTGAATGCTTCTATTACATGTACGTCTATTACTGTGCTTGTCAAATATGTTTCTTCGCATCAGGTGTTTTGTTGCTTTGCTGTTGCTGCTGCAATATGGTCTGGTTGGAGATCTCCTTCCTTTCATTCCTCTAAGGGGTCAGTTTATAAATTTAAACGACGACGTCTGATAAAATGACTTCATGTCCACAATGTACAAAACTGCAAAAAGCCTCCGTTTAAGGTATAATTATGACAAAACAAATTGTAAACTAATTATGTAACAGGCTTATGTGTTTTTATATATCGTCACAAATTTATACATTGTAGAATTTGTCTATAAGCTGTATCTGCGTTTGAGTAATAAATAAATACATTACCAGCTGTTTCTTGTTTGATGAATCGAATTATTCGTACACCAGAGCCTGGCTCCAAAATCTTTTAAATGACTATAGTCAAGTTTTCAATGAAAAAACGTTATAACAAAGCAGTGAAAATGTGAAATATTGAGTTCATGGAATCTTTTCTGCATCGCAAAATACTAGCAATTTATCTCTGATATTAAGTCTTCAAATTCTTAGCAGAATTTAAGAACAGATGAATTTTCAGTATGGACAATACATGCACGTTTCGGGTACTTAACCCTCGTCATTGATCCTCAATAATCCGTCATTGATCAGTTGAAGAAACTATCAACTCAGAAGAATGATCAGACTTGGCTACATATGCCCTAGGGGATTCCAGGTCTACCAGCAGTGTCACTCACCAAGTTGTACATATGTTACGTCTTCAAATGTTAAACGTCATCAAATTCAATAGCATCATTTGAGACCTGATAAATTTACAGCATGCACCTTTCGGGTACTAAACCCTCGTCAGTGATCCTCAGTCTAAACAATGTAAAATGGCCAAAAAGTATGACAACTATGATGTCCAAAATGTACCAAAAGACATAGCAGAATGGTAGGGATGTGATGCTACAGGACCCACGTTTTAGAAATTTCAAGAAATTTTGTAACAGAAAATTTCAAATGCGTTCATAGGATCATTAAATTTGTAGCATAGACCAGACATACACGTTGGGTACTTAATCCTCGTCAGTGATCGTCAGTCCAAACATTGAAATATGGCAAAAGACTGAAAGTTATTCGCACAGAATAAACTTTATCCTGTTGTTCAAAAGATCCCCCTAAAAGACGATTCATAAAAATTCTATTTTTAACAAAGGTTTCGATCTTCTAAACTTCTCTAATATTTTTTTTTTCGGAATCATCGCGTACAAAGTACTATTCCTCAATATTTTGAGAATTTAGAACCTCCTCTTATTTGTTACAAGTATAAGAAACCTATTAGCAATTTCGTATTTAACAGAGTAAATAATATGGAAGTGTTCCAACTCTATACCTTCTTGAAGAAAATTTCAAACCAATTTCCATGCACCAGACACGTGTTTCGAATATTAAATGCTTCCTTAAAGTAACACCAGATCCTAAAATACTAGAATCAAGTCCTGCTTCTTGAGAATTTTCAACGTCTGAATACCTATATAAGCCAGCTGGTCATATTGTTACAGGTGACTTTTCAATTATCCAGAACAGGCAGCTCCGTGGTCTTCTCGAAAAAGGACCTAAGTATAGAATCCCATCCAAGATAGATTTTATCAAATGTTGCGAAGTACTAAAGAAAGCCTTAGATAACTGTACCAAACGATGGTGTAAATCGGAAGGAGTCGAATCACATTCTCTGAATGACTGGAAAAACCTGATTTTGGATATAACTGACATTCGAATAGATAACTTTCACAAAAATCCTCATCTTTTTGAAAATCCAAGTTCTAGATCTGAAATATAAATATTTCAAATCGAAATTACGTAATTTCCTTGAAAAAAATTGTCTTCGCTCCTGTAGATAAAGCAGCCAACAACACCATAATTATTTGACAACGTTTCTATATATTAGATTAAGTTTCGGAACTTTCATCTACAAATACTTATATCAAAAGCAATGAAAGTGTCCCCAACATTTCGAGCAAACATAACAGTGAAATTTCTTCATTCAACGTCCCTATTTCTAAATTGGATCTTCCTACAATATACTGCATACCAAAACTAACAAGTTTCCTTACAAAACAAAGGAGGGGATCTCCAACAACACCAGGTTGCAGCACCCACAGCAAAACCCCAAAAAAGAGACGCATAAGGGACAAGGAACGTCAATGCACAACACAGAAACATCAAACACAAAGGACTAAACATAAACCATCGAGACCAATGGGCAACCGGTGCCGACTTAGGACGGCCATCTGCCACGGAAATAGCAGAAGGTGTGGTTATCCTGGATTACGTGCGCACAACCCTCCCACTTTTCCGATTACCCAGAGGTCTCGAAGAACGTACAATTGTGGTGTAAAACAACCTCCTCACTGTTATATGACCACACACAAACACATTTCGATTCATTGCTAATTCTAGAAATTTTGTCTAGAAATCTGACGTCAGAACTCACGACCATTAAGGAACCCGTAACAAAATATTGTGAAACTTTACTAAAGAGGAATGATGTAAACAAACTTGGTCTATTAAAAAATCAGGGGGTGTGATTGACAAAATGAAATCTAGAAATTCTCAAGCCAATACGATTTCATCATACGACTTTTCAAATATGTACACCACGCTTACTCACAACAAAGTTAATGCTCAATAGGCCAAACTCATCAAATGGTGCTTTAAGTCGAGAGGAGAACATCCGAATCAAAGGGTTTGTTTCCGCTAAAAATACAAATCATACAAATCGTGGACATGTAGGGACCTGTGCACATTGCCTTGTTCTTCCTCTTGGGCAACACTTATGTAAGATTTGGTGAGAATCTTTACAAGTAGGTTGTAGGGATCCCAATGGGTACCAACTGTGTGCCTCTTGTTGCAGATTTATTTTTATAAACGTTTGAAAAATAATTCATCCAAAATCTTCAAATGTTTTTAGCTCGACTGCACTTTAGTGCAAAAGAGCTATTGCAATAACCCCGGCGTCGGCGTCGTCCGAACTAGATGATAAGGTAAATGGCAAGATCACACAATTATCTTTCCTATATTCATATTCTGTTGGTTCTTTTTGTTGTAAATATTTAATTATAATTTGTTGTATATAACCAGATGGGGATGTAACCCCTGGGGTTTGGATTTTTAAAATTATTTTAAATGATAAGGCAAATGTTGAGATGATAAGGTAAATATTTTGCCTTTAATGCCAAATATTTAGCAAAGTATAATTGCTACATGTTCCAAACTTACATGTTGGATGTATCTTTGATCAAACTTTCATAAAATGACCTTGACCTACTTTTTCTGCTTGAGTGATTTTCCTTTTAAAAGACAAATATTGAGGGAACCGGTATGCTAGAGCATGTACTGATGTTTTGGATTTTCATAGTAAAAATTTACAAATTACGAAGAAACTTTTAGGTCAAGGTTTTGGCTGTCACAAACTAGTAAAGACTTTCTGGAAATGTTACAAAAATCATCGTCAACTTCTTTTGAAATTCGGACCCATACAAGCAACAGAGTATATTACTTTGAGTATTTCACAACCTGCACTTTATGGTGACATAATTAACAAAATAAGAAGGATCAAAGGTACAGCATAACCATGGAAAATGCGTCAGAATCATCAAACGCCTTTTATACCGTGGATATAATTCTAATGTCACCAGACGGCACTTGACCAATCTACAGTCTTGTACCAGCACATTCTTAAGACTTGCGCTCTGACTGTCTTTTACGACGGGACTCCAGGACGGGCCCTGTCCAAACCTCTTTAGAGAAGACAGGGCCCTGACAACCTGTCCTCTCTGAATGTCAGTCGGACTTCTTCGGTGATAGCATACATGAGCTCGCTACAGCCGGAAAAGCACGGAGTGTAAAACGTACGCCCTCTTTTAATATCCATTTACATATTCATCTGTGTTGATTGGGCTCTTGCGTTTTGCGTTCTTGTTTGTGTGTGATCATCTAACAGTGAGGAGATTGTTTTACACCACAATTGTACGTTCTTCGAGGCCTCTTGGTAATCGGAAAAGTGGGAGGGCTGTGCGTATGTAATCCAGGGTAACCACACCGTCTGTCGCTGACGTGGCAGATGGCCATCCTAAGTCGGCACCAATTGCCCATTGGTCTCGATGGTTTATGTGTAGTTATTTATGTTTTATGTTTCTATGTGATTTGCCGTTCATTGTACCATTTCCGTCTCATTCTCTGCGTGTCTGCTTTTTGTTTTTGCAGAGGGTGTTTGTGGGTTTTGCTGTTGGTACTGCAACCGAGTGCTGTTGGAGATCCCCTCCTTTCTTATACCGAAAGACGTCGTATATAATGCTACAGGACCTACTTTTCAGAGGCAATTTTGTGATTAGAAATTTTCGAATGCATTTGAAGAAACGATCAACCGAATTTTTAATCAATTAAATGTTTATGGTGCCGCCCCAGAGCTCCACTGCAACAATGAATCTGCAAATCTTCAGAATTTTCAACTCACAAATTGACGCTGGAATCTTAAAACTAGATAGGAATCAAAGAAAGCAGGGGATCTTCAACAACACTCGGTTGCATCACCCACAGCAAAACTCCAAGAGACCCAATGTAATTTTCATGGTTTTAAGGCACAAGTTTGCTTCAGAATTGGTATCATAATGAGATACATTGTATTATTGGAGGAATTGAATTCAGGTGGTTTATCTCAAGTGATCCATCTAGTTAAAGACTAACTTAGCTGATTTATATGCTTTTATACATCTGTAGTTCTTTACATTTATTCCACCGAAAGAAAATAAAGACTATGCTTCTTTAACATCTATGTCATTAAATCTATGTTGTTATTCTAACACTGACTGGATGGAACCATGTTGATGAAACACAAGCAAGCATCTCGAATCTCGATGTTAAAAAATCATTCATTTTTTTAATTGCTTGCTTGTCTTCAAATAGAAGCTGAATATATTAATTGAATCAATCAGATGTGGATCCGAAAGAATTCTAAGAAACTTTAAAAGCCACCAATTTCAATCATATTACCAGCATAAATTTTTTCGACTTCTCCACGCTCTACACTACCATTCCACACCAAAAGCTCAATTAAGACAAAATCAGTAAACTGATAGATGCTCCCCGAACACAATTATAACTTTGATACCAAAAGTTTGATTTTCTGAGTGTATTTGACCTTTCAGAAATGATAATAATTGACCTTGACCTTTAACCCTAATGTGAGCTTGAATACTTCTGTCTGAAAGCCATCATGATCACCGTATACAATGTCACATTAGGAGAGTCTGCCATGTGAGGCACGGGGAGTCTGAAGCCCCACTACTTGCGGACTTATTTTTGTATTCATACGAAGCTGACTTCATCCAGACCTTGCACTCGACTGGGCAGAATCAATTTTACATTCAGATACGTAGATTACGTGTTGACCATAAATAACCCGAATTCTTGGGAGCATCTGCATGAAATCTATCCTCATGAACTAGATATCAAGGAAACAACCGAGAGCGACAGATCCGCTTCGTACTTAGATATACTTCTATCTTTTGACGTCAACGACCATTTGAACGCCTCACTGTATGGCAAGCGTGATGATTGACTCTTACTGGGCACCTGGTCTTACTCCAATATTTTGAGTTCGCTTCTTTTCATATGGTGGATGTTTTTGTTTGTTTGCTTTGGTTCCAGTTTTATCCTGATTTTGATTGCCTTCGGTTTGTGATTTTCTGAACTTATCGATTTTGTACTATGTATAGGGATATGGTCATTATCCATATTTGTCATCAGCTACCAAATAAGTAACTTCCCTTTCACGAGAAGCAACATTCCGTCTTCTGCTTATGGCGCTTTTGTTTCTCAGCTGATTCGGTACGCCAGGGCATGTTCTTAAGGTGAAGATTCCATCGTTAAAGCCAGACGGCTTGCAAGTAAGCTACTCGTTCAGGGTTGTATTACACACCAACTGAAATCACCATGGAGGAAGCTCTTCCGTCGCTACGGGGATATAATAAAATTATATTAGATTCCCCATTCTAGATTGATCAGAGACATTCTGGATTGCGATTGAATGTCTGTCATCACCAAGTACATCGAGACAATCACCAAGTTTTTATGGAGCTGTTGTGACGTGTGTTGTATGCAATCGGGAGACGCTGAGGGTGACTCTCCCAGGGCACCTGGTCTAACTTTCGAATGTTATTTAATCCTAGGTTCGCAACAATTCCAATGGAAATTCTAATGATTTTGCCCTGCTTTCTCGACTTTAAGGCTGAATAATTGATATGTTATTAATGTGGACTTCTTTTGTTGGAGACCCTCTCCTTTCCAATTATCCACGAAAATAAAAGTAGTCCAACATAATAGACTAAGAAAGAATGTAAGACTTTTAGTGAAACAATGAAGACAACACATAACGAGAGGAAAACAAATATTATCAAGGGCCCACTTTGGACGGCGGTCCAATTTTTTATATCAGATTATGTCGTTATACGGATTATATGTATACAGTTTATTCGGATCCACAGAGGTCTACAATGACACACAATTATTATATAAAAAGAAGCTTTCCAATTTTAAAGTGACAACACAAAAAGGAAAGTACAACGCAATGGACCAAGGCATGAGCTAGAAGTTTTTTAAAATAGTAGTTACGGACCAACCTGGATACATCACCTGATAGTTTTTTTTACACATATATGAAGATTTGTTCAGATTTATTCATGATTAGAACACCAGTGTAACTGTCAATATAGAAATATGACATCACCAAATTTGACAGGTTTTTCAATGAGCTGTTGCGACGGGTGTAGGATACATTCAGGAGACGCTGACTCTCCCCGGGCACCTGGTCTCACTTCGGAATGTTATTCAATGCAACGTTCCAATAGAAATTACAATGGTTTTGTCTCGCCTTCTCGACATAGAGACTGAATAACTGATAGGTACTTCTTTGATGATTATTCTATTTCAAAAAATCATTGCACCATATGCGCATTTCAACAAAGCCATGTACAACTGTTGTGTGTTGGTTGTTTTGTTTGTTATTCAGTGCATCTTGATGATTTGCTCCTCTGTCAGAGTCTTACTTGAGATATTTTCCACTTTGTGTATGTTAATATAAAGGCAATTCTATTAATGGCAAAGGTTACATGATCAGCATTTTTGGTTCATACGATAATATAAAAGCTTTCCTATAATAAAATAAAATGTTTGACATAGCTATGTATAGACTGTGACAAACGGCCGACGAAGATCAGATAATCTACAGTTTTCAATAAAAAAGCAATTGCTCCTGGAAGTAGGGCCTGAAAGCGGGACCCATTTCAATCATAGGCCTATCATTGTATAAATATGAATACCTTGTCATTTAGAATAAAACCTGTACTTCGAGAAGCTAGATTTTGACAATCAAAAGATTGACATTATTCTAGCATAAAACTGATACATTTCACGAAATTATCTGATACACGGTACTATGCAGAAGTCGATGTTTAACAATGGTCTCAGATAATGCACTCATCTGGCATAAGGGATCCGGGCTAACTCATGAGATAACTCACCCGAGCTAACTCATCTGAGATAACTCATCTGAGCTGACTCATCTGAGAGAACTGCCAATAGGTTAATGATGCCAAATATGGATAATGACCATATCCCAATACATAGTGCAAAATCGATAATTCAGAAAATCATAAACCGAAGGCATACAAAATCAGGACAAAACAAGAACCAAAGCAAACAAAGAAAAACCTCCACCATATATGAAAAGGAGTGAACTCCCAATATGGGAGTGAGACCAGGTGCCCAGAAAGAGTCAGCATCTCGTGCTTGCATGCAAAACCCGTCGCTTCAATTCGGTAGAATTGTCACATCCGGTTACTTCCATTTCGGAAGAAACAAGTATATTCGGTGGTTGGATGGTTCAAATGGTATAAGACAGATGCTATTGAATTTGAAGACGTTCAACATTTGTATCACTTGGTGAGTGTCACTGCTGGTGGACCAGGAGTCCCCGAGGGCACATGTAGCCAAGTTAGATAAACTTCGGTTGATCGATTCTTCAACGCATTCGAAGATTTCTGTTATCAAAATTTCTTGATATTTCTTAAAAGTGGGTCCTGTAGCATCATAACCAACCAATCTTTCTACGTCTTTCGATACAATTTGGACATTATAACATTCACAGTCTTTGGCCATATTATTCATTTTTTAGACTGATGATCACTGACGAGGGTTCAGTACCCGAAACGTGCATGTCTGGTCCATGCTACAAATTTATATGTTCTTAAATGATGTTATTGAAATTTGAAGACGCTTAACATTTGAGTAACATTTAATTTGTTTGAATGTTAAACGTCTTCAAATCATATAGCATCATTTCAGAACAGATAAATTTGCAGCATGGACCAGACATGCACCTTTCGGGTACTTAATCCTCGTCAGTGATCCTTAATCTAAACAATGTAATATGGCCAAAGAGTGTGAAAGTTGCATTTTTGTCCAAAAATGTACCGAAAGACTTAGGAGGATGGATGGGATGTTACAGGACCCAAGTTTTAAAAATTTTAAGTAATTTTGATAACAGAAATTTTCGAATGCGTTGAAGAAACGATCAACCAAAATTGATCGAACTTGGCCACATATGCTTTCGGGGACTCCTTGTCCACAAGCAGTGACACTCACCAAGTGGTACAAACTATTATTTTTAAAAGACGGAATGATTTAAAACAAGACAATTGTACACCGAAAACGGGAAATGGAATACTTGTGTGTTATTAAAGATTATACATACCGGTATGCTAAGCGTGTGCTTCAATTATGCTTCGAAATATTTTCTCTCTTGTTTGAAGCGCTTAAATAGTAGACTTTGTGATGATGAGATTGGCAAAAAGCATACATTATCATCCAAATTACGTTTCCCAATCATGAGTTGTTACCTATCCTTTATCAACAGACAAAAGCCGGGCATAATACATGTCGCTTTTGATGTAATATGAGAGATTAGATTTTAGATTTATAGTATTTTTCAAATTAATCTATATAGAAATAAGGTATTTTTACAATGCAATTTTCATTTACAACAAATTTCAGATAATGGATCCGTATTTTTCCTTGATACTTTATGACTAACATCATTGTTCAATTCAGAAAACGCAGATTCGATCAGGTATCCATATATCAATTTCATTAAAGTCAAATAGGATTTTTGTCTTGGTTTACCAATTTCCATCCATAAAAAGTATATTATCATAAAAGATTCACAAATATATAAATACTCGTTCAAGAAACTTTCTCTCAATTTTCGAGATGGGTGCAGAGAAATTTTTCTTTCGCTTTTTCGTCTGTTCATTTGCTCAAATCGTCAGCAATCCAATATTTGATGATCCTCGTACAAATGGTAGGTAAATTTAAATTTTATTTACTTTTCATTCTCTACTTATTTTGAATGTTAATGTTACCACGAAAAATCTGAAGCCGCTCATACTTGACAAAATCGCTACTATACCCAGAAAGGTTTAGAACATACTTGTATCTTCCTTAGTGGAAGTAACCGGAGGTGACATGTCTGCCGAATTGAAGCGACGGGTGTTGCATGCAAGCAGAGGATACTGACTCTTCAAAGGCACCTGGTTTCACTCCCTTATTTGAAATTCACTTCTGTTCATATGGTGGAATGTTTTCTTTCTTTGCTTTGACTCCTGTTTTTTTCATGATTTTGTATGCCCTTCGGTTATTGATTTTTAAATTCATTTGGATCCCTATATTGAGATGTTGTTCGCAATAGCACTTTCTATATAGACTGTACTCAGACAGGGCATGTATTTTAGATATTGTTTTCATTTCCTGCGTGAACATCGACGGCGGGTGCGGCTAGCCAACAGGGGATGCTTACTCCTCCCGGGTACCTGGTCCCATGTCTAGCTTGCTAGGGTCCGTCGATGCTAAATTCGGTGCTCTGTTGTGAGTGCTGTTGAGATTAAAGTCAGGATCTTCTTTAACTCATTTGTCCATATCCTTCTTTGAATCAAATAGGCTGAAGGAATATGTAGCACTGATGAAGCTTCTTATTCTGAACAACCCTCAAAAAGTTTCCGTATAGCACTGTCGGTTTAAGTCACGTAAACACTCTCTGACGTCAGAAACGACACAGCGTCATTCGAGTGGTGCATAAAATATATACTGAGTTAGCAAATGTTCGTGAAAATATTTAAAGGAAGTGTCGAGTACAGTATGGATAATATTGTACCTGTCCATGACTAGCCAAAAACCCATATTGAACTCGATACCTTTGCTTCTTGTGTACTATCGCGTGGAGAACGTTTTACCTAGAATCTGATTTCAGGTTTTGGATTTGATTTTCATTCACTGATTTCGAATATTATATTCCAAAAATCACAATCAAAGGCTTACAAATTCTTGAAGAAAATTGTAAATTAAAACTTTCTCACAAGAATAGAAAAAAGACAATGAAGCATGTAAGACAACTGTATCTCATGAACAATATCCAGAGTCAAGTGCAAGTACGGAAAGTGGCATCGTGACAACAAAGTTTAAACACATACGAATATCACAATGCAAGTTATAGTATCTAAGTAAGTATGACCAAAAAGGAAGCTTATAGCTTATTTCAATTTCTCTTGCTTTATTATTCTAAAACGCGAGGGTCCATTGCCATAATTTGGAGAAAAAAATCAATTATCATTGTGAGTGGCGCCTCAATTACTAAATTGAATGAAGAAATAAGATGGATACTATAATTCAAAAATGCAACTCCATTGACCCCAAAACCTGCCAAACATAATAGCAACGTCTCAGCCTTAACTCCGCTTATAAAAATCTAAGCTGAAGGCTAGATTCTTTTTCATTGTTTACGTATAGTATGATGCCTAGGTAATTCAAGATTTTAAACCACCTCTACCTTAAATCTAACCATAGATTGACTGATTAGACAAAAGGCTTATATAAATGAAGTTTGAATGAAAACTTCTCAAATTCTTTTGATGAGAAACGCTTCAATGTTTTGCGAAGCATGCAAAAGGGGAGGAAGACCGGAGACATCTTGTCCCCTGGTAGTCACATTACCCTCGTCAGAGGTCGAGATCAGACTAGCAGCATCTGCCACTTTTCTAACAGAGTGATGGCTGTTCAAAGTCTGTCATATCGGGTATCTGACGGTTCACGTAGCGACATACGCTACTTCAAAATGTCGTCCGGCATTTAAAAAAAATTAGACGTCGTATTGTAATACGTTTGTACATATGTCTCGAATCTGACCCACAAATAAAAAAATGACATTATGTATTGAATGCGAAGCAGATTTAAAGGCATTCCTAAAATAACATCTTTATGCTATAAATGCATTAGATATCAAAACAACCCTGCACTGACTAGAGGGGAACACATTCATAGCAACAAACATAAGACGAAAAAGTTTCAACAAACAACAGATCAAAACGGGACACATAACACCAACACAAAACGGTTCGACCAACAACCAATGCAGATGCACCAAAACAGGAAACAAGAATGATAATGCATTAACTGAGGTACAAAATTGTGTTGCCGACAGTGACTTTTGACGGCCATCCACCATATTATAGCAAATGACGTTGTTATCCGGACTACATGCAGACAAACCTCTAACTATCTGTATACACATGGATCTTCCAAGAGACACAGCAGGCTTTTAAACAAATACCTTCTCACTGTGGCATGGCGAACATGATAGTAAAAAGCAAAGGTCCAGGCTGACACAAAAGATAGGTAAATTAGGTATGAATAGCAATGTGCATACGAAATCAGTCTGTGAAGTCCGAATAGCTGTCAGATACGGCAAGGGTCATAACCACGTCTTCGGTTCGAAATTTTGGATTGGGCCCGTCATGGAATCTGGTCGCCATGGTTTGGCAGCGTGAAAAAGGTGCTGGTACTATTCGAAAAAAGTGCTGAATGATTAATGTACCGAAAATGATTCTCCTTAAATGCCAGCCCGTTTGTCCTCTTCCATGTACATGTAATACATACACTTCTTTCCTCGTTCCAGTAGCGTAAGATGTAATCTATATTCTTTTCATAGATAAACTGATTTGAAAGTCATCATTCATGATTGTACAAAACGAATTAACTATTTATTTAAAAAAAAAGCAAACCAAAGTAAGACTTCATGAAATAAATGTGAACAGAGTCATCCTTAGTTTTCACTCGGGTTTAATAATCAATTAACATAGCGTCCAAATCTGAGGTAAGATACGCGAAGAAAAGGGAAGGGATCTCCTACCAGACCCTGTTGCAGCACCAACAGCAAAACACCCGATGCGAAAACACAAAGACGAGCACACTAACAGACGAAAAGGAGACATACGACATATACACATCAAACACAAAAGACTACACATAAACCAACAAGACCAATGGGTAACCGGTGCCGACTTTGGACGGTCACTTGCCACACAAGCAACAAATGGTGTGGTTATCCTGGTTACGTGTGCACAACCCTCTCACTTTTACGATTACCCAGAGATCTGGAAGAACGTAAAATCGTGGTGTAAAACAACTACCTCACTGTTTGATAACCACACGCAAACAAGACCACAAAACACAGGAACCCAAGTAACACAAAAATAAACAAAAATAAAAAAAATAAACGAAAAATAAATAAAAAAAAAAAAAATAAAATAAACGAAATTTCAAATGATCAGTTACAATTAACAATAGAAGATGATTTATTTTTAGAAACCCTGTTAATGAAAATCAGGCAAATGACTATTCCCTACTCTGCACATAAAAAAGACAACAAAATAGTAGAAAAATAGACATAGAAAAAGAATTGAAGCTCAATCAAGAAAAGTGTAACCAAACAGACAGTGAATACATTCGTAATAAAATAGAGGAGTTAAACAAAGAACTAGAAGATATTAGAAAATGTGAAGTAGAAGGGATGATGGTGCGGGCTAGGCTTAGATGGATAGAGGATGGGGAAAAACCCTCAAAATATTTCTGTGGACTTGAAAAAAGGAACTATATTAATAAAACTGTATATAAATTGATAGACCAAGTAGGGAATGAAATAACAAATCAAAAGAATATACTTAATGAAATTAAAAGTTTTTATGAAAATCTTTACTCAAATAAAGATGAAAATTTAGATGAAGTGGATTTGAATCAACTTTTACACGAATATCAAATTCCAAAACTTGATAACATTCAAAGAGAATCATTAGAATTTGAAATATCTAAAAAAGAAATACTAGCAGTTTTAAAATGTTGCAAACCAAACAAGTCGGCCGGAACGGATGGCTTTTCTGGAGAGTTCCTGAAATTTTTCTGGTTGGACCTGGGGGACTTTCTGTTAAGGTCATTTAGATGTAGCTTTCAGAAAGGGGAACTACCGATATCACAGAGAAGAGGTATAATTTCCATACTTCCAAAAAATGACAAACCCAGAGAATTTCTTCGAAACTGGCGTCCCATTTCTTTATTAAATATAAGTTACAAGTTAATATCAGGTGTTATTACTAATAGAATAAAATCAGTGCTTAATTATTTAATTCATGATGATCAAAAGGGGTTCATGGAGGGAAGATATATCGGTGAAAATACAAGACTGCTTTATGATTTGATTAATTACACAGAACACTATAGAAAACCAGGTATTATATTGTTGCTAGATTTCGAAAAAGCTTTCGACTCCGTTTCATGGAAATTTATTTTTAAAGTTTTGGACTACTTCAACTTTGGTGAAAACATAAAAAGATGGATATCAATTTTCTTTTACAATTTTCAACTTTGTGTGATACAAAATGGATTTTTTTCAAATTTCTACAATATAGGTCGTGGTTGTCGACAAGGCGACCCAATCTCAGCTTATATTTTTCTATTATGTGCAGAAATTATGGGGATTATGGTTAGAAATAACAAGAATATAAAAGGTATTACAATCAATAATAAAGAATTCAAACTTATGCAGTACGCCGATGATACAGCTCTAATACTTGATGGAAATGAAAATTCACTTAAAGCTGCATTGTCTTTGGTTGAGTTGTATGCAAAATTTTCAGGCCTTAAACCAAATTATGAGAAAACTTTATGCGTAAGAATTGGAACTTTGGCATATTCTAATATAAAATTCTGTCTTGAATATAATCTAAAATGGATAAGAGAACCTTTCACTTTTTTAGGAATAATTTTTAGTGTGAATTTGAATGAATTGGTAGATTTGAATTATAAAAAGAAGATAATTGATATTGAAAGAATCCTAGGTTTCTGGCGTAGAAGGTCTATCTCCACTCTTGGGAAAATAACAGTCGTGAAAACTCTTTTACTACCAAAATTGACGCATCTTTTCATAAGTCTACCTAATCCTAGTAGTATGATGATGAAGCAACTTGAAAAATTATTTTACAATTATATTTGGAATGATGGTAATGATAGAGTTTCAAGAAAAAATATTGTTCAAGACTATGCAAATGGGGGATTGAGAATGATTAATATTCATATATTTATGAAAGGTTTGAAAATTACATGGTTTAGAAGAATGCTTCATCAAAATAATGCTTGGACTCAGCTTCTAGATGCTCAAATTAATAATTTTTCATCAGATTGGATTTTTTATGGAAAAGAGTTTTTGAAAAAAACTAGTTGTAACATCTCAAACCAATTCTGGAAAGAAACAATTTTGTCTTTGTATGAGTTTAGAACTGTAGTTGAAAACAATACTGAATTCAATTTTTTGTTTAGACCTCTGTGGTATAACAATGACATAAAGATAGATCACTCCTACATTTTTTATAAAAGTTGGAATGAAAATAATATTAGATATATATATGATTTATTTGATGTTGAAGGAAATACGCTCAGCTATGATACTTTTTGTGAGCGATTCAATTTTTATCCACCTTTTACACAATTTTTGGGAGTAAAATTGTCTATTGAAAAACTGAAAAGATGTGAAATTCTTAATTTTGAACACTTTAGGATAAATCAACCATATATTCCAGACTTCATAAAAATTCTATTAAAAAGTAAGAAAGGATCAAGGGAAATTTACGATATTTTAATTAAAGAGTTATATACAAAACCAAAAAGTGAAAAAAAATGGGAATCTGAGTTTAATGAAGAAATTGTTGATAAAAGGTGGAAAAAGATAAATAAACTAATATTTATGTCAACAAAAGATTCTAGTCTTAGATGGCTGCACTACCGCATTTTACATAGAATCATAGCAACCAATTCATATCTTCATAAAATAGGTATTTCTGATACAAATACCTGTAGTTTCTGTAATAGTAGTGTAGAAACAATCAGTCACATTTTTTTCCAATGTAATTTTACAAACATGATATGGAATGAACTATCTTCATGGCTTAGCTTTATTACTGAAGAAAATATAAGATTGAATGAACAAGATATTATTTTTGGAGTTGATTTAGAGGGATGGAATATCATTAATGTTATTGTATGTATAGTAAAGAGGAACATTTATAAACAAAGGATGAATAATACTCGAAAAAATTTCACTCAAATAAAACTAGAAATAATTAATTATATAAAACAGGAATTTCTTATGTACAAATTAAAATTCAATTGCACAAAATTCTTCCATCGATGGAAAACTTTTGCAGCCCTCTTGGATTATAACCGTTAGACCTACTTATATATTTCAGATTAATAAGTTTTCTATTTTTTTCAGCTTTTTAAGTTTAATATTATTCTATATGCAATACCTGATAAATATATAATTAGTAACATGAGATTATGACCGAGAATGTGCGAATGGTATGGATGTGTGTGTGTGTGAGAGATAAAAAAAAAATCTCCTTTGCATTACTTTAAAATGTATGTATTCTTTGTAACAGAAGGAGGATAAAAAAATAAAAAAAAATAAAAAAAAAAAAAAAGTAACACAGAGGGCGTACGTAATACAGTCCGTGCTTTGCCGGCTGTAGCGAATTCATGTATTTTATCATCCGAGGAGTCCGACTGAGATTCAGAGAGGACAGATTAGTCCAGTCAATATAGAGCAAAATGGGACTATACCTAGAAATAATTGCAACAGAAATTATTTTGGTCGGAATTGATTCTTTACAGGACCACCAACAAAAATCTAAATTTCGCCCAAAATCGGAAAGGGGGAAATAGTGATTTTGGGGCTAAAAATGCGGAATTTTTGTGAAAATCCTGAAAATTTTAAAAACTATCTTCGTAGCTGTTAAGCAATTTACCAAATGAAATAAATTCAATTATATGAGCATTTCCTCAGTATTTTCACCGATATGAATAATTTTTGACAATATTTACCCATAAGAAGGATGGTTTTTTGGCTGAAAATGTGGAATTTTTGTAAGAATATTTGAGTTTGAAATGTTGTCTATGAAGCTGTCTAGCGATTTTCCAAATGAAATAAAATCGATCAAATGAACATTTCTTTATTATTCCAATCGATATAAATCGTTTCTGACAATATAGGTATGCATAAAATGAAATAATTTTTGGGCTAAAAATGCGAAAAATTTGTAAAAATCGTCAAAATTTTAAATGCTGTCTACATTGCTGATTTCCAATTTAAGAGTAAAAGAACATAGATCAAATGAACATTTTTTTTATCATTCTTTTAGTCGTTATGAATCATTTCTGAAAATCTGAATGCGTAATGGATTCATTTGTGGGATAAAAATGCCGAATTTCTGTAAATATGATGGGAATATGAATATGACTTATCTATAGATTGGTGTTTTGAGCATTTATTTTAAACGTCTTTTAAAAATTCAATAATTTGCAACGTGGACCAGACATGCACATTTCGGGTACTTAATCCTCGTCAGTGATCCTCAATCTAAGAAATGTAATACGGCTAAAGAGGGTGAAAGTTATGTCTAAAACTGAACTGAAAGACATAGCAGGGTTGGTGCTTCCATTATAACAATAAAGACGTAGCAGGGTTGGAGTACTTCTATTATAGTAATGAAAGTGTTCCAACTCTTTACCTTCCAGTGAATAAGGAAATTCTTGAGTATAACACCAATCCGATTGATCGTCTTTTACTTATTTCGACATTACTGGATTTGACAGTTTTACTATTTGACATTCGCAGAATAGCTGACATATTCCTTTATTCATATAAGTTTCTGCTTTCAAACAGCAAATAGAAGCTAGCATCGCAGTTCAACTCAACCTAGTCCTGTCTCCATTCTGGGGATCGCGATTGCCTTATTAATTTATGTCATATTCCCCTGGATCTTTGACTCCTGAATTACGATTGGTACTACGTGTATTTTGTTATGCTGAATATACGTAGTTTATATATAGCAATTACTTGAACTTCTGATATATGTATTTGAGTTGTCATAATGATAATTAGGTTTAAGAAAAATAGAAAATCCCAGAAACATAACATCATGAGTATTAAGCTAGGTATTGATAATTTATAGGTCGATCAAATAAGACTGCCTCTTTAATATTAATAGATATGAATGATTTTGACCTAAATTGTATTTATACCATAGTTAACATTCAGCATTATGACTTTTATAGGATGATTTTGGTGCTAAATTCACTGAATTTGAAAATATTGAGTAATCGTCCAAATATAAATGTTTTCTTTGTGTAGATTGAATACAGCAGGCAAATCTTTGCAAAAAATCTTTTTAGATACGATGACAATATGTAATTGTACCGTCAAATGCATACTTTTCTCATACTATTTTTAATCTTCTGTAAGTACGAGATATATTCCACCGCAATCTCATGATTTGTTAGAGTTTTAGGATTTGACTGTTCCAGCATTGTTTGCCCCGCTGGAGCCCATCAGATTGAGTTTATTTTATTCCGAGTCCATGGGGCAATACAAAACCCTACAAAATGTGCGGACCACACCAATATCATTATGATACTTTCATTTCCCTCTGATATATGCGTATACTAGTACCATTTTCCATTTCTATTCTGCAAACCCCAAAAAGAAAATACTTTTTTTCAACTTTTTACTACATCCAAAGGCAATAACAGTCGCACCAATATTTGAGTTTGACCGGTACATGTTTTTACCACAGTACATTTGTACATTCGTACACGAAATATAATTTAAAACCATCCAATCTCCAATGAGATACTCCCGAGGAGAAATAATTTCGCACAGAATGCAACAATGCATACTGTAAACGTGGACATTTTTCGTGTGAGGGTAGTTTTCGCGTATTTCGCGAAACGATGGAGTTTGCGAAAATTTCCCACACGCAAAAAATAACCCTGCTGCATTCTTACAAAGACAGAGACGTTTCTATCGAAAATATTTCCTCTGCGTGGAACGTCTTTATGTGATAATTGCGAAAATTTTCCCCCGTGAAAATATTCACGTCTACAGAATATGTGCACCTCAACATTAAATCACACAAGTAAAGGTAGAAATGTCTGCTGAATGATATAAGATTTTTTTGAATTTGAAGACGTTTAATATTCCTAAAGAGTTTTAGTGTCATCTCCTAATCCAAATCAAACCCTCTTAGTTGGAGAAGCTCCACTCAAATGAGAGCCAATACAAAAGAAAAATCTACAAAAATTTGACACTGCAATTTTTGATGGCCTTATCTACGGCGATGCAATTATCAAGACTGGTCAAAGCATCATTTGATGGACCATTGCTTGTGACTAACTCATATCAATGTCTGTCAGAAAGTGTCATGGTTGTGCTTTGGTGTGAAATATAGTTAATATACCCCAAACATCCTCTCTACCCTATACATTTTGTGTTTACCGAACATTTCCATCATTTCCTTCCTCCAAAATATCAAATATTCTTAGATCGCTGTGTTTAGATAATTAGTGCAATTGGATTATCAATGCACTGAACTTGGATTTTCGTTTTCAGTAAAGAGGGCGAACCGTACAAAAGTGTAGATAGACTACGGACCATATTCTCTCTCTAACACACAGAGAGAAAGAGATCAGATACATGTACATGACTCGTACATACGGTATATGTATTGATAAATTGAATTTATTCAGACGTTCGCGTAAAAAGTAGTCTTCAAAACGGGAAAGTATAGAATTTTTTAATGAATTAAAAGGAAAAATTCTTCTTTCCCGCTCCATTATTTCTTGGGGGGAGGGGTTACTAGTATGTGTATACAAAAACTCCATTTATAGTTTTAAAGTATTACATAATGTTCAGCCCCCCCCCCCCCCTCCATTTTCTCTCTCGCTCTCTGACCTTTTTAAACCATATATAAAATTCCCTTACCCTCCTTTACATTCAAGATAAGCTCAGCAATTAAATATATATTAATGATCGGAAATAGCTATGAGCATAAGTTTTTATATGTGAAATAACAGTTTTGTTTTGGTTGTAATTGCCCTCCATACATTTTTACCGCTTCAGATTCTGACTGCTTTCCAGCGTTTCTTGTGACATTTGAAGACAAATAAAGCAAACATATCATCAATTTCTAATTTGTAACATCGTGTATCACTGTAATGAATACTGTACTTTCAGTATAAAGCGATGTAACACTGTATCTTTAGCCTTGGTCAGAGGAAAATGATAACCAACTGTAATTCCATTGATAAGCAAGTACGGCATCATAAATACTGTATTTCTTTATATTAGAAATTATTGTTTTTTGATTTCCATAGCATAATTCACGTCTACTTGTCTATAATCATATATATTTGGTTCAAATTATTTCATAAACATTACTCTTTGAAAACCGGAAATGCTATCCTTAGCGTAAATACTGAATCGGAACGGGTTATGGAAGCCTATTTTAGCTATATCTATTGCGACATTTTCACAAAGTTTTATCTCTTTTATTTGCACATTTCCACTTTGCCGATTTTTGGCGAAACTTAGTCACAACATATATTGGATGTATACTTTCGTATAGTGGTTTCAGAATTTCTGTTGCAATTACTTCTAGGTCAAAATTTATATTGACTGGACTAGTCCAGTCAATATAGAGCAAAATGGGACTATACCTAGAAATAATTGCAACAGAAATTATTTTGGTCGGAATTGATTCTTTACAGGACCACCAACAAAAATCTAAATTTCGCCCAAAATCGGAAAGGGGGAAATAGTGATTTTGGGGCTAAAAATGCGGAATTTTTGTGAAAATCCTGAAAATTTTAAAAACTATCTTCGTAGCTGTTAAGCAATTTACCAAATGAAATAAATTCAATTATATGAGCATTTCCTCAGTATTTTCACCGATATGAATAATTTTTGACAATATTTACCCATAAGAAGGATGGTTTTTTGGCTGAAAATGTGGAATTTTTGTAAGAATATTTGAGTTTGAAATGTTGTCTATGAAGCTGTCTAGCGATTTTCCAAATGAAATAAAATCGATCAAATGAACATTTCTTTATTATTCCAATCGATATAAATCGTTTCTGACAATATAGGTATGCATAAAATGAAATAATTTTTGGGCTAAAAATGCGAAAAATTTGTAAAAATCGTCAAAATTTTAAATGCTGTCTACATTGCTGATTTCCAATTTAAGAGTAAAAGAACATAGATCAAATGAACATTTTTTTATCATTCTTTTAGTCGTTATGAATCATTTCTGAAAATCTGAATGCGTAATGGATTCATTTGTGGGATAAAAATGCCGAATTTCTGTAAAAATGATGGGAATATGAATATGAATTATCTATAGATTGGTGTTTTGAGCATTTATTTTAAACGTCTTTTAAAAATTCAATAATTTGCAACGTGGACCAGACATGCACATTTCGGGTACTTAATCCTCGTCAGTGATCCTCAATCTAAGAAATGTAATACGGCTAAAGAGGGTGAAAGTTATGTCTAAAAATGAACTGAAAGACATAGCAGGGTTGGTGCTTCCATTATAACACTAAAGACGTAGCAGGGTTGGAGTACTTCTATTATAGTAATGAAAGTGTTCCAACTCTTTACCTTCCAGTGAATAAGGAAATTCTTGAGTATAACACCAATCCGATTGATCGTCTTTTACTTATTTCGACATTACTGGATTTGACAGTTTTACTATTTGACATTCGCAGAATAGCTGACATATTCCTTTATTCATATAAGTTTCTGCTTTCAAACAGCAAATAGAAGCTAGCATCGCAGTTCAACTCAACCTAGTCCTGTCTCCATTCTGGGGATCGCGATTGCCTTATTAATTTATGTCATATTCCCCTGGATCTTTGACTCCTGAATTACGATTGGTACTACGTGTATTTTGTTATGCTGAATATACGTAGTTTATATATAGCAATTACTTGAACTTCTGATATATGTATTTGAGTTGTCATAATGATAATTAGGTTTAAGAAAAATAGAAAATCCCAGAAACATAACATCATGAGTATTAAGCTAGGTATTGATAATTTATAGGTCGATCAAATAAGACTGCCTCTTTAATATTAATAGATATGAATGATTTTGACCTAAATTGTATTTATACCATAGTTAACATTCAGCATTATGACTTTTATAGGATGATTTTGGTGCTAAATTCACTGAATTTGAAAATATTGAGTAATCGTCCAAATATAAATGTTTTCTTTGTGTAGATTGAATACAGCAGGCAAATCTTTGCAAAAAATCTTTTTAGATACGATGACAATATGTAATTGTACCGTCAAATGCATACTTTTCTCATACTATTTTTAATCTTCTGTAAGTACGAGATATATTCCACCGCAATCTCATGATTTGTTAGAGTTTTAGGATTTGACTGTTCCAGCATTGTTTGCCCCGCTGGAGCCCATCAGATTGAGTTTATTTTATTCCGAGTCCATGGGGCAATACAAAACCCTACAAAATGTGCGGACCACACCAATATCATTATGATACTTTCATTTCCCTCTGATATATGCGTATACTAGTACCATTTTCCATTTCTATTCTGCAAACCCCAAAAGAAAATACTTTTTTTCAACTTTTTACTACATCCAAAGGCAATAACAGTCGCACCAATATTTGAGTTTGACCGGTACATGTTTTTACCACAGTACATTTGTACATTCGTACACGAAATATAATTTAAAACCATCCAATCTCCAATGAGATACTCCCGAGGAGAAATAATTTCGCACAGAATGCAACAATGCATACTGTAAACGTGGACATTTTTCGTGTGAGGGTAGTTTTCGCGTATTTCGCGAAACGATGGAGTTTGCGAAAATTTCCCACACGCAAAAAATAACCCTGCTGCATTCTTACAAAGACAGAGACGTTTCTATCGAAAATATTTCCTCTGCGTGGAACGTCTTTATGTGATAATTGCGAAAATTTTCCCCCGTGAAAATATTCACGTCTACAGAATATGTGCACCTCAACATTAAATCACACAAGTAAAGGTAGAAATGTCTGCTGAATGATATAAGATTTTTTGAATTTGAAGACGTTTAATATTCCTAAAGAGTTTTAGTGTCATCTCCTAATCCAAATCAAACCCTCTTAGTTGGAGAAGCTCCACTCAAATGAGAGCCAATACAAAAGAAAAATCTACAAAAATTTGACACTGCAATTTTTGATGGCCTTATCTACGGCGATGCAATTATCAAGACTGGTCAAAGCATCATTTGATGGACCATTGCTTGTGACTAACTCATATCAATGTCTGTCAGAAAGTGTCATGGTTGTGCTTTGGTGTGAAATATAGTTAATATACCCCAAACATCCTCTCTACCCTATACATTTTGTGTTTACCGAACATTTCCATCATTTCCTTCCTCCAAAATATCAAATATTCTTAGATCGCTGTGTTTAGATAATTAGTGCAATTGGATTATCAATGCACTGAACTTGGATTTTCGTTTTCAGTAAAGAGGGCGAACCGTACAAAAGTGTAGATAGACTACGGACCATATTCTCTCTCTAACACACAGAGAGAAAGAGATCAGATACATGTACATGACTCGTACATACGGTATATGTATTGATAAATTGAATTTATTCAGACGTTCGCGTAAAAAGTAGTCTTCAAAACGGGAAAGTATAGAATTTTTTAATGAATTAAAAGGAAAAATTCTTCTTTCCCGCTCCATTATTTCTTGGGGGGAGGGGTTACTAGTATGTGTATACAAAAACTCCATTTATAGTTTTAAAGTATTACATAATGTTCAGCCCCCCCCCCCTCCATTTTCTCTCTCGCTCTCTGACCTTTTTAAACCATATATAAAATTCCCTTACCCTCCTTTACATTCAAGATAAGCTCAGCAATTAAATATATATTAATGATCGGAAATAGCTATGAGCATAAGTTTTTATATGTGAAATAACAGTTTTGTTTTGGTTGTAATTGCCCTCCATACATTTTTACCGCTTCAGATTCTGACTGCTTTCCAGCGTTTCTTGTGACATTTGAAGACAAATAAAGCAAACATATCATCAATTTCTAATTTGTAACATCGTGTATCACTGTAATGAATACTGTACTTTCAGTATAAAGCGATGTAACACTGTATCTTTAGCCTTGGTCAGAGGAAAATGATAACCAACTGTAATTCCATTGATAAGCAAGTACGGCATCATAAATACTGTATTTCTTTATATTAGAAATTATTGTTTTTTGATTTCCATAGCATAATTCACGTCTACTTGTCTATAATCATATATATTTGGTTCAAATTATTTCATAAACATTACTCTTTGAAAACCGGAAATGCTATCCTTAGCGTAAATACTGAATCGGAACGGGTTATGGAAGCCTATTTTAGCTATATCTATTGCGACATTTTCACAAAGTTTTATCTCTTTTATTTGCACATTTCCACTTTGCCGATTTTTGGCGAAACTTAGTCACAACATATATTGGATGTATACTTTCGTATAGTGGTTTCAGAATTTCTGTTGCAATTACTTCTAGGTCAAAATTTATATTGACTGGACTAGATGGTCTCTGTCTTCTCTAAAGAGGTTTGGACATGGCCTGTCATGGAGTCCCGTCGTCACAGTCAGTCAGAGTACAAGTCTCAAGAATGCGAGGATTAAGGATTAGACATAAAAAAATGTTTTAAGGAGGGTTTGAAAACCAAGATGGCGGCGGCATTATTTGTTTTCTCACTTCCTAAAAAAAGAACAGTCTTAACTTCCTTAAAACATTTGATACGCTGATTGATATACGTATTTGAGTATTCCGATGAAGTTTGAATAATTTCCGGTGTTTGAAGAAAGTATGGTGAATTTCGAATTTGGACTTTGGGAATTTTATCCATGAGCAAACCATGACGTCAATTTCGACGTTATCGGGGAAAATGACGTCACAAACATTCGCATGTTATTGAATTTGAAGACTTTTATAACATTGGTGAGTGTCAACTGCTGATGGACCAGGATTTCCGAGGGCACATGTAGCCAAGTTCGATCAACTTCGGTTAATCGTTGATCGTTTGTCTCTTCAACGCATTCGAAAATATCTGTTACCAAATTTCTTGAAATTTTTAAAACGTGGGGTCCTGTAGTATCATATCCCATCCATCCTGCTACGTCTTTCGGTACATTTTTGGACATAATAATTTTCACACTCTTTAGTCATATTACATTGTTTAGATTGAGGATCACTGACGAGGTTTAAGTACCCGAAACTTACTGATGTCTGATCCATGCTGCAAATTCATATGTTCTTAAATGATGCTATATAACTTGAAAGTTTTTTAACATTCAATATGCAATAAAACATTTATACCAGACGTATCGCATCGTAACTTTGCATCTATGAAATAGAAAATTCAATCTTCGTCACAGTGAACTCATTGACAATTTTGCATTTCAGGAAAGCAGACGTCACGTCATTGAAAGTGGACGATTATGGAAATAAATAAAGAAAAAAAGAAGAATAGATATTTAAAAATGTATTGCCACAGAATATTTTGGGGAGATTTAACTTATGTAATATTCATATACTGAGACATAAAAATAGAAATAAGTATACTTTTTCAGAAAGCTCTATATGGACGGATCTTAATTTTATACGCCCGTCACAAGACGGGACGTATTATATCATGGCGCTGTCCATCCCTTCGATGTCATGTCTCCCGGAATTTTTCAAGATATTGGATTGCAAGTTGGCATATGACTTGATATTAAGTGGCTCAAGGTCCAGTTTGAATTTTATAAAAATTGATCTATTTTTAGCAGAGTTATGGCCCTTGAACTTAGAAATTTTCAACAATGTTACATTTTCCGGGCTTTTTTTCGCAGCCTTTGCAGCTATTGAATTGGAACTTGACATGTGCCTTTATGATAAATAATTACATATCCAGTTTAAGTTTCGGAAAAAAAGACTTATTTTTTACTAGAGTTATGACCCTTGAACATAGAAAGGAGTGCGTACTTAATGGGCCAAAATCGGCCCTATCTCGGAAATGAAACAAACATTGAACAATGAAAATACAAGATTTGCTGAATGAAAGGTGAAACTTGGCCTCCGTGGGAACATAGTGTAAACGGGGGGGGGGGGGGGTATACAATTAGAGTCCGATGAGATAATTTTAGAAGTGAAAGTATTTTGATCGGTTATGCTCTTTTAAATTAAAATTGGAAGACAGTCCCGCTCTTTTGTTGTTGCAGTTTTTTTTTTAATTTTACTTTGTTGGTAGGGAATTGTCGTATAGATGCAGCGCGATTTCAATGGAAAGTGTGGTAAATTAAATTATTTATAGGTCCGTAATGACATCGAAATAACCGCTTGAAATAAGCAATAGGTTAGTTTTAAAAATAAACCTTGTAATAAATATTTAGTACAGCTGCAATAGAAAAAATGAAGAATGTGCAAGAATAGAACAAACGAAAATTCTCCAGTGCGCTGGGTCTTTCCATTATACTCTCGGGTACACAAAGGTACATGTAGGGTTTATAGTCTCTACAATTACCTCATTGGCGGGACCTGTACAATCCAGCATTTATTTGCCAAGGACTGGTTCGAACCAATCAGAGAGCGTTAATCGCGTCACGTACATGAATTTTTATAGACCGTCAGCAATTCCGCCATTAACGTATGAATGAATTCGCATGTAAACGGAGTCGTAAACGCAAATTTTCTGAAACAGAAAGCGGACATTTATGTCCTCGACAAAATAAAACAATTATTAGGTTTGTTTCTGACTGTCCACAGAGAATTACATATTTGCCACCCCTCTCCTTCCATGGGCTTGATCAACCCGATAAATATCTGTAGACGGTCAGTAACAAAAATCTTAGTATGCGAAATGGAATATTCGATATATAAATACATTCCAGGCGAAAGTTATGTCACATAGCCATTTACTTATAAACTTCGCATAATTTACGCTTGAGATTTATACGCAGGAATAAGTGGAACAAATTAGAAATATTGTGGTTTTTAATACTTGAAATTAAAGCATATGAATCTCGCAACTATTAGAATGAAACACGAAAAAAAAATGTGCAAAGAAAACAAAGGAGGGGATCTCCAACAACACCAGGTTGTAGCACCCACAGCAAAACCCCAAAACACCCAATGCAAAACCACAAAGCAGACAAGCACAGAAAGAGACGCGTAAGGGACAAGGAACGTCAACGCACAACACAGAAACATCAAACACAAAGGACTACACATAAACCAACGAGACCAATGGGCAACCGGTGCCGACTTAGGACGGCCATCTGACACGGAAATAGCAGAAGGTATGGTTATCCCGGATTACATGCGCACAACCCTCCCACTTTTCCGATTACCCAGAGGTCTCGAAGAACGTACAATTGTGGTGTAAAACAACCTCCTCACTCTCAGATGACCACACACAAACAAGACCGCAAAACGCAGGGGCCCAAGCAACACAGATGAATATGTAAATGGATATAAAAAGAGGGCGTACGTAATACAATCCGTGCTCTGCCGCCGCGAGCTCATGTATGTATATCACCCGAGGAGTCCGACTGACATTCAGAGAGGACAGGTGGTCGGGGCCCTGTCTTCTCTAAAGAGATTTGGACAGGGCCCGTCATGGAGTCCCGTCGTCACACGCATATCCACGAAAGAATTTCCAGATAATTTCATAGCATGAATCGCGGTACATGTATATGCAATTATATAATAAGTGTCTTATTTTGTGTGTTTATGCAGAAATAAATTACAATGGCTGATGTATTTATTTTGATATAATGCGCTTTCAAAGCCAAAAATAGAACGAAGAAAGCTCCCAATCTATTTCTAAAGCGAATCCGTTTACCAATGTGGAGGGGAGTTACTTTAAGAAAGGAACAGCGGGAGTGTCCCCATGGCAACGTCACGCTTATTCAGTATGATTGAAATGTCAAAAATTAATACATTGTGATATATCAAGTATTACAAATTAGAAATTTAACAATGGAAAAATGACCAACTATGACCAAACAAGTTATTTATTACTCTCTAGATGTTGACTGTTTGGAACTAATTTTGTTTGCGGAATGTATTCCCATTTCTGTTATCCGTTTGAGTCAGTTGCAGCACGGTGAAATCATGAAATGTTGACAATTAGTTTATGGATTTTTCTAATACTGTGTACTGTTTATGTGTGGTCTATTTCGAAATTATCACAAACAACGCTGAATGTGATAGAAATCTCCATTCGAAATATTCCGTTGAGTGTAGGATGTGACATCAATCGACAGAGAGCCATTGTAGCTTCACCTGCCTCTGTCGCTTGTTGTTGATGTCGTATTCTGTAATCGTCAAGACACAGTTGCTGAAAGAGGTAAGGACTTAGACTAGTGGGGATGATTTTAGAATTGAATATGTTCGGAATAATGTCTTTTTGTATAATGTTATTCCTACTTTCTACATTGCATAGGAAAGGATTTTAAACTTGTCGATATTCAATTCAAATTCATCCGCTATGTCGGGCGTAATGACGTCACACTGCCATTTATCCGGAAATCAATAACAATCGTCCTGATAGTTTTATCTCAGGCAATTACATTGGCTGTGCATATATTATCATATAAGGGAAGATCTGCAATGAATGCGTGTTTTATGCGCGAAAGTTTCGTTAAACATACGAATTCATATGTGAAACGGGTCGTGAAAATAGTCGCGTTAGAATCTCGTATGCATTGCGCACATACGTGTACGAATTACGGAGACGGTTTGTATGTTTCTACGGGACATAATATATACTTGTATATGAAATTATTTTTTTGGAAACGTCCTTTTTTTTTTTTAGGAAATGTGCAAAAACTACGTTAATTACGCATAGATCGCGCAAACCAAAAAAGTCTTAAAATTTTTCTGTAGCTCAAACCCGTTTTTGCGTATTCTCATCCCGGACTCCACTCGCTGCGCATAAATCGACGAATGAACTGCGCTTGAACAACTTATGCGCATATGTTACCCGGTACGTATCTCCTCGTATGCCTCAAACTTTGGACGTAGTTTATGCATAATTCATTCACAATTACTGTGTTTCGCCGCCAACATCTGAACATTGAGGAAATAAACGTATGAGTTTCGTCTTGTTAAATATTCTAGTCTTCGTTGTTTTAAAAATGCATTCTCTCTGTGTCTCTCTCTGTCTCTGTCTCTCTTTTATTACCGAAACTAATATTGAATAATATCCTTTTCTATGTTGAAAACTATCTGATGCTCAATGCATGGATGAAGTGTATAAATATCTTTTTCCATGTTGTTATCCTTTGTTTGAGGATTTTTTTTGTTTTTTCGCTTTTTTGTTAGAATCTGATATGCGGCTCTGGTGGAAGAAATAAAAGTTTAGCCATTCTATTGCAAAGTTTGGAAATTTAACCTATTGCTAATTTGAAACTTCATTACATGATTTGAATATCTCACGTCAATGCATGCACCTGTGGTGTTAAATAAATGACGTCATCTAATGACGTCATTTCTTCGTCCCAACGTGGCCCAAAACGACATTTATATAACATATAGTGCTTTCAATATTCTTGTTTAACGTAAATACATCAAATATCAATAAAGAATATGAATATATGTCATGTTGAAAAAATCAGTCTGTTCCTTGGATGTGTCAAAAATATTTCTTTCACTGAATAATATCCATTTATGCAAGTAATCCATCGCAGAACCTGTATGAATTCGTCTTATTTTCTGAAGTTTGGTGTATACAAATCAATATTAATAATAAGGAATTGTTCCAAATCACGGGTGTCAACATTTTCATTTGGAGAAAATCTTTTCACCTTAAACAAAGTTAACAAGATATTCATAATTGAGGCCAGAAAGTTTCGAAACATAGCAGGACAATGACGTACAAATGACCGGGAAAACCAAGATAACAACATACAAGGCTCGCTCTGCATTAAAAGAAAATAAATACTTCAAGTGTTGTTAATGCTCTTCTATTGGAAATTTGATAATAAACCTTTTTTGTATACGTAATATTTCTACTACAAGCAGTTTTGTTAAACTCTACAGAAGTCATCATTCAGCAGGATATACCCTCACGTCATTTTTGCACTTGCTCCGTGAGAAAGTAATTTCAATATTTCTATGTTAGCAAAAGCCTCTTTGGAAATAAATTTATGAAAAAATGTTAGTAGTAATCGGATTCATTTAACATTTTGATGCGATATGTTTTTCAAAGAAACTTTTGCTCGTACCGTAACTTAGGGTTAAAACCGCAAAATTTTGAAGAAATCCGGAAATTACGCAACCGAACTAGGTTTATACAAGTAGAGCGGAGCTTTCGGGGGAAATTTCACATGGAAAAAATTCGATTTGGGGACTTTCCATCTTCCTGCTTCTATCGGCACAGAAACGTGATAGAAATAATAAAATATAAAATCGACGAAAATTTTGGGCCAAATAGGGCACATAACGGACTTACTCCTTTTCCACACTTTTGCAGTTTTCCGGACTTTTTTTGCAGCCTTTGCAGCTATTGAATTGAAACTTAATATATGCGTTTATTATAGATTATAACAGATCAAGTTTGAGTACCGTAAAATTGATTTAATTTTTTTGCCGAGTTATGGCCCTTGAACATAAAAATTTTCAGCAATTTTGCAGTTTTCAGGACTTTTTTTCAGCCTTTGCAGCTATTGAATTGAAACTTGATATATTTTTCATAATAAAAATTACATATCCTGTTCGAGTTTTTGAAAAATTGACCTATTTCAGTAGAATTATGACCCTTGAACATAGAAATTTTCGATAATTTTGCAATTTTCCGAACATCTTTTCGCAGTCTTTGGAGCTATTGAATTAAAACTTCATATATGTCTTGCATGCAACACCTGTCGCTTCAATTTGGTAGAATTGTCACATCCGGTTACTTCCATTTTGGGAGATATAACGTATGATCTTTGGTTGGATGGTACAAATTGTCTTTGACAGAATATCATCCACCATTCTGGAGAGATGGGGCATCATAGTGTATGACGAGTTCCCCATATCGACCGTAGAACTTCCTCAGAGACGATGTTAGTCGATCACAAACGTATCCCTGACTTAGAAGCTTATCTGAAAGACGCCTAGCTCTCAGAATAAAATCTGTATATTTGGTACTAGCTCTGGCATAGCGAATCAACTGAGATATAAAAACGCCATAAGCAGGCGATGAAGGATGTTGCTACTCAGAAAAGGAAGTTTGTGATGCTAAAATTGAAGTCCTCACATTTGTCATAGATTGAGGTGTTCATGTGACCATCAGTGTCAACATTATGTCCAAATAGGATGCTGAATTATTTGTCTCTGTAGTTTCTTTGACTTCAACCTCCGAAGGATAGATTCTGCATAGGTAGTCCGCGAACTTTGGATTATTGATGGACAAATGCGATAATGAATATTCTGACGATAATCTCAACAGCACTCACAACAGAGCACCAATTGAACATTGACGGACCACCAGCAAGCTAGAGGTGGGACCAGGTGCCCGGGAGGAGTGAGCATCCCCTGTTTGGTTAGCCGCACCCGCCGTCGATGTTCACGCACGAAAATGAAAAAAATATCTACAAAACATACACTGTCTGTGGTTTGTCTGTGTCTATGTAGAAAGTGCTAAGGCGACCATGACAAATATGGATAATTACTATATGTCAGGGCAAACAATTAAAGCACTTACTGTCAAACCCCTCTGGGAACTTTTTTACGAGCTCTACACGGCAAAGGGCATAAGTGTGACATTAATGGACAACACATAGTCTATATATATGTAAAAAGAAGGGAGGAGATATCCAACAAGACCCCTTTGCAGCATCAACAGTAAAACACCAAAACACCCGATGCAAAAACACAAAAGACGAGTACAGCACGAGACGGAAAAGAGACACACGACATGTAAACATCAAACACAAAAGACTACACATAAACCGACGAGACCAATGGTTACCGGTGCCGACTTTGGACGGCCATCTGTCACGCAAGTAGCAAATGGTGTGGTTATCCTGGGTTACGTGCGCACAACCCTCTCATTTCTCGAATTTACCCAGAGGTCTCGAAGAACGTACAATTGTGGTGTAAAACAACCTCCTCACTGTAAGATGACATCACACAAACAAGACCGCAAAACGCAGAGGCCCCAGAGACACAGATGAATATGTAAATGGATATAAAAAGAGGGCATGCGTAATAAGTAAGTAAAATTAAAGTCAGAAGATAAGTATCTTTTCCCTTCAGAGAGACCAAAAATTGAATGAATTCAGCTTCGTTCGAGTAAAGAAAAATGTCGGCAAGGAGTTGGACACAATTGGTTCCCTTTCTAAAAAGAGAGAAGGGTATTTCCAACCAAAACACCCACATGAAAATTCAGAGTAGACAAGCACAGCAAGAGACAAGGGACTTCAAAAACGACATAGAAACTTTAAACACAAAAGAATACACATAAACCAACCAGACCAGTTGGTACTGACTTATGACGGCCATCTGCCACGCCATTAGCAAATGTTGTTGTTATCCGGATTACGTGCGGGAAACCACTTTAACAGTTGCCAAGAGGTCTTGAAAAAAGCACACTTGTAGTGCAAGATACCCTCCTCACTGTAAAATGACCACACAAACAAGACTGCAAAACGCAGGGGCCCAAGCAAGACACAGATGAACATATAAATACAGATAAAAGCAAGGTGCTATAACGAAATACAGTCCCCGCTCTGCCAGAAGAAGCGAGCTCATAGTCATCCGATGAGTAAGACCGACATTCATAGAGTAAAGTTGTCGGAGCCCGTCATGGAGTCCTGTTGTCACAGTCAGTCAGACAGCAAGTCTTAAGAATGCGCTGGTATAAGACTGTAGATTGGTCAAGAACCATGCCGTGTCCCTCTGGTGACAGTATGATCATATACACAATACAAATGAGTTAAAGAAGATCCTGACGGAAATCTCAACAGCACTTACAATAGAGAACCAAAATGAGCATCGACAGACCCCTAGCAAGCTAGAGGTGGGAACAGGTGCCCGGGAGGAGTAAAATGCGTTTGATAATTCTGACGCATTTAGATGGTAATTCTGTCTACCTTTAATCCTTCTTCTTTTTATTATAACGTCACCATAAAAGGACATTTGATATTTTAAAGTCCAAAAATTGTGTTTATATGTTTTCTATCCATCCGAAACACGTGTGTGGTGCATTGAAACTGGAATGAATTTTTTTTCAAGAAGTTAACAAGTTGGAATATTTCAATTCTGTTCGATTTTATTCATAGAAACGAATATATGTGTTATATAGTGCTATACATTAAGACACTATACAAGTCTTTCGAACTAATATCAAATAAATGGCGGGAAATATTGCATAATAAATACATACTGTAAATACGATGGGTAATATCGCAACGCAGAACATTCGGGTTTTCTAAAATTTCAAGAAATACATATTATTTATCACATAAAGGCGAATGTGATGCAGTGTAAGGATGACGTAACTATGAGTTTCATCCGACGTAAGAGAAATAAAGTCTAGCTGAAAAACGATCGGTGTGATTCATGTATATGAAAGCAGAACGCCGATCGTAAATTTGTGCGTTATATAAAGGTAATGTTCACCTTATTTCAAATGCGACTCACTTGACTAATAGAACAATCTTTCCTCGTTATATTGATACCAGTTACAGATGTTTACCTCAACATTTGGCCAAGATTAGGCTATTTTAAATAGCAAAAAATAGGGTTTTCTTTACTTAGCATGGGGTCGCCATGGAACGGTCGAAAAATACATAGCCTAAATGATTTTATTTTTGACTACATTCTGAAAACCGATTCTGTAGACTCTAAAATACATTTTGGTACCCGTAAAAAAAGCACTCAAGGGGATGCATGTGAGGTCCAACAAATCCCCCGACTAATAGTTATGATATTCTTATACTGTATCACATTCCCCTTTTTGTGATAAATCATCTATTTTGCACAAAGATGTAGAAAAAACAATTGTTCTGAGCTGCGAGATTACCCACCATGGTAAAGGAAACCAGTATATAATTATATATAGACTCATATTCGTCTCACAAAGTACTACCAGAGTTTTACTTTGTTCATTCTAGGTGACTTTAATATATCATCCGTTAATGGAATAGAGTCTGAGGAGTGCTATCAAGTGAACACGTGTGACTATTCCGAGAAGGCATATTCCCCAAACTGTTATTGTGACGACCTGTGCCATATCTATGATGACTGCTGTATAGACCATACCCCCACAGAAGAAACAAAGCTACAAACTGATGATATAACAGGTAAATCAGTTTCGCTTATAATGATTTTAAAACTTTGTTACAAGACTGCAGAAAAACTTAGGGAAAAAAGAACCCACAAGATTAGTAGAAACGAGTCATCGCAATTGTAATGGCGAGTCGATACTGGATATACAGTATATCAAACCAAACTAAGATGGCTTGGTTTCACGATATAAGTTTTTACCTGGGAATTCTATTTCCAAGGGTAAAATAAGTTACTCTATTGCAATGATTCATTTCATAGTCGTAAAAAATCTTTACTAAGGAAAAAATCAATACATCCAAACCTACCTTATGTGACTTTGCAAGGGCCGACAGAAAATAGGTCACATAAGACAGGTGGTCACTTAAGCCGGGCATCCACTGTCGCGAATGCAGAGGCGATAGAGCTACGATTAGGTGATTTTGTTTAATCGTAGCGCATTATCCTCTCAATCGCGGGTATTCTCGTCTCATCGTGTCACTATCGTGTCATGTTCACCTGCATTTTCCTCTGTTCGCGGCACCAATGCGAATGCTTCAAACTGTTTAAAACATTTGCGTCTGAATTCTTATTCGCTTCACATTCGCGGCACATTCGCAGCGCATTCGCCTTGCATTCTCCTCCATTCGCAGCGCGTTCTCCTCGCATTCGCGTGCATTCTTGTTCCAAAGGTAAAGGAGAATGAGCCACGATAGAGCTCCGATAGAGCCCCGATAAGGAAGAATCTGAAACGAATGTGATGCGAATGCGCAGAGAATTTGACGCGAATGAAAAAATCAACGCGAATCAGCCACGATCTTGACACGATATTGCCACGAGATAGTACTACATACACACACGACAGTGACAATAATAATTATCTCAGAGTTGATGTAAAAGTGTACGGATCAATATTTTGAAAACTTTGATAATGCCTTTCAAGGGAAAACAACCTGGAAAGAGGTCAAAGTCAACAACGGGTATCGATGCTCCTGGATATGTCAAATGATTTTGATTTTGCTCATGTCACATTCTTGTCATGATTCGCAGCGCTATCGGGTTAAAGTCGTGTCTCAATCTCCTGCATTCGCCTAAGTGTCTTTTTATCGTGGCACATTCATGTCGCATTCTTCTCTATTCTTATCACAATCGCCCAACTATCGTAGCGGACATGTAGCATATTCTTGTTGCATTCTCGGCGATATCGTGAGCATATCGCGCCAAGAAATACTTCATGAGAACAGACAAGAATGTGACACGATTGTTCATTCGCCTCTGATCGTAGCTTATTTTCCTTTACATTCGCGACAGTGGAAGCCCGGCATTTAGTAATAAACATTAAAGAAGTACCCATCAGTTATTCAGTCTCATAGTCGAGAAGGCAAGGCAAAATCATTAGATTTTCCACAGGAACGGTTGCGAACCTCGGAATAAACAAAATTCCGAAATGAGACCAGGTGCCCAGGGAGAGTCAGCGTCTTCTGATTGCATGCAACACCCGTAGCAACAGCTCAATGGAAACAGGTTCAAGCTTGTCTGACTCAGACCAACACAATTTCCGTTGTACAAAGCAACACATTTATTAAATGAATCAATGCATATTTCGCTTCACTTGTTTATTAATAAATCAAATTGCAAATACAAAATCATATTAGTTTTAAAAAATATTTCACATAAGTTTTGATTATGAAAGACATTGATTAAGAGATTCAGTGTAAAATGTTATTAAGAAATCATTGTAATATTTTGTGGTTTATCGAAGTATTTTGCATAAGTTTTTCCTCAATTTTTTATGTTGATACCTCGATCAGTCCAAAAAATTTTACAATGATTACCTATCATTTCATTTTGTCGCTTTTCACCTTTTATTTGCCGCTTTCAAATTGGGTTGGTAACGACGTTGCGTATGACGTTGCTAAGCGCGACTTCCGGTTTCCGTTGATTCAGGTATCACCAAAATTTTTCGGCCAATCAGAACCTTCGTTTCTTACGAATAACAATGGAAATTAAATGATTGTAGTTTCAGTCCCGAGCAACACTAAAAGTCGTAATACAATGTATACAGGTTCGGAATTCGGTACGAGACAGGAAACTTACGGTCGTTGTCGCGTTAGACAGGTTGTCGCTTTAAACAGGTTGATTTGATAGGAAAATTGATCGGGAGAATGAAAAATGTCATATAAAGCAGGCAGTCGCTAAAAAGAGGGTCACTTTAAGACAGGTTTGGCTGTATTTCCAATCGTTAAACAAGATTTCTTCAGAAGAATCTATATTTCATGGAGCTGTTGAGACGGCTGGTGCATGCAATTAGGAGACGATGACTATCCGCAGGCACCTGGTCTCACCATTCCAATGAAAGTTTTAATGATTTTGCCTGGCATCCTCGACTTTGAGACTGAATAACTTATAGGTACTTCTTTGATGTTTATTTAATGTTAGTTAAGAGTCGGTATATCTGAGTTTGTTATAGGATCTTGTGTAAAAAGTGTTACCAAGTGGTCTTTTGTCAGTGCGTGGCATCCGCGTGTACTGTAGTAGTCTAACGGTGGACGTGTCTCAGTAAAGTCGAGTCGAATAGTCTGTCAGTATCATGTGTATTGTGTGTCAAAAGTCGTCACCATCTCTTTACTCTATAGCTGGGTTACACTAACCAAATGACGTTGTAGAAATCACAATATTAATGGGACATACAAGCAAACGACAACCAAAAACCTGACAACACACATAGCAACCACGTCAAAACAACACATAAATATAGAGACAGAAAACAATACCTCAAACTATAAATACTGGCCTTACACGAAAACAAATCACTATTGATGATGATTACGAAATAAATAAATCAGCAACGAAACCAAGATAAAAATATTCTAACAAAGAATTGTCATCGGAATACGGCCCCGATCAAAATGTCAACATGACTCCAAACCTGACTATTAAAAGAGCAACTTGCTCCCTGATTTATTTTTTATTTTATTAAAAACTCCTAACACAAGAGAATTTGATACCAACGAATGTTACATGGACTATCAGATTGAACCTGTTGTAAAAAAAAAAAGTTTGCAGAAGTGTTCCAACTCCTAACTTTCTTTATCAACATTTCAAACAAAGTTTTAATACATACGACACATGTTTCGGTTAGTAAACCCTCATCAGTGGTACTTCAAGTGGAAAGGATTTTAGCAGCCAGATGATATGGTTAGATTTGCGGTAAAGTTGACAAAAAGCGGAAAAGTCAAAAAGTTATAATCTATTGTTTTGGTTGGATAGATAAATAGGCCAAAAACAAGGTATTGCTATCAATTGTGTCGAATGAATTATTCATTTTTTCCCACATAATTTTCATTCAAACATTATTAATAAATTAAGCCTAAAACAAATGATGGAAAACTGCAAAATTCAGTTCGAAGACGTTTAACATTTGAACCACTTGGCGAATGTCACTGATGTTAGACCAGGAGTCCCCGAGGACATATGTAGCAAAGTTCGATCAATTTCGACTGATCGTTTCTTCAACGAAGTCGAAAATTCATATTATTAAAATTTATTGAAATTTCTAAAACGTTGGTCCTGTAGCATCATATCCCACTCATCCTGCTACGTCTTTCGGTACATTTTTGGACATAATAACTTTCAGGCTCTTTGGCCTTATAACATTTTTTAGATTGAGGATCACTGACGAGGGTTAAGTACCCGAAATGTGCATGCCTGGTCCATGCTGCAAAATCTGTTCTTAAGCTATTGAATTTGAAGACGTTTAACATTCCTTGCCTTTATTTGTTTTGTAAATATTGTTTACAGCCAATATGAACTGATCAAATGAAACGTTATTTTGATTTTGTTTTTCTGAAAGGGTAAATCAGTTCCATAACAGAAATAGGGCATTACACGCAATAACCCCTAATTATGGTTAATATATATATTGTCGAGATAGTGTATGTGAATTCATGTTTTAAACTATAGATGCCATGAGGGACGCGGAGTGCATGCAGCTATATGGACCGAACTTGGGTGCCTTTGTTGTGAAGAATTGTTTGGAACAAAACCAGAGTGCAATCAATATATCCAATTCTGAGACGATTTTTGATATCATTCCGGTAACCTCTCATAACAAAACAGTCTACAGAAATAAGTATATCGCAGAATGCAGCTCTGATACAAGGTACACATTCTGGAAATTGAGGTTTGATATAAGCAGTTGTTCATCCACAATGAGTACTGATATCATTGGCAAGTCAACAATTGATGTTGCAGAATTTTACATCCAAGCAGGATGTGATTAAAAAGTAATTCCTCCTGATGATGCACCACCAAGGTTCTGTATCCTATTCATGACTCCAGAGGACAGAAGTCGAAGACGGATACCTATCATTAGCGTCCATGGTGTACACTGGGACACAACAAGTTGTAAAAGGCTTTATCCGGAGAGAATGTGCGACAGGTGTTTTGATTCTGGATTTTTGGGCGAGCGAGAACTAGGATTACGTCACGACATATCTATGAATGCTTTGTTTGAATTTCACCACACTTCGATAGAGCAGGTAAGTTTATCCAGTGATACAGTTCATTTGTATAATACACACGGAAGAAAATACGAAATGCTTGACATTATTACTGTATAGTGGACAAGTTCACACTTCATATTTCATGTATTCACTGTTTTTAAAGCATTACTGATGAGAATAATTTGTTGAAATGCGCAAATGGTACACTGAAATGTATTATTTACTATTTGGAGCCGCGAACTCTTTGCTAGAGTTATATACAAAATTCATCTAATCAATCTAGAGGGTGCTTCTAAAATAAATTTTGCTTTGTCTTTGATATTCAGTACCACGGATGAGGATTTACGTTAATTACGTGCATTGAAATTGGTTTGAAAGTTTCTTCAATAAGGTAATTTCGTCTTGTTTACTGTGAACAGTGACATGAAATATATTTGACAATTTTCAGGTACAAAATTTGATATATTTAAGTGAACTAACAGTTATCCGTTATTCAGTCTCAAAGTCGAGAAGGCAAGGCAAAAACATAAGAATTTTCACTGGAACGGCTGGTAACCCCGGAACGAAAAACATTCCGAAGTGAAACCAGGTGCCGAGGAGAGCCAGCGTCCCCCGACCGCATGCAACACCCGTCGCAACAGCTCAATGAGAACCAGTCAAATTCAGTGACTGTCTCATGCCATGTCTAAGATTTTGCCCTTTACATACAATGTACTCACTCTTTGGATTCCCTCTCTTTCGCGTTTGATCATCACTGATGAGACAATATTTGTCGAAGTGTGCACTAAATCTTCCAGATAAAAATATACTTAAATATCGATAATTGATTTATTTCAAGATCATTTCAATTGTGAATATTGCTGCCTTGACAAATATGGAAAAAACCATATCCCTAACAAGAAGATCGCTAATCAAAAAATCATCTAACCAAGGGCATATAAAACCAGATAAAACCAGAACTAAGGCAAAGGAACAGAAATGAAAAAAAATCTACCATATGAAGAGAAGTGAACTCCCTGCGAAGGAGTAAGATCAGGGGCCCAGGAAGAATGAGCATCTCCTGCTTGCATGCAACACCCGCCACTTCAGTTCGGTAAAAAGTTCACAATCGGTAGATCCCACAATTCGGTAGAAATGTTAAACGTCTTCAAATTGAATAGCATCATTTAAGAACAGATAAATTGGCAGCATGGACCAGACATGCACGTTTCGGGTATTAACCCTCGTAAGTGATCCTCAAATCTAAACGATGTAGAAAGGTTACATTCTGTAACTCCCACAAAAGAAGACAAACGTATAAATTGGTATGTCATGGCATAAAAGGTCTACGTCAGAATATCATTCATGACTCTGGACAAGGGGACGTCATAGTGTGCTACCATTTCCAATATCGATCATAGAACTTCCTCATTGACGAAGTCCGTGGGTCACAAATGTATCTTTGACTGAGAAGCTAAATTGAAAGCCGTATAGCTCTTAGAATAAAATCTGAGTACTTGGAGCTTGCCTGAGCATAACGTATTAATTGAGAAATGAAACCGCCATTTGCTGGTGACGACTTAAATGACTAATCTGACCCATGAAAATGTTTCCAATACTTTATAGATAACATCCTTTCTCCAATTTGTATTAAATCATGTATTTTGACATCATGATTATCCATTTACTTTTTGTTTGACAATGTTACCGAGTGGTTGGCGAGAAACTGATACTCGAGAAAGGAAGAAATATGCAACAAGACAAAGTTGAAGCACCGACACCGCAACGCCCAAAGTGAAAACATAGAGTAGACATACACAGCAATGAGACGCAAAAGGGAAGGGGACAACAATTACATTAATGACCAGAGGAGTCCGACCGACATTTAGAGAGAATAGGTAGCCGGGACCCTATCTTCTCTAAAGATGTTTGGACAAGGTCCGACGTGGAGTCTCGTCGTCAATATCAGTCAGAGTTAGATTCTTAAGAATACGCTTGTACAAGACTGTAGATCTGTCAAGTAGCCTGCCGATGGTCCGATCATCTTCATGATAAGAAACGTGTTTGATGATTCTGATGCATTTCGATGGAAACTTTATCCACTCTTGATACTTTTTAGTTTTTTTATTATGTCAGTATAAAAGGCAGATTTTATATTCACAAAGTAAAAAAAGGAAGGGATCTCCGACAACACCCGATTGCAGCAACCACAGCAAACCCCAAAACACCCAGTGCAACACACAGAACAGACACGCACAGAAAGTGACGCAAAAGGTACAAGGAACACCAAATCACATAGAAACATCAAACAAAAATGACTACACATAGACCAACCTATGCATCTTATTAATAGTTTAACATTACTTTGATGATATATTTAAGCACTAAGGAAGTCCTTTTTTCTTTAATACATAATCTTTCGATATTTTCAAATATGAAGTTTGCAATGAAAGAACTAATGTCTTGATAAAATAACTATGGCGAGCGAAGCAAGCCCAATTTTTGTTTTGTGAATTGAAGAGGTGAGGGAAGCGAACCGGAAAATTTTCAGGAATTCTACCACATCGTTAGCAAATTAATTTTTTTGCATCAAAATTCAGAGCAAAATTATTTTTTTTCCAGAATATCAAATGGACCATGCCTTACTAGATGTTGGTCTCGTTGGTTTATGTGTAGTCCTTTGTGTTTGATGTTTCTGTGTTGTGCGTTGACGTTCCTTGTCCCTTACGCGTCTCTTTCTGCGCTTGTCTGCTTTGTGTTTTTGCATTGAGTGTTTTGGGGTTTTGCTGTGGGTGCTGCAACCTGGTGTTAATGGAGATCCCCTCCTTTGTTTTATATCTACACTTATTTCGTGTTCTAGTGTGGAGTTGGTAATACAATTCCCCGCGACCCGATGTTTGAAGTGTTTTAATTCCATTACGTTCTCTAACTTGACTAAGTTGTAGTTTCTTCTACGCAAGATCATAATTCACCTTTCACCGATCATTTCATCGTGGCATTTTAAGGTCGCCTCGTCTCAAATTATCCCCTGCGTTTTGCGGTCTTGTTTGTGTGTGGTCATCTGACAGTGAGGAGGTTGTTTTACACCACAATTGTACGTTCTTCGAGACCTCTGGGTAATCGAAAATGTGGGAGGGTTGTGCGCACGTAATCCAGGATAACCACACCTTCTGCTACTTTCCGTGGCAGATGGCCGTCCTAAGTCGGCACCGGTTGCAAATTGGTCTCGTTGGTTTATTTGTAGTCCTTTGTGTTTGATGTTTCTGTGTTGTGCGTTGACGTTCCTTGTCCCTTATGCGTCTCTTTCTGTGCTTGTCTGCTTTGTGTTTTTGCATTGAGTGTTTTGGGGTTTTGCTGTGGATGCTGCAACCTGGTGTTGTTGGAGATCCCCTCCTTTGTTTTACTACTAAATGTGCACTGTGTATTTGTATAAACAGTATATTGTCGAGACGTCACGTGACTTTCATTTACCAGATGTAAATTGTGTAACAAATACACAAAAAGTAATTATAACTGCTTATGACTGTTGGATACAACTAGGAATAGTTCTCATTAATTGTCATTACCAGGCTTTAATTTTTTGTACGGAATATGACAAAAAATATTTTGAAGCAATCTACTAGTTATACAAAGAACACGTTTCGACTGGAAGTTACGGTAGGACTTTATACATGTAACTAGTTAAACTATACTTGGAATTTCATGGAAAACTCCATGTTCATTGTAATCGTCTCTCTTCTTTTGGAATAAACAATTAAGTTTGCTTCATATTCTTATTTTCAGGAAAGAAATGGCTTTGAAAACACAGCAGTATCCACGGAGGTAGCCTATCGTAACCTAAAATTACAGAGACTACTCAGAGCAACTACCTCTTCTGAATTTATTGTTCCAGAATGGGAGAGAGCGTCTTTCTTTTACAAAGCAAGTATCAGACGTGCTTTAACTGATTTTGAACCATACTTAGACTTCTCATTTGGGATATATATCGTAAAGTCTTCCGTTTCAAATAAGAGCCATTTGAATGGGATTGTCGATATCTTTTTTAGGAAAGTATTGCGTTCTCTTATTATTCTTTCCAAGGTTGAAAATTGGTTGGACCGTCATAAAATACAGTACTCAGAAATATCAGAGAACAGATTCATCACATTTGATATAACAACCAGCAGAATTGAAAACGATTTGTGTAGATATTCTGATACTCCCACACTTTGTACTTACTTTGGAAATGTCAGAGAAGATTTTAAGGATTCGGACATTATACAACAAATGCAGAATTCCAAAGGCTTTCCTTCCATTGATTGTTTGTTGATAAGAGGGAAAGTAGAAATATTAAGAGAGAAAAATGTATTTAGCGTATCATGCAAAATGGACGAGTTGCCTAGCAAAAAACACTCAAGAATGCCGCCATTTTTATCGATATTTCGTTATACTTTTCAATGTATAGCATTAGTATTTGTATGTACTGTGTTACCTTGTAATCGAAAATGTCATCTCCGTAAAACGATCTTTGGATATTCCTACCTTTCCCTTATTTTGATTTCCTTTTTCAATCAATCAATCACAACGTTTGTTGCAAACTACCCGGATGATGAAATATGTTACGTCATGAAACTTACCTCAAGATTTTTAACTTTCATGAATCAAACTATTTCCATACTTGGCGACTTAAATTTTATGTACTTCATGTTCAAAATCAAAAGTACCACCAATGAATCTTTCCTTAAAAACAGAGTACATATGATTTTCTTTATGGCTTTATCCATTGTTTTCCCGGTAGCTCTTACATTCCTAATATATAAATTGAGTAAGCCTGATTCCAGTGAATTAAGTACTTGTGACATTCACTTTCTTTCCCGTGATAACTTTACGGATGCTGCTTTAATTTTAGAAATCATTCTGATAATCATGGCAAACATGGACTACATAATATATAGGAAAAGGGGTAAAGAATTAAGTCTTATTAAAGAATGTGTCCTCTATGCGTTTGCCTACGGGATTGTTGCAATCGGGACCATGGCTATTTTGATTGTACAATATTTGGAAACATCAGTCGACTTACAAATACTGACATGGCTATATGCAGTTTTCTACGGCACTCAAATACCTCTTCTTGTCCTCCCTCTATATTTTTGGAATTAAGCCTATTATAATGAAACAATGACATACCTTTACCTGTGTGAACTCAAGTTAAAACATCTTTCTTGAGGTGTTTTGGAGAAAGCACATCATCTACTTTAGACTGGATCGGAAAACAAAAGAAAGGAGGGGATCTCCAACAACACTAGGTTGCAGCAAAGGTAGTTATGCTCGTAGAGTGTTTTTATAATGAAATATGATGAATCGGACCTGAAGATAAATTGTGGACCGAGACCGAAAGCCGAGGGTATCATTTTGTCTAAAAATTCAAAAATTATATTTTCCCTAATTTTTAGTCAATAATTGTCTTATTATACCTTTCTTCAATACTGAATCAAGGAACAAAGCGGCTCCTCATGTTTAGGGGACGGCCATTTGATCCTGACCTGGGAGTAGATTTTTTTCGTATCAGATTATATTTTCAACGCAGAGCCGGCCTGATTATTCATTTTCTAGTAACCAAATGTCAGAATATGAATTTCAACCCGTAACAAATCTGATAAACAAAACAAAAATCAAGACACACACTGAAAATGTCAGATATTCATTCCATTTATTATTCACAGAGTGCCAGACTTTCTGGGTACTACAATTAATCTATTTACTTATGATATGTACATTATCACCTGCACATTCTCATCTGAGTTTACACAACACATGAGGGGTATGCCGAGAAAATTATTATGTCAAGTATAAAAACATGTTGTTAGGGTGTAATGCATGTCTATAGATATTCCATCAAGACTTGAAGCTTATCATATTTGTTTAAATAAAAACTGCAAGATTGTTTATCTTTGCAAATGTAATATTGTTTTAGAATAAAATGTATGTCTGGATAACATTTGATATGAATTCTCATGGAGCGTAGTGAGCCCGAAATTTTTTTTAAGTTTAAGGCGGGCTAAGCGAGCCTAAACATTTTGTCGTGAAGCAAGCTGAAATTTGTTTCATGGTATTGCGAACCGAAACTTTTTGAAATTTGAACAAATGTGTATCAGAATATTTATTTTCTGCAACAAGGAGGGTCAGATTCTTTATTCTAACATTTTCTGGATCAGAGTATTTATTTCAAGAAGTGCCCCTTCAGAATCAAATGGTCGTCCCCTTAGATTCGCTTTCTTCTATAAGAGAAATTATATAGATAGATATATATATATATTATATGTATATATATAAAAAGCACAAAAAGGTACAAGTGACTACGACACTGTTTAAAACGTGTTTAAATCTAGCAAAAGGGACATTGGCGGGACAAACGTCCACATCATACATACTCTAAAACCTGTCAGTCATTCACAAATGTTTTGTTGCATATGTTAGAAATATCCGTTGCCATTTATTTGTTTGAGCTAGTGAATATTCTAAACCTTAGACATTGCATATATCATAAAAATTGCTACGTACATTATTCCTAAAGTTGCTGTAAAAAGCTTTTCCTTGTCGTGTGATATTTCATTTTATTTGAGCTGATTTTCCCATATATTACCTTTTTGATAAGTTAGATCTTTATTCAATCCTTTGTTTTAACACATTTTGATTTTAAATCATTAGTAACCAATGATTGATCCAAATTGAAAGATTAATAATACTAATTGTACATTATTACTACCGTTGTCGTTAGAAGCTTTGTTTTGTATTTTGATAAATTCTGTAATATTTTGAAATAATTTAAAACATGTACATTAGAAGGACTTTTAATTTAATCAACAAATAAAATATTCTCATGTTTCATATTTCTCCATATTATTGTTTGATTTTTAAGATGTTTATATAATCAATTGTTTTCAAAAATCTTTATCTAGAAGAAAGGGGGGATTTCCAACAACACCCGGTTGCAGTACCAACAGCAAAACCCCAAATCACCCACTGCAAAAACACAAAGCAGACACGCACAGAAAGAGATACAAATAGTACAAGGAACGCAAAATTACATAGAAACATCAAACACAAACGACTACACATAAACCAACGAGACCAATGGGCAATCGGTGCCAATTAAGAATGACCATCTTCACGCACAACCCTCCCACTTTTCCGTAAAATAACCTCCTCACTGTATGATGACCATACAAACAGACAGTATGACGCAGGGACCCAGGAAAGACAGATTGATATGTAAATGGATATAAAAACATACGGCGTACGAAATACAGTCCGTGCTTTGCCGGCTGAAACGAGTTCATGCATGTAATACCCGAGGAGTCCGACTGAGATTCAGAGATATTCTTCTCGAATGAAGTTTGGATAGGGCCCGTCATGGAGTCATGTCGTCACATTCAGCCAGAGTGCAATTCTTAAGAATGCTTTCGTACAAGGCTGTAGATTGGTCCAATGCCATGGTAAGTGTTTGTCTGATGACAGAAGGATCATACCTACGGTATAAAAGGCGTTTGACGATTCTAACACTATTTCAATGGAGATTCTGTCTACCGTTGATCCTTCTTATTGTATCAATTATGTCACCATTGTAAGGGTCCGAATTTCGATAGAAGTTGACAATAATTTTTGTAAAATTTCCAGAAAGATTAAAAGTAGTAGTACCTTGGAATTTTAGTAGAATTCCGAAAAATGTCGAAGAAGCATTTAAATGGATTGAAAACCAAGATTTGGTAATTGATGTGAATGATTCAATGTTTCGTTTTTTTTCGTTCCGGGTCCCGTTTATTAGGTAGAGCGCCGGGAAACAGGCGTGGAATCAAGAACTTGAACGGAATTGATTTTTGGGACCTGTTTTTGTAAGATTTATCAATGTCTTAATTACGACTTAAAATTTTCACTTAGGTTGTCACTTATCGGCTTCCGTAGATATCAATATGTAGAATTAATATGTGGCGAAAGAAAACAGAATGAGATCGTCATTACCATGATTACTAAAATTCAATATTATATGTTTTACGACAAATATTTCCCAGTCAATTATGATCGAAGTTGAAAATTATATAGATACCCGAAATTAAAAAAAAATGAATGAAGGGGTGTCACACTAGATTATTTTTTCAATATTGCTTCAATTTTAGATCGAAATACCACTGATGAGGTTTCATTGGACGAAATTTACATGTTTTGCGTACCGCAGCATTTTCTTCGGAAAAATAATCTTCGTTCATCTGTGACATTAACACGGTATCCAACCCACTCACTAAAATTTCCGGAAGTTGTTGTAATTATGCGTCGTAAATCGAATGAAACTGAATAAAACCGCCCCGTCTGTCTGTCCGTCTGTCACAAAAACGTTAACCTTGTCCATAACTTTTGAATGGTAAGTGATATGACTTTCATATTTCTCATGTGTATTACTTGTGACAAGACATTTCCATGAAAACCAAAAATTTTGACCTTGTGAGCTTGACCTTGAAGTTTGGCCTACTTTTAACAAACTTTAACCATGTCCATAACTTTTGAATGGTAAGTGATAGGACTTCAATATTTCACATGCGTATTCATTGTGACAAGACCTTTTCTTGAATACCAAAACTGTTGACCTTGTGACTTTGACCTTGGAGTTTGACCTACATTTCAAAAACTTTAACCATGTCCATAACTTTGAATGGTAAGTGATAGTGGTTTCATATTTCACATGCGTATTCATTGTGACAAGACCTTTTCTTGAATACCAAAACTGTTGACCTTGTGACTTTGTCCTTGGAGTTTGACCTACATTTCAAAAATTTTAACCATAACCAGAACCTTTGAATGGTTAGTGATTGGGCTTTCATATTTCACACGTGTTTTCTTTTTGACAAGATCTTTCCATTGGTAACACCATTTTGACCTTGTGACCTCGTCCTTGGAGGTTGACCCACATTTGAAAACTTCAATCTCGACCATAATTTTTGGATGGTAAATGATAGGACTTTCATATTTCATATGTGCATTCCTTTTTACAAGACATTTCTCTTGGTAACAAAAGTTTGGACCTTTTGACTTGTCATTCCGCTCAAAACTATCACCGAGAAATTAAAGGACGTTAACATCATAGCACCATCCCTCCAATGTTTTTTTAATATATAATTTTTTGGATATACTACTGAATCGACCCTACAGGAAATTTGGAGCCGTGCACTCTCTGTAACGTAAGTGTACAAATCTACTGTCCTGTTCACTAATTCCAGAGCACCATGTTTTCCCGGTTTTCTCTAAAATATGATAATGTCATCTTCCAAAAAGATATCAATTTTATAGTAGTCCTGTAGTCGTAACAGAAAATATCATTCTTTTGGCTGTGCGTCAGCTAAGTTAGAAATAGGACGGAAAATAAAAAGTCTACGGGGATTTTCCATAGTAAAATCGCTGAAAATGCGTGACGTCGGGAGCTTTGACGTCACTGTTTACCATTGTTGACACGGAGAACAATATGGCGGCGGCTTGAAATTAACATGGGAATTTCTCGTAGACATTTTATTTTTTCATTTTGCGGGTTGAAGGCAGCTGATAGGGTAAGTTGAAGTTAATTTCCAGTTACGACTAAAGGAGGTCAATTCTCAGAAACAATAATTTATAGCAAAATTTTTCAGACGACAGAATAAATCACCCAAACAGGGTGCTCTGGAATTAGTGAACAGGACAGCAAATTCAAAAATTAAAGAGGTCGCTACTGAAATGACTGATGAAAATTTAGTATTCGAAACACGTGTCTGGTGCAGAAGAATTGGTTTGGAATTTTCTTCATGAAAGTATAGAGTTGGAACACTTCCGTCTCATTTGACCTTTTCTTAGAGTTTAATCTTTTGAAACTTAGACTTTTGATAATACATGAGATATATTATGAAAACTAAACAATAGGGGGTGTCTATAAGCATTTCTTTAAAGAAATGCGGGGTACCACAATTTCTTGAATTTGATTTTCACACAAAAAATTAACACAAGTATGCTAACATCAACAGCACTCTACCAGATTTATCTACATTGTACAATTAAGTCTATACAATATACAGTGTCATGATTTTGTCATCTTTTAACAATGTATGAAAAATAATAAAGGGTTGACATTAATATATATCATGTAAGTTGCAGCGAAAACCAAGGCTCATTAAATTCCATATTCATTTTTCCCGTTTGATTTTCATTACTGTATGTGCATGTGTATATGTACTTTATACGCAATCATACAAAAAAAAAACTTCTCACTGCCTATATAATCAAATGAATCATACTTGAAATGCTCATTGATATAAAGAGATTATTTTCAAAAATTGAGAGAGCGTTGTCAAAGTATCCATCGTGCATTTCATTTTATTTTAAATGACAAATTAGCAATTTGCTGGTACAAAAAATTGGGAAAAAACAAATACTTGCTGAAAAATTGCAAAATGCAACGAACTTTTTTCAAACTGTAGTGCGAACAAGGTACAACAATTATGATACCAAAAGAAAGATGCTTTTATTGTCTTTTATTTTCAATTCATATTAAGCAATTTTCTCATAAATAAAGTGGCAGAAGACCAATGAGGAAGAGAACTTTTAATTCTTGATTTGTTTCATAAAAGTTGGAACTTCGAAAAATACAAAACGTTTACAGAAAATCTAGATCAAAGATATATGTATTCAAGTCAACATTGTTTCAAACAATTTTTAAAAATGATGCAGCAAGTTCGTGAAAGACGTAGGTTAGATTGGAGACATTGCTCAAAAGGAAGCGGCTACTGTTTGAAATATTTGCTATGAAGTTGACAGTAGCAAACGTACAAAGATTCCTAGTCCTTGCCACCGAACAACATTGTGGTATCCCAACTAAAATTGTATCAGTTTGGGGTTTTTATCCGATTCCGTGGCAAAAAAAAAAATGTCTTTCAAACAAATGTTGGAATTGAGCTATCCTTTCAGATGGATTTTACAATACTTTGCCGAAGAGGGTTGATTCTATATCAGTGGGAATATAGTTTATTATACACAGATGATTTATGCCAGGGCTATGGAGTTGTAATCAACTCGTGAAGTGGATCTTTTAAAAAGACCTGCTTAGTCTTGACGTTGTTCTAATCCCTTCATCATGTTTGCCGAAAAGATGACTTCAGTTTTACAACTTCGAAATCTGTTTTTAAGAAAAAGCTACAGGTTATCAGTAGACGAGAAGAGTAGGAGCTGATTATCATAATTGATTGATTTTCACAGTACTGTGGTTATAAACTGGCCATTAAATGGCAGAATTAATTTCTTGATTGCTTCTGGTCGTATATTTCTAAAAGAAAGGAGGGGATCTCCAACAACACCTAGTTGCAACACCAGCAGCAACCTCCCAAAACACCCACTGTCAAACCCAAAGAAGACACGCACAGAAAGAGACGCAGTGGTACAAGGAATGTCAAATTACAGAAAAACATAAAACACAAATGACTACACATAAACCAACGGGATCAATTGGCAAACGGTGCCGACTTAGGACGGCCATCTGCCACGTCAGTAGCAGACGGTGTGGTTATCCTGGATTACGTCCGCACAACCCTCCCACTTTTCCGATTACCCAGAGGTCTCGAAGAAAGTACAATTGTGGTGTAAAACAACATCCTCACTGTCAGGTGACCACACACAAACCCAAAAACACAGGGCCCATGCAACACAGATGAATATGTAAATGGATATAAAAAGAGGGCAAACGAAATACAATGTGCTCTGCCGGCTGTAGTGAGCTCATGTATGTTATCAACCGAGGAGTCCGACTGACATTCAGAAAGGATAGGTGGTCGGCGCCCTGTCTTCTCTAAAGACGTTTGGACAGAGCCCGTCATGGAGTCCAGTCGTCACAGTCAGTCAGAGTGCATGTATTAAGGATGCGCTGGTACAAGACTGTAGATTGGCCAAGCCCAGTGTCCGTTTGGTGACATTAGGATCACATCCACGGTATAAAAGGCGTTTGATAATTTGACGCATTTTTGATGGTAATTCTGTCTACCTTTGTGTTGATTATGTCACCATAAAATGCAGGTTGCGAAATACCCAGAGTAATATACTCTGTTGTTTGTATGGGTCCGATTTTCAAAAGTAGTTGACAATATTTTTTGTCAAATTTCCAGAATGTCTTTACAAGTTTGTGAAAGCAAAAACCTAAATAAACTAAACACTTCAGATGTTCCAATGTTATTAAATTGACCCTTAGATAAAATATTCGGTCAGGAAAGCTACATCGCTGAAAAAATGAAGTGAAACTGATTGATATTACATGTTTTATAAAGCGTAAAAATCGACGGCGGGTGCGGTTAGCCAAACATGGGATGCTTATTCCTCCTGGGTACCTGATCCGACCTCTAGCTTGTTAGGGGTCAGTCGATGCTCAAATTTTGTGCTGTATTGTGAGTGTTGTTGAAATTATCGTCAGGATCTTCTTTAACTCATTTGCAATCAGTTGATCAAGAAAGCAACTTGATATCCATTTGATTTATTAAGAACTCGCATTCTACACATCATAGGTTCTCACGAGGTTCGTGCTGAATTCACAAAGATGTAGATATTGAAAGAGTAGATTTGAGAACAGATCACGATGATGAATATCATCATACTTAGGTAGCTCATTTATGCAGGTCTAAGAACATTAACAGCATTTTATGAGTACATGGACATTTCTATACTATTTTCACATTCATGACCTCAAGAAGTAATAGATTGTGTACTCTAAATGGAAGGAAAGAAGTGCAAAAAGGCAAAGAATCGATATCGCAGCAACAACAAGTGTAAAATTATTCACTAGCTTTCAGAAGAAAGCAGAACGATAGCACTCAAAATCACAGTAATGTGAAATATTTCTGATAAACATAGATAACATTTGAAACTATGAGCAAAGTTAACAGGATGTACAAAAAATGTATTCATAAGTCTTTCTCTCTCATTCTCACCGCTATCTATTGTTGATTTCACCATATTAATCGTCTGGTTGTTCTGTGAGAAGCTCTGTGTCAAAAGAAATTGCGGTTTTCCCATTTTCAACGGGTTTTCTTCGAAAAATCTCACTTTTACCCCAAATCTTCGAAATGCCCAAGAACGCTAAGGTGGCATCCGCCGGATTATCAAAGTAGAAGGAGTTGACAACACTTTGATGCAAAAACATTTTGTGCCTACCAAACTCGTTCCCCAGTGACTGGATGTTTGTCAAGTGTATTAAGTAATTCTTTCCAGCTCTTTCGCATGAAATAAGCTTTGTTTTAACCTTTTATCAATTTGACATCCAATATATTATTTTGCTTTTTCGGAAACTTGTCATTTTATCCGAAAAAAATCATCGAAATTCAAGGAGATTAAATTTCGTTGACAAATTTACATTGCAGAAAAGCGGATTTCACCGTGTTTAAAATGGACAATTTTGGAAGAAAAATAGGAAAATATAAAGCTTTGTAATACTTTAATCCTAAATTCAATTTTTCTCATTTAATCATGAAATTATCCATTGACATTGTAGATCATTTTGTTAGTTTTTGACAAAGATACATCCACAGAATTTCTAGTGATTAACATTCAACTACAGTCATCTATGAAGATTTTGTAAGTAAAATAAGATTAATTTCAATCTATTAGCTTTACGAGAACTAGAAGGACACTTTTATTAATATGACGTCATCAAGAAAATAACGGATACGTTGAAAATGCAAAGTCTCAAAGAAAATTTTCCTGTGAATAGAATTAAATATAAGTTAGTATAATCAAGGACAGACAAGAAATAAATAATTTCAGAAATTTTGAGAAAAATTGAATGTGGCGTGCAAGTGTTCAGTACCTCCTTAAAGGCCGACGGGGGACTATATAACGGGACAGGTCAATTTTCTGTCATTTCCTCACTGACCGCTATAGGGTTAACATCTCTTAATGGTATCTGATTGGTTCCCTTTAATCCTTTTACCCCTATCAATTTTTGATTGACAGCTTAAAACAGATGATACTCGGGTATCTCATCAGCATAATAAAGGATTACCTGTCGGTTTGTCTTTGATGTAACACGCCGCTCGCAGACGGCGTTATCTTCAAAGACGGTATGCCACGCCTATCAAGCTTATGTCACTCAGGTATACCTATTAAAGACCGGGTGGTTCTCAACGTCGGCCTTTAAAAACATATAAACACACAGAATGTTTAAATAGATTGCATTATTTGTTGTGAAAATATTTTCTAATGCTATTCTCTGTATTTCCCTTTATACGATGGATAACCGCTCGATGAGTACTTGAAAAAAAAATAAAACACGCTTGATTTCTGTGCAAGAACGATGCTAATACTACGGCGTATGGATCATTGATATGACAGTTACTGGAATCTGTCGACCTTTACGTCATATCGTCGAGTAATATATCGACATAACAACATTAAATTGTTTACATCAATTTTACGTCATAATGAAAACACCTTGCTCAGTATCAGAATTACTTCAGACTGGCGGCATATGTGCATATTACAAGCACATATATGACGTCAAGAGTAGGGGAACCGCCAGGATTGACAGGGGATGGGGTGACTAACTTGCGCTTGGCGACTTTTGACTTATCATTAAAAATTCAAATTTGAATGAATATCTATCAATCTCAATCATGGGGTTAAGTGAGTTTATATCCAAGGTCATTACAAAAACATGATGAGGTGAAGATTAAAAAGAAATCATCAAAATTATTATTTCTGATTTGATAATGGCTTCAAGGGGAGCTAAGTCAGTCAAAAGTAATCCCCATTAAAGGAGCGTCACCCACCGTGTGATCCTTTTCAATACAAACCATGGGGGTAATAACTTTTCGTGTATTAAGTGCGGTGCATTTTTGAGCTTCGAATAGCTTTTGCTGTGGAGATATGAAATTCATAATATAATAAAGAGATCAAATTAACAAACTTAGGTGAATATTCATTGGAATTTTTGCTTTGTGTAATACGGGAAACCGAATAAACATATTTTCTTCTGACTGTTTAAGATAAATGTTTGTGAAAAGCAGGTTGTTGATCATATTCAAGAATCGACACGATGGAAGAGGACGATTTATAAACTAGTTGTGAAAACAAGGAATTTCAATCTCAGGGAAGAGCGACTATTCACATGATGTTGAAAAAAGACAAAATATGCTTTTGGATTCACATTTTATTCATTTGCTTTCTTTTCAAATTAGGTAAGCATTGTTTAGTTTATTTATAAAGGGGTAGGGCCACGAAGCCCGATATTGGCCCGAATTTTGATAAATTTTGAACATTGTACTTCATAGAACTTTTAACTGTTATTTGACATTTTGAAACGTTCTCTACTGAATCATGAATCTACTTTTTGTAAACATTGCTTTAATCAACACCTTTTAGCCCTTTGAAAACACCAAAATAGGTCATATTCGGCGAAATTGATGGAAAAAACTAAATATTTCTATTAAATTAGCAATGGCCGCATGCATTAACTATGATGGAAAATTTATATGTGAAAGAGTATCATTATATCCTTTTGTCATAAACGTTTTATCTCAGTTAACGCATGCGGCCACATTGAATTCTACGACATAAGACAAAATTCTCAGCAATTTTCGCCATATTTTGTCAATAATGTCAAAATGTTCATGACGTCAATATTCAGTCTGTTAAATGGCGCATTGTTTGGTGATATTATTCTTTTCATGAAAAGCGGTAAACATTCGTATATTTTCATGAGAGATATCAAGTATTCCTCATGAAATTTATTTTAAGAGAAAAATCAAGGGCCGATTTAGGGGTCTTGTGGCCCGACCCCTTTTCATTATTATTTTCATTAATTTTTTTCAATTATTCCATTATAATTTCTTTTTCAATAGTAAACTCTTTTTAAAAAAAGCAAGAAAAATCGATACAATTTTAGATGAAATACATCATTTTAAATTATTTTTCCAATGGATCTTCATTTAGCGACATCGTAACGTTGTGATGGGTATTACATTCATTACTATTTAGCTTATTTTCGTCACAACCTCACATCGTACAAGTTATAAGAAAATTTTCTTAAAAAAAGGGTTATCTCCCTGATGGCATAGCTTGGTCCTTAGTAGGTTCTCTGGAAGAAAATCTAGGTCAAGTTTAGACTCTTTCTCTTCATAATTTCACACACGTATTTGGATTTCCTCATTTCCGGCCTCTAGCATCACTGATGATACATAACTGAGTTGAAGTGCGCATACGGTGCATTGAAACTTATTTCAGTATTGAGTCTATTGACAAATAGTACAATATCTACGTTGAAGTCGTTTATAATTAAGTTATATATATAGAACAAATTGGAATATGGGAGAGTTTTCCCAAGATTTCATACTACATGTATTTTCATATCTGAATATCGATATTATAATATTAACTGCAAGCTGAATTGGAAATATATGAACGGTTATAGATGTTGAGATGAATATATAGGGGGAGAAGCATAACTTACATTAATTGCCAAATGTCAGCACATGCTAAATATGGATCTCACATAGTAGATATTGATACACGTATACTTGAAGGGATCATTAGGTTCAACCATCTCTAAAGGAAATCGCCACATTTTTTTCTGTCGTGAACGTTCGTCTATCTTTATGCTCGTTGTTTATTTTGTTAGCATTTTCTATGGTATGTAGAGGGAGGGAAGGGGGAGAAAGGGGCGGATGAGGAAGGAAGGGGGAAGGGAGAGGGGAGGAAAGGGAATCGTGAAGAATGGGAGGAGGAGGGGCGGGAGGGGGAGGTAAGGGGGTGGGAGGGGAGAGAGGTTCCCCCTGTCCGCCCCCTCCCCCCCCCCCATCTGTAAAGGAAATCACGACATTTTTTCTTGGTGAAATATTATGCCATTTCAACAAAACTCGTAAAATCGTAATAATTTAATCCCAAGTATGTTTGGTGTTGTAGTTGTTTATCTCCACAGAATAAAGCAAAGGAAGATATGATTGGCGGTTCATGTCATGGCTTTATTTAAAATAAATAATCAATAATAGTTCATGAACTCAATGCACAATTTAAGGCAAATAAATTCAATAAAGCAAATGCTTAGTAAGTTCATATTTCTTAGTTCTTGAATATAAGTTCAGTTCAATTGTTCATGAACTTCAATGCTCAATAGTTCATAGTTCAAAGTTCAATAGTTCATATAAATGTCCAATATTTCAATATCAATGAATCCATATTTTGACAATAAAAATAATCAATGGTCTACGACGACATTCAATTGTATATGTCGTAGATAATCAATACAAATTAATAATAAACCCCAATTATTGGCTCAGAGTCTGGAAGACAACAGAAACTGAAGCGAGGTTTAAAAGCAAAATTCTGCCGAACGCTAAGACAGTTGTAGAACTGCACTGTTTTGAACCAATGAACGTCAGGAAAGGGGAAGCCATGACGCAATTAATGCAAGGTGGTATAAGCAGTTGAGTTGGATTCCGGATCTGGAGCGGGGCTTCCGGCAAAATTGGTAAAGATTCGGAATTATAATGTCGTGAAACACTTGAACAGTTGATTGTAGACGCTAAACGCTGCCTTGATAAATGTATAGAAACTGTTAACAAATCAGTGATGATGATCGTGATATACCAAACCCAGAGGAAAAACAGAGATGAAAAACCCAGTTTTTGTGTTGGGGAAAAATCCTCTGAAAACTGGGCATGTTATATCACTGCCGCACTCGGAACTAAATGATGTCACAGTCACCGCAAACGAAATGTTCGGAGCTTCACGCGATCCCAAGGTAGGAAAATTGGAGGATGAAAGGTCCGATGTAAGAGGTTCACGGATGTAGGCAAGGCTCCATGGTATATCTTCAAGTCCCATCAATGGCGAACTAACGTCGAGGGTAATCCCGAGCCTTAGAATATTGCTGAAATAAAAATAAAACAAGCGCAGAAGGAGGAGATGAATGTATTTAAACCCTGCAATAGAATATTAATTGTATAAATATGATGCATGTTTAAATGTTAGGAAATAAGCACATCTATAGATTGAAATACGTTGTAATGAATCATAAAAATAAAGAAAGGGTGTGGAGGAGAGGGTTTTTTGGTGAAATGTTTATAATGATTTTGCTCCTCACTGATACTGAAAACACGCTAGAGTTAGACCGGAAGTGTCACAGCCAGAGTCTGCGCAATCCACTCAACACGGTCAAGGGTGATGGAGTTATCTTCCTTAGAACTTAGTTAATGTTAATCATTGGCATCATTTAAAGGCATATTAATTAACAGCGTGGACCAGACATGCATGTTTATATGTGAAGGAAGGTTATATTATGCTTATTCGTTGAGATAAAATTCATTTATCCTTTAGAGGATAAATGATATTATCTCCACAGAATAAAGCAAAGGAAGATATGATTGGCGGTTCATGTCATGGCTTTATTTAAAATAAATAATCAATAATAGTTCATGAACTCAATGCACAATTTAAGGCAAATAAATTCAATAAAGCAAATGCTTAGTAAGTTCATATTTCTTAGTTCTTGAATATAAGTTCAGTTCAATTGTTCATGAACTTCAATGCTCAATAGTTCATAGTTCAAAGTTCAATAGTTCATATAAATGTCCAATATTTCAATATCAATGAATCCATATTTTGACAATAAAAATAATCAATGGTCTACGACGACATTCAATTGTATATGTCGTAGATAATCAATACAAATTAATAATAAACCCCAATTATTGGCTCAGAGTCTGGAAGACAACAGAAACTGAAGCGAGGTTTAAAAGCAAAATTCTGCCATAATGACTTTCGAGGATTATTGGTGATAACCCTCGAAAGGCATCCGCCACAAAGCGGCCGATTTTGCAGAAACTGAGCGCCATGACAGAACTGCCATATTGAGTACTATTTTCGAAGGTAGCATAGGCATAACAGAAAATTATTGTTCGAAAATAACACTAAATAAATGGTCTACATCGACAATATCGCTATATTGTGTATGATGCAGATTTTTACATAGATGAAAGAAACATTCCGAAAACGACAATCTGTTCATATTATATAAGGGGATAAACGCTGACCTTGACCCATCTCAGGGGAAAATTTTAACCTGATGAGTAAGGCAAATAAAGATTACTACAATGACGAAATAATGTAGATAAGTCTCATTTTCCCATGCATATGGTGATTCACGTGTATTACACGTCACACGATACATTTCACCAGTTGAATTCGATATTGTGAGGTTGACATTTCATACTTCTCATTAAAGCCACTTTTGGCCAGAGAGAAAAAATACTCTTTCATGACGGGTTATCAAAATTATGTAAATTGTAGATTTTGTAATGTAGGTAAAACCCATTCATAAGCTTTAATTATGAATAAGAGGCCAGGGCTATTCGCATAGTATATATATCGTATATTGGATAGCAGTATATATAATTAGGACTGAGTAAAGGGTAACATTGTTAAGAACTATAACTCTACAGGGCTCGGAGAAGAAGAGGCACTGACATGTGACGTGTAGACACTTTTGAGCAAAATTTTACTAATATTTAGACTGTCAAGGAAGCGATTGAGCAGAAAAGCGAATAAAACTTTGTGGTTCCCATGGAAATTCTGAAAAAGAAATGTTATGCATTCTCGACTTTGAGACCGTGAAACGGATTGAAAGATTCCCATGTTTCGCTTCGCGGATTTTATAGTTTGTGTGTCGGTTTTTTTGTTTTGTTTTGTTTTGGTTTTTTTTTTTTTTTTTTTGTTTTTTTTGTTTGTTTGTTTGTTTTTTGTTTTGTTTTGTTTTGTTTTTTTTTATTTTTATTATTCATCGATCGACAGAAAAATTATTACAGTCGTTACTTACATGTAAGTAATAAATTTGTTGGAAATCAATACGTTAGACTGCTGGAAGCGTCGTGCATGAATGATTAAGCCTCATCTTCTTACGAATGTATTGGGTTATCTTAAAAACAAACATGAATTGACGAGGGGAATAGGATAAGAACATCTTCGGAATTTGGTTTATTTATTTTTATTGATTAATTTATAGCTTTATTTTTATTATAATCTTTCAAATTATAGGAATATATGTATATGTTACATGGAGATATAAGACAGATATTGGAATTTTTCGAGAAAAATAGGATAGTTATAGGACTTTTCAAGCATAAAATCCAAAATAAATTAAGGAATTTTGACAGAATATTTGCCTCCTGGAATCCCTTTCACGTCATACTTAAATCAATTAAATGAGACATTGAAATTAATACGATATGAAGTGTATATGTATAATATAAGTAGTAGGTGAGGTGGCGAGCGAAGCTAGCCATATTTTTTTTCTTTTTAAGGCACTTTTGAAAAAGACACTTTTGACAAATTGTTGCAAAATACAGTTTGTACATGTGAAATTTTACATGAAGCAATAACGAATTTGAGATGCAAATTTTCAGATGAAGAGCCCAAAATATAAGATTTATGAAATATTCTTTTTTTTTTTTTTTTTTTTTTTTATTTATATGTACAATGTATTATTATCATTTTTTGGTTTTCTATAAAATATAATTTCAATTAATCATTTATTTCAATCATTTATTTGTTTTTGTTTTGTTTGTTACAACATGTACAAGGGGGGGGGGGGTTAGGGTTTTTGTTTTTTGTTTTTTTTTTATGTTTTGTTTTGTTTTTATGGTGACATTTGATAGATACTAGTGGCATATAATATATGTTCGTATCGAATTTATTGCGTCAAACATACGTTCTTTAAAGATATATCAACTGGATGTGAGAAGAGGAAATGAATTCCTAGCGCCCTCTATCATAATGATAAAGCCTAAAAAATGCAATTCTATCTATACGAGATAAATAATTTACTTTATTTCCAAAATCATATGCTATTCGTACACGCGTGACGCTATTCTACGAATATTTTACTAATGTCGATTGTTCTTTTATCATGTTTATGATTTATCCCTTAATAAATTTATTTCTTATATCGGCCCAAAAGCAATATTAAAGCATCATCAATTTCTAACGCCTAGCCGGCAGTATAAAACTGCTACATTACGGAAGAAGAATGCCGCAACAACAGATCCATATCTCGCGTTTGACGTTTCCGAAATACCCTGATCAATGGACTATAGGTTACCCGAAAGTCTATATCTTGCTTGTTCACACGGAGATATTCACACTAAAATGTGAAGAACGTTCGATCAAAATTGATAGAAATACGAAATAAATAAAAGGCATATTACTATCGGAAAGCAAGAGAGCTAGAATGATTAACAGTGCTCTCACTTCCCTTTTTGGGACAGGAGCCGAGGCCGGTGAAATTTTGAAAATAAATAGATGTTGTCTCAAAATGGAAAAAAGTATAAGCACTGCATATGAATAGAATGTTATTTCTAATTCAAATGCCCCTTTAAACAGATCTCTGTGAAAATTCAACTAAAATTTAAACTCTTTTTTCAATTTGTTAAAGTGTCAAATTGGGAAAATTAGTCAAGAAATTGGGAAAACAATTTTGAATTGGGAATGGGAGCGATTCAGGCCAATCGGGAGCCATGCAAGGCAAAGTGATTCAAAGATCAAGAACAAGATCGTACATCGAATAGACTGATAGGACAAAATATAGAGGAAACCACCTGGTACCACGACTGAAACAGCAGAATCATAATAAGCGATCGTGGCAGTGGAGGAATGTCATGTGCTTAACCTCTGACCTCGCATGCTGTAAAACTGGTAAATGTTTATTATTGTTTGTTGAACTTGGGTCGAAGGCACTGACAACAATATCCGCTAGAGCTGTACTGATATTTACGATCGAAATGATAAGGGTAATGTGGAACGGTGTAATGAGCTAAGTAACAAGATGCCGCATCATTGTATTAGGGAAATCTTGCATTCGTATTGTCTTACGTGTACAGTGAACATGTAATGTTGCAATTAAGAATTTATGATCGATAGCACGACAACAACAAGACCCAACAGGACATGATAAATTGAGCAAATATGTTGAAATGACTCAATAAATACTAGTAAATAAATGAATAACTAAATAAATAAGTAAATAAATAAATAAATAAATAGATAGATAAATAAATAAATAAATAAATAAATAAATAAATAAATAAATAAATAGATAGATAAATAAATAAATAAATAAATAAATAAATAAATAAATAAATAAATAAAAATTGAACAGATATATAAATGAATGAGTAAACAGGTAAATCAATAAATATTACTTAAATAAACAGATATATGTGTGTGCACAAAATTAGAGACCAAGAGAGTGATATAAAATTGCCGAGACAAGTGGGCATGTGTATTAAACACTACCATTATTCTTAAACACGACTTTTAAATACTTAATAAAAATTGAGTTATAAATATAAAGTAAATCTGGAGCAAGTGATAAAAAATAATTTGACAGCATGAATACATGTAACATGCCCGGCGTAAGACAATTCGAAGTCTGTAATATTGTGACACAGGTGAGCTACATATAAGTACAGGCTTATATAAAAACAGTTAAACGAAAATTCATATATGTCGTGCTTTCATCTAATTCGAGGCAAGCTCACATGTGCACAAATCACTCTTACCTTACTGTAGACACGTCAAATAAAATTGGACGATACTATTATACTTTACCGACTTTAGGCTACCACTAAATCAAACCCCAACGCAGGCATGAAAAGGCTAACACAGCACGATGACCAGATAAAAACATCTCTCAACGTTGGATAGAGTTCATCATCACCACGACAAGTACACTACGAGTTTTTAACTATATAGGTGCACAGATCATGTTACTAGAAAAGCGAAAGTTTTGGTGAAATGTTTATAATGATTTTGCTCCTCACTGATACTGAAAACACGCTAGAGTTAGACCGGAAGTGTCACAGCCAGAGTCTGCGCAATCCACTCAACACGGTCAAGGGTGATGGAGTTATCTTCCTTAGAACTTAGTTAATGTTAATCATTGGCATCATTTAAAGGCATATTAATTAACAGCGTGGACCAGACATGCATGTTTATATGTGAAGGAAGGTTATATTATGCTTATTCGTTGAGATAAAATTCATTTATCCTTTAGAGGATAAATGATATTATTTCTCTTGTTCATCTTCTTTTTTTCTGTATTTCTACCGTGCACGTTCGTCTGTTTTTATGTGCGTTGTTTATTTTGTCAGCATTTCCTGTGCTCTGATATGTAAATAATGTCTCCCTCCCTGTTGGCACTAGAATCTCGATGGAGATTATGTCCTTCGGTTTGTGCATATTGATATAATTTCCATAACCAAAATCTGCCCATTATTCATGTCTGAATATATATATAAATCTTATATAACATTCTAATGACTTAATGTTCGAATAGCTGAATTGCAAGACATAAAGAGATCGTGTATTTGATCGCATATCACACACGCCCTACCACGGAGAACGCAACATTAGGCTTAATGCTCATCAACTTGACGAAGGTTCCTTCGTATGACAATTTTAATTTATAAATGTTTTATGCTACAACAGGCGTTTCTAGAAAAAAAACTTTAAAAAATCCTGAATAAGAAAAAATAATCTCTGTGAAAAAAAACCACTTCTGATGATTGATGAAATATCCAAGCGCGGATCCAAGAGGGGGGGGGGGGGGAGGGGGTCCCGAGAATTTTCGAAGCATTGTTAATTTTTTTTTAAAAATACATATTTCATAAGTAAAAGTCCCGATTACCCTTTTGATGTCATAATATTTGATAAATATAGCATGAATTTGTATTGGAAATCTTTCATTTTGATAATATTTTGCCTTCAGCATTTCAAAAATTTTCTACATTTATTACATGCATTATTTTCACATGATTCTGCGCTTTCCTATATACGATCCATATACATTACACCTTGGTCAATAAACAAGGGCACTAAGAGCAATGAAACTGAAAAAGACACGAATAGAGGATTTTATTCCAATTCTCGGGGGGAAAAATCGCTGGTTTGCTATCGCTCGCCATTTGTTGTATTTACCGTACAAGAACTGAATAATCAAGTACTATGATGTGAAAATGCAAGAATTCAAACTTTTTTCTCGCTATCGCTCACCAGTCATTGGTTTTATTCATAATTAGAAACAGAAGTGACAATCATTAATCAAGGACTTTTTTCTGGCGAGTGCTTTTGTTTTTGTTTTTGTTTTTGTTTGTTTGTTTGTTTGTTTGGGTTTTTTTTTTTGGCTCTTCAAAAAATTTGGACTTTAGGACCCCCCCCCCCCCCGAGAAAAATTCTGGATCCGCCAATGATATCGGTGCATAAATAGTGAAATGGTATTCATTGAAGATAGAGTGCCTTAGAATTAAAAAAAATATCTATATAATGCATTGACTCTTCTCTGATCGGCTTAGTTTGTTTGAAGTAAATAAAGCTTTGTACTGTCCATGTTTAGAAAACGTTTTAAAAAATGTGTCAGACAGGTGGCCAAGTATAACTGGGTGTACCTTTGGCATGGTACTGGACCAATCTACAGTTTTGTACAAGTGTCTTTCCCAACGTTGGGCCCTGGTCAACCGTGACGACGGGACTCCATGATGGGCCTTGTTGAAATCTCGTCAGAGAAGACTGGGTCTTGATCTCTGTACAATCTGAAAGTTCGTCAGACTTCTCGGGTGATTGATTTAGAGCTCGCTTCCGCCAGCAGAGCACAGACTGTAATACGCATGCCATAGAATTTTTTAGATCCATTTACATAGAATCTGTGTAACAAGAGGCCGCTGTGTTTAACTATCTTGTTTGTGATGTCACCTTACAGTGAGAAGTTTTATGTTTATACAACAGTTGCGTGTCTATGGAGACCTCTGTGTATCCGGATAAGTGGGAGGGTTGTGTGCATGTAATCCGAATAACTACTCCATTTGCTAATAGCAGATGGCCGTCCAATGTCGGCGCCGGGTGCACATTGCATGGTCTCCTTCCTTTTATGTGTTGTCATCAATGATTGATGTTTCTGTACGTCTGTTACGATTGTTTTGTATGATGTTCTAGTGAATATTGTAGTGTATTTTTGCGATTTGTAGTTTTGTCTGATGTCATTTCTGTGTCACTTTCTTGTGGGTTTGTTTCGCTGGGTGAGTGCAGGGTGGTCATGCTGGAGATCACTCCCGTTCCTTCGAAGTAAAAATAACTTGGCGGGGGTCGAAATGTGCTAGTCTGCTGCCACAGGGTTTCATCATGTATTAAAATTGCCGAATAAAATGTGTTTCGGATATTCAGTCCTCGTCAGTTTTACTTTATAAACATTAACAAATAATATTTTTTCATCTTTGAGGCATTTTCACTTAAAATCAAGTAATGAGGGATCATTTTCCTAAACATGGATGCCTGATGAACCACATTTAGACATATCTGTCCAAAAGGCTGTGTTGGACACTCTGACTTTTTTTTTAATTGGCAGAATCCAGTGGCGCAAACCCACAGTACATTTTCCAAATTTTGAGTGACTCAAAATTTTGTTATGAGTCACACTAGATGTGTATATGAATAAAATGTGAACAAAATGCTATTTCGACGGGTGATATGAAGATTCAACCTGTAATTTCCATTATATCTAGGAATAGCAAATATAAGAGGAAGTGAAAGTGAAAACCATAGTCATCACATTTATCGATTTTTTTTCTCCCTCTTTTTATAAGTTCAAATTGGTTCAAAAGCCTTAGTGTACTTATTCAGCAAATATTTAACGAATGAAAGAAATCAAAATGAACGTTTCTGATGTGATAATTTCATTTCTTCAATTTCCAAAAAAAAAAAGTAATTTTGTTTTACATATTACGTCATAACGTTTTTATTTGTTTAAACTTAAATATACTATGAAGCATACAATATCAAACATCTTTAAAAGACATAATTATCAGAAAAAAACAGTCTCTTCATATTTTCGAAGCTGAGAAAATGCAAGTTTTCTTTATATCTTCAGCAAAGAGTGACGATTGTACGTTCTATGAGGGATCGACGTCATTCTATAAGACATGTACGAACGGATGCTGCGAAACGGAATGTTGTGAGGACAATTATCGAACGTGAGTAGATTTATGTCCTTAAGGTGGCTCAATAATCCAAGAATTCTTTGTCAGAGGAGAAAAAAAATATTCTGTTTATTTAACATTGATATCTGATGATTTATATTTGTAATTAAGATTACATATCATCGACCATTTGACTGACCAGTGGTCCTCTGAATACACATATGTAAACCAACCCCGAGATATGTCGCAAAACAATGAATTTTGATAGATAAAAACATGATATATTGATAATGATTCCAGATTGAAACCATTCTTGTGATCATTTTCACCATAATATCATCAAATATGTATATTTCTTTATAGATAATGCTTTCAAAGAGTGAAATAGCTAAAACTGTTCCAGAAAATTACATTTTGGGTACCCCCACCCCAAAATGAGAATCTAAAAAAAGTACTCAGTACCCTTATTTGACATCAAACTGATAAGAAGTCTTTGTCAGAAGTTATTTTCTTTTACATCTTTCTCAACGACAAACTCTTTTCTTCGAAAAGAAATATAAAAAAGTACATGTTATCGTTCATTCTGATTTAAAATATTTGGTTGTCATAGTAACGATTTTGTAACAATTTGCAACAAGTCAAATTAAAATGCCCTGTTCCCTTAGTTGACGTTATAACGATGAAAATATTTGTTAAAAACTGTTATAATTGACATATTTTTCAAGATAAGACTCTAATCTTTTAACAAAAGTACAAGACATACCGCTTTACCTCGTTTCCATATTGTAAAAATCTACTTGGTTTATGCCGGACGGACGACAGACGACGGACGGACGGCGCGCTATGACAATAGCTCAGGTGAGCTAAAAATCAGACACTCCGAGTCGAGATTATTCTTTCCCAACATTCAGTGAAAGTTTCAAATTCTGATACAAGGAAGAATGCTTACACAATTATCATTTATCATCGAAATCAAATAAGAATAAACAAGTGTACAAATGATTTGTCGAAAAAAATGAACAAGAAAAGGAAAGTAAGATGTGTACTTCTAAATATCCTTGGCAAAACGTTATTCGACCTTGTCTTTTTATAAACTCACCTTTCATGTTTTGTTAGTGTCAGTTAAATGAGTTTTGTCAAATAAAGTTTAAAAAAGCCAAAGCTTAAAAAAATGTTTTTTTAAAAATTTCATACCTGATTCCATCAATCTATTTATAGATACGGAAATAGATATAAAAGAAATAGAACTAAAGTAAACGGAAGCGTTTTTTAAACATTTTGACGTTCAAGGTCAGTAAGTGGACGTCAATCTCCTCCCTCGTTCTCGATAATGCGTGCAGTTATCTGTGAAATGGCTTTATTTTTGAACGAAACAGACTTAAAACTAAAATTCATTCGCTTTAATCTTTCAAATAGGAAAACTTTATTCGATAACATCTTGTTGCAAAGTACGAAAGTTGACAAAACTGAAGAAAAAATCTTTGTACCAAAGATTATTAGAGAAACCAAACTTGAAATATCTTATCTATGATATCGCTAAAATCTCCAAGAAATATCTTGTTTTATCATGAACTTAAGTTTACCTTCTTTAATTTGTTCAAAGGCAACAGGCGGTTGGATTTCCGCCGATGACGTTCTAAAAGCGATACGTTTACGGCGTTAGCCAGGGTGCCTCTCTTACGGGATATTTTTGTATATATAAATTAAACAATATATTTGACTAAATATTTATTACACTCAGATTGTAGATGATTATTTTCTGTTTCCATTGATACCAAACATGTCGAAATCCGTCAAGAAACAAGCGAATTACGGAAGAGTTTGAAGGCCGAAAACTAAAAAAGGCCACATATAAAAGTACTGCACTCGATATCTGATGACGTCAAACGATTATTGAGCCTCCTTGTCTCATAAGATGTTTCTAATGCTTTTAATTCCAACACGATTTTTTTTTTTTTTTTACCGAGGAGCGTCTAGTAGAATTATATTCGTGCGAAATATATAATTTAAAGTAATGCCCTGTTCACACGAGTGCGCATTAAATCTAATTCGCATTAGATTTGATGCGCTTTATTCTAATGCGAATTAGATTCGCATTGCGTTCACACGACACATTCCAATGCGCATTAGATTTTGGTACATTTGCACTGAGAGCCGTATACTTTAGATAGTAAAAGGGTCGAATGCATGCCTGTATGTTGTGTTGCTCATAATAATTTACCTCTTCGTAAGTTGGGCTTATGCATGCATTGCATGACGTCATTGTGAGATAAAATGACGTCATAATATAATGTTACTCTACGTAAGTTAAGAGACGCAGTACAGTTACTTAGAGGGCTCATTGTGAATGAAATCAAGTATTTTTACCTCTTATTCTATGTTTCGAGGTCCAAGGGTGATTAAAATTAAGTGCCCAGTTATGATGGAAATGTACTGTAGAATTCTAGTAAATCATATACGCATGCGCCAGATTTAATGCGAATTAGATTCGATTTGCGTTCACACGGCAAAATCTAATGCGCATTAAATCTAATGCGAATTAAACTAATGCGCATCAGATTCCTAGTGTGAACGCAACTAAAATCTAATGCGCATTAAATTTGATTTAATGCGCATTAAAATGGTCGTGTAAACAGGGCATTAAAAAAAAAGCCAGTATGCAATACAAACACAATCGCCTTCCCAGAACATTGCAAGTATAAAGAATGCTTTTCTGTACTTCAAGATAATCTAACTTTCTATGAAAGTTCTCTTTCGTTGTTCTAGACGGTTTTTAAATTCAAAATTCGACAAAATTGTAATTAAAGAATGCGAAAATCAAAGAGCAAGCTCGACATTTTAGCTCTCTGCAATTTCAATAACTCCAATTTCATATCCACTACAAAAATTCAACTTTTAAAATGTGTGATATAAAACTGCCATTATTTTTGTTCATAAATTGTAGGGAAAGTGCTTTCATTATTTTCATTATGTTCTTGTAACTAATGTCCAATTATATTTTCTCAATTGAAATAAGACTACTATGTTTAAACTAACTCTATTTTGATACTATACATTTTTACATTTCAGTTTAGCAATCATATTAGGTACAGTGTTTGGATGCCTTCTTCTCATCATCATAATCGTCGTCATCGTCATCTGCTGCACAAAAAGCAGATGGAGTAAAAAGGGCGTCAAACCAAAAAGAAATGGTAAGAATTTTTTCTAAATGATTTTTTTTAAATGTTAGGCTATTCATTATCATGCTTTATTTTGGAGTGATATGATTCGCAAAATAACATAAAATGACTTGTATTAGCTATTTTCGAAAACAAGAGTTGCTTCCCCTTTGGGACGGTATCTGACATACTGTACACTGATTATGACGTCATCAATTTCTATGGAAACAGTCCTAAAAGTTTGGGAAATGACGGTATAAAATCGACGTTACAATATAATTTTCATGACGTCACAATGGTATTACGTCAGATACCGTCTGTAAGGGGGAAAACTCTGTATTCCGCAAAGACTCAATACATAACAACAAAAAATCAAAGGAAATGGACATGACGTAGATTGTATTATAAAAGTCAGTCATGACTGCTTGTATAGTGACAGAATATCTCTTGATATTATTGGTGGACAATTACCAAAAAAAAAAATCAGAATTTCTACATTAGCTATAAAGTGATATCGTATCAATGTATTTCATTCAGAGAGATACATCGAAAAGTAGTTGTTCCGGTACGTCCTACAGCTATTGCACATTCCCAGGTATTTCCGCCGCTTAAGGACATATCTGGCACCCAAAATTTTGAGTTTTCACATCGAAGAGTCTCGATAACCAAAAATAAATATAAAGTCCTCTAAGAATAATGTTAGTTTATATATTACATTACCGACTGACATGATGTACCTGTTTATTCCTGCTTGAAAACAGTGCATTGTTTTTGCAATATTTGTTTATGTTTGTAATGTTGATAAAGTTTAATTATGCTTATTTCATAAAAGTACTGAGTTTTCTATTGAAATGAAAAAAATGTCTAATAAACAGTTAATATTTGGAAGTATTCTGACTACAAGAAAAGATAACTTCAATTTGCATTATGAAGCACTTTAAAATTATTTTATGTCCTTTTACAAAAAGGTATAGACGGAAAGGTTTCAATTTCTTCTCTTCAGTCAATTAGTAGTATATCTAATAAATTGTACTCTAAATATGTAGGAAAATCATCCATCAGTAAAAAAGATATTGATTTATATTTTGAATTTACAATAGTTGGCAGTGCAAAATGTCTGCATCAGTCAATTTGGAAAGTACTCAGAACTTCATTTTTCCCATGGTAACGACATCAAATTTCATTACACATCACTTCTACATACAATAATATGAAACTGATTCAAATATAAATGACATCTATGCTAAAACTGAATAAAACAGTATATGTCCTTAAATTGGAAGTCTGAAAATGTGTGATTGGTCTGAATATGCAATCCGAATTCTAAAATCTTGTAAAACCTCATACGATTGAATTGATTAAGGCAAGGAGGCAGAAAATTTGTGGAAAAGGAATGCATCTTTCCCCAAGACACTGATGATCGATTCTCTCTTTCAGGGAGGGTAAGTTTGGCAAAAAATGATGACGACATAGTCCTGACGGAAATGGGGAAGAAATCGTCCACATAATACAGATTTCATATTGTGGTTTTGGTGATGGAGTGAACGATATTAAGCGAGTGCGGAACGATCAAATAAAAATCTCCCTTGCACTTTGTTGCCCTTTCATTTGATGAGTTTGTTTCTTTTTCACTGATCATCTGATATAAAAATAATTGAGAAATGGAGATACATAAATGATACATGTATAATGTAATATTTTTGTTTTTCTTCTTTTATTAACATAGATACATGTACATACTTTCATCAGCATTATGTTTTTCAGAACAAAAATTTCATTATTATCACATGCAGTTACTAATGTTTGAAACCTAAGGAGATAAAAAATATTAAGATTTCAAACATATAGTGCAGTAATTTTTATTTTTAGATTTTTAGAAATGTTGATACAATTTATTGTGAATATCAGATTAGCCAATGATCCTCATGCTATATTTAAAACCGACGAAGGATAACATATATTTTATACCATAACTTTTACAATGCCCTTGTACATGTTCATAAGGACATTTCATGAGTAAACATCATTCCACTCCAAATGCTGTTTAAAACATATTTTTATCATAGTGTTTCTAAGTTTATACATGTATGGCACTTTTCATAGTCAGTATATGAAAATTTGAAAATTGCCACCGATACGAGTGAAAGATGTAGACTTTTCTTTCTTCTTTCTTCTGTTCGTTTATATGTATTCCTATTTTTATCTTAAAACGTCTAACAGAAGAAAACAAAACGTGTTGTAGTACTTAATATTTTCTTAAAATATTTTTTCTCGCAAAATGACTTTGTATGGTCTTTCTAAGTACCAATTGTACATTATTGCTTTGTGAGCCTTCTTGTTTATTTATGATATATCATGTTTTGCTCTTGATGCTATCCTACCTCTTCAACATGTTCAAACAAAATAAACATTGCATTCAAAATATCAATTTGAACATTCTGAAATATTAATCGTCAATCTGTTTCTGCCATGCTAGAAATCATATTGTCCTTCTGAATATTTTTATATATTCTAAAGGCAAAATTTTATAATTGATAAGAACACCTAGAAAGACTTTAAAAGGAGTGATATATGGAGTGTCACACTAAATAATTTGCAACTGTTGAGGATTCATTAACCGAAACATACATGTCCGGTGCACTGAGATTTGGACACTTCATTTCTTTTTGGATTAGTATGTCAACAGATGTTTGAGGATGGTTATTTGCCGTGTTCAAAATCCACTTAACACGACATTTTCCCATTATGGAAGGAAATTTCAGACGGCCTATTGCCTTCTTATTAGTTGAATCAGGACCAAAAAAAAAAAAAAAAGAATTGGGTGTTGAAAGCAGAGTGTGTGTGTATCCGGATTTCGAGCTCGCAACCCTCCCTCTTTTCTTGCAATCAAGACCCCTTTACAAAGAAGCGTTTTTAAAATTATGAGTTATTGCGAGTAAGATTATACTTAGTCTATTTACAAACAATCGAACGTACTGACAGAAGTACTTGACAATGGAAAGAGATTTTTTTTTTTTTTTTTTTTTTTTTTTTTTTTTTTTTTACTTTCGATATGAGTTCTTTAGAGTGTAGATAATTTTCTGCTTTTGCATATGAACGATGAAATACATCATTTGGTTATTCGATATGAAATTCAATTAATAATGGCGAAGTATTTTGGACGGAATTTCAATTTCTTTCGACAGCATCAATCACGTACGAAACGGAAATTTTATCAAAATCTAAATGCAAGAAAATTAATGAAAAGAAAGATTCCCACAGCCTTTTGCCTTTCAGTGAAATATTACTATTTGTTTAGCTCATAATACGTAATGTCTCCACAATGAGAATCATTTGAATATACTTCATGAGAAGACTGATAAGCCAAGAGGGTATACTGTTGAAATGACAACATTCTAACAGACCATATACCCCTTCAGAGGGGCACAAGAGTGTGTCCTCGCATATTTATTACACACTTAATGCCCATAAAATAGAAATGCCATTTATTGCAGCTTTACTGAAATTACATCGCATTTTGTCGTTTAGAACAGTAAAGGTAAGTTCTATTCATAAGCGCAATTATTTACTTGTTTCTATGTATTTAGCTAAAATATACATTCCAAAACCTTATGTAAATTCAAATGCATTTATTGCATTAACTCAACATAAAGGCACCATGCATATAATAGTAACTGCACAATCATACACTCGTACTCACACTGTGATCTATATGTGCAACTGAACCTCCTGGGGAGCTTCTTGAATTTAATATACCATGCACAAAATTACCCATACTATTTATCAAATTGATATCAACATTGTTGAAAATAAAAATCATTTTACTTTCTTCGCCCAGATAAATAAGATTTGGACATTTTTTTTTCAAAAAGACGTGCATGTCTTGTCCATACTGAAAATGTGTCTGTTCTTAAATGATGCTATTAAATTTGAAGACGTTAAACATAATCAACAAAGGGGTAGGGTCACGAAGCCCGATATTGGCCCTAATTTTGATAAATTTTGAACATTGCACTTCATAGAATTTTTAACTGTTATTTGACATTTTGAAACGTTCTCTACTGAATCACGAATCTACTTTTTGTAAACATTGCTTTTATCAACACCTTTTAGCCCTTTGAAAACACCAAAATAAGTCAAATTCGGCGAAATTGATGCAAAAACTCAATATTTCTATTGAATTAGCAATGGCTGCATGCATTAACTATGATGGAAAATTTATATGTGAAAGATTATCATTATATCCTTTTGTCATAAACGTTTTATCATAGTTAACGCATGCGGCCACATTAAATTCTACGACAAAAGACAAAATTCCCAGCAATTTTCGCCATATTTTGTCAATAACGTCAAAATGACTTCATGACGTCATTACAGTTAAATATGGCACATTGTTTGGTGATATTATTCTTTTCATGAAAAGCGGTAAACATTCGTGTATTTTCATGAGAGATATCGAGTGTTCCTCATGAAATTTATTTTAAGAGAAAAATCAAGGGCAAATTTAGGGGTCTCGTGGCCCTACCCCTTTCTTCCAGTGTTGTTTATATGCTGAACAACGTAAAATTAGGTGATTTTCGTCCTCAATCTCTCCAGGACCACACTATCACATAACCTATCATTAAGAGAAGTTACCAGTCGTGTATGTCTTCCTGTTTCAACTTACAACTTTCAACGTCGTTTAAGCACTAATAGGTATGATTATATATACATGTATATGACAACATCAAAATCTGTGTTATCTCCCAATTTTCAAAATATCATCTACAGACATATAAGAAATGAGGGCATACAGATGACTCAAGAATTTTTTATGTATGTTTTGTGACAGATACAAAGAAATGGTAAAGAAGGTATATACCAAGTTTCAATTCAATAGCTGAAAAGGCTGCAAAAAAGTCCGTAAAACTGTAAAATTGTTGAAATTGTCGATATTCAAGGGCCATAACTCTGCTAAAAATAGGTCAATCTTTTCCGAAACTCAAACTGGATCTGTAATTATTTATCATGAAGGCATAAATAAAATTTCAATTCAATAGCTGCAACGGATGCGACAAAAAGTCCGGAAAACTGTAAAATTGTTAAAAATTTCTATAGTCAAAGGCCATAACTCTACTAGAAATATGTCAATCTGTTCGAAACTCAAAATGGATCTTACGCCACTTGAATTCAAGTCATATGCAAAGTTTCAATTCAATATCTTGAAAAGCTTCAGACAAGTCCGGAAAACATGACCTTAGACGGACGCACGGACATGGCCATAAGATAATACGTGCCGTCTTATGACGGGAGTATAGAAAGCCACACATGCATGTGCACGAACGTATCTGTGGAATTGATGTATCTGAAGCATAATTTACTTCACGTGGATTTATTTTTTAGAAAAATATTTTTGCAATCCATCATGCCCGCAAAATCGCTAAAAATCAATCGACAGCAAAAATAACCAGATTTACGGTATACTACTTCTCATAGCAGGAATAGAGAGCAACCTTGGCTCACAGTACCCATGCGGTACATGTGGCTCCAAGTGTACCTGGGAGGACAAGGCTATGCATGTGACGAGTGCGATACTTGACCGACACCAGATACTCTGAGATGAGCAACATGGTTTTAGCGCCAAGCGGTCGTGTGAGTCCTAACTCCTCGTCACGCTGCATGATATCATCAACAACACAGAGGATTGAGCACAAAAAGACATCATCCTACTCGATTTTGCAAAGGTCTTCGATAAGGTCCCTCATGTCCCATCAATTTACTGCACAAGATGAACTACTACGGAATCCAAGACAACTCTCTTGCATGGATCCAACAGTTCCTCTGAAACAGAACTCAATCTGTAGTTCTGGAGAATCATAAGACCAACCCTCTAGATGTGGTAGCCGGGATCCCGAATGGGGTCAGTTGCTGTTTCTCTCTTATATAAATGACATATTAGAGTGTACAACATCTAGCTCCCGTCCATTTGCTGTTGACTCCCTCCTATTCCAGTCGCATCAACAACAACAACGATGCTGCTGCTGCTCTACAACAGACCTTTCAGCACTTGAAGAGTGGAGAGAAATGGCAAACACGTTTCCATCCGGAGAAGTACACAGTCATCCGAGTCTCTGGAAAACGCCAAAGCCATCGAACGTCTTACACCTTACATGGACATACACTTGATGTCATCAGTAACGGGAAGTATGTGGGAGTTACCATCAGTGAGGACGTAAGCTGATAAAAGCACATCAAACAGACCATTGGCAAAGCGTCTAAGACACTTGGCCCCCCTCATGCCAAAGCCACTGTATATACAGCGCTTATTAGGCCCATCTTGGAATATGCATCACCAGTTTGGGATCCTCACCAGATTGCCACCATCAGAATCATCGATAAAGCACAACGTCGTGCAGCTCGTTTTGTCTAAAACTGCTACCAGGACAACTCACCCGGATGCGTAACCCGCCTTCTGTTCCATTTGGGATGGAAATCCTTGCAACAGAGACGCTGGAAGCAAGGCATGGTCGTTTTTTTCAAGATCCCCAGCACCATTTAATAGCCATTGATCTAGTAAAATTGATCTAGTAAAATTTTACACTCCGGGCGACAGCAGAACCAGAGGCAGACACAGACTTAGACAAACCAGAGCTAACAGAAGTATCTTATACCACTCCTTCTTCTCCGGATCTACAAGAGACTAGAACAGACTACCAAAGTCTGTACTGGAGTCCTGCTCACTGGAAGACTTCAAGGCCAAGCTGATCGAGTTCCCTACCCTGGACTTAGCCATCCACCAACTAAACAGCAGGTCCACCGGTGTAAATAGTTTTAGCGTAATGTAAATATCAGTCAGTTTGGATTTTAAACTTTAGCGTTGTCCTGTCTCTTTGTCATGCGCCCGAGTTATTTACACTCCAGGAGGAGGCCGACTCGTACATGGAAGAAGAAGAAAAAACTCAGAAAATTGTGAAAAAAAATGCATAAATCTTATTTTGATTGAACAAATAAATACTTTAATTTTGCATGTTACACACGTTACAAGGTATTTCATTTGCTTAAAAGTAGTTGAGGTTATTTCCATAACCTGAAAAATGATAGGACAAGCCCCCTTTTCTGGAACTACTTCCCAAATTAAGCAATACGGCGGATCCCGTAAACTTCTAACACTGAATTTTATCTCGAGAACGAGGACTGAATACAAGATACACGTCATTTATGCCATTTTCATCTGTAGATATACTAATATAATAATAATTAATGCTGGCTGAAAGAAAATTTATTCAGAACGAAAGGTCAAGAGTTGACCTAAGGGGCGTGTCTGTATTAGACTGGTCAGTTAAATGTGTATTGATGAGATGTTATGGTCAATCGACGCTCTTTAGCCAGCCGTGTGCCGCTACTTCTAATTGGAAATTTATTTGTATACTAAACATTGATTGCCATAATGAACGAAGAAATGAAAACAGAGATTAGTTCTTTATTAAAGAATATTGTTCGCGAGGAATTGTCTTCACAAAAACAAGAACTTGAAAGTTATGTGATGGACAATATTAGTTCGTCCAAAGACGCATTGGAGAAATCGTTTAAACTGCAAACAGACGCAAACAGTAAGAAGCTAAAATGAAGGGAAAATAAAACTTAAAGCAAAGGGACATGCCGAGCAATTTGAATTTAACGTGGATATTATTGATCGTTTAAGGGACGAATTAAAGGATCACCTTACAGAAAAAAAACTGTTACAGAAGTCGAAGAAGTCCTTACAGACATAACGGGAAAGTTAAAACACCGTAACAAGTTAATCCGCTTGGCAGACAAAAGCGAGAAAGGATGGCTTACTGTCGCAGAATACGAAACAAATGACATTGCCGATGATAGTGACGATGAGAAGAAGATGCACGCAGCAGAAAGGCTCGCATTCTTAAAGTCAAAGAATATGAAGCTGAAAAGAAAGCAGTTCGTTCCGAATGATGAACAGCATGCGAAGAAAATGACGAGGGAAAAAGACAATCAGTCCTTTCGTTTTAGCAGAGTCCCAAAGCCAACAGACATCTGTTTTCGCTGCAACAAGACAGGACACTGGCAGTCGGAATGCAGAGGAGGTGCAAATGAATCAGGAAGTAGTGGTTCCAAGTAGCAAGACAGCAGCTGTAAAAGCTAAGTATGCAATTATGACTGTAGATAAAAAGCAGACGTACATTGAAAATTATTTTAAATATGAAAGTGGTGAAGCTGAACCTTTAATTAAAGGAAGACTTAAGACTAATATAGATTTCTGAAGAGAAATAGGTGCAAATCAGTATGTAATTGATATCATAGATCATGGATATGCAATACCTTTTTATGGTACACCTGATTCTGCTGAGTTTGACAATAATAATTCAGCATTGAAGCATAAAGATTTTGTTAAGGATTCTATTCAGGAATTGTTGGACACTGGACGTATTGTACAGCATACAAGTAAACCTATAGTCGTAAATCCATTAACTGTTTCAGTGAATAAGAAAGGCATAAAGAGACTTATTTTAGATCTACGTTACATTAGTACATTTACAAATCTAAAATTGAATTTGAAGATTGGAAGACTTTTAAAGAATTTGCATTTGAAGCTGAATATGCATTTTCGTTCGATTTGAAATCGGGTTATCACCACATAGATATTCATAAAGATTCTCAGACATACTTAGGTTTTTCTTGGATGTACAACGATGATAAATGTTACTTTACTTTTACTGTGCTTCCTTTTAGATTACATAGTTCACCTTAAGTATTTACAAAGTGTGTTAAACCATTAGTAGCTCATTGGAGAGCTTTAGGATTAAAAATTGTTGTATATACTTGGATGACGGAATCTGTGCTGTGAAAAATTTAGATGAAGGCAGGAGAGCTGCTAATATTGTAAAATCTGACTTGTTGAGAGCAGGTTTAGTACCTAACGTTGAAAAATCTGTCTGGGAACCTACTGTAGAACTGAAATGGCTTGGTATTTTATGGAATTTCAAAGAGGGTATTTTGAAAATTCCTGATGAAAAATTGTGTAACTTGAAAAATACTTTACATATAGTTATTTCAAAATTAACATCGATTTCGGCTAGAGAATTAGCTAGATTGACTGGTTTGATCATTTCTTTTACTCCTTGTATTGGAAATATTACGCGCTTAATGACCAGATTTTTATATTCAGAAATTGACAAGGCCAGCACTTGGGATGTGAGGTTAAATTTAGGAAATAATTGTGATATTGTTCGTGAACTGAATTTTTGGCTTGAGAACATAGATTCTTTTAATGGAACTAAAAAGTTCAGGGATACAACTTTACCTAAAGATATTCTCGGATATTCAGATGCAAGTTCTTTTGCCGCAGGAGGATATATTGTTCATTGGCTTGGTATTTTATGGAATTTCAAAGAGGGTATTTTGAAAATTCCTGATGAAAAATTGTGTAACTTGAAAAATACTTTACATATAGTTATTTCAAAATTAACATCGATTTCGGCTAGAGAATTAGCTAGATTGACTGGTTTGATCATTTCTTTTACTCCTTGTATTGGAAATATTACGCGCTTAATGACCAGATTTTTATATTCAGAAATTGACAAGGCCAGCACTTGGGATGTGAGGTTAAATTTAGGAAATAATTGTGATATTGTTCGTGAACTGAATTTTTGGCTTGAGAACATAGATTCTTTTAATGGAACTAAAAAGTTCAGGGATACAACTTTACCTAAAGATATTCTCGGATATTAAGATGCAAGTTCTTTTGCCGCAGGAGGATATATTGTTCATTCTACAATTAATTTTGCACAAGAGTGGTGTCATAAAACTTGGACAAATGAAGAGAAAGAAAAGAGTTCTACATGGCGTGAGATGCGTGCGTTAGCTAGTTACTCAAAGTTCTTGAAAGGAAAACAAGTTAAATGGTTTTCAGACAATAAAAACTTGGTGTCTATTATTGAAAAAGGGAGCAAAAAGCTGGATTTACAAACGATTGCTTTAGATATATATCAACTTCAAGTTATATTTGACATAAAGTTAGAGGTGGAGTGGATCCCACGCGAGGAAAATCAATTAGCAGACTATATTAGTAAAATACATGATTATGACGATTGGGAAGTTTCTGATGACTTTTTCTATTTTATGGATGGTTTGTTTGGACCTTTTACTGTTGACAGATTCGCTTCGCTCAGTACTAGAAAAACATCTCGTTATAATTCAAAGTTTTGGGATCCATATTGTGAAGCTGTAGATGCATTTACACAAAATTGGAGTTCGGAGAATAATTGGCTTGTTCCACCGATTTATTTAATCTCTAGATGTATTAGACATTTAAAAGGATGTAAAGGACAAGGTACTCTTATTGCACCTGAATGGAAATCACCTTCATTTTGGCCAGATTTAGTGGAATTTGGTGGTGTTTTCAAAAGTGGAGTATTAGATGTTTTACGTTTTCCTCGTTCTAACTGTAACATTTTCAAATCTGGTTTACATACCTCAGTGTTTGGAACATCAAAATTGCATAGTGCAATTCTGGCCATAAGATTGGATTTTAGTTAATGTGGGAAAACGGTAGGTTTATTGTATTTGTAGTTTTTTGAATTTTGAAAATATTTATAAATCTAAGGTATGAATTTGGATTTATTTAATCGATGTTAGGTTATTCATAAATAAATGATGAGCTAAGTTTAAACGGTGGTCTTCTTATTACGGAAATTTTTTCTATTATTATAGAGATATATTTAATTCGAAATGATTAAGATTTAGGTAAGCTCTTAATAATGACTGTGAAGTATCGTCTTAAGAACCAGTAGTTTATGAAGATAAATGTTTATGAGTAAAAGTACTATTAGTCAATGAATATGAAAAATTGTCTATGAGAGACAGTGGTCCATGGGGGACAAATGGTCCTTAAGGGACAAGTAGTCTATGAGAGACAGAACTTCCATGAGGGATTAGAAGTCTATGAGAGACAAAGTCCATGAGGGACTATAAGTCTATGAGAGACAAAAGTTCATGAGGAACTAGTATTCTATGAGAGACAAAAGTCCATGAGGGACTAAAAGTTTATGAGAGACCAGAAGTCTGTTGAGACCAATTGGTCAAAGAGAAATGACAATTTCCTTATTTGTATGTTTATATTGAGATTACATGTATGTATTTGTATCTTACAGAATTATTTCAAGGAGGAATGTGGGAGAAAGTTAGGAAAACAGCAGAGACTCATAATTTATTGTCATTGGTTCCTGAATTAGAATGTACCATCATGTCAGCACGGGAAAGATCTACCGTGGACGATTACTCTTCATATTGGACAAAATGGTGTGATTGGTGTCAAAGATTAAACATTTCTCCGATGCTTGCCAATCAAGAACACATTGCGCTATATCTTGTGTCAATTTATCAAACTGTTTCATCGGTGGCGACCATACGACAAACATTTTATGCTTTACAATGGGGGTTTAATGTGAACGGAGTTCCTCTTAACCCTTGTAAAAATGAATGGATTAAATTGTGCCTGGACGCGTTAATGAGAAAATCTGACACCCGTAAAAATCGCAAGGAACCGATGACCGTTGAAATGTTGGAAAATTACGTTCGGACATATGCCTCTGACACGGCGACATTGATGGATTTAAGACTTGCAACTATGTGTATACTTGGTTTTGCCGGATTTTTTCGTTTTTCAAAACTTGTAAATATTAGACGATCTGACATCGTTTTCTTTGAATCATATATGACTATTTTTGTTTTCAAAAGTAAGACTGATGTTTATAGAGATGGAAGCTGGGTCGTGATTGCGAAAACTAACAATTCATACTGTCCTTATGCTTTATTAAAGCGATATTTATCATGTGCAAATATTTTAGACAGTGATTCAGATAAATTCATTTTTAGATCTGTTTTTTATAGTAAAAACAAGGAGTGTTATAAATTGAGAGTAAGACCTGATGTACATATTTCATATACTAGAGCTAGAGAATTATTGTTAAGTAGTTTAAAATCTTTAGGATATGACTCAAAAAAGTTTGGTCTCCACTCCCTCAGAGCGGGAGGAGCATCTGCAGCTGCAAATCGAGAGCTTGAATAAATTGTAGAAAAAGAAGTTTTAATTATTTTTCTGTCGTTTGAGTGGCTACGAATTAGACAGAAATCAAGTCTAGGCTGTGTAGCACCACGTAAACGATTAAATGAAGTACTTACTATGCCGGTGCACGCGTCTATTTGCTATATGCTGCTGTTTATTACTACGCTCGCATGAATCTCGTGTGAGGCCTTCATTGAGTAACCCCGATCAACCCCCATGTTTTGACAATAAAAAAATCATGTACAACCCTTGTTTCCTGCAGAAAGCAGGTCATGGTTAGCATTCAGTTATATTTTTCTTCAAAATCATGTAAAATATTCCATCGTTTCCACACAGGTAAATGCCCAGGTAAAGTAAGCTGATTTTCGTCCGCTTCGACCACAGTCATTTTTAAGAAATCAAGGCTGGGTATAATTAGTTATAGTCCATTTCATCACTCCTTTGTGAGAGCGGGAAATTCAAACTGGAAATGAGCGTTACGGTACTTTTTTCTGAACAATTACTTTGTTGCAAACGTTACATACGAAACAAACTGAACTATTCTAATATGTTCAGCCCCAGGTATAGTCGGGGAGCCAGTCGGAGAGCCAGTCGGAGAGCCAGTGGGACCCCATGCAGCCCAATCTTCTCATGACAAGCGTACGTAATACCTTACTCCCCCTTGTCGGATGTCATACACAAAACTGCGTCTCCGGTGAGTGTCGTAGTGGAGACTTATCAGGCCAAAACTTCGTATCTATTACTAGCAATTTAAGTGCTAGTTAATGTGTTTGAATGATTTTACTCCCAAAATTGCTTCTATATGAAAGTATGATATAATATGGACTCTGATCTTGTCGTATATACTCTCCACTACTACACTCACCGGAGACGCAGTCTTATGTATGACATCCGACAAGAGGGAGTAAGGTATTAGGTACACTTGTCTCGAGAAGATGAGTCACCCTTGAGTACTTTTTTCTCGGATACCAAAATGCTCCTTAGGGTCTACAGAATCGGTCTTCAGAATGTGCTCAAAAATAAACTCATTTAGGCTATGTGTTTTTCGACATGGCAACCGCGTTAAAGTAAAGAAAGCACTATTGGTTATGTAAAATAGTCAGAAGTTGACAGGAGGAAACTCTTATTCTTTGGAAAATAATGTAGTCTAGACACACAGTCAAATACGAAAGGCATTTTTCGCTTTAGAGTATTTGATTTCGTTTATAAACAAGACAATTCATCTTCATGTAAAGGGTTTGTCGTTGATGTCGTGAAACTTCTTCACCAATATTCTCTTATTGATTACTTTGAAAATTACCTTACTCGAGGATTTTTCATTCGAAAGGATGATTGGAATTTAAGAGTAAATACGGCGATATCTGAGAAAAGCAAAGACGAATGGCTTACTCGAACGTCACATGACCTAGATTTTAAAAGATTTTTACAACTTCACTCTGTAGTTGATATGTGTCCTGCTAGAGTATGGGTCTTTGCAAAAGAATCCAGAATGCTTAAACTTGCATATTTTGTAGCAAGACTATGGACAGTACCTGAAAAGTTTGACCCAGTGCGTTGTCCTCTGTGTCAGTCAATTTATACAGATATTTTAACCCACATTACTGGGGTGTGTCATAGTGTAACATATGTGAGAGATAGTTTTTGGATAGACATTATCGATAATTTTTCAGTTGGAGTTTGTGCTGAACTACTATCAGCAATGGATGAAAATTACTTTTTACTTTGATTGTTAGGTAGACCCATTAGTTCGCAATTTTCAGATGAATGTAATGAAATTGATTTTCTGCGACTTTGCTTCACATATATAAGGAATGTTACCGCCATATACCAACAACGCCTTATTAACTCTGTGTGATTGTGGAAGAAGTGGTTTGTTTGTTTTTCTTTCAGAGACAATAATAGAAATTTAGAATACAATGTGTACATATATATATATAATCCTTGTATATATTCAAATGTTTGTATTGACTGAATTGAAATTGTAATTGTATGATTAACTCTCATGCACATGAGGAAATAAAGATTGATTGATTGATTGATTGATTGATTGATTGATTGATCGATTGATCGATTGATTGATTGATTGATTGATTGATTGATTGATTGATTGATTGATTGATTGATTGATTGATTGATTGATTGATTGATTGGCCAAATGTTGAGCTAAACACCTATAACTGGTATCAATATAACAAGGAAAGATTGTTCTATTAGTCAAGTGATCATATTATGCAAACTAACTCATTTGCATATTCATGAAAATTAATTAATTGAAATAAAAATGCTTGGAAAATGTATAAAAATCAACACTTTTCATTTTGTATTTGCTTTTAAACTCTATATTTTGATTTATGATCGTTATCAGATGATTTAAGAAACATCTACAATTCCATACTCTCCATTGACATAAGATTGGACTCAAACTTTTAGTTCAGTGGCTTCGAAATTCACCGTGGGGTATCACGTGATACACAAATGATTTGTTCCACGGGAATCCCCTTTGATTGAACCAAGTAAATACTGTCTAAATCTACTTTATATGAATTTATTTTAGGCCTATCATATGGTCATTATTATAAATTATATGATGGTAATTTATTCTGGTCGAAGATAGACGTATATTTGGAGAACACTTAAACAGAAATTTTTGTATCTGTCTGTGCACCATATCATAACATGGGGCGAGCATTGAAAAATTTCTGTTTAAGTGTTCTCCGAATACACGTCTATTCTTGACCAGAATAAATTACCATCATATAATTGATAATAATGACCATATGATAGGCCTAAGATAAATTCATATAAAGTAAATGTAGACAGTATTAACTTGGTTCAATCAAAGGGGATTCCCGTGGAACATATCATTTGTGTATCACGTGATACCCCACGGTGGAAATTGATGGTTTACACAAAAATGGCTATTTTATGTCAGATAAGCTCATTTTGTATACTAATTATAAGATATTTACTACTTATAAAATTGAATATCTTAACCTGTTTTCTTGTGTATCTTTATGTTTTTCCTTACGTAATAAATTTTTCCAAATCATGATGTACGTATTTTCCGTATTTTGTGGGGAAATCCGTATTTAAACAGATATCTGGATATTATCTATAAAAGGCAAACATTTCCTTTCATCTTTAAAAAAGTATGCGTTGATGTAATTCCATGGTCTTAGAAGCAAAAAAAATGTTACTTTTCCTGCTTTTTGGTGTTAAAATGTCGGTTTTTCATACTAAAATTACAGATTTCTGAGAAATATTTTAAATTCTTTATATTCGTTGCAAAAGGATATGAAAATAAATTTATATGTACATCTCATCAGTGTATCAAATTAGAATAATTAGAAATATCATAAATATGGAAAGTCCATGTTTTGGGGATAAAAGGTATTTTAAGAACTCCTTATTTTGGAATTTGTATTATCAAAACCAGTACCGTTATCATTCATTTAGAATGAACCTGTCTGTGGAAAAAGAGTAATCAGTGCAGTTCTTTGTAATGAATTACGCGGGAAACAAAAGCTCGTTAGAATTCGATTGTCTCTTTTTTTATTTTTGGTGAAAAGTCTTATATTTATATACAAAAATCGTGGATTTATATTAAAACTTTCCAAATCAAATTTCCTTAAGTGAATACTGACCACCATTGCGTTGGTGCCGTGGTCTAGTGGTTAGGGCGTCGGGCCAGATTTGTGTTTCGGGGGGGGGGGAGTATTTCATGAAAACTTTTTGGATTTTCATTGATTTCTATACAAAATAAGCACATTTATACTCAAATATCTCTCTATTAGAGCAATTTTATGAAAGCAAATTCTCTAGGTTTTGAAGGGGTTTTATCTTTTAAAATATATCACCAACTTGATTAAAGAAATGAAGTGTTTTGAAATTTCATTATTTTTGGGCAGATTTTACGCCATATCGTTACAGGTCTTTCAATCTTCATTAATATTCATGAATATGCAAATGAGTTATTTTACATAACTTATGATCACTTGACTAAGAGAACAATCTTTCCTTATTATATTGATACCAGTTAAAGATGTTTAGCTCAACATTTGGCCAAGATATGACTATTTGATACCTCAGTCACACCTAGCCGGATGTAACGGTTAACAAAATTTTTAATCCGTTAGTTTCCATTCGCATCCGCTACTCATCTGTCAGTCGTCCGTTACATCTCCGTTTCATCCGTTACTCGTCCGGCAATGTCCGTTCTGTCCGTTAGCAAGTTTTGAACATGCTCTAAACTTGCCACCAGACAGAACAGACTATGGCATCCGTTACTTATGCGTTACGTGTCCGTTGGTATCTGTTTTGTCCGTTACTTGTCAGTTACATCTCCGGTTGGTGTCCGTTGATATCTGTTAGGCGTCCGTTGATGTCTGGTAGACTCGAGTCACGAACGGACATCTACCGGACGTGAAACGGATAAAACGGAGATGTAACGTACAGCTACCGGAGGCCAACGGACGAGTAATGGCAGCGTTGATCTTTTACAAACGGGCGACCAACGGACTAAAGATTTTGGCAGTTTTTTTCATCCGTAAGACGTCCGGTAAGTTGTGACGATACCATTACAAAACCAATAGTGCTTTACTTTAGCAAGGGGTTGCCATGGAAAGACATAGCCTAAATGAGTTTATTTTTTAGAACAATCTGAAAACCGATTCTTTAAACCCAAAGGAATATTTTGGTTATCGTGAAAAAAGTACTCAAGGGGTGTATGGGGGGGGTCCAACTGGCTCTCGAGTAGTGTAATTCGCTACGCTACATTGTTTTTAAAAATGAAAAATAAGGTTTAATCATTTTTTTCCCTTTATTTTGGGTCTAAAATAAAACACATAAATCATTTATTTGGAGGAAAACATCATTTGGTTTATTTTGAAAATCACGGACAGGAACACGTTACGTCGCCTTACAGTACCGTTGTCAGAGGTATTTAAAGCTCTGCACTTAAAACCGTCCGTTGACATTATGCCACAGGTGAGGATATGAAGGAAACCACCCGTTGTCGTGACAATGAGCATGTGTGGGAAGTATGATTTTCTAATAAACGTTGAAATTTTAGAAGTAATACACTCGAAAATTCAATGGGGGGAAGTCATAACACTAAGCTATTGGTTTATATGCTTTTCTGGTACTGATATACAGTTTGAAAAGAGGAGATCGAGTTGGCGTCCTTTGATCACCACGTCCTGCACATGTGTTATTCTTCCTTTTTCTTGAAATATTTGAATATTCAGGTTATCTTATTCCAGAAATATACTAAAAATAAATATCAAGTCTATATAATGCTCCTCTGGTAGTGTCATGATGATGAATTCAATTTTGGACAACTTTTTTTTTAGACTTTTCTAAAATTAGTCCGTTGTCAATCCATGTTGCGAAAGTTATGTCCGTTGTCAGATGTCCGTTGTCTGCTTTGATATTTTAATGGATGGAGTGATACTATGATATCAGTACTAATCATTAAAATTCATCAATCAATACGCACAATTTAATTTTCAACCAATTTAGAATGGAGACTGATTTGCCAAGAATTGATTTCGCCGAATCATCCGTTTTGTTAAGATATCCTTAGCGTTAAATTTTATTCGTCCCGTCTTAAATTCATCTTCTGGGCTATGAGTGAAAATGGTAAAATATAAATGGAGGCGAAAATTTGACTGTATACAGCATCTTACTTTATAAGTGTATTATAAACCGGTGTAATGCAGTAGTTTTCTCATAGGAAAATTTGCTATATAAGGTTTCTTCCCCTTGGAGATATTCCGCTATATATTAGACTTTTCTCATATTAGCATGGATTTTCCCCATAGAGAAGAAATGTTATATAACCAGTTTCCATGCTCCTGTTAAGTCCGTACTTTGTTTACCTTCCACTGGCTTCCAATATTGCAAAATACATGAAAAATGCTCCAATGGTCTTACACCCATGTCTCCTCTTTACCCACCAATAGTCTCTATCACTCTTGAAAAGTTGACTTTATAATTTGATTTTCATCATCGGTTCTGCAGAAGGAACTCGACATTTTGAAAAGTTTACAGACTTGCGGAAGACAGATGGTGTTCTGTAATAGTAAAAAAAAATCACAAAACTTCAACTGAGCAGGATATAATTACTCTTCCCGGACACTGGACCCTATCTTATTTTTTCTTTTGTAGAATATGTAAGAGGTTTCTGGGAGGGGGGTTGACACTCACACATATATGGGGTTTTAGACAAATTCATATATTCAGACAAACACATTCATCAACAGACACACTCAGGAAGATATGCATAGGCAGACGGATAGACAGGTAGACAGACATACACAGATGTACTCAAACACACACAAACAAAAAGCATGCAAGACAGACGGAAAATCAGACTAGGCTAATATCTCTTTCTTGACAAAAACCTCTCATCAAGTCAAACAGATAGACACACATAGTCAAGCACTCACAGAAAAACAGACACAGGGAATAACAAAAAGAGATTCACACAGACAGACTCAAAGACAGACACTGATATATGAACATCCTGAAAGGAACATCCTGAAAGACATTCACAGATATGCGCAAAACGACAGACTGACAGACACAGGGTATACACAGACATATGCAAAAACAAACGGACAGACAGGCATGTATATAGACAGACACCCACACAAAAGACACAGACAGATGCACTCACTCACAGACAGACACACATGCTAACAAACGCGGGCAAAAGAATTCACTCGCAGGCGGACGGAGACACCGATATCGACGCCGACATAAAAAAGACACACGAACTTACATACAGACACACACAAATGTAAATAACATATCAACTACAATTTTAATCATCACCTGATATACACATGAAAGGTCTATATCATACCCCCATCGAAGATCTCTATTGAATGCAAAATTATAAATTTAATGTTTCAAAGAGAAAATCCAAATCATTAATGGTAGGCGAAGGAAATCTGCTTTAGGGGACTTCAAAGACTACAATAATTTTTTTTCGCCGGGGGGTCTCCAGTAAGTGTATAGCAGTTATAGGGAGCTATAAGGAGCTACTATGGGCAAAATTATAATGGCCATTTATTACAAGTACTTTTATTATTTTTTACGTTTATATTCATTTTTGTGCATTTGATATCCATTTTGTCCCTTCGATAAAACGGTGCCTAATAACCAATCTGTAGGTAAGAATCTTATTGTTTCTGGAAAAAAGCATGCGAAAATTCTAGATCAAAGAGCGATTTCATGTAAAGAACGTTCGCAACAATTACGTGATAAAGGCTGAGGCTATCAAAATGTCTTCAATGACCGATAATTGATGTCTTTGTTTTTAATGCTATATATGACTTCAAAACCCCTTTAACGATTATTGCTTAATTAATCAATGTCTAAATTCATGAACTCGTCCTACACCTCTTCAAATTCATGAATCATATTTTCAATTTTAAATCTATTCTAAACGTTCTATGTTCACGTAACCTGAAAATTATATGATATCCTGCTTTACATCTTTACAAAAAAAGAGGGCTGAACTAAGCTAATTTAATTGCTCAGCCTTAGATTCGAAATAAATATTCAATTCCCCATTCATGCCCAAATACCGTTAAGAGTCATGACAACGGACCATATCTTCTTGTCTTGTCATAACAACGGACATTCTTTATCAAATAATTAAAGTATACAATAGATATACAATGTAAAAGACGGTCATTCACGTATATTGTTTGTATAATGTTGTCGATAATTTTCTACATAAAATTGGTATATAAAATCAAATAATTAAGAGACAGGATAGTTTTCCTGTTCAAATTTCCGTTTTCGTTGCTGACAGTAGGTCATCGCCAATTAATTCTCCTCATAACATAAAAGGAGTTTTATTCATTTCATGGTAATAATGTATTAATGAAGCGTGTGGCAAACCCCCGTTGGCTTTTTAAAAGAAATCACTGGTTACCTAATGATTAGTTTGTGATTTTACTGAAATTGTGCAGAACTTTAAATACTTCTGACAACGGCACTGTAAGGCGACGTAACGTGTTCCTGCCCGTGAAAATATACAAATTCTAGTAAATATTCTTATTAGATATAGAATCCTTAAAGTTTGATATGATGAATATTGAAAATTTTCCGACGATTTGAAGAAATTATGGTGATTTTCGAAATTGTTGACTTTAGGATTTTTATGCACAATCAGACCACAACGTCATTTCATTACACATTACAGGAAAGCAGATGTCACTGCGTTGAAAATGGACGAGTTTGGAAGAGAAAAAATGGAAAATATAAAGCTTTCTGATATTTCAATCCCAGATTCAATTTATCTCATTTTATAATGAAATTATTCCTTGACATTGTTATTCATTTTGGAAGATTTTTGGCAAAGATTCATCCACAGGATTGCTCTTGATTAACTATCAACTACAGTCAATTTAAATATTTTTGAAGTTAAATTAAGATTAATTTCCCATAGCCTTACGAGAAAAGGAACGACACCTTTGATAATATGACGTCATCAAGAAATTCACGCATGCGTTGAAAAATGCATATTTCAAAGTCTCATAGAAAATCGTCCTTGGGTAGAATCAAATATAAGTATGTATAATCAAGGACAGATGAGAAAAATACTTTTTTCTGAAATTTTGAGGAAAAATTTAATTTGGCGTCTTAGTGTTCAATAACTCATGAACAAATTATTGTTTCCTCCTCCTCCTCCTCCTCCTCCTCCTCCTCCTCATCATCATCATCATCATCATCATCATCATCATCATCATCATCATCATCATCATCATCATCATCATCATCATCATTATATCATCATCATCATCATCATCCTCACCACCACCGCCGACGCCGCCACCACCACCTCCATCACGACTTCTTCACCTTCTGCTGCTGGATATTGAAACATAGCTGCTGCTGTAGCGGCGACAGAGGCGGTGGTGGTGGTGGTGGAGGAGCAGGAGCAGGAGCAGGAGCAGGAGGAGCAGGAGAAGTGACCCCGAACCTTTCTGGGCTGTATTCCTACTCGTCGAGGCATTTATCGCAGTGTAGGAACGCTTTTGTACGAAATAATTATAAGTTTTTTTGCGATTTCCGAAGCGAGATATTTACATGTGCCAATTAATATCCAGTAAGCACTTAAATGTATACTGCTATAGATTCAGTATAAAACATTTCATTAAGATGATGTTCTGTCGATAGAGGTATTTCTGCAAAATTTCCCCGGGGGGACAATCACCTCTTTTGTTCATGGTCTAACATGCGAGATGCAAAACAACAACGTGCATTATAATATGGATACATTCAAAAATAGAGAAAGACACTGATATGACCCACATTTATTATATATTTATGTAATGTATAAACCAATATATACGAACAATTCTCTCTAAATTTCATAACAATGGTATGTTCTCGTATTAAAAGAGACATATTCCTTATTTTCTTTTTAACTGATATTAATTCTGAAAGTCTTTTATTTGGTAGTTCAATACAATGAGAACTAGATTATCAACTAATATCTGTTTCATAATTTTCTTTCTTTTTTTCTACTTAGTATCTTACTTTTTACCGATTACTCCAATGTTTATATTTCCAAGGGTATTGTTTGTTTATTTCCATCTAAAATGTTTATTTCTACCAATGCCTCCTGAAAGGGTGTCGTCCTCTATGCCTTCTGATGATACCACCTCCACCTCCACGTCCACGTCCTCTTCCACCTCTTCTTCCTCCTCCACCACCTCCACCTCCTCCTCCACCTCCGCCTGCAAATATTCCACGTCCAATTGCTATTCCACCTCCACCTCCTCTTCCACTTCCAAATCCTCCTCCAGGGCCTCCTCCACCACCTCCACCTCCTCCTCCACCTCCGCCTGCAATTATTCCACTTCCACTTGCGAATCCAAATCCACTTCCACTTCCACTTCCAAATCCTCCTCCAGGGCCTCCTCCACCACCTCCACCTCCTCCTCCACCTCCGCCTGCAATTATTCCACTTCCACTTGCGAATCCAAATCCTCTTCCACTTCCACTTCCAAATCCTCCTCCAGGGCCTCCTCCACCACCTCCACCTCCTCCTCCACCTCCGCCTGCAATTATTCCACTTCCACTTGCGAATCCAAATCCACTTCCACTTCCACTTCCAAATCCTCCTCCAGGGCCTCCTCCTCCACCTCCACCTCCTCCACCACCTCCGCCTATAAATTCTCCAGGTGTAATACTCATCCTCATTCCCATGCCCATCCCCATTCCCATTCCAAATCCAGTACCTCCTTGACTTTTCCCAGATACTGAATATCCTGTCGAGTGATCATCTGGATATGGATAAGGGTAACTAGTAGATATGCTGTGTCCACTGGTAGTTGGGTATGACCCTGAGTGTCCACCGTGAATGTCGTAACTGTAGCTACTGTGACCATATGTTTTAGGATAGGTGTAGCTAGTGGGTTCACTGTAGCTTGTCGGTCCACTGTAGCTAGATTGTACACCGTAGCCATAGGGTTCGGGTTCACTGTAGCTATAGGGTCCAATGTAGCTAGAGGGTCCGCTAAGGCTAGATGATCCGCTGTGGCTAGAGGATCCGATGTAGGATGAGATTTGACTGTAGCCGTAAGGTTCACCGTGAGGATAGGGTTCGCCGTGAGGATAGGGTTCAACGTGAGGATAGGGTTCAACGTGAGGATGCGGTTCGCCGTGAGGATACGGTTCACCGTGGGGATACGGTTCACCGTGGGGATACGGTTCGCTGTGACCATGAGGATATGGTTCACTGTGACCGTGAGGAGGGATAACTTTACCTCCACAGTAGCCAGCGGCTACGAGGAGTAGGAACGCCAAGTACTTCATATTACCTGCAAATAGATTAACGATCTTTTCTTTATTCACAAGCAGCTCATTTTCATTCTTTATGTTGTTAAAAAATTGGTTTGAGATTTTGTTTGAAATTTTCTTCAAGAAGGTATAGAGTTGGAACACTTCCGTGTTATTTTTTAAAAAGTATCGCACGCAAACTCATGATTTTATCTATGAAATTTAGGACTTAAGTTTAAAAATAGGTTATAATGCATGACCATAGTGTAATATTCTCATTAAGTTTTTTAACTTCGATTAAAAAGTCGTGGGAAAATTTAAATTAATTTTTTTTCCCCACGAAATAATATTTCGAGTTAATGAAATAATATCTCGAGGTAACGAAATAATATTTCTAAGAAACGAGATGATACTTTTATGAAACAAAATAATATTTCAAAGGAACGATATAATATTTCCAGCGAATAAAATGATATTTCGACGAAAAGAAAATATATTTCGTGGATATGGAGTTGTATTATCAGGGGTTGAAAGAAGATTCCATGGGAAAGAATTTCTAGAGTCACACACCTTTTCCCAGACATCAGATTTACCCTCAAAATCATGTCTCGTTCTCTCTATATAATATTTCGTTCCAACGAAATATTTTACTTAAAGCTGAGCTCCCATGATTTAAACGCAAGTGACGTAATAATTTTTTTTTTGGGACGGAAATTGTTAGATACAGACTCTAACAATCTCCGTCCCCCCAAAAAAATTATTACGTCATTTGCGTTTTTAAATCCTGGGCGCTCAGCTTTAAATCCCACGAGACACCATTTTGTTTTCTCGAAGTAATATTTTGGTTCTTCGAAATAATATTAAGTTTTCCTACGAAATAGTATTTCGTTCCTATGACATAATTTTTGCATGGCCCTTTAGGGCTAATGAATGAAGTATTTCCTAAACCTTTTTTCATCTGCATTGGTTTTAGTTACCCTCAATAATTTCAGTCGAAATATCTTCAATAGGTTAGCCAGAACCACACAGCAATGGCAAGGATCACATACATTTTTGTTCTATACCTGATAAATATGTGATCAATGTGTACTTTTATAATTTTATCTTTTCTTCCTCATTTGAATCTATTGAATATATTGTCTATTATCACTCATACTACGTGAATAGATTCTGGTTTTTATTGGGATTGGTTTTTAGCTCACCTCGACGAAGTTGAGTGAGCTTATGCTATAACCCCACGCGTCCGCGTCCGCGTCCTCGTCCGCGTCCGTGTCCGCGTCCGTGTCCGCGTCCGCGTCCGGTTAAGAAGTTTGGGGTAGCTCAGTATCTGACAAAGTACTAATGCTACAGTAACCAAACTTGCACAAGTGATTCATCTTTGGATGCTGAGGTGAACCCATGCATCGGATGCAGCATCTGACCTACATTTTCCGCTTGAGTGACTTGGTTAAGAAGTTTGGGGTAGCTCAGTATCTGACAAAGTACTGATGCTACAGTAACCAAACTTGCACAAGTGATTCATCTTTGGATGCTGAGGTGAACCCATGCATCGTATGCAGCATCTGACCTACATTTTCCGCTTGAGTGACTTGGTTAAGAAGTTTGGGGTAGCTCATTATCTGACAAAGTGCTAATGCTACAGTTACCAAACTGGCACAAGTGATTCATCTTTGGATGCTGAGGTGAACCCATGCATCGTATGCAGCATCTGACCTACATTTTCCGCTTGAGTGACTTGGTTAAGAAGTTTGGGGTAGCTCAGTATCTGACAAAGTACTGATGCTACAGTAACCAAACTTGCACAAGTGATTCATCTTTGGATGCTGAGGTGAACCCATGCATCGGATGCAGCATCTGACCTACATTTTCCGCTTGAGTGATTTGGATAAGAAGTTTGGGGTAGCTCAGTATCTGACAAAGTACTAATGCTACAGTAACCAAACTTGCACAAGTGATTCATCTTTGGATGCAGAGATGGACCCATGCATCGGATGCAGCATCTGACCTACTTTTTCCACTTGAGTGATTTCTCTTTTAAAAGCCAATATTGAGCAAAGTATAAGTGCTACATGTACCAAACTTGCATATTGGATGTATCTTTGATCAATCTTTCATAAAATGACCTTGACCTACTTTTTCCGCTTGAGTGATTTTGCTCTATAAAGCCAATATTGAGCAAAGTATAACTGCTACATGTACCAAACTTGCATATTGGATGTATCTTTGATCAAACTTTCATAAAATGACCTCGACCTACTTTTTCTGCTTGAATGATTTTGCTCTTAAAAGCCAATATTGAGCGAAGTATAAGTGATACATGTACCAAACTTGCATATTGGATGTATCTTTGATCAATCTTTCATAAAATGACCTTGACCTACTTTTTCCGCTTGAGTGATTTTGCTGTATAAAGCCAATATTGAGCAAAGTATAAATGCTACATGTACCAAACTTGCATATTGGATGTATCTTTGATCAATCTTTCATAAAATGACCTTGACCTACTTTTTCCGCTTGAGTGATTTTGCTCTATAAAGCCAATATTGAGCAAAGTATAACTGCTACATGTACCAAACTTGCATATTGGATGTATCTTTGATCAAACTTTCATAAAATGACCTTGACCTACTTTTTCTGCTTGAGTGGTTTTGCCTTTAAAAGCCAATATACATGTACTAAGAAATATGTTTGAATTGAATTTTGCTGTCACGAGGTGAGCTTCGTAATCTGTGATTACCTATGTTTATAGTATATTTTGGGTCTGATAGCTCATTCGGTTAGGGCGTTGGACTGTCAAGTCAAAGGTACCTGGTTCGAATCCCAGATAGATTCACTCTCATATTAACTTATATTCCAGCCCGTGGAGAGGATTCGTATCTTACTTATACTTTTTCTTACATCTGAGATAATTATGTGAACATTGACATAATTCTATAAGAATGGAGCTAAAAACATTGATTCAACATACCAATCCCCGATCTTCAATTTCAATATTTGTTTTCATTTATTTATTTTTGAATTGATAATGTTCATTCAAGATTATCGTATATAAGGTTGAAAAATGAACACTTTGTTACATTTACCCGTCTCATTCCGGACAAACAGCGTAAGGACTCACCATATTACGTGCCATACTTTCGAGATATTTTTAGGAAAATGAAAACATGATTTTATAAATTCAGAACAGCACGTTTTCTGCCATTTTCCCTTCGAATAAACTGTGAATGTGTTTCGATATCATAATCATCGATCAACTTACATGTATGTTAATTAAGAGGGACTCAAATAAACGTATTAGGAAAGATCTATGCCTTTCTGCAATTTATTAAGCACAATAATGATGAAGACTTTATTTATATTATAGATGGTGTCAGAAATACTTTGTCAAATTTGCAATACAATTTGAAAAAAATAAATAAATGAAAAGTAACGAAATGTCGAAATCACACGACTAATAACCAATTCATTTCGATGACTGAATTTTTTTTTTTTTTTTTTTTTTTTTTTTTTTTTTTTTTATTTCTATTTCTCTATACAAGACACGATTTCCTATTTCAAGTTATTTCTAAATATGATGGTTCAGCTTTTCTTAATATTTGATTTAAAATCAATCCATTTTACTCACTTTTGGATGGTACACGTTTCCCTATTTGAACGGGAAATTTCGTTCCACATTAAAATATAGCAACATGTAATGTAAAGTAAGGAGTGCAGTGATTTTGTCTTTGTTTTTTTTTCATATAGAAAAGGGTTATATATCTTACTTAGAAATTATTTCAAAAAGCAAAACATGTCTGCAGAAAAAAATCAAAAAATATATTTATGCATTTGTCGTGCGACTCCGATATTGAAGTCGCTACTATTCATTTATTTTTCATCTTCGTTGAAAATGAATTTCTGATATCATCAATTTATTAAGTGCTTTGTAAATTGCAGAAATGTAGAGAAAATCGAAAAAAATCAATTTAAAAAATCAAAGAATTAATCTTTTATACATGAACGAAAAGAAAATGTATTTCAGTTTGAATTACGTGATCCAATTGGTCGGACCTTCTTAACATACTTGCAATGACAAATATGGAAAAAAACATATCCCTATCAAGAAGTACAAAATCGTTAATGGAAAAATCATCTTACTAAGGGCATACAAAACCAGGATGAAACCAGAACTAAGGCAAATGAACAGAAATTAATAAAAATCTACCATATGAAGAGAAGTGAAGCTCCTATGGAGCGAGATCAGGTGCCCAGGAAAAGTGAGCATCTCCTGCTGGCATGCAACACCCGCCACTTCAATTCGGTAGAAAGGTCACAATCGGTAAATATATCCATGAGATCGAAAAACAGTAAAAGTATCCGTAATGGGAAATTGACAGAAATAGATTCTATTCAAAATTTATTAAATAAGAATACTTGAGTGCACAGGGATTTATCACGCTAATACCGTTTGCTGTATTTACTATATATAACACATATATATAGTAAATACAGCAAACGGTATTAGTGTGATAAATCCCTGTGCTTGAGTGTTTCAAGTCTTTACCTTCTTAAAGAAACTTTCAAACCAATCACGTGTTTCGGAAAACCCTAATGAACACCGTATATGACAAGTATTAGCTTTTACAAAAAGCTTGCCGTCAGATAGCTGACTTTACAAATTGTACAATAAATGCATTTACCAATCGCACATTTCCGGACTTTTCCGGGTTTTTTTTCCGATTCAAGTGACGGAAATTTCCGAAAATCTGCGATTGGTATAGGACGTATCGGTACAAAGACTTTTCAATGCATATTTCGGAAGAAAATACACTGGCGCGATATGACTTTTATTTGTCAGGTCATCTAGACTCTTAAGCCGACCTAATGAGAGAATCTTATATACAAATTCTGAATAACCTAGACGAATATTTGCATTTTATACAATTGTCAACCAATCATATCACCAAGAGGTATTCTATCCGTGCAAGTAGGTTACGAATGATTACAGTACACCGTCAGTCATGACTGACGGTAATAATACAACCATGGATACCGACAACGATTTCGATAGACGACAAAGAAACGAGATGAATAAGTTGTAGATTACCTTACCTTACAGCTTCCTGCGGTGGACAGAACCTGTAAGAAGCAATGAGTGACAAAGACCGTAACATCGGCATTTTATTCTCTAGTTCTCTTCATCAATCATAGAAGTTTCTTCTCAGAACCTTGAATTATTGTTAAAAAAAACCGTTTATGTCAGGAAGTTTTGGTCCAGCTAGTCTGACGGATTGCATTTCTGCACTTTTTTGTCTATTTGTTAGATACTGATTTATTCAATTCTCCCCAACATACTTTGATGAACTTTTGATAAGTGTGCATGAGGTGTGCTGCTCTCATTAAGATTTCATCCATCTAAATAAAGGTAAATAAAGGTCAGGGTTGGGAGTTTGAATAATATGCATGATAATTGGATATGTTCACATGAAGAGGACCAAATCTAATAAATACTACTTAGGGCCAAATAATCAGATTTTGACAGGTTCATATTTTTGCTTTTAGAGTCTGTTTTTGGTCTGGTCCATGCTGCAAATTCACCTGTTCTTAAATGACGCTATTAGATTTAAAGACGATTAACATTTGAACCACTTGGTGAGTGTCACTGCTGGTGGACCAGGAGTCCCCGAGGGCACATGTAGCCAAGTTCAGTCAACTTCGGTTGATCGTTTCTTCAACGTATTCGAAAAATTCTGTTATCAAAATTTCTCGAATTTTCTAAAACGTGGGTCCTGTAGCATCATATCCCACCCATCCTGCTACGTCTTTTGGTACATTTTAGACATAATAACTTTCACACTCTTTGGTCATATTACACTGTTTAGATTGAGGATCACTGACGAGGGTTAAGTACCCGAAACGTGCATGTCTGGTCAATGCTGCAAATTTACCTGTTCTTAATTGATGCTGTTGAATTTAAAGACGTTTAATTTGGCCTATTTAATCAGATTTTGACAGGTTTTATGCTTTTAGAGTCTATTTTTTGGCAAAAATAATCAGATCTTAACAGGTTCACTTTTTTAAAGAATATTAAAGATTCTGATATTCAGATGTTTATATCTTTGATAATAATTCATACAAAATTAAATATGTTTTTCCTATTTTATATGATTTTTTTATCAAAAACAAAACTTATTTATTATACCATTGCTATTCGAGACGCATATTCCTCTGAAAGAATGTCACAAAATGAGATCATGCCAATGACCCTTACCTTAAAGAAGTAAATTTTACCACTGTTTGCTGTATGATTTCAAGATTTTTTTGTGTTTCGTATAAATCGATATAAGTCATTCATATACGCCCCTTTTTACGAAACATTAAAATCATGTCCAATCACATCGTTACAAATCTTTTATAATGTCAAAGTGGTTCGTTTTGTTTTTCTATTGTAGTAAAAATCGATTTAAGACATTAATTTACGCCCTTCTTTTGAAATATTAAAATTCTGTCCAAACGCACAAGGGTCTCTCCGCCTTAACAATATAATCTTCTGCAAATACATGTATGAACAGCGATCATATTTCATTTAAGGCCCTGTTACGATGAGGCGTAAACTTTTCCCAAAAATAACGAAATTTCAAAGTGTTTTATTTCTTTAATAAAACTAGTGAAATATTTCAAAAGATAAAATCTCTTCAAATGTCAAACGTCTTTAAATTCAATAGCATCATTTAAAAACAGGTATATTTGCAGGATGAACCAGACATGCTCGTTTCAGGTACTTAACCCTCGTCAGTGATCCTCAATCTAAACATTGTAATATGACCACTCAATCTAAACGTTGTAATATGACCAAAGAGTGTGAAAGTTACAATGTCCAAAAATGTATCAATAGACGAAGCAGAATGGATGGGATATGATGATAGAAATTTTAATAACAGAAGTTTTCGAATGCGCTGTAAAAACGATCAACCAAAGTTTATCATTCTTGGCTACATGGGGATTTTTTTCATAAAATTTCTCTTATGGAGAGATATTTGAGTATAAATGTGCTTACTTGGTATAGAAATCAATGGAAACCGGAGAATTTTTCATAAAATATAGCCCCCCCCCCTCCCTTTGAAATACAACATCACTTCTACCTAAGATGTATTTTCATAATACAAATTTTCTGTATAAGTGGAATTGTGTTTCTAAGGGGGAACAATAGTCAATTAACAAAAATGCGATTAGGCGAGTAGTAATGCAGGAGAGATTTGAAAAGCAATTGGCATTTTTTTTCTTTCTCGGCAAATAATTCACTTTTTTATATTGATAGTTTAGAATTAAGTAATTTTCAGCATAGATATTCGTTGATGTTTACTTTTTCACTAATAATGATAATTCAACAATCCCTCGCAATCAGCGTTGACGGTTTTCATACTGGTTGAGCAAGTGTTGCAAGTAAATACGGCTGTTATTAACGTAACAGGTCCTTGTGTTTTCTTCAAAATACCATAATTCCAAGATCGAGAAGTTATTAGTTATTAAAAATAAATATAATAAGTTTGAAAAAAAAGTTCCGAAAAGAGTCATCTGTCTTGAAACTACCTTCAACCTTTAACCTATAACCATTTGTCATGACATTTTTACATACTGTTACACATTACGCATCACTTCAATCTTATTTTTGATGATTTACTGTAACATTTTCGAACTTTAACAGTCTAATGCGACAGTAAAGTGAAATTTTTGAACTGGATTACATGTATCAATATGGAATACATAAACTGAAGTAGGTAATTCATCAGTGAAATAATGACGCATGAATCATCAACATACGATAACACGTCACAGATTTAAGGCAATTGTGCCACATCGATCGTTGTCTGAAAGTCCGTCCGTCCGTCCGTCCTTCTGTCTATGTCTTTTTCTCCGATACAACAGAGGATTAGAATTAATTCAGCTTTCTAATTTGCTGTGTTTTGCTCGAAGTCTTTCTCTGTGCGTAGCAAGTCAAGAAAGAGCAAAATGACCTTCAATATGTGTACAATAAAATGTTTCTAAGGAAGCAGACATACACAACGAGCTTACATCAAAGAAAGACACTTCTACGTACGGCAATTAACAATGAAATCTAAATCAGAAATTGAGCTGATGTATTCCAGATTGCTAGAAAATCGTGTACGAAAGGAATAAAATTGGAAAGTGCCCACCCTTGGGGCGGGGGGTAATTGAATTCTTTTAGATGAAAGGATTTGTGCAGAGGAAAGTGTTTGTGACTTAGCCACGATATTTCGCTCTGCAATATGAAAACAACAAGGATAGAAGACAAAGGTACCAGAAAAGAAGCACTGATCGTATTTCAGGAGTCAAAGATCAAGGGGAAGATGACATAATTGTGTAAGTCTCCATTAACAAGGCAATTGCGAACCCCCGAACGGAGGCCGGTTCTCCTTTCCACGAGAAAGCAAGGGGATGTGATACTTAAAGAAACGGAAAAACCATATTCGCCTCTCCATGAGAGAGCAAGGGAATGTTATACTTTACGAAATAGAATTTCTCCTTTCCACAAGAGATCAAGGGAATATTATACTTTAAGAAACAGCAAAACCATGTTCTCCTCTCCACCAGAGAGCAAGGGAATATTATACTTTAAGAAACAGCAAAACCATGTTCTCCTCTCCACCAGAGAGCAAGGGAATATCATACTTTGAGAAACAGCAAAACCATGTTCTCCTCTCCACCAGAGAGCAAGGGAATGTTATACTTAAAGAAACAGAAAAATCTTAAATGACTTTCTAAAACAATATGAAATTATCGAAACTATCAGTGCTTTTTGATCAGACAGATCAAATCTTATATTTTTCGGTTCTCACAGTTTGTTTTCATGAAAAGAGGAGATGACGTTAAAAAGAACAGAAGTAAAAAACGAAACATTTAAAATATTTATTGTCACATGATATTGGGTGGAGCATCGGTAACTATGCATTGATGCACAAAGTTTAATAACTCATCTAATTGATGGACAGGAGACATGGCCTTGTATAACTGCCTTTTTAAGTCAGCATTTCTACTTGACACGTGTAAATTAGGTAAAACAAAATCTTGAAAAGCTGTGCAAATACGAATGTGTCTTCTAAAACCATCATGTTATTGATTATAAATTAAGACAGATTTGAAGAATAATAATATGTTACCTTTCACACATTCTTACTTATGTTCTTATAATCATGATGGTGACAGTTACTAAACTTCACGTGACACGTACATCTAATTCCTTTATTGAATTTTATCAAGGCGGTGCACCTTACAGGGGATGCTTACTCCTCCCGGGCACCTTGTCCCACTTCTAGCATGCTAGGGGTCTGTTGATGCTCAATTTGATGCTCTATTTAAGTGCTGTTGAGATTATCGTCAGGATCTTCTTTAACTCATTTTTGGTAATTCGCTAATTGTCTTTTTTTATTTTATGATACCGGGGTCAATGTTCGAACAACACCCCATGTCTTTGAATATTACAGCGAAGGAAATTGAATAGACTTGAAATATCTAAAACGTGGGTCCTGCAGTATCATATCCCACCCATTCTGCTACGTTTGTTGGTACATTTTTGGACTTAATAATTTTTATACTTTTTGGCCATATTACATTGTTAAGACTGAGGATCACTGACGAGGGTTTAATACCCGAAACGTGCATGTCTGGTCCATGCTGTAAATTTATCAGGTTTTAAATGATGCTATTGAATTTAAAGACGTTTAACATTTTAACTACTTGGTGAGTGTCACTGCTGGTGGACCAAGAGTCCCCGAGAGCTCATGTAGCCAAGTTCGATCAACTTTAGTTGATCGTCTGTCTCTTCAACGCATTTGAAATTTTCTGTTACAAAATTTCTTGAAATTTCTAAAATGTGGGTCCTGTAGCATCATATCCCACCAATTCTGCAACGTTTTTTGGTATATTTTTGGACTTAATTATTTTCATACTTTTTTGCCATATTACATTGTTTAGACTGAGAATCACTGACGAGGGTTAAATACCAGAAACATGCATGTCTGGTCCATGCTGTAAATTTATCAGGTTTTAAATGATGCTATTGAATTTAAAGACGTTTAATATTTAAGCCTCCTTTATGGTCCTATATTAAACTCCTTTATTAAACTATAATTTATCCTCAAGGAGGTAAAGAGATGGAACATTTCCTTATTGTAAATTGCATTGTAAATGTAACATGATTGTGATTGCATTATGAATGTAACATGATTGTAATTTTTTTTTATTCAGATTTCGGGTTCTGTGTCTAACTTTCAATTACTGATGCCCACGTAAATGCATTATTTCAAACCACCACTAAAAGGGATTTTATCTCATTTAGACAAATATTGATGGTAGATAAAGGATATGTAGAATAAAAACTGTGCTTACGTAGCATAACCAAAATATTGATTTCTCTTAATTACAAATATAATAGATGCAAGGTGAATATTCTTTTGGAGGGGACTTTGACACTGAAATCATCTTCAGTTGACTCATTGAATGTTTGCTTAATTACTTTCAGAATATTTCAGCAACAAATGACGTTAAATTAAGTCTTGAATTATCTTTTAAAAGAAAAGTTTATACCAACCATTTTTGAAAAGGTACCTTTACAAATACTTTTTAAGTCCACTTTATAATAAAACAATTGTGAACTTTTCACTCCGTTTTATTCCGTGAATATATTTTCTGAATATGAAAATGTTGACCTCGGCTGTCGCATAAATTGTAAAGTATTTACCAAGGTAAAATTAAAATATTTATTTTATTACATGAAGTTCTTAATCATCTGTATAAATTATTCAAACATTCTTTCAGATTATAATAAAAACCTCTCTGGTCTATTTTTAGAACATGAAGAGCTGTTGGAATCTTAAATCTACCATGGATGACGTCTCCTGGAACGGCAACGCGCAACGTTATAATTTTAGCACACGGAGAGCTATTGGAATCTTATGTCTACACGGGATGACGTCATCCTAGGTGGACATAACGTTTGAGCGTTGATTATATTTTGTCTGTGCATCGGTTTTTGTCTATACATCGATAGACAGAAAAAGTCATTAAGTGTATCGCTTAAGTAAAATGTACAGAAAATCTAAACGCTATTTATTAACGTCATCGCGTCGTAATACAATTCTAAACTATTTTAAATATCCAAATCATATTACGTTACAATTGTTTATTTTGTATACTGTACTTTCATTTACAGGATTTAAAGATGCCATTTAACAAAGGATTTGACGGTGACAGCGGGATTGGGTGTGATGAAATATCGGTAATTAGACAATTCACGTGAGATTTCACAAATTAAAGATATGGAAATATTATATCCGATCTTTAATTCTATATATGCTATCAATTAATCAAAATGGATGCTACGATGGGCATTTTAGTAACCCTATATTTTTATATTTGAATAAAACAACTGTTAAAGGCAATGTATCCAAATTCGTTCTTTCGACGAGTATAATTAATCGATATTTGGGCGCTAGTGAAATTAGTTTGGACTGCTTATGAAAAGCACTTTGGCTGGAAGGTATCACTAATGAGAATTTAATATTCGAAACACGTATCTGGTGCATGAAAATTGGTTTGAAATTTTCTTCAAGAGGGTATAGAGTTGGAATCCTTCCGCATTATTATTAACACGAACACACTGTCTATTTGCATGCATGACATATATTACACGTCTTCATATGCATACCATCTTTTAAGAACAGATAAATTTGCAGCATGGACCTGTCACCAGACATGCACGTTTCGGGTACTTAACCCTTTTCAGTGACCATCAATCCAAACAATGAAATATGGCCAAAGACTGTTAAAAATATGTCCAAAAATTACTGCAAGACGTAGACGAATTGGTGGGATATGATGCTACAGGGGCAACATTTCAGAAAATTCAAGAAAATTTTGTTAACAGAAATTCTCGAATGCGTTTGAAAGAAGGGAGGAGATCTCCAACAAGAAGAAGCGATCAACTGAAGTTGACCGGATGTCCTCGGGGACTTCAGAAGTGACACTCACTAGGAAGTACTTCAAATTCATAGCATCATTTCTAAAAAGAACAGATGAATTTGCAGTATGGAATAGGCATGCATGTTTCGGGTACTTAACTATGAATGATTGCGTGAGGGAAATATACTGAATATTTGTATAACTTTTGTGTTTGACTTTCATTCACTAATTCGCAACATGAAGTATATCTAATGCTTTTGTTAAATAAATAAATAAATAAATAAATAAATAAATAAATGCCCGTTGATCAAGAGTAAGTTAATTTTATGATCTTGAATATTCTGTTGTATTATGGACAGAGAGCACAATGCCATTCGATATCATAGACGCCCAGAGTCGGTGCCGGGTGATGACAAATATAAACAATGGCCATATATCCAAATACACAGTACAAAATCGATAATTCAGGAAATCACAAACCGAAGGCCTACGAAATCAGGATAAAACAAGAAACAAAGCAAACAAACAAAAACCTCCACCACATGAAAAGAAGCGAACTCCCAATAAGGAGTGAGACCAGGTGCCCGGAAGGAGGCAGCATATCCTGCTTGCATGCAAATCAGTTAAAGAAGATCCTAATGATAATCGCAACAGCACTCACAATAGAGCACCAAATTAAGCATCGACGGACCCCTAGCAAGCTAGAGGTGGGATCAGGTGCCCGGGAGGAGTGAGCATCCCCTGTTGGCTAGCCGCACCCACCGTCGATGTTTAAGAACGAAAATGATAACAATATATGAAACGCATGCACTGTCTGACGTTGTCTATATAGAAAGTGCTATGGCGACCATGTCAGGGAAATATATTCAAAACACTTACTATCAAACCCCTCGCGGGGAACTTTTTTACGAGCTCCACGCGGCAAAGGGCATAAGTGTGACACAAATGCGTTAAAGAAGATCCTAACAATAATCTCAACAGCACTCACAATAGAGCACCAAATTAAGTATCGACGGATCCCTAGCAAGCCAGAGGTGGGACCATGTGCCCGGGAGGAGAAAGCATCTCCCGTTGGCTAGCAACACCCTATGCTTCAGTTCGGCAGAATTATCACATCCGGTTACTTCCATTTCGGAAGATACAAGTATCTTGATACTTCTGTTCCTTGGTCTACATAGACTTATTTGTTATCACTCGTATTTCACGGTTTCGTGTGACTGCATTGATTTGTTTATTAGATCATTCGGTGAATTTTGGTATCCTATGTTGTTTGTTGAAGTCGTTTTGCACTATATCAGTGAATTGTCTAGTCACATTAGACAGGAAGTCGCTAAGACAGGTTTAACTGTATTTGTTATTGGATGACACTGCAATTCTTTCTACCAAAAAAGCAGTGGCGATACACGGACCAGTATGACGACCTCCAAAAAAGGCGGATTTGTTTTTCGTTGGTTTTTTCCTTTTATCTAATTGTGATATTACTTTGTCTCAATAAACTGTATAAAATATCTTAAAGACAAACGAATCTGCCGTAAGTGAGAAATTATATTAACAGTGAAACAGACCTTATGTCTCCTCTCATTCTTCTGTGTAATATTGGAATACTTTCAGTATACCATATGCGCATTGCTACAAGCGATGTATCATCACCGAAGTTCAATGCCGACAAAGTGGAAAGAAAAAAGTAACCTTATGAATAGCGAAATTCTAAATATTAACTAATTGTTTTACAAAAGAGACAGCTAAGGACTGAAATATTTCACGTGATAATATATCTCTGTATCGGAAGAATCTAAAAATGTATTTCAAGTCTAGTGTCGAAACACTGAAATACTAGGGGAACGTTATCCTCGGGACTAACAGACTACCTACATTCTATAATATATAACAATAACGTCAGGTAACCGGACAAGTGAGATTGCTGAGCACACGCAATCCGGATAACAAAAACATTCGTAGCAGGTAGCTGCCCTAAGTACGTACTGCTTACCTGTGGTCTTGCTGATTTATGTGTATTTTTGTGTAATGTGTTATGATGTTGTCTTTGAGTTTTAGTGTTTGATATTTCTTGTCCCTTTGGTGTCTCCTTTACTTGTAGCTTTTTTGTTTTCTCATTTAAGTGTTTTCGTGTTTCGCTGTGGGTGTTGCAATCAAGTCCTCTTGGATGTACAATCTCTTTTCACGTCATCTTACATTGTGACTGAATGGCTGTCGTCATCACCAAACAAGACATACTTACCTGATCTCTACATCAAAATGTACATCGAGACAATCACCGAATTTGACAGATTTCCATGGAGCTGTTGCGACGGGTGTTGCATGCAATCAGGAGACGCTGACTCTCCCCGGGCACCTGGTCTCACTTCGGAATGTTGTTCATTCCGGGGTTCGCAACCTTTCGATGGGAATTCTCACGATTTTACCTTGCCTTCTCGACTGAATAACTGTTAGGTACTTCTTTGATGTTTATTTAGAACTTTTGTTAATATAGATAAAAAGTCTGTATCCGTGGAGATACGTCGTATCGGTGTATCCCGGATAATTTGAGGGTCGTGTTTTACTAATCCGGTTAACCCATCATTTTCCAAGGGGGTAGTTACTTGCTCCCAGATGCAAACATGCACTTCTATTATTTTCTGTCTAGCATACTAGTATATTATGTTTTTATTATGCTCAAAACTTGGTTTGTTTGATATGGCCTTCTTGTTAACATTGCGTTCATTTTGCTACATGTAATGTAGTGCTAAATACGACATTCAGAGTTCCTCTTTTACAAAATATATGAACACTGCACTAATTGATTATGCAACAAAAGTATGTTCAAATTTTCATATTGTCTACTTATATTAATCGACTTTTGTATATGAACGTTTGTGTAGTGCAATTATCTTTATATAAGGACCCTTCCTATAATGAGAAGTTGAAATCGAAAGCATCACCCAGAGACTCCCTCGAGGAAGGGCAGGCGATCCTAGAGAGGGGCAACTGGGGAGGGAGGTTGGAGTTTATCCTTACTTGTGTAGGGTACGCGGTGGGCCTAGGGAATGTTTGGAGGTTTCCATACCTAGCGTTCAAAAATGGAGGAGGTTGGTACATTTTTCTAACTTTAATAAATTTGCATTTAATTAAAACATTGATGAAACTATAGAAACAAGTAAAGTAAAACATGAGTTGTAACACTTATTCACTGAATGACTGAATGTTACATCTTTATTCACTTTTGAGCCAGGTGCTTTCTTGATCCCATACTGGTTCATGCAGTTATTTGTTGGTATGCCACTGTTCTTTCTGGAGTTATGCCTTGGGCAATTTGCCAGTCTTGGACCGCTTGCAGTATGGAGATTCAGTCCTTTCTTCAAAGGTGACCTCACGTATAACATAATATTCGATCGAGTAAAATAATGAATCTATCTAATATGTATATTGAATTTGTTAACGTTTGAAATGCATTTTTCAAGAGTTGATCATACTTTTCCCAATATATGTAAACATTCGGTGGAAAACAATGAACCGTGAAAATATTTGCCCTTTGAGGACAAAGAAGTTATCTAAAAAAAACAACAAGGGATTCTGTTTCTCTTAACGGATTCTGACTCTGAAGGGTCTTCTTTTGTTCCACACGTATATGACTTAATCTTTTTATCTCTATTCAGTATTTTGATATATATTTATTTCCTTGTTAGTGTATCTTCTGGCTTCTTGCATTAGATCTAAAGATTAGAAATTAGATTTACAAGAAATAATCCGATTTTCTACAGATTTGGAATTGTTTAAGCAAGAGCTCAGAAATATAATATACAAATTACGTGTACAGTCGATTAATGATATAATCAAAATTATATCACGATAATTTTGCGGATGGATGACCAATAAAACATGAATGAATGGGGACATGTAACCCAAAAATGAATGGGGACATGTAACCCAAAAATGAATGGGGACATGTAACCCAAAAATGAATGGGGACATGTAGCCCAAAAGTGAATGGGTACATGTAACCCAAAAATGAATGGGGACATGTAACCTAAAAATGAATGGGGACATGTAACCTAAAAATGAATGGGGACATGTAACCCAAAAGTGAATGGGGACATGTAGCCCAAAAGTGAATGGGGACATGTAACCCAAAAATCAAGCAACACGAAGCGGATAAAATCAATGAAAATAAGAGAAAATAATAGCAGATACTGTTAAAGCTATCTCAGCGACCCAAAGTGTTGAGACATTCCCGGTCCTATGTTCTCATATCCAAGTAAATACAATTTTCATGAAAATGAGCCTGTTCTGAGAGGTCAACTGTCTTGTGTAGGTTTTGATCTGACATCCCGTGAAGGTATTGTAATTTGTACATGGAACAAAAAAGGGGACCTTTCACATATGTCCTATACGAGAAAGTTAACAAACGATTCTATTGTCTTTAGTTTCTGTAAGATGTGCAACAATAAGCATTTCATGCATGCTTGCCAGGATAAAAAAGGAACTTTCTTTTATAGGAGTTGGATATGCCGCTGTTATTGTGTCTGCCCTGATTGGTCTATACTACAACGTTATCATTGGATACTGCTTCTACTATTTCTTTGCGTCTATGGCTGATCCATTACCTTGGATAGAGTCTGAAACTGGAGACAATGGTAACACTACATTATCACGATGGAACATACAAATTATTTAATTTCCATCGTTATTACTAAATAACGACGATTCTGATTGGTCGAGAAATTTTGTTGATACCTGTATCAAAGGTCATAAGCAACGTCTTTAGCAACACGATTCAAAGCTGCAAATAAACGTTGAAAAGCGACGAAATGAAATGATAAGTAATCAATGTAATATTTTTTGGTTGATCGAGGTATCAACACCAAAATTTGAGGGAAAACTGCATCGTGCGCGTATTTGGTGTTGATACCTCTATCAACCAAAAAAATATTACAATGATTCCTTAATTCACTGTGATAATAATCATTGAAATATAAAAAATGGTACAATGATTCCTTAATTCACTGTGATAATAATCATTGAAATATAAAAAAATGGTACAATGATTCCTTAATTCACTGTGATAATAATCATTGAAACATAAAAAATGGAAAACATCTACATATTTATGTATATGTACTATGTAGTGCGAACATAAGATAAAATGTTTGCATTGCAATTCATCTATTATCATTTCGATTTTCTTTTTCAAAAGCTTGATAATTTTTTTTCCAAACGTTAAACGTCTTCAAATTGAATAGCATCATTTTTAAAGAATTTGATACTTTTTTTTCCAAAGTTACATCTAATGCCTCGATGTCGAAGATTTCCAACGTATCTGCAAGTGAAAGATATTTTTAGTAAGTTACACATCTTTTATCATAAAGCATGAAAAATTTAAAACATTTTCATCTTGAGGTGCTTAACAAATGCCTTAGATACAACGTAGTAATGATTAGCTAAATGATTTTAATCAGCAAATGAAAGAAAGGAGGGGATCTCCAACAACACTAGGTTGAAGCACCCACAGCAAAATCCCAAAACACCCATGCAAAAAACACAGAACAGATACCCACAGAAAGAGACGCAAAAGGGACAAGGAACACCAGCTCACAACATAGAAACATGAAACACAAAAGACTACACATAAACCAACGAGACCAATGGGCAACCGGTGCCGACTTAGGACGGCCATCTGCCACGTAAATAGCAGACGGTGTGGTTATCCTGGATTACGTGCGCACAACCCTCCCACTATTCCGATTTCCCAGAGGTCTCGAAGAACGCACAATTATGGTGTAAAACAACCTCCTCACTGTTAGGTGACCACACACAAACAAGACCGTAAAACACAGGGGTCCAAGCAACACAGATGAATATGTAAATGGATATAAAAAGAGGACGTGCGTAATACAGTCCGTGCTCTGCCGGCTGTAGCGAGCTCATATATGTTATCACCCGAGGAGTCCGACTGACATTCAGAGAGGACAGGTGGTCGGGGCCCTGTCTTCTCTAAAGAGGTTTGGACAGGGCCCGTCATGGAGTCCCGTCGTCACAGTCAGTCAGAGTGCAAGTCTTAAGAATGCGCTCGTACAAGACTGTATACTGGTCAAGTACCAAGCTTAGTGTCCGTCTGGTGACATTAGGATCATATCCACGGTATAAAAGGCGTTTGATGACTCTGACGCATTTTCGATACATATGCTGTCTACCTTTGATCCTTCTTATTTTGTTAATTATGTCACCATAAAATGCAGGTTGTGAAATACCTAAAGTAATATACTCCGTTGCTTGTATGGGTCCGAATTTCAAAAGAAGTTGATCATAATTTTTGTAAAATTTCCAGAAAGTCTTTACTAGTTTATGAAAGCGAAAACCTTGACCTAAAAGTTTCTTTGTAATTTGTAGATTTCTATTATGAAAATCCAAAACATCAGTACATGCTCTAGCATACCGGATGAGCTGTGAAATGTAGATACCGTATGACGGTAATCTAGGGACATCACCGTCAAGCCAGGGAAAATTTACTATGTTGAATCCAAAATCATCTCGTTTGTCATATACACTTGTATGAATTTCTCCATTGACAATTTTGATATTTAGGTCCAAAAATGGTGTTTCAGTGTCTGTAAAGTTTGCCTTGTTTAGAGTCAATTCTTGTGGATAAATAACATCTTTATACTTTTCAAAAACAGGATTACCGATAGTAAGAATATCATCCAGGTTTCTAGAAGTACCAGTGAAGCATTTCACATCATCATGTTTTCTTTGCTTTTGAAGATTTTGAATAAATTCCTTTTCATATGTGTATAAAAATAAATCTGCAACAAGAGGCGCACAATTTGTACCCATAGGAATCCCTACAACCTGCTTGTAGAGATTCTCACCAAATCTTACATAAATGTTGTCCAAGAGGAAGGACAAGGCACTACACAGGTCGCTACATGTCCATGATTTGTATGATTTGTATTCTGTAGCGGAAAAGAAACCCTTTGATTCAGATGTACAAATATAAATTTTCCCCTCTCGATTATAGCACCATTTAATGAGTTTGGACAATTGATCATTGATCTTGTCGTGAGGAAGCGTGGTGTACATATTTGAAAAATCGTATGAAGCAATCGTATTGGCTTGAAAATTTCTAGATTTTATCTTGTCAATCACATCCCCGGAATTTTTTATAGACCAAAATAAATTTACATCATTCCTGTTAAGAACAGTTTCACAATATTTTGCAACGTGTTCCTTTACCGCCGTGAGGGCTGACGTCAGATGTCTAGACAAACTTGTAGTTGAGCAGTTGCTAGAATTAGCAATGTATCTAAATTTGTAAGGAGATTTGTGCAGTTTTGGTATGCAGTATATTGTAGGAAGATCCAATTTAGAAATAGGGATGTTGAATGAAGAACTTTCACTGCTATGTTTGCTCAAAATATTAGGGACACTTTCATTGCTTTTGATATAAGTATTTGTAGACGAAAGTTCCGAAACTAAAGTTGATGTATAGTAAAGTTTTCATATGATTATGGTGTTGTTGGCTGCTTTATCTGCAGGAGCGAAGACAAATTTTTCATGTAAATTACGTAATTTGGATTTAAAATATCTTTCAGATCTAGAACTTGGATTTTCAAAAAGATGAGGATTTTTGTGGAAGTTGTCTATTCGAATGTCAGTAATGTCCAAAATGAGGTTTTTCCAGTCATTCAGAGAATGCGATTCGACTCCTTCCGATTTACACCATCGTTTGGTATAGTTATCTAAGGCTTCCTTTAGTACTTCGCGACATTTAATAAAATATATCTTGGATGGGATTCTATACTTAGGTCCTTTTTTGAGAAGACCACGGAGCTGCCTGTCTTGGATAATTGAAAAGTCACCTGTAATAATATGACCAGCTGGTTTATATAGATATTCAGATGTTGCACATTCTCAAGAAGCAGGACATGATTCAAGTATTTTAGGATCTGATGTAACTTTGTTGTAGTTAAAAACGAAATTTCGAATAGGTCTCTTATATTTGTAACAAATAAGAGGAGGTTCTAAATTTTCAAAATATTGAGGAATAGCACTTTGTACACGATGATCCCGAAAAATATTAGAGATGTTAAGAAGATCGAATCCTTTGTTAATAAATGAAATTTTTAAGAATCGTTTTTAGGTGGGATGTTTTTAACAACTGGATAAAGTTTATTCTGTGCGAATGCAACAATGATATTAAGTCTGAATCAATTAGTATTTCTTAAGAATGCAACCAGTGCTTCATCCACGATAGATTTCAATTGAACTGCTGGAATTGATGAGAGAGCATGAAGCAGTTCATGTCTGCCGCCGTTGCGAGCAATGATCAGAAGATCGTTGAGGGTACGGTGTAATCTAGATCTTATTCTGAGTTTTCGGTTTCTTCGTCTTCCGTGAGACCTATGCTTCCGTTTAGTGTTTGGGCGGATTGAAAATACATTAATATTAGTTGACGTCGAGGAAATATTTCCTTGTCCATAAATTTGATCGTTTAGACCAAGGGGGTACGCAGTTTGGAGTTTTGTGATCCAGGCAAGTTCAGCTTGTAGTCGGCGTTTTTTAATTTCCGTTTTACTAAGATTTTTAAGTTTAGAAAAAGACCAAAATGAAAGTCAACCACAAAACCTGAAATCATACTCAAAAAATCACTATCTGAAGGCTTACAAATTCTTGGAAAAAATATAAAACAGAACTTTCTAACGAGAAAAAAATTGGTGCACTACGTTTGAAAAAAAAACTTTAATATTTTATGGCCAGTTTACATGGTTTTGAACGATACGGTATAATTATACATTTTGTTATATGGTATGATATAGTATACACGTCAACTTGCAGCGAAACTGTTTTGGATATTTCCGATGGTCTTGAGAATGCAGGTGGAATAAGGTGGCAGCTAGCGCTGTGTCTGTTACTTGCGTGGGTAGTGGTCATGGCTGTGTTATCTAAGGGGATTAAATCCCTTGGCAAGGTGATAATTTTCTTTACATAATGTCCTATAGTATTATTTTATCTCCTTCATTCATTTTTGTAAATTCTACGTATATGCGATATTCTTCGGTTATCAGCGAAGTATAATTTTAAGATTTCAGTGGAAGTAACTTAAAAATTACTAGATAAAAAATCTAAGACCACAAAACATCATTGTCGCATAATACCTTTTTTTTCACACCTTCTTATGAATACAATGAAACTTCCCACTACGAAATTTTCTTCTTTTCAGGTGGTGTACTTCACTGCCACGTTTCCGTACATCCTTCTTACAGCTCTACTTATCCGTGGCGCCACGCTAGATGGTGCTTCAGATGGCATCTATTACTACTTGACGCCACAGTGGCACAGGCTAGCGGATTCAAATGTAATTCCTGTAATTCTACACTGACAATAAAAGAAATTCCAGATTTGATGCTTGAAATTTTCTGTCAGACATTAGTATCATCTATAACTTGATTCGACAACGAGAATCACCGATGAGCCATAACATGTTGAAATGGTCCACTGAAATTTTATTTTCAATATTGACAATTTCAACCACTGAGTTGGTATAATTGCTGGTGGACTGTTAGTCCCCGAGGACATCGTTCGCATGGTTTCGCCGTGTTTCGGCACTCGACTCGAAATATATTTGTAAATTCTCCGTCACAAAATTTAGCGAAAAATTCTAAAACTGTGGGTTATCTCCCTGATGGTGTAGCTCTGTCCTTACCAGATTCTTTGGTCGAATTTTTGTCAAGTTTAGCCTTTCGCTTTTCATTATTCCACATTATTTGGATTTCCTTTTTCGGCCTCGGGCATCACTGATGAAAATAACTTGTTTAAATGCGCATACGATGCACTAAAATCTTATAATAGAACATATCAATATTGACAATGTATCTATCAAATATTCCCTGGAATTCTTCTTGAATATTATTTGTCGATTCTGTTATTGTGAAAACATTTTCTAATCTTTTCTCAGGTTTGGAGTGACGCTGCAACGCAGGTATTTTACTCATTAAGTGCGTGTTCGGGTGGACTCATACTGATGGCTAGTTTTAACAAATTCAACAATTTCTGCCTCAGGTAAGTTAAATAAATTTTAATCTTAACTCTCTAGACTGATTTCATAATTGATTTTTTAAGACGTTTACATTTGAAGACTCATTTTGAAGACGTTTACATTTATACCAATTGGTGAGTGTCACTGCTGGTGGACCAGGAGTCCCCGAGGGCACATGTAGGCAAGTTTGATCAATTTCGGCTGATCGTTTCTTCAACGCATTCTAAAATTTCTGTTATCAAACTTTCTTGAAATTTCTAAAACGTGGGTCCTGTAGCATCATATCCCAACCATCCTGCTACGTCTTTCGGTACGTTTTTTCGACATAGTAACTTTCATACTTTTTTTGCATATTACATTGTTTAGATTTGAGGATCACTGGCGAGGGTTAAGTACCCGAAACGTGCATGTCTGGTCCATGTTGCCAATTTATCTGTTCTTAAATTATGCTATTCAATTTGAAGACGTTTACATTTCAATGACATGTGGCATTTCTGTGGAAATAAGTCTACTTTCGAAGACAGCATTAAAGAATTGATATACATGCTGTATTAAATGAAGAAGAAAAACAAATATCGATACGTGATAGTAAAAGAACGTTTTACCTCAATGGAATTATCGAAAGGAACGGGTTGCATTTCACATGAAAACGTTCGTTACGTCGCAATGCAAAATCTCTACAGAGATATGTCGCAGCGCCTGTTATAACCTGCCAACTGAACCCGTGGTGTCCTAAATTTCGGCGTGTATGTCGTTTTACTTGAAAAGAATTAGCATCAAAGAAGTACCTATCAATTATTCAGTCTCAAAGTCGAGAAGGAAGAATTCCCGTTGGAACGATTGCGGACATAGGCATGAATAACATTCCGAAGTGACAACGGGTCTTGGAGGATCAGCGTCTCCTGATTGAAATCAACACCCATGGAAAGCATTTTCGGAAAACAATAATGAAACTGACATTTGTGGTGCATATATACAGAATAAAATCATAATTTATGTTTTGTTACGGGCATGAAACACACCTCATCTGCATTTTTCGTATGTAATGCGCTAACACGGATACATGTACGATAAATGCACATGATGCATGTTACATACCCGTACTGAAACACAAAACTGAAATAAAACAAAGGAGGGGATCTCCAACAACACCAGGTTGCAGCACCCACAGCAAAAAAAAAACCATTGCAAAAAAACACAAAGCAGACAAGCACAGAAAGAGACGCATAAGGGACAAGGAACGTCAATGCACAACACAGAAACATCAAACACAAAGGACTACACATAAACCAACGAGACCAATGGGCAACCGGTGCCGACTTAGGACGGCCATCTGCCACGGAAAAAGCAGAAGGTGTGGTTATCCTGGATTACGTGCGAACAACCCTCCCACTTTTCCGATTACCCAGAGGTCTCGAAGAACGTACAATTGTGGTGTAAAACAACCTCCTCACTGTCAGATGACCACACACAAACAAGACCGCAAAACGCAATGGCCCAAGCAACACAGACGATTATGTAAATTGATATAAAAAGAGGGCGTACGTAATACAATCCGTGCTCTGCCGCCGCGAACTCATGTATGTTATCACCCGAGGAGTCCGACTGACATTCAGAGAGGACAGGTGGTCGGGGCCCTGTCTTCTCTAAAAAGCGTGTCAAATGGATAGTAGGGAAAATAGGCAATTATTAAGTTTCTATTGTTAGATCCACAATTACACATGCCTTTCACAAAGAAAATTCTACCATTAGCGAAGAAAAACTGAAAGAGCAGCAGACAAGACAGTCGGATTACATAAAAAAATTAAAAGCATTGTTAGACGAATAAGGCAGGCAGTCTTACATTACAGAAATGATCAATCATAAATTATCTTTGAAGCGTTAAAGTCAGAGTCCCTGAAGAGGATGAAATATTAGATTGGATCTCACAAAATAATCAATTCAATTATGAATTCAACAAATGTTGAATAAACAGAACTATTAGTACTGTCATTATTTCAACAAAAGAACTTTTTGCGCTTGTTGCGTTTTTCGGTATATTTAGGGAATAATTTTCGCAGATTTTGGCCATGTTGCATTTTTTGGATGGGGGATCACTGGCGAGGGTTGAATGCCCGAAGCGTGCATGGCTGGTCCATGCTGTAGGTTTGTCTGCTCTGGAATGATGCTAATCAATTTGAGGTCGTTGGGCATTTTAACATTCCGAATTGTATGTGTGGAATTTGGAACCAATAAGTTTCAGCAGAATTGCCATTCGTATAAAAAAATCATAGGTACATGTCCAATGTGAATGTGAATCAAGAAGGTTATGAGTTTGAACACTTCACTTTTCTCAGTATTATATTGTGCAAAAAAATACACTCTGACAAACTGAAGACATATGGACAATTTAGGCATTTTAATGTTTATCAAATGCCCTAGTAAGCAGGTGGTTGAGAAGAAAATTTAATATAACCTAAAAAAATATATACGGTAAAAATACAGATAGACATCATACATCATCTACGTTGTGACAAAAAGATCCCCTAAAAGCGAAATCAAATAATATGGCCGGGAAGCGTCAGCATCATCTACTTCCTAGCAAACCAGACACTTTACCTCCGGAGATACATGTACTAGTATAGTCAAATCAGTACAACGGTATTAAATTCCTGTGAAAAGTAAAATGCTTTCTTCTTGAAGTTGATACTACATTATCTAACATTATATACAAGGAGTTCTCATTTTTGAAAAATTGCATCGTAAATACCCTAGAAAATTTCCTTATTGATATTTTCAGCAGCTGACTTATGCGACCTTGACCGATCGAGAAGCTTGACTGAATTAGATGTTTTCTTTGTTTTCACAAAACAAATATTGACAAGGACACTTTTTAAAATATGTGCACTTCCCATTCACTTACAACTCCATCCTCAAGAAATTGAATAAACATCCGGAGTGTCCGGAGAAAAGCTTACACTGATCACACGATATAAAAGTTTCCTTGTTATGAGAAACTTTTAAAAGGTATGTGAACAACATCGAAATAATAACACAAGGGAAGCAAAGATATACATTGACAATAGTTTTGGAGCACTACAATAAGCCAAGGGAGAAAAAAATAAAGTATTAAGATGTGCTACATGTACTAAGAACAGAATATTAAGAAGAAAATACAAAACAGAAGGGGGACTCTATGACATGGTGAAACACACTTTGCAAACAGCAACAAGCAAAACAAATTTAAAGAACATAAGATGTACACCTGAACATAAAATGTGCACCTGAATATAATATGTAGACCTGAGCATAAGATATAGAATTTGAAGACATTTAACATTTGAACCACTTGTCACTGCCGGTGGACCAGGAGTCCCCGAGGGCACATGTAGCCAAGTTCGATCAAATTCGGTTGATCGTCTGTCTCTTCAACGCATTCGAAATTTCTGAAACGTGGGTCCTGTAGCATCATATCCCAACCATCCTACTACGTTTTTCGGTACATTTTTTGACATTATATTTTTCACACTCTTTGGCCATATAACATTGTTTAGATTGAGGATCACTGACGAGGGTTAAGTTCCCGAAACGTACATGTCTGATCCATGCTGCAAATTGGTCTGTTCTTAAATGATGTTATTGAATTTGAAGACATTTAACACATGTACACCTGAACAGAATAACCAGTATTGAAATTAACTTAAACTGTCTACTTTCGCTGTTTTTGCTGAAGGTGCTGCAACGGAGCCCTGTTGGAGATCCGCTCATTTCTTTTCAAAATCAATTTCATATATGATTTATACTTGATATTTACGATTATGTTATGTTCATTTCTGATATCAGAGACGCTTTGATCGTGCCTTTTGTGGACTGTCTGACGAGTTTCTTCTCTGGCTTCGTCATCTTTACAGTTCTTGGTTTTATGGCGAAATCAAAAGGAACCACTGTGGAGGAGGTTGCTCAGCAAGGTAGGCCCTACTATATCAAGTATGAATAGTAAGTCTGAAGGTCGTTGTGGGAGGTAGCATCCAGAAATTCTCATTTGCTCATTTCTTTTATGTTTACATACAGAGATCGTCCCTCTTTATATCTGTCTGTCCGTCAGTCTCATAATCACTCTTTATCTTTGCAACCAATTGACGTACATAAAACATACTTGTAGAAAATTTACTATAGCAAAATAAGAAAGGAGGGGATAAGTCGTCGGCTAGAGAAGGTCAGTCCACCTTCTTCATGTAAAATGCTAAGGGGTCAAACGTAACAGCAGACAACATCATTCAAATCTTAAAATAACATTCTAGTGTTTTCTACAGATGTGAAATGAGTTCTTTATTTTGTCATCTATAATGTTTTCAATCTTTTCATTTCACATCTGTTGTTTTCAGTAGATGTGAAAGAGCTCTTTATGCATGACGGAAAATTTTCGAAATTGCTATCATTTAGTTGTTTTAAATTCTCACAAATTGTTCGGTTTTCCTTCAAACATGTTTTCCTTCTGCTACAGGTACAGGGCTGGCATTCATTGTGTATCCTGAAGCTATCTCCAATATGCCGCTACCCACGCTATGGGCAGTTCTATTCTTCTTTATGATGCTCATCATTGGCTTCAGTTCAGAGGTAAAAATGTCTACACTTTATACTTAAAGATAATTACATCCACATTTTTTGTTAATTAATAGCGAACCATAATTATTTCTTCATATCATAGTGTAAAAGGAAGGATGTAATCTCCAACTAGTCCCCGAAGCAACGAGAGTCGTAAGATACAAAAGAATAAGGCATGGAAACTCAGATTTTTTAAGTACATTGTATGCAAAAATTCTGGTTTTGAATAAAGTTCTGTCCAAAAAGATGTGATATCAACATGGTCAACCTCATAGCAACTTGCCTTTTACTAGCTTTTTTCGGATGTAGTCAAGTTTAAGGAGGTCTAGACTTGCCCGAGGGGATGTCAAGCCTATGTTTTTGTATGTATAAAACTTCGAAAATCAGCATTTATTACGTATTACGATAGTGTCATGAACATCCGATCTCTTCAAGAAATACGGATGCTATGAAAATTGAATTTTAAAAGGCAATATCTTTCGTCACGTGAACAAAATTGACAGAAACCCTAAATGCTTATACCAACAAGCTGATGGAATTGAAACGAAAGAGAGGAGGGGATCTCCAACAACAGTCGGTTGCAGCACCCACAGCAAAACCACAAAACATTTCATGCAAAAACACAGAGCAGACGAATAACATGAGAAGCATATATTTGGTATTTTTCAGTTTTCCATAATGGAGACGGTGATGTGTTCTTTGATTGATGAATACCCTAATGTATTACGTAAGAACTGGAGAAACTCCACACTGTTCAGGCTGTGTATCTGTGTCCTCTTCTACCTTCTGGCGCTGCCTATGACCACAAGGGTAAACTGCTGTATCTAAAGAATCTGACGACAAAGAGACAATTTGATTTTTGTGTTGCCTGCGAAGCATAGCGACACTTAAGCCGGGCCTCAACTGTCGCGAATGCAGAGGCGATAGAGCTACGATTAGGTGATTTTGTGTAATCGTAGCGCATTCTCCTCTCAATCGCGGGCATTCTCGTCTCATCGTGTCACTATCGTGTCATGTTCTCCTGCATTCTCCTCTGTTCGCGGCACCGACGCGAATGCTTCAAACTGTTTAAAACATTCGCGTCTGAATTCTTATTCGCCTCACACTCGCGGCACATGCGCAGCGCAATCGCCTTGCATTCTCCTCCATTCGCGGCGCGTTCTCCTCACATTCGCGTGCATTCTTGTTCCCAAGGTGGAGTAGAATGAGCTACGATAGAGCCCCGATAGGGCCACGATAGAGCCCCGACAAGAAAGAATCTGACGCGAATGTGATGCGAATGCGCCGAGAATGTGACGCGAATGAAAAAACCAACGCGATTCAGCCACGATCTCCACACGATAGTGACACGATATTATCACGATAGTACTACATACACAAACGACAGTGACAATAATAATTATCTCACAGTTGACAATAATAATTATCTCACAGTCGCGACAGTAGAAGCCCGGCTTTAGGGATCACTTTGTCCGTTGTCAGTCTGTCTTTCCGCCTGTCTGTCACACTTGGATGTCACACCCTATAAAAGTGATTACTGAGTGTCGCTATATTTCGCAGGCGACACATGCATTCCTTGGAATGATTTTTTTTTTACTTTCTTTGACATCAAACTATGTTGCTCCTTGGGTGAATTATCTGGTAAAATGAACACTGCGTCATCCATAAGTATGTATTGACTTTATCAAAGAATGATAAATCTAATGCCTATCACTTTATAATTTCTGAATTATGTTATATTGTAGGGTGAAAATCTCGCTACGTAAGGCTTTTTTTTAAGATTCCATCATAATATGAAGTAGTGTCCCCCGTAGGGAATTTTGATATAATAAATAATAATGAACGCTCTATATCACAAATTTTCGCAAATTTTCCATCATAATAATGTCATTTCACTTAGACAAATTTTGTTGACTGCTTAGTACACAATAAATATTGTCTGATGGTCATATAGTATTCAGTATGTTCTAACACATTTATATTAGTTATCGGAGAGGAAACCTGTAATTGCTTACTTAGTAACCATGAATATTCTTTGCAGGGAGGAATGTACATATTGGAACTGATCAATTCCTCGGTTGGTGGTTTCCCTTTGCTGATTGTAGGTCTCTCTGAATGCATAGCTGTTTGCTATATTTACGGTTTGTTACCATCAACACTCAATATAATCCACTCTCTCTGTAAAGGAAATTGTGGACTAAATTCACTAACGACACTAAATACCAAGCGCGGATCTAGAAGGGATTGGAAGGGGGAGGGGTTCAGGACCCCCGCCTAGAATTTGCCAAAAATGCTTATTTTTCACGTTTTACGTAATTTTTTTTTCAAAACTTATATGCTGAAGAGCCATCCCCCCGGAAAATTTCTAGATCCGCGCATGGAAGCAATTATCCAAATGAAAGTTGATCGACTTGCATCTTTATTATTGATTTCCCATATAGCATCTATCCTAATTGAACCATATATGATTTAATCTTTTTGATAATTATAGATTCCTTTGGATAATAAGTCAGTCAAATAATTGAATTTCACGTCCTTCTTTGATGTCGTATTTCATTCGTGACAAAGCTACAGATGAATTTAGTTCTGAATAGGATATACCTGAAGCAGATCGAAGTTGTGTTATAATTGCATTTCCTCCGTAATTGGAGGATGAAATCGCTGACATTTCAATAATTAGTTAGATCTAGGTCAGGAGGATCAGTTACTGAAGGATGCTTGGCGAATTATTGGACCGCAAAAAGACAAAGGGAGAGGAAATTATGTTTTTTTTTTCTATTTTCTTTGTTTAAAATCACTCTATTATATGAGCATTTCATTATCAGGAACTGTATCTTCTTCTGTTAAAAAGATAAGTCTGAACGTTTTCGTAAAGAAAATTCATATCAGAATGTCTGTATAATTATATTTGTCTTACCGCTATTCGTGTTCATTTCTTCTTGACAAAGGAAAGGAAGCAAACAGCCATAGATAGAATTGCCAGAACAATTCTAAAAAAGACTCAGCCAATCAAAGCCCTTTGTGGTAATGTTGTTTGTCGGTTCGAGTCAAAATATATTGCATCGGAAGAGATTCTTTTTATATTATAATCAGTTTGTGAGCCAGTTAAATTTAGATCGGTAGCAAATTTGGTGAACAAATCGGGTCAAAATAAAATCACAGAGGAAGACTTTAAACACATATTCCGTGTAAGGTTTACAATAGTCCATGCAGAATATAATGCTATTTATCTAGGAATTTCCGTTTGCAACGAAACATTAAGTTTTTGGTCATGGTTGTTCTATTTTGAAGGAGTAATCCTTATATAACTGCATGGTTGCCAAGTAAAAGCCTAAAAATGTCGTACGCACATGTTTTTGCATATTCTGATAAATTTTATGTATATTCTTGAAATATGAATTAAGGGTGCCATTTTGAAATCCTTAAGCAATTTGAAATCTCGAGCGCAATCGGTGCCACATGCACTTTACTTGCGTGTTTTGTTTCTTTATTTCATGAAATCGATGTTCAAAAGTGTTGTTGTGTAAAATTGATGTACAGTGTTGTTGTGTATCAGGAGAATGTATATTCTTGAAATATGAATTAAGGGTGCCATTTTGAAATCCTTAAGCAATTTGAAATTTTGAGGAATATTTAAAAAATAACATTTTTCATGTCGGTAGGGGACTTTAGACATACATGTATTGCTTGCATTTGTTCATATTCATATTTATTTCCCTTATGGATAAAAATCTGTGAAACAATTATATACATAATTTCGATTTCATTATATCAGGCTATGAGCGTTTTGCTGACGACATACAGTTGATGCTGGGAAGGAAACCATGGTTATATTGGAGATTATGTTGGTGTGGAATCACCCCAACCATCTTAGGTGTAAGTATCTCATTATCAGTATGTCAGACTCAGAAAATTACATAAATGACTGAACGTGGGTGTTCATATATATGGTAAATTATGTGATGATATTGCTTTTGTTTGTTATCATGTAAATTGCTGTATTTTCGAATTACGGGCAACTTGGCACTGAGTTTTTGTTTTTGTTTTGGTATGTTGTGTTTCAAATCAAATTACTTGTATTGCAGACAATGGCGTAATGATCTTTTTAGTGGTTTCAAAGTCTTTTGAATATATATGTATATCAGTGATAATTGACGTAATCATTAAATAATATATCAGAACAGAACTAATATTACCCGTATATTAATTGACAAGTTCGAGTATTGCAAACATTTGAAACTTCAAATCAATCTATCCAGCACACCTAATGGAAACGTGCACGGTTATTCAGACATCTGTTATGCGCTGAGCTTAATCTAATTATTTGAAGAAAGGTATACGCAAATTACAAAAAAAAGTAGTTTTGACAATTTCATGCGGTCTTGACATCCATTTTCTTTTAAATCCATGAGCTTTTGACTCTCCCCCAGGTTGTGATAATATTTGGAGCAGTACAGTACACCCGCATTACGTTCAATGATTACCAGTATCCAGCCTGGGGTGAGCTGCTATGGTGGATGGTATGCGCATGTCCAGTGGTGGCCATTCCTGCTTGGATGATCTACCAAACTTGGGGCACTGGCATGGTAACTCCCTCTCTCTCTCTCTCTCTCTCTCTCTCTCTCTCTCTCTCTCTCTCTCTCTCTCTCTCTCTCTCTCTCTCTCTCTCCACTCATTAATTTGATTATCTAATTGACTTTTTTGTACACATGCAATGCTCTCAATATTGCTTTTATTTTGACAGACAATAGAGGAGGCCGTTAGACCAACCAGTGATTGGGGACCTGCGCAAGAAGAAAACAGAATTGGTACGCGCTATGATGCCAGATTTTGGTCCAAGAGTGGTTTTCCTGGATCACGAGCTGTATCATATATGACGAATGATTCTTTGGACGGCAAGGATTTGCTACCGCCATCCTATGGCCACGCTAACGATAACTTTGGGTTAGCTGAGGACTCAACTGAATTTACTATACATCTTTGACGAAATAATGTCATGTAATTTTATTCTTCTTATGTGTATTGTGAGCAAAGGATCAAATAAAATATTTTATGAAAATCTATAGTAAAAATCCCTTTATAGATTCAGTTATGAAGAGACATTGAGTGTATGTGTATTACAGTTACTTTATTTTTGGAACTCGTGTATAGATTTGGAAACAATCGAGTATACACATTTCAAGACCAGTGAAAATTTTAATTATTTTACAATAAAACCAGTATTTTGACATTTTGTTGTTTAATTTCACCTTCGCTTGATATCAGTTCACGAAATAAATGACTTGGTTGAGAGCAACCCCCCCCCCAAGTGTCTTCCTGGTTGGTCTCATGTGTAGTTAATTGGTACCCAAGTTGGTTTCGTTGGCCTAGATTATTTACGTCTTGGTTTTTATTGGCCTATGTTGTCGTTTCATGTCTTGGTGGTTGGTTTCCTTCCCGAGTATTACAAAACATTTTCGAAACATTTTCTAATGGTTTCAAACAGGCAAAACGTTCCAATAACATTTCAAAACACTGTGCAGTAGCGTACATGTAATAATGTTTTTAAATGTTTTTAGAACGTTTCCAAAAATGTTTTATTGATGTTTCTGGAACAATATAACTGAGTTAAAGGAGATCCTGACGACAATCTCAACAGCACTCACAATGGAGCACCAAATTGAGCATCGACGGGCCCCTAGCAAGCTAGAGGTGGGACCAGGTGCCCGGGAGGAGTAAGTATCCCCTGTTGGCTATCCGCACCGCCGTAGATGTTCATGCACAAAATGAACAAAATATATTAAAATACATGCACTGTCTGAGGTTATGTCTATATAGAAAGTGTTATGGCGACCATGTCAGGGAAAAATATTCAAAACACTTACTGTCAAACCCCTCGCGAGGAACTTTATTACAAGCTCCACGCAGCAAAGGGCATAAGTGTGACACAAATGAGTTAAAGAAGATCCTGACGATAATCTCAACCGCAGAGCACGGACTGTATTACGTATGCCCTCTTTTGATATCCATTTACATATATATCTGTGTTGCTTGGGCCCCTGCGTTTTGCGGTCTTGTTCGTGTATGGTCATCCGACAGTGTGGAGGTTGTTTTATACCACAATTGTACGTTCTTCGAGACCTCTGGGTAATCGGAAAAGTGGGAGGGTTGTGCGCACGTAATCCAGGATAACCACGTGTACCTTCTGCTATTTCCGTGGCAGATGGCCGTCCTAAGTCGGCACCGGTTGCCCATTGGTCTCGTTGATTTATGTGTAGTCCTTTGTGTTTGATGTTTCTGTGTTGTGCGTTGCCTTTTCTTCTCCCTTATGCGTTTCTTTCTGTGCTTGTCTGCTTTGTGTTTTTGCATTTGGTGTTTTGGGATTTTGCTGTGGGTGCTGCAACCTGGTGTTGTTGGAGATCCCCTCCTTTGTTTCACAATAGAGCACAGAGTTGAGCAAAATCACGTTACTATTATAACATTTACTGGAATATTTTAACATGTTTTTAAAACATGCCTGTGTTAACTGGGTTGGTCTGTGTTGCCATAAAATGTCTTGGTGGTTGGTCTCCTTGGTCTATGTTGCCATATAATGTCTTTGTGTTTCGTCTATGTTGCCATCAAATGTCTTTGTGGTTGATCTATGTTGTCATAAATCAGCTTGGTGGTTGGTCTAATTAGCCTACACTTTCGATATCAAGTCTAAATGTCTTGGCGGTTGGTTCATTTTGCCTATGTTGTCATTTAATGTCTTGGTGGATTGTCTCATTGGTCTATGTTGTTATAGAGTGTCTTGGTTGTTGGTTTCCGTGGTCTATGTTGTCATTTAATGTCTTGGTGGTTTGTTTAATTGGTCTATGTTGTCATCAAGTGTCTTGGTGGTTGTTTTCTTGGTCTATGTTGTCATTTAATGTCTTGGTGGTTTATCTCATTGGTCTATGTTGTCATCGAATGTCTTGGTGGTTGGTTTCCTTGGTCTATGTTGTCATTTAATGTCTTGGTGGTTTGTCTCATTGGTCTATGTTGTCATCGAGTGTCTTGGTGGTTGGTTTCTTTGGTCTATGTTGTCATTTAATGTCTTGGTGGTTTATCTCATTGGTCTATGTTGTCATCGAGTGTCTTGGTGGTTGGTTTCCTTGGTCTATGTTGCCATTTAATGTCTTGCTGTTTTGAATATTTCCCTGACATGGTCGCCATAGCATCTTCTTTATAGACATAAGCTCAGATAGTGCATGTATTTTAGATATTGTTTTCATTTTCGAGCAGAAACATTGACGGCGGGCGCGGCTAGCCAACAGGGGATGCTTACTCCTTCCGGGCACCTGGTCCCATCTCTAGCTTGCTAGGGGTCCGTCGACGCTCAATGTTGTGCTCTATTGTGAGTGCTGTTGAGATTATCGTAAGGATCTCCTTTAATTCATTGGTGGTTTGTCTCATTGGTCTATGTTGCCATCGAGCGTCTTGGTGATTGGTTTCCTTGGTTTATGTTGTCATTTATTGTCTTGGTGGTGGTTTGTCTCATTGGTCTATGTTGTCATCGAGTGTCTTGGTTGTTGGTTTTCTTGGTCTATGTTGTCATTTAATGTCTTGGTGGTGGTTTATTTCATTGGTCTATGTTGTCATCGAGTGTCTTGGTAGTTGGTTTCCTAGGTCTATGTTGTCATTTAATGTCTTGGTGGTTTGTCTCATTGGTCTATGTTGTCATCGAGTGTCTTGGTTGTTGGTTTTCTTGGTCTATGTTGTCATTTAATGTCTTGGTGGTGGTTTATTTCATTGGTCTATGTTGTCATCGAGTGTCTTGGTTGTTGGTTTCCTTGGTCTATGTTGCCATCAAATGTCTTTGTGGTTGGTCTATGTTGCCATAAATCAGCTTGGTGGTTGGTCTAATTAGCCTACACTTTCGATATCAAGTCTAAATGTCTTGGTGGTTGGTTCATTTGGCCTATGTTGCTATTTAATGTCTTGGTGGTTTGTCTCATTGGTCTATGTTGTCATTTGATGTCTTGGTGGTTTGTCTCATTGGTCTATGTTGTCATCGAGTGTCTTGGTTGTTGGTTTTCTTGGTCTATGTTGTCATTTAATGTCTTGGTGGTGGTTTATTTCATTGGTCTATGTTGTCATCGAGTGTCTTGGTAGTTGGTTTCCTAGGTCTATGTTGTCATTTAATGTCTTGGTGGTTTGTCTCATTGGTCTATGTTGTCATCGAGTGTCTTGGTTGTTGGTTTTCTTGGTCTATGTTGTCATTTAATGTCTTGGTGGTGGTTTATTTCATTGGTCTATGTTGTCATCGAGTGTCTTGGTTGTTGGTTTCCTTGGTCTATGTTGCCATCAAATGTCTTTGTGCTTGGTCTATGTTGCCATAAATCAGCTTGGTGGTTGGTCTAATTAGCCTACACTTTCGATATCAAGTCATTTGGCCTATGTTGCTATTTAATGTCTTGGTGGTTTGTCTCATTGGTCTATGTTGTCATTAAATGTCTTGGTGGTTTGTCTCATTGGTCTATGTTGTCATTTGATGTCTTGGTGATTTGTCTCATTGGTCTATGTTGTCATTTGATGTCTTGGTGATTTGTCTCATTGGTCTATGTTGTCATTTGATGTCTTGGTGATTTGTCTCATTGGTCTATGTTGTCATCGAGTGTCTTGGTTCTTGGTTTCCTTGGTCTGTGTTGTCATTAAATGTCTTGGTGGTTTGTCTCATTGGTCTATGTTGTCATTTGATATCTTAGTGGTTTGTCTCATTGGTCTATGTTGTCATCGAGTGTCTTGGTGGTTGGTTCCCTTGACCTATGTTGTCATTTAATGTCTTGGTGGTTTGTCTCATTGGTCTATGTTGTCATCGAGCGTCTTGGTTGTTGGTTCTCTTGGTCTATGTTGTCATCGAGTGTCTTGGTGGTTGGTTTCTTTTGGTCTATGTTGTCATTTAATGTCTTGGTGATTTGTCTTATTGGTCTATGTTGTCATCGAGTGTCTTGGTTGTTGCTTTCCTTGGTCTATGTTGACATTTAATGTCTTGGTGTTTTGAATATTTTCCCTGACATGGTCGCCATAGCATCTTCTATATAGACATAAGCTCAGGCAGTGCATGTATTTTAGATTTTTTTCATTTTCGTGCGTGAACATCGATGGCGGGTGCGGCTAGCCAAACAGGGGTTGCTTACTCCTCCCGGGCACCTGTTTCCACCTCTAGCTTGCTAGGGGTCCGTCGATGCTCATTGTTGTGCTCTATTGTGAGTGCTGTTGAGATTATCGCCAGGATCTCCTTTAACTCATTAGTGCTTTGTCTCATTGGTCTTTGTTGTCATCGAGTGTATTGGTTGTTGGTTTCCTCGGTCTGTGTTGTCATTTATTGTTTTGGTTGTTTGTCTCATTGGTCTATGTTGTCATTTAATGTCTTGGTGGTGGTTTGTCTCATTGGACTATGTTGTCATCAAGTGTCTTGGTGGTTTGTTTCCTTGGCCTATGTTGTCATTTTATGTCTTGGTGGTTGTTCTCATTTGCCTGCACTTTTGTTACCATTTTAAAATGACTTTTAGGTGGGTTTTCTTTATCTATGTTGCCTTCATGCATCTTGGCGGATGTTCTCATTGGCTTAAGTTGTCATTCTGTGTCTTGGTGTTTGGTCTATGTTGCCACCAAGCGCCATGTGGGTTGGTTTATTGGTATGTGTTACCTTCAAATGTCTTGTTAGAAGGTCTTATTGTCTCCGTCGATGTATTGCCATTGGGTGTTTTCATATGTAGTGTTCTTTGCATTGTCGTATCTGTATGTTGTCTCATCGACTTATATGTTGTCGATCAGTGCCTCGGTGCTTTGACTCCTAGCATTGTGTTCCTAATTTTGTTACCTTTGATCATGCATTCTTTGTGTTTGATATCACAAGTCAATGTGTTGCTATTAGATTCTTAGTTCTTGATCTCCTCTGTATATTTCTGTTGCAATTTAATGTTGGTTTTTTTAAATCCTCTAGATTCATTAATCTTAGTTTTCTCATTGAATCTCTCCTCGGCATATGTGTAACCATTCAATATCAATGTGTTTGGTATCCTAGAATGTAGTCTTGCAATTCAGTATGTTATAAATTAATGCTTTGCATCTTATACCGGTATGACATTTTTGGATATACGTTGCTAATGAATGTCTTTTTGGCTTTTGTCCTCTTCGATCTGTGTTTTACTATTTGGAGTTTTGGTGCTGCTTGTCAATTCCAGTGTTTGGTTTCTTCGGATCATGTGCTTCCAATCGATGCCTTTGTGTTTTATATCCTCGGTTTATGTGATGTCAGTCATTGTCTTAGTGTTCGGTTTCATCGGTTTATGTGATGCCAATCAATGTCTTAGTGTTTGGTCTCCTCGATTTATGTGATGCCAGTCATTGTCTAAATGTTTGGTTTCCTCGGTTTATGTTATGTCAGTCGTTGTCTTAGTTTTTGGTTTCCTCGGTTTATGTTATGTCAGTCATTGTCTTAGTGTTTGGTTTCCTCGGTTTATGTTATGCCAGTCATTGTCTTGGTGTTTGATTTCTCGGTTTGCGTGATGCCAGTCATTGTCTTAGCATTTGGTCTCCTCGGTTTATGTGATGTCAGTCATTGTCTAAATGTTTGGTTTCCTCGGTTTATGTTATGTTAGTCGTTGTCTTAGTGTTTGGTTTCCTCGGTTTATGTTATGTCAGTCATTGTCTTAGTGTTTGGTTTTCTCGGTTTATGTGATGCCAGTCATTGTCTTGGTGTTTGGTTTCTCGGTTTGCGTGATGCCAGTCATTGTCTTAGCATTTGGTCTCCTCGGTTTATGTGATGTCAGTCATTGTCTAGGTGTTTGGTATCCTCGGTTTATGTGATGCCAGTCATTTTCTTGGTGTTTGGTTTCCTCGGTTTATCTAATGCCAGTCATTGTCTTAGTGTTTGGTTTCTTCGGTTTATGTAATCCCAGTAATTGTCTTGGTGTTTGGTTTCCTCGGTATATGAGATGCCAGTCATTGACTTAGTGTTTGGTCGTCTCGGTTTATGTGATGCCAGACATTATCTTAGTGTTTGGTTTCCTCTGCAGTACATGTAACGGTACACGTGTATTGCCATTAAGTGTCTTGGTGTTTGGTTACCTCGGTTTGTATGATGCCAGTCATTGTCTTAGCGTTTGGTCTTCTCGGTTTTTTGGATGCCAGTTTTTATGTAATGCCAGGCATTATTTTAGTGATTGGTTTCCTCTGCAATACATGTACCGGTACATGTGTATTGCCATTAACTACATGCATCTATTTCGTCTCCGCATTGTATTTGTTGCTGATCATTGTTTTAGTGTTTGGATTCCTTTGTCTTTATGTTTCAAGTTATCGATAATTCGATATATGCATGGTCTCTTCGGTAAGTTACATGTAATCAACATGGTCGGATCCAATCCCGACCATAATGTAGACCCAGTCTATATTTATATATTTTTTCAGCAAAGTCAATGACACCTTTTTTTTCATTTTCCGTCTAAAATCCATACTAATCTTTTAGATTCCCTCGTTTAGAATTTCATTTGTGTGTCCACAAGTATTCTTTTCATATAGGTCAGTGTCATTAAGTCCAGATAATATCCACCACATTATACAAGATGTCCGTCTCGTAACAATGCATGCATTATTCAGGAAGAAATAAGACAAATTATTATTTACTATTTATGCATGGGACTTAATGAGAGTACTGTATTGTTACTGATGTATTGACAAACAACGAGGAAACAGTAAGCCCCTCCCGGCTTGCTACAGAGTACAAAGAGACTTCTAGTACTCAAGGACATAATGATTCAAAACAAGATAATTTATTCACTTTGTATAATCGCCTTTACCATGTTTACTTCTTCCATTTGTTGACGAACTGATGCGACAGCATCGGAAAACGTGATGGAAATGTGATCTTTCTACAGCTACACCTGACAGGTATATAAAACGTGATCCAAGGTAAAGGTAATAAATAAACCTGTCTGACCTCATTTTACCCAGTTCTAGTAACCTGGTCTCTTGGATAGGTTGGTGTGCACCTGTACATATATATATATTAATGTATTCGGTGATGAAAAATTATCTATAGATTCCGTATGTAAAACTCTCTCCTTTCCGCCATTGTCTGCTCCGTCATTCCTTCAGTGAGTACATGATAACCAAAGATGTCGAAAATCTCAATCCAAAGAAAATGTCAAATAAAAAATAAAAAATTTGGAATATTTTTTCAATGTCCTGACAGACAAATCTACTGAACTATCTGACGAGTGCAACAGATTTCGATATCTCTGGATACCAACTATTAACGGAGCGATTGGGGTTATTTAAATTTGCAAGCATCGTTGATGTATGATATTTTAAGAAAGGAAGGATGCTTTGGGAGCCGAGGAGAGGGGGGTATTGGGTGCGGACCTCCCTCCTAATTCCGACCCTCTGAATTTTTGGTGTAAATAACATATACTCTTCTCGTGTATGTTAAGATTTTTCAGATTCATGCACAGATCCATTTTTTCCGGAAAGTCCTGTCTGCCAAAAAGGGGATCCAGTCCATGATTTGGCAAAACCTATGCATAAAACTTGGAATAACTAGCATTTTTGTAAAATTGGAGGGAGGGGTCTTAACCACCTCGACGCCCCCCCCCCCCCTCTTTTTTTTTCTAAATGTGCGCATGCAACTGAAAAAGGAACAAATACAAAATACCGATTCAATTTCAACTTTTTTTTAATGTTGCAAATGCAATATTATGCATTGTAAACATTTTCAAATACTTGAGTTGGATAAAGACGTAAACAAAATGCACAAAAAATGAAAAAATAACACAAAAAGGGAAACGTATAAATGGTGTAAAATAGCTATCATACCATTACTAACATATAAATGCGTATATATAACATATAACTTATTTCCCTGGCAGCACTGTATTCTAACATTATATGTTAATCATCTATCCATACGTATCCTATATTCAATGCACATATATTTATAATAATCATAAAGGCATGTATTAAGCAATAATTATAATATATAGCTTTTTAAGAAAGAAGTGATTTGAAACATATATTTCACTTCCTTCAAATACATAACTTTTAAAAAATCTAAAGTGATCTATTGCAAAGAATGATATAAACTCTATGAACTGTTTATATGAATACTAAATATATAAACAAGGCAGTGCAGTGGCGCGTTAATACCGGGGAGTTTGCTATGTTTATTGACAACACAGTGTGAGATCATCCGACAAGAGTTGTTTTGATCGAGTTCAAGTTGGCAACGTTTATCGACCGAGAATCGACCTATATTTCACAGACAGTATTCCTACGCGTCGATGTTCTCGGAAGAATGTACACACCTCTATTAATAGTAAACTGAGATAGGGAAATAAACATAAGCAGAATTCTGAACAAAGTAAATATTCCAGTTGAACACAAAAAAAGTTAAAAACTATAGAAACCGAACTCAATGAACTGTTAAAATCCTTTTTAGCCATTCGTCTTTAATCATTCTTCTGAACAAAACAAATTATGAGCAGTTTTAGTTTAGTCATCAAGCATCTCGGGTGATTCTTTCCAGGCATAGGCAGTTTTCGAACTTAATCTGTTAATTAATCAATTTCTTGATATAATATTCTGTGCGCACGACAAATAAATCCTGTTTTTAGTGTTTTATATAACAAGTTTATCCACAGTATTTTATCATTTTTCCACAACATTCAAGAGTCAGGTTCCCCTTCGCTATCATAACTAGTGTTCCTGAGTGATTCTCTTTCGTCGTAATTCCCTGAATTTTCTGAAAGACCTGAAAGAGGAGATTCATCACAGTTTAATGAAAGATCTCTGGTTTGTAGACGGCGGACGGCCTCCTGGATCAACGTCTGCTCTTTCAATAATTTTTTCAACAATGTCACCGAGTCTAGTCTTTCCTCATTACAAACACAGTTCCTAGCAAGGCATCTCGGACATTTTGGAATAATCCGCGGTTGTTTATTTTCCTGGCCACGGTCAGAACACGCCTTTGAGTCGGGAACACAATATGGCGAGGTACGGAATCGACGGTGTCGAGGATGGTTGTTGATAGATTTACACGACTCTACGATCAGTTTTCCCTGCAATTTCCCAATAACATAATCCATATCTTGAGAGATCACTTCTTTTTTATCCTGTTGAGCAATATAGGAGGTTGGGATCTTCATGTTAGATTTCAAATCGTCCTTGTTTACATGAGGTAGTGTTTGGCCGTGGTAAGCCTCGCTACACGCCGGTATCCGCCGGTAGGTGAATGAGTCGGTGGCTTTGTTGATAACTTGGACGAATCACTCAAAATCACTAGATTACAAAAAATAGTCCGGTAAATTTAATGAAAAATCAAGGATACCTTTGAGAACACGGATATTTCTAGATAGAAATATGAATATTCATTTGATAAAAATAGTTAATTTACATTCTTTTTGTGCGTTTTCATCGAATTAAAGAAAATAAACAAGTTTCACACATTTAAGGCATGATAGTATTTTGATTTGTTTACAGTTATTCACAGCTTTTCATTGGTCATTCAAAACGAGTCAATGGCCTCAGGTCATGGCACTTATTGAATGTTAAAAACTGTAAACAATGGACTTAAAAATACGTATTTCATAAGATATTTCATCAATAAATATAACTCGTGTATACTATGCATAGACAAGGAATTATTAATCCTTGTTACAGACAAATTATTATTCTCCGATTATTGGAATAAACAATTCGATGTATTATAATTTCAAAACCGATTTTCTGATCAATGCATTGAAATCGTAATTTGTAAAAATCAAACATCAAAACTATAATCGAAACGAAAGTAGAGACGTTTTATCAAATATCAGAGACTTTTTTTATAGCTGATGAAACACTGATTTTCAATTTAATGATTTATTCATCAAATATCCTTTTTGTTTACAAGGACTGGATAACGTCGATAACAATATTATATATTTATTGACCTCTAGAATTTAAAATGTAAACAATAGCTGTAGGCTGTAACTTGACAACACTAAATAGTCTACACGGAAGAGTTACAACTGGTTTATTAATAATCCATAGGTGCGGAAAGAGACTCGGAGAGAGAGAAAGAGAGAGAGAGAGAGAGAGAGAGAGAGAGAGAGAGAGAGAGAGAGAGAGAGAGAGAGAGAGAGAGAGAGATCCGGCTGTTTTGAAATCATTTGCTGTATTTTCATTTTAAATCACAATATAATGGTTTCAACAAATATAATATGTATAAACTACGTACAATAGATGTAGAAGACTTTGCTGATATTTGTAATTTATGATGACGGAATTAATATGGAAAGCCAAATAAACAGAAACCGGATCTCTTTAAAACAATTAAAGAGCTCTTCAATTAATTATAGAGCTCTATAAAAGAATTAAAGAGCCCTTTAATTCAATTATAGAGCTCTTTAATTCATATATTGCCGATTATTATAATTAGAGAGCTCTTCAATTCTTTTACAGAGCTCTTTAATTCTATTACAGAGCTCTATAATTCAATTAAAGAGCTCTGTAATTATTTTAGAGAGCTCTTCAATTGTATTAGAGAGCTCTTTGATGGTATTAGAGAGCTCTTTAAAAGGGACATATCCATATTATGATTAAAGATCTCTCTCAAAGAATAATAGAGCTCTTTAATTGAATTAATGAGCTCTGTAAAACAATTGAAGAGCTCTTTAATTAAATTAAAGAGCTCTCTAATTACAAATATCGATTTTGTATGAATTAAAGAGCTCTATGATTGTATTAGAGAGCTCTTCAATTCTTTTATAGAGCTCTGTAATTAATTGAAGAGCTCTTTAATTCTTTTAAAGTGTTCTTTAATTCTTTTAAAGAGCTTTTCAATTCTCATATTTATTGCGCTCATTAAAAGAATTAAAGAGCTCTCTAATTGTATCATTGAGCGCAATAAAACAACTATTAGCCTCTTTAATTCATTTATTGCGCTCAATAATAAAATTAGAGAGCTCTTTAAGTCATTTATTGCGCTCAATAAATGATGCGAATTAAAGAGCTCTTTAAAAGAATTAGAGAGCTCTCTAATTGTATTTATGAGCGCAATAAATGAATTAAAGAGCGCAATAACAGAATTAAAGAGCTCTTTAATTGAATTATAGAGCTCTCTAATTCTTTTAAAGAGCTCTTTAATTAATTGAAGAGCTCTTTAATTATTTGAGTTTCTGTTAATTTGGCGTTCCATAAATTCATGGTGGTGACGTGATTTTACGATGATTCGATCTATTCCGACGATGTTGCCATCTTTACATAAAATATTACCGACTGACATCGCCATCGTATCGATCATCGATCGTTGCATTGCAACTTCAATAAAGCCTATACCGACATCGTTATATGATATTATCGTTGCTATCACATCATCGCGATATCACAAACGCTTCGACATGTATGACATTATACAATTATTGACTGAGAATGAGGGCAATATATGAATTGTTGGACCTGAAGATAAATATTGCCCGAGGCCGAAGGCCGAGGGCTATATTTTGTCTGAAGGTCCAACAAATCGTATATTGCCCGAATTCCCAGTCAATAATTGTTTTGTTATACCTTACATCAATACTGCAGCAACGAACCGATTAGCCCGGCATGTTTACATTCATTTTCTTCTATAAGAGAAAGAGCGCGGAAAAATAGGTAGAGCTAATAGCGTCATCAATGACGTGACGTCACAAACGATGTACCGTTTATCGGTCAATATTTTTTGAAATATTGCCCTAGGGCCAATATTGATGTAAATATTGACCGCTTGGTCAAATATTCGAATTTATAGGCATTTTTCCTATGGGGATTTTATATAGAGATACTGACAACAATCTGCAATGTCATACATGTCGAAGCGTTTGTGATATATATATTTTCAAAAAATATTGACCGATAAACGGCCTCGGGCAATATTTATCTTCAGGTCCAACAAATCATATATTGCCCTCATTCTCAGTCAATAATTGTATATTATCGATCGCCCCCTTGATATCGTAATATCGCTATTGCATTATACCCTAAAAACTGTATTTTTCTCAAAATTTAAAGTCAGAAAAAGGCACTATGAAAAATGAAACATGAAAGATAGAATGGTTGTAATTTTCTGGATAGTATTATGAAAATTTTACTGAAAAACAAAACATAAAGCATTGAAGTTTGAATTGGCTGCGTGCTATACCATCTTTACAGACAAAACAACAAGTAACCCTACGTGTAACATTGAAAAAAAGAGGGAAAGAAATATCTCAAGCATACATAATACATAAAATGTCCCTTTCAGCGACAATCAATTGCAAAATAAAGAAATGAAATCAACAATTGGAATCGAAAGACTCTTAGCCATCGACAATCGATTGTCACTAATGATCCGATCGTGCATCTATATATCGTTCATCAATCCATCGGATTCATGTCACTGCAATTGTATCATGTAGCGATTTTCTCGCATCCGTGTCTGTTACATACGTATGCATTTGAATAAATTACCTCTTTTATTTCAAATATAAATGAAAAACTTAAAATGTATTTTTGACGGGGACTTTTCTTGTACTATTACACTACAATATTGAAAATAATTTTTTAAAAAATGTACAGTTACAAAAACGTATAGGTCTCCATTTTAAAACGTTCTCCTACGAGACTGAATTACTTGTACTTGTGGATGCATATTTCAGTATGTGTCTATCCCAAGTGTAGAACAAAAACATTATAAGTTAGGCGAAAAGCTCGGGGTTTTGTTTTCATGTTGTTTTTCTCAGAATTCGAGCTGAATAATCTGTTTTCCTTGTTGAACAACATCTATGATACAATTATGCATAAACGACTTATGTAATGCAAACAATTGTTCGGTATATGCTCTGGCGCCATTCAGATTTGACGTCATTCCAAAATAATACATTGTACGTACAAGTTCAAGGGGACACTACATGCTGAAACTTTTCAGCTGATTTCATTTCTTGTCATGTAGGATATAAGCACATTTTTATAGTTCAAATTAAATGCTTTTACGTCATTATGTGAGACAACATACATATTTACATATGTATACGTGTCGAGATACATTTCATGCTGTCTAACGCATTAAAATGATTATATATTTGGGAAAGCGATATCATAACATCGAATCATATTCCCACCCCACCATCGCCATCGTTACATGTTTTACAAGCGATATCGTTATATTGCGCCATCGATATGTAAACATGCACAATTTAATTCACTTTTTCATATAAAGTCATTGAATTGTTTCATTTATATCGTGTCATCAACATTGCTATCAACACTTTATGTCATCGATATTGTAACAAATGTGTCATCGAGATCGCTTATTTGTGTCTTTGTTATCGTTACATTGTGTCATGGACATCGGTAAAATGTACCATCAATATCTTTACATCGTTTCATTATCCTTATTACATACATGTCATTGATATCGTTACATTGTCTCATCGATATCGTTACATCGTGTCATCGATATCGTATTTTATCACGCCTCAGACAAAAATGTTGGAATCTGATTGGTCAGATCATGGTCACATGACGCCGTGAAAAAAGCCGTATCAGGCTTGTAAATCCGTATCGGGCGAGTAGTTTATTATGATGTCGTGAATTGTATGATACAGAGACCCCCACACATACAGTAAGAGGTCTTCGACGTGATAAATTCGTTACACGGTTAGTGAGTGACCTGATACGGAAAAATACATGGTGTGAAAAGAAAACCCGTATCAGGCTCGGCTTTCGCCTCGCCCGATACGGGTTTTCTTTTCACACCATGTATTTTTTCCGTATCAGGTCACTAAGTAACCGTGTAACTAATATTATCACCCCTCAGACAAAAATGTTGGAATCTGATTGGTCAGATCATGGTCACATGACGCCGTGAAAAAAGCCGTATCAGGCTTGTAAATCCGTATCGGGCGAGTAGTTTATTATGACGTCAACGTGACGTCGTATCATGCCGACGTAGCAAAACAAGATGGCGGCGACCAAGAGATTTGGGCAGACTTCATCAACAGAAATTGACGAAAATAAGACTTAAAGTTAATTCGTAGGTAGATTCCTTATAAACAATTTAAGAAAATAACAATAACAATTGTTTTCAATGATTGATACGCTTAAAGGGAAAACATTTGAGCGAATTGTATGATACAGAGACCCCCACACATACAGTTAGAGGTCTTCGACGTGATAAATTCGTTACACGGTTAGTTAGTGACCTGATACGGAAAAATACATGGTGTGAAAAGAAAACCCGTATCGGTCTCGGCTTTCGCCTCGCCCGATACGGGTTTTCTTTTCACACCATGTATTTTTCCGTATCAGGTCACTAACTAACCGTGTAACTAATATTACCATGCCATCGAATTCGTTACATCGTGCCACAGGTATCGTTACACCGTGTCATTGGTTTCGTTACATCGTGTTGACCATAGATTTAGTTGCATCGTGTCATCAATTTCGTTACATGGTGTCATCAATTTCGTTACATAGTTTCATCGATATCGTTACATCGTGTCATCAAGTTTTGCATTGGAGTCTAGGTAGAGTTGCAGGACTAAGATTTCTGCTGGTAGGGGACAAACATATATATCTCTCAGCAATCAATAGCTTGTTTTTCTTTTCAACTGGTGATGTCTGAAGTAAGGAAATGATCTTGTATCAATAAGTGAAGTTATGCTTTCTTGTAATTTCAATTTTAGGTATATCAACATTTCGTTACATATTTTAATCGATTTCGTTGCATCGTGTCTCATAGAAATCGTTAATATATGTCTTCATTAAAGTTACATTATTTCATTGGTTACAATCTGTCATCAACATCGTTACTATGTCTTATCAATGTCGCTACAATATGTCATCGATATCGCTACATCATGCACTAAATATCGATACGATATGCCATCAAAATGCTTACAACATATCATGGATATCACTACAATATGTCATCAATATCGATACGACGTGCCATCAATGTCGTTACAACATGTCATGCCTATTGCTACAATATGTCATTAATGTCGCTACCATGTGTCATCGATATCACGACATCATGTCATCAATATCGATACGACATGCTATCAATATCGTTACAACATGGCATGGATATCACTACAATATGTCATCAATGTCGCTACAATATGTCATTGATATCGCGACATCATGCCATCAATATCGCTGCGATGCCATCAATATCGTTACAACATACCATGGATATCGTTGCAACATGCCATGGATATCGTTACAACATGCCATTGATATCGTTGCAACATGCCATGAATATCGTTCCAACATGCCATAGATGTCGTCTCAATATAATATCAATATCGATCCAATATGCCATCGATATCGTTACAATATGCCATCAATATGTCTACAATATTCTGTCGAGATAGTCTCCATTTGTTAATGGACGTGATCAAATAGTTTCATTGATATTGCTACATCGCATCATAAATATCGCTACATTGTGTCATTGACTTAAAAATGAATATTGACTTATCTTATTTTTTTCTTTTGATGCAGGTATCACCACATAAATTGGACGGGAAATTGTATCAATGCAAGTTACATTGACATAGCTACAATGTTTTATCAATCGGCTTTGCTAATCATGGCATCGACATCATAATATATGTCATCGATATTGTCACATATGTAATGAATATCATTACATTGTATAATCGATATCGTCACATTATGTCACCAACTTCATAAAAATTTGTTATCGATATCGTCACATTATGTTACCAACTTCATAACAATGCCTGTATCAGCGATATCGTCACATTGTGTCACCAACTTCATCACAATGTTTCATCGATATTGTTAAATTATGTCATCAACTTCATAACAATGTTTCATCGATGTCGTTAAATTATGTCATCAACTTCATAACAATGCCTGTATCAGCGATATCGTCACATTGTGTCACCAACTTCATCACAATGATTCATCGATATTGTTAAATTATGTCATCAACTTCATAACAATGTTTCATCGATGTCGTTAAATTATGTCATCAACTTCATAACAATGTGTTACTGATATCGTCAAATTATGTCACCAACTTCATAACAATGTTTCATCGATGTCGTTAAATTATGTCATCAACTTCATAACAATGTGTTACTGATATCGTCACATTATGTCATCAACTTCATAACAATGCCTGTATCAGCGATATCGTCACATTGTGTCACCAACTTCATCACAATGTTTCATCGATATTGTTAAATTATGTCATTAACTTCATAACCATGTGTTACTGATATCGTCACATTATGTCATCAACTTCACAACAATGTGTTATCGACTTCGTCACATCGCGTCATCAACCTTATTACATTGTGTCATCGATATAGTATCACTGTGTTTTATCAATCTTATTGTAAAATGTCACTGATGTCTTTGTATGTTCTAGTCTATGCCATTCATTGTATCATAGATATCGTAACATTGTGTCATCAACTTCGATATATTGTCTCATTGGCAACCTTACATAAAGTCATCGAAATCGGTTCTTGACATTATCAATAACGTCATTTTTTTCCAATCGATATCGTCACATTCTGCTATCAACAATATAACATTTTGTAACATTTTGCCATCGATGTTGTTAATTGCATCATTGTCCCATTACATTCCACAATATCATTACATTTCGTCATTATCCCCATTACATTGTGTACTTCTACTTATTGAGAATATTGACCTTGAACGTCAAAATGTTTAAAAACGCTTCCGTTTACTTTTTCTATTTCTCTTATTCATATTTCCGTATCTCTGACGCCCGGCGATCGTTGTTGTGCTTTGAAAAAAAAATACCGCTTATTTTACATTGTTAACGCCGTTTAAAATGTAACTAAATCTAGAAATTTCATCTTCAGAGTTACTTATTTCAGAATCGCCCCCTTCTTTAAACATTATTGAGAACCCTACCCCCCCCCCCTTTTTTTTTTAAATCGTTACTATGACAACCAAGTATTTTGAATCAGGATGAACGAAAACATGTACTTTTTTATAATTTTTTTTGAAGAACAGAGTTTGCCGTTGAGAAATATGTAAAAGAAAATAACTTCTGACAAAGGCTTCTTGTCCCTTTGATGACAAATAAAGGTACTGGTTATTTTTTTTTTATTTTTTTTTTTTTTTAGATTTTCATTTTGGGTGGGGGGTGCACAAAATGTACTTTTCGGGAACAGTTTTAGCTATTTCACTCTTTGAAAGCATTATCTATAAGGAAATAGACATATTTGATTATATCATGGTGAGAATAATCACAAGAATGGTTTCAATGTGGAATTATTATCCCTATATCATGTATTTATCTATCAAAATTCCTTGTTTGCAACATATCTCGGAATTGGTTTACACATGTATATTCAAAGGACCAGTAGTCAATCAAATGAACGATGATATATAATCTTAATTACAAATATAAATCATCAGATATGAATGTCAAATAAACAGAATAATTTTTTTGACTCTGACAAAGAATTTTTGGATTATTGAGCCACCTTAAAATCGTGTCATAGATATCGTCACAATGTGTCTACAACCTCGTAAAATCGTGTCATAGATAATCGTGTCATAAAACCTTGTCATAAACATCGTCCCATTACGTCATCAACCTCATATTATCGTGTCATAGCAGTGGCGGATTCAGGGGGGTGCGAAGGGGGCGTCCGACCCCACCCCCGGGCACTGACCCAAATTTTTCCAAAAACAGGTATATTTTGGCCCATTTTCAGTAAAATTTGGCAAAATTCGCCCCTTGACCCCCCGGCAAAGGAGGCGCTGGATCCGCCACTGCATAGATATTGACACATTGTGTCACCATTCTCATATCATCATGCATGTTATAGATATTGTCAGATCATTTCAACAACCTCATAAAGTCGTTATAGATAGCTTCAATTTTTCGCAAACCTCAAAAACTCAGATATGTTTGTAAGTCCTTGATCTGATTCAACATCCTACAACTAGAATCTGAAAGAAATTTCAGGAACACCCATATCACCTAAACACATAAAACGTCTTAACTCCCGAACCAAATGTAGTACATATAAATCGTATTTTCGCACCTGTAAGCTTATTCAGTGGTGGATACAGGGGGGGGGGCGTCCGCCCCCCTCCTTGGCACTGACCCAAAATTTTCCAAAAACAGGTATATTTTGGCCCATTTTTAGTACAAATCGGCAAAATTCGCCCCTGGATACCCCCCCCCCCCCCGGCCCCGGCAAAGGGGGCGCTGGATCCGCCATTGTAATTCTTGACCTTCTTTGACTTATTTGAGGATAAATCTGTTCGAATTTGACAATAGCTTTACTTCAGTCGTTCGCACTTAATTTATTACAACCGATTTCCCTCCACAGTCCATTTACTTTCAAGAGAACAGACAAATCGAGCAGTCCGTCCGGAACATACGACTCCGTTATCGGTTTGTAGTGGAATATGTCAGAAATGGAGAAAGAGTGGGAGCTTCTCTTTTTTGACACATTTTCTCATGAAAATGCAGAGGTATACACAGTTTTATGACTTCATATATATTGAGAATCATAGTAAGATTGTGATGGATATGCTGTCGTTTCCTTTTGAGGCAAGGGTTTCTGTTTTCACAACAGTAATCCTTCAGCTCGAATTTTCTCTAGCATTTTAATTTTACTTTTATTCTCTATCTTAGACAGAGTCATTACTGGTGTAAAAGCTTTAACCGAACAGAAGCAGTAACAGAACAATTACGGTGTAAGGGTATTTGTAGCTATAATGTTCCTCCCGTCGTGCTTGATATTTCTGTTCGGTTATTTTTGCGTGCGAGAGGGCTTCAATTCCACTCCATAGATTGCTGTTAAGCAAGCAGATTGTGTATCAAAATCGCATGTTCCCAGACGATAACAAGATCATTTTTATCATTTACCCATTTCCTACCTTATTATCAACTTTCATATCGCTACCAGGGATTTTTTTAGGGTCTGTAGGGGGCCGAATTTCGGCCCCTTTCCCAACCTCAGAAAGTGGTACTTTTTCCCAAATTTAGACTTAAAAATTCCCAATTCAATCTTTTCTCCAAAACGAGAAATTCATTTACAATTTACGTATCATCAACTGAAAGTGAAAGTAGAACATACATGTCGTGTTAGTTTAACTGTAGGAGGCATTCAAAGTACAAATGTATAGACAATCAATATGATAAGGGATAATTTGCATAAATATATCTTTTTGTTGTTTGAAATTTATTTCCTGATTTAGGTTGAAATGTTGCAAAATTCCCAATTTCATCAGTCCAGGCCCCTGACATCGAGGGCTAGAAAAAACCCTGGATACAATTCTTTATTCCCTGTAAACGTCCCGCTAACCGCCGACAAACATTTTCCTCTAGATCGTGAGAACATCCGCTTTCTTTCGTGACATATCATTCCTTATTCTGGAAATCATAATCATTTCCATAGTAAAACTTTTTTGTACGATTTCCAAATAAGGAATGATATGTCATGAAAGAAAGATATTCCCAAAATCTAGAGGAAAATGGCAGTGTTTTCAAAACAACTCAAATATTTATTGGCGGATAGTGGGACTTATACAGGGAATTATAATGACATGAAAGCAGATTTCAGTTGATAATAAGGTAAGAAATGGATAATATATGGTTAAAATTATCTCAATATTGTCCGGGAACATGTGATTGTGATACACAATCGTCTCACGCAACAACAATCTATGATGCGGAATTGAAGCCCTCGCAGACACAAGCATAATCGAATAGAAATAACATGTGAGTTGGGCAAAAAAATTGAAGCTAGGGTATTTATATTAACGAAATTGGATAATATTAACTATAAAGTAAACTTATAAAATTTCACTAGAAGTCAACATAAGTGTCAAAATCTTTATAATAGGGTGACTTGATATGAATAGTTTTAGGTCATTTATTAAGCAATGATACAGTCATACTTTCAGATTAGGTATTATGGTTGGGAAAGGGTATCCTCCTAAAACTTTCAACATGTTCAATAAGAATTATATTTGAGGGAGTTTTCCTTAATTTTCTACAATTCTGTCTTTGTGTAATGTGCACCTGTTACTTCAGATTTAGCAACTAATTAAAAATCGATCAAGAAGACACATCCAAATGCTCGATTGTTCGGTAACTGCTTTAGCAAAGTTGCGAAATTGTGGAACTCTTGTGGTTAATAGATTGACATTAAAAATGAAGAAAGTCCAAAATTTTTAGATAATTATTCGATGAATATTTGAGACATGTGAAAACCATTATTTGTTCCAAGTTTCATGGTTCCATTTAACAAAACAACAAAGTTATCGTGAATAAATCGTGAAAAAATTGTTCGGTTATTGCTTTCACACCAGTAAGCCTCTTACTATTGAACATGTTGAATAACTTAGTCTCTTATTGTCAAAATCAAAAGAATGTAGAACTGTTTGTATCTGAAATTCTGTATGGTTCTTAAATTGAAAAAATAGCTCACCGAATGAGTGAAAATGATTCAGCAACTGTGTGCAAGAGAGGATAAGTTGCACTGATAACTATTTTGCAGCACAGTCTTGAGTTCATTGGGTTTGATAATAAACCTTGATAATAAATAGGGCTTATCCTTTCCTCATGGGGGAATCATGATTTTCTGATTTCTAAAGTGAGCTGCTTGGATAGTTCTTTTATTTAAGTTAGATCAAGCTTTTAAAAATTTTAAAAGGATTGATGGAACTATGAAAACAATCAATTGTGAAATTAATTTGTTCCTTATTTCGTAGACAAAATAGTTAATCATGCAAATTATCCAGCACAGATTCAGAATTTATTAGACACTACTAGAGAGTGACTGATTATTGTCCCCTTGCATCTCAGTTGCGGAGATGATGTACAGCCAGCCGCAATAGGTGGGCTCAGTAAAAAACCACTTTGCCGTATGTGTAGGATGGCTGCTGTGTGTTTGTTTGTGTGTGTGTAAGTAAAGGTCACTGTGGACTTGGACTTACTGGTAAAATCCTTATGAGCAGCATAGAAGACAAAGCAATCATCATAGGATCACCAAAACTTCCACAAATGTCTCCCATGTTGAAAGCAGGGCTCAGTTTTGGGACTGGGGTCTGGGCCTTTGAAATTGGGAAAAATAGCATTGTTGTCTCAAAAATTAGAAACTAATTTAAGATTTGGATGCCTTTTCACTTGAAATTGGCATTTTCAAATTTTTCATGAGGCAAATTGGGGAAATTTTGTCATTAAACTAGGGGGAAAATACTATTTTTCATTGGGAATGGGGCCAAATATCAGCCACAAGTAAGGCTGATCAAGAACCCTGGAGTGGTTGAACCCTACTGATCTTCAAGGTTAATGTGGTCAGATTGAAGTTTATCGAGAAAGTCTGTACAGGTATTACACTCCTCAATGAATACACTGTAGTTCAATTTGTTGAACAAGACTGTAATGTAGCAGTGAGCTTACTATATATATTTTTCAATGCTTCCAGTATGGATTTTGACTTGCAGTGAGCTTATTTTAATTTTTATGATGATCTTTTGTTTTAATTTTACAAGGAGCTGAATCTGGACCTTGTCCAGTTTCCTCGTCCAGTGGTGATATATGAAGTAAGAGTTATTCCCCTTCAGACCAGAGTAGAGGCAGATGTGCCGGGAGGAGTCAGATTAGGGTAAGATGAAAAAAGGCTACATGAATGCTGTCTTTGTCTGTTATACCATATAAAGTATGTGCCTAGGTTTGACTTTTGAAAAAAATATTATTTCAAACCCTCTATTGTTTTAAGGAATGTCTTAAAAGTTACATCATTCCTGCATACATGTACAAAATGTACCGGTAAATAAAATATATTTGATACTTACTTATTTATATCTCCATTCGACAGAGCTACCAATCCTTCAGCCTTCAAATTAGAGTTGTTTGTCAACAATCTCAACAAGCCTAATGCAGCTACATTTGAAAAACTTGGCTCGTAAGTCTTTGCTTTAATTTTTACTTTAACACTCAAATATGATCGTAAATGAGTAATATTTGATACACTTGCACTGAATCAGAAATTTCGTTAAATTAACTGCTAGCTGATGATTTTGTTTTAAAACTGAATGGAACAAAAAAAATTTCAAGATACTTATACATGTACATGTAAGGGTATCAAATGAACTTTTGAATATTTTACAGGCTGGACTATAAAGAAAATGTGGACATTCAGATGAAATCTGATGGAGAGGTGAGAAGTTTATATGTTAAGCACTGGTTTATAGATATTGAAAATATTATTTAAAGTTTTAAAATTTGCACATGTATGCACATTTTCTTTTCAAATCACTGAGGGTTTTTATTCCTCAATACAACCTTTGTATTGTAGGCTTCTTAAAAAATTCTCAAATTTTACCTCTTGAACAACCAGTAAAACACAGATACTTAAATTGTACATAGTTTCAAATATGTTCTAAGAATTTATGAACATACAATTTGTAGTAAGTAGTAGACTTATATTTGACTTGTTTTGAATTTGCTATCCAGCTAAAAATGTACCGGATAGCTAGTGCAGGCAAATGGGAGAACATTTCATGGTACATGTATTCACTTCTCAAATTCATGGGATGCCACATAAAGACATAGCCTCATTTTTATGCATCGAATTCTTCTTAATCTATTTTACAGATACCTACAGATGGTTTAATCTTGAAAGGGTGGTATAATACATTGACTGTAGCTATATATGGAACACTGACAGTGGTAAAACCAGAGCAAGTGTCCCCGCCCCCTCCACCACCACCCAATAGAGCTAAACAAGGTATTGGTTTGTGAACTTACCTATCCAAATGGGTCAAAATATTACAAAAGGGTTCTTTTGAGTTGTTTCCAAGCTACTTAAGTAGCAAGATATTCATATGATTCATATATACTGTACATGTAATTTTTGAACTTATTTGTACAGGTATGAAGAAGATAAACAATTTCTGATATGAATTTTCAAACAATTACAGTGGTAGATACCAAGATCAGCCAAGTATCCGATACAAACACCAGGGCAGAATGGGAGCCCCCCAAACACCCGGCCAAACCCCAGCAGCAACATCCCCTAGACTACATCAACCAGCAGGTCCAACTACAGCAAAAACAACAACAAGCTGCCCAAGCCATGGGGAGTATGTCACACCCTCCTCCAGGTGGCCCTGCCCCTGGAGCTCAGCAAGGGGTCCCTCCAAATATCCCTCCTCAAGGTCAACACAGAGACATTCTTCATGACTTTATATCTAGCCCTAAACTAGGGCATCATGACCATAGAGATGGCAGGGAGCCTGGTCAGTACGCAGAAGGAAGGGAGAGGGAACAGTTTGAGAGTAGTCAAGGATTCAGAGCTCCTAGAGACTCTAATAGTAGAGAACGAGAATACGAGAGGTCACGAGAAAGTTCAAGAGAAAAGGAGTATAGGGATACCAGAGATGAGGAGAGGAAGAGAAGGGAAAAGGAATGGGAAAAATTCAGAGAGAGGGAAAGAGAACGATCTAGAGAAAGGGAGAGAGAGAGGGAAAGGTCTAGAGAAAAGGATAGGGAATCTAGAGACTGGCCTCAAAGTCCAACCAGGAGGAGATCTTGGTCATCAAGGTCAAGGTCACCATCACATTCTAGGTCATCAAGATCCAGGTCTAGGTCAAGATCATATACTAGATCTAGGTCACCTATGAGATCAGTATCCAGATCACCAAGGAGATCAGTGTCAAGGTCACCTAGAAGGTCATACTCCAGGTCTCCAAGAAGATCAAGGACACCTATAAGATCACGCTCAAGGACACCTGTAAGGACAAGATCGCCAATAAGGTCAAGGTCATATTCAAGATCACCAGAAAGACGTTCTCTATCCCCACCAAAGCCTCCAGTCGCCCAACCAGTACCTGTCTTGGAAACACCTCAGTCACCTGGAGCACCTCCCTCTGCCCCTCCCCCGAGGGAAATGTCTCCCATACAGCAGATCACAGTCATTCAGAGATTCCCAAGGGATCCATCCCCTCCCAGAATTATGAGGGAACACTCCCCCACACAGGAGGAAATTATGGAAGCTGGTAAGTTTGTTACTAAGTTTGTACAATCGTCTCAGTTTTATGCTGTTTAAGTTAAGGGTATTTTTGAGCAACAGAGGAAATTGATTCAGTAATATTTAATTCCACTTCATCAAGATAAAGATTAAAATTTTAGGTATTAGAAGAAAAGATACATGTAGATGCATGGAAATGTTGTGGATAGTTTTAATGTAATACAAGAATTTGTAAAACAACTATCATTTATAATGAGATTTTGTGAGCATTTACATAGGAAATAAAGAAATATTTTCTATAAAAATTATTTTAATAAGTTGATGATATCTTTTTATTTCCTCAGGGGAGATAATAGATGAGATAGGGGAGAGTGAGCTGTTTGACCCTCTGTCCCCTGATCAAGCTGGCTACCAAGATGAGGCAGAACCTGTAAGGAATCTTAACGTAACATTTACTGCATGAAAATTTCTGTTTATGTTTTATTAAGAATGAACCTCATGGTAGATAAAAATGTTGATGAAATTCTCAAGATCATATTGTTATTTTCCATCTGTCCATTTTGCTACAGATATTTTTTGTGATAATTACAGGAAGTAGACGACACATATGAGAACATATCTTCTGATGAGGAGTTGACAGTCATGGACGAAGGTGTAGATGATCTACAGGTAAATAATATGTTGTAATTTCCCCCAAAAAATTGAAGTGGTCGTGTTAAACACAGTTTGAAAATGGACTCTTGCAACATACATGTATGTATGTAAACATATTACTTACATGTACTTCAAACATTGTATGTCAACTTTATGTGAAAAATTGTATGTCAACTTTATGTGAAAAATTTTAATCATCAGATATTGCCCTTTCCACTTCTTAACTTTTTTTTATGTTTATGAATATGATAACGTGATAATTTCTTTTAATCATCATGTTTCAACAGGACTTTGAGGAGGTGGACGAGTCATGGACTTTCCCTTCACCAGTGTATAATCCTTTTGTCACAGAACTCTCACAACTTAAGGTACATGTAATTTATAATTATTAATAGACCTGTCTTCAATTCTTTACGGGCTGTATTTTGTATATTTATGTTTCTTATCTTTTTTGAAACAGGAAGAAATATTTTGAAATTTGATGGGAGAGTATGGAATGATTTATGTATTCCAATGGAAAACTTTTTCTTTGTCTACTTGAAAAATCTGAATTTTTTACTTTCAAGAAGTAATTAATTTAACAGACCATTCCTATTGAGTCTTTGCGGAATACAGAGTTTTTTCCCCTTACAGACAGTGTATGACATAAAACCATTGTGATGTCGTGAAAATGGTATGGTAACATCGATTTTACACTGTCATTTCCCAGACTTTTAGGACTGTTTCCATAGAATTTGATGACGTCATAATCAGTCTACATGTACGTCAGATACCATCTCAAATGGGAAGTAACTCTGGTTTTCGAAGATAGCGAATAGTCTCTGATGACTGCATTTTGTAGTGGTGGCATTTTGAAAAACACAAGTCTGAGTTGGACACAACAAAGTTATATGTATTCTGATATACGTGAATGTATTGTGAAAAATCTTGTCAGGGTATTAAATATTTGAATTCATATTCTTACTGCCATCTTAAAGCAATCTTTATCTACATTTCAGACTTTCCCTGACCTGTCAAAGACGGATTATGAAGTAGAGAAAGAAACATTACAGAGGGCAGATAACTCTGCACAAACGATACCAGAGGAAGCAAAGAGTCTATTAGATATAATGGAGGAGTTGAAGGAGGCCCCTCATCATGACAAGTAAGTGTAGTACAGCAGTACAGCATGAGTTGTTAAGAAAGGCAGGTAAAGAGTACATGCAGAACTAGAAAGGATCTTTAACAGAAATAAGTGAAATCCTAAAGATTACTATTCTTTATTCCAGATGGGTAGTTGCCCTTGAAGGAGTCCCCAAGCTGCTGACCAAAGGACTTCCTTACATTATACATGTACAGAAAAGAATGGGTAGGAAACTGTTTCTTTTAGTTTGATAGACTTACAATACTACACTGCTGAAAAAATTAAGGGAGCAAGGTTTCTACTTTCATTTCACACATGCTTGCAGCTGCTTATTCTATATGATGAACATAAATGTATTAAGACATTTAATAGTCATTTCTTAATTATCATTTTCTGTATTGAACAGATTAACCATATACACATGATAAAACTTGATGATGTAGCCTTGCTTATCCAAAAAGATTTTACAAGATACATGTACATGTATGTACCATTATATTACAATGGGAAAATCGCTCCTTTAATTTTTTTTTTTGAGCAGTTTAGTACATGAAAGAGTGCTCATAAACTAAACATACATGTACATGTTAAACTAGCTTTCAATTACTATGAAAAATTCTGATTCCAATCGATGACATGAAATGCATTCAAAATTGTGTTTTTCTCACCAATGATTATTTTTTTCTCAGATGTACTAGACACACTGCTTGACTGGGCAATGGAAGGCGTGGACGAGGAGAAGGCCAGGGTACAGCCAGAGAGTGCATTCAAAGTACGGCATCTAAAGATGGGTATCAAACTGGTGGGCTGTCTGTGCTGCTGTGACCCAGATATCACCAAAGCTCTGATGGTAAGTGGCACATGTGTATATTGAAAAACTATATGTAGATCTAACTTAAGTACTTTTACTGTTATATATTGAACAGATTTTATTAAGGTCTCTTAAGTTTTCCTTTCAAAGGCTTATTATGTGTTTGACAATTTGATTTTTTCTTTCTCCAGTTTTTGTCACTGAGAGGCCTCAAAGATTTGTATAAGAAAGTTTCAGAAGGAAAAACTTAGGGTTGCTTGTCACATTTGAGATGAGTCACTTTGTAGTTGATTTCTGTTAAGAAAAAAATATTGAGTGGAATTTCATATGCTGGTATAGAGATGAGTAATATACAAAGGGTCACATAGGCAGATATGACTGTGCTGAGTTGTAAAATAAAGTAAGATTTGACTTGGACAATCATGTGGAGTCTGAGGTAGAAATGTTGATAATTGTTTTAAAAAATGTTAACATGCAAATCTACATGTATCTTACAGGAAAGGAATGTCCAGCACAAATTGATAGACCTGTTCGAGTCACCATGCATGTCATTTTCACTGAAAATCCAAATAGTACGAGCATTAGATCAGACAACCCGTCTAACATGTGGCTTGGAGCACTTCCTGTCTGATACGCCTGTGTCCACGGCCACAGGGGAGGGACAACAGGCTGGTACTGGTTATCAGAGAATCCTCAATGTAATGGCAAAGAAATATGTAAGTTTTCTTGCTTCAATCTACTTAGATCCATGTATATATTTGTATATACATGTAGTTTGAATCAAATTTCAGAGGTTTAAGAAAGTCTTAATATTCATGTACTAAAGTAAACAATGGAGTATGTTCAACTGTTCTTAATTTTAAACTAATTTTAAGTATCTCTGTTTCCTTTTATTTTTATTTTCCTATTTGTACATGTTACTCAAATAACAAAATGTTTATAAGAAATATCCTATCCAATGTTACCTAACAGCAATTTATCTTGTTTCAGAACGTGCGAGTGGTAGCGTGTCTTCTAGTATTTGTAAGAAAGGTTCACATGTATGAAGTCCTTACATCTACTAAAACAATGATAGAGAGGTAACACACAATCCTTGATTTGTAATCTTAAATGCTGAAACTTGATTTGTCCTTTACCTAGAATGGCTGATTTGCTATTAAGTAGTAAACAGAAGAAATGCAGTCGTTTTTCTTCTCATAAATAATATTTTACATGGATGAAGTGAAAGTGCACAAACTTCATCATGTTCATGCAGTAGATTTTCCTAGGATTTAATTATAGATTTATTCATATCGCTGAAAAAAAACACAATCAACTTACAAATTAGAATTCGTTACAGAGTGATAGAAAATGAAAGTAAGCAAAATGAGAACAAGCCAAAGGATACCCCCGACAGCCCTATAAAGAGTCCAGGTGAACCTGATTTAGATGGTAACCTTGAAGGTTATGTGATCACAGAGACTGATGCAGAAGCTCTGATAGCAAATCTGTTGGAAATCATCAAAGTCTTTACAATTTCTCCGCATCTGATCGTAAGTAAAACTGAGGATAGCACAAACGCTTTTATTGTGCCAGCTACATGTAAATGTGGAAATTACTGATCTGTTCACTAAATCCAGAGCACCCTGTTTTAGTGATTTTCTCCTAAATATACTGTCATTATCTAATAACCTTATACCTAGTCTATAGAACTCTTTTAGTTGTAATAGAAAATTACCCCATTGTGCATAACTTAGTTCAAAAATACAATGGAAGATAAAATGTCTATGGGGATTTTCTATAGTAAAAATGACTGAAATATGTGACGTCAGAAACCATGACATCACTGTTTCCATTGTTGATACAGAGAGCAATATGGCATCGAGTAGAAATTAACATGGGAATTTCTCGTAGACATTTTATCTTCCGTATAGCAACATAAAAACAGTTGAATGGATGAGTTAAAGCATACATGTATTTCCTGTTACGACTAAAGATAGTCAGCCTACGGAGACAATGAATAACTGGAAAAGGGATATGGGCAAAAGTGACCATTTTTGGCCCTATTCAAAAAATTTTAAAAGGTTCTATTTTCTTATTCATTATGCTTCTTTTAAACAAAAAAGGACAAATTTTATGTGATTTCTAGAAAACCTCACCTTTAAGACAAAGTGATTGAAAATTGAGGGCTATGTCTTTCATTAGAAATTCAGATTTTTGGCAAGACAAACATACTTACAATTGTAAGCCACAGAGCAAGGGCATGTAACAGGTTCAAACTCATATGGGACATTCCTTTTCATTTTCTCAATGTACATGGAAAGTATAGCTTTGTTACATGGGCTTTGTTACATGGGCTTGCTCTACATATACTATAAACTATTATGTTGAAATCTGGTTGTTATCATTTTACGACTAATTTCGGTAGTACATGTAGTTGGCACTTTTGGCGGGAAATAACACTCATACTATTTGATGATATCAATTTTGATTCAATTTCAACAAACAACAATATCTCTACCTTTATTTGAAAGATAAAAAACAGAAAACAATTTTTGATAACAGCAAAAAATTGGGCTAAAAACAGCTGATTTTGCCCCTACCCCTTTCTAAGGGGGCAGAATAAGTCTCCTAAACAGGATGCTCTGGATTTAGTGAACTTGACAGCAGTGATGCTACAAACTGTATGACATCATAATATAAAAGTTAGCCATGAATTAGAATGTCAGAAAATTGATTATTGTCAAAAAATAAGTGGTTAATCAATATACATGTACATTGTACGTGTACATGTATTGCAGCTTATTTTGACTTGAAAATAAAAAAAAATAATTCAGTTCAGATGTTTAGCTACAGTATGTGACAAAAACAATAATTCAGTTCAGATGTTTAGCTATGTGACAAATGATCGTTAATTCACAAAAAATAGACTAAACGTCACTTTGTATGTAGCCTTTATTTATTGCCACTTGACAAAATAACAAATTCAATGATAACATGACACTGCTAGTAATGTTGGAAAGTCAAGTCAGAGAGCTACATATACATGCACTTGTGCATGTGTATTTTGAAAATACATTTTACATGTACTTCCGTATACTGTAAATTGCTTTATTTTCGTCAGTACCAATTTTCGTCAAATCGTTAAAAATGACCATTTCGTCAGTACGTAAATTCATCATCCAAGGGTTCCTTAAAACGTAAAATTGTCTGTTCAAATGCCAACTTTAAAACATTTAGATCCGCCGTCAAATTGTCAAATCTGCCGTATGTGTTTGTTTTGATTGTTTGTTTAAGAATTATCAGTTAACAAACAATAAGAGACATGTATATCACCTACCTTGCTGTGAAAACGTATTAGTAAATTATATGCGTTTTTGTGTTCTTATTCAGTTTTCATCTATTTGCCATTTGCGTGTCGTAATAACACTATTTAACAATGTCCTAAAACTCGGAACTTTCAGCTTCTTTCTCCCTCCTCCGCAGTGCTCCCGGTTTATATTTAAGATTACCAAGAGACTTTTTCAATTTTTCCTTACTACAATTCATTTTTTGAAAGGAGTATTTATATTCGTCGGTACGTAATTTCGTCAAGGAAGGCACTGACGAATATGACGAAAATTGGTATCTGACGAAGAAAAACCAATTAACAGTAATTAAACAATTTACTGTTACATATAATCTTCGCAATTTACAATGATGCCACAAAAATTGACAACTCTTTCATTACAGGGTCAACCAAGGAGGTCTCTTCCCTCCAAGTCTGTTTTCGAAATCAAGAATCCTCCATATGATCCTCGCCCTGATCTGTTCACCATGGCTAATTCTTGGTAGGACTTTTATATTTAGCTTGCCGGGACGAAAAAGTCCGGAGAGCTAATGCCATACCCTCAGCGTCGTCATTGTCGTCGTCTGTAGACAAAACTTTAACCTGGGCTATATCTCTTGAACTATAAGGGGTAGGGCTTTGATATTTCACATGTAGATACCTTGTGATGAGACCTTTCATTTGAGACCATGACCTTTGACTTAGTGATCTTGACCTTGGACTTTGACCTACTTTTCAAAAACTTTAACCTGGTTTCTGACAAAAACCTGTATAGGTGAGCTATGTAATCTTTGATTTCCCTATGTTTATACAGTACATGCATTTGTATTAGGATCTGTTGAAGGAACATGAGCTCAACAGAATAAAACAGGAGTTTTAGCCAGATTCAATTTTAGAAAGATCATTAATAAGTATTTATTCCCTAGTTAAAATTTCTGCGAGTCATTCATGACTTACTTTGACACATTTAAAGCAAGAAAATATATGTCAAGTTCTTTTTTTCACATTAAGAATATAATAAAGGAGTTTAAAACCATATACTCAGGAAATCAGGAGGTACATGTATATGGTCCTTAAATATAGAACATAAGCACTGCAAACTCTATTTGTCATTGTCAAAATGATTTTTGTTTTGTGTTACAAATACATGTACTTGTACATATAACAACCATAATGAGAATTAACCAAAGGAAAAAAATGATTGTTAGTCTATCATGCATGTAGCATTATTAATCTTTTTACAGTGGGCTGTTGGAGAGTATTTTTCTCCTGTTGACCACCCCTAGTACATGTGGACATCCCCTCCTGTTTGGTACAATCAGAGAGTTTATACAGACGCTCCTACAGTCGTACGAGGGACTACTGTACCTCAGCTCACAACCAACTACTGTCAACGGAATAATCAAGTGCTTGCTGCAAATACCGGTAAGAAAATATATCTAGGTATGTCAATGAAATAGCCAAAGAAAGGAGCTGTTGGGATAAGGCTTGATATACAAATGTATGCTCTGAAAATGTGAAATTTCAAAACGTAAAATTTAAGAAAATCTTTAGGTAGAAATGATAACTAACTTGGTCCACATCTTTATGTACTCTCAGATTAGATGAATTATTCATGATAAAAGGGTCACAAAGAGCGTTTTTACCGTAGAAATCAATGGAAAGCAGAAAATCTTTATACAACATTGTCTCTTCCCCCCCCCCCCCCCCCCCCCCCAGAGTATGTGCTAGGTTACTAATATGCATTTCAATGAGCATGTTACAAGTTTGATATAAAGGACTTTATAAAGTGCATATTTGTACGTCCAAAAGATATTATGAGGTTTAAAACTTTGTATCATATCCTCTTACTTTGATTTGTAATGTAGGACGAGGGTAGAGATGAAGCAGTAGATGAGAGTCCTACCCAGCAGTTAGGGTTAGAGATGGTGTTCTGTCTACAAACACTACAATATGTTGACAAGCTAAACAAACATCATGCATTAGAAGGTAAGGAATCAGTATCAAGTTTTAATTCTCTTTATATACCAAGTACATGTACATGTATATGCTTGTTTTTAATGACTAAGCATTGGCAGGGGTATTGGGTATAAAAAAGAATAGGACGTGATTTTTATTCTTTTACAAAATATTTGAAATCGAAATTTGGGGGATTTTGAGTATTATTTTCTCCAAAAAAATTTCTTTGATTTTAATGTAAGTCAAATTGCTTTTTGATTTTACATACTGATATTTATTAGTGAGACAATTACTTTCCTTAGGAGCCGAGAAAGAAGCCGACGAGGCCAATGTTATGACAGCCATACACGAGTTGTACACAATGACCTTGAACCCTGTAGGTCGTCAACAGGTTATTAGTGTACTGAGCCTTGAGAAGATGATTGATCCTATTCTAAAACTAGCAGAGAAAACAGGTATTTACAGAATTAAACTACAATTTTCCGTAGTTGTTATATTGACAATCAGTTACATGTACAAATTGCTGTTGTCTTCTGGTTTTACACATCTTGAATCTAGTTATATGATTTTCAAACTACAAGTGTTTTTTGGGTGATAAAAAAAGACTTCTATTGGTTTTGAACAACTTTTAACCTCGAGATTTTGACTTTTGCAGATGACTTTGAAAAAGGAAGATAAGACGATATCTGTCAACAGAGGCATAGAGTTTTACACTGAAGTTTAAACAGGATGTATACATGTATAAGATCATTTATAATTCATATCCGAAAATTTATAACAAAAAATCTTTCGTTATAGGCGATGAAGCAAAAGATTCAAAGAGAAAGAAGTCTGCCTGTGTAGCGTACAGCATGGGGTTACTTCTCCTTGTAATACGGCACTCTACAAATATTGATGTCTATAAGACGTTTGGTGAAAGACTGGTACAACTCAGTGAAGAGGGTGAGTGCATATAGTATTTCGTCTTATATTTGAATGAGGATGGATAACAGAAAATTTTCCTTTTGTTTATTCAAAAGCTAGGGGACCATTAAAACTGGTAAATTGATCTATCCATGTGGCATTAGCAAAAAATTTATTTTACACCATAATTAAACAATCCTCTGAATTAATTTGCTTGTCTGTATTATTATTGCCTTGTTCTCACAGATTTCAGCAGCAAGTTGCTTGAGATGCAGGAATGGCTACAGCCAGTAAAAGCAATAACAGACCTAACTTACGAGGGTGTGTCCCAGGCCGTTACTCAGCTCAAACAATACACGGAGGACCTACACAAGATTCCTCGAGGACTGATCACGACTATGAGGATTCTGAGGCAGTTAGCTATAACACCCTACAGAAAATATCCTGATGGTAGGTCTACTGTCTTTTGTTTGACAAGTAAAACTTTCTTATTTGAAAATAGATAAATATTGTGAATGGTATATCAAATGCATTATTAATTGGTTGGATTTTTACATGTACATATCCTTTAAATTTATTGAAACGGTGTAAAATTTATAAATTTATGATATAATTCGTCTGAAGAGTAATTATTTTGAACTTCAAAAAATGGAAGTGATGAAATATCGCACGAATTTAGTTGCAATGAAAATTAAATTACATGTACTTGCAATTTGTATTTATCGACCATCCCAAGACTATTTACATGTACATGTACGTTATTAATAAGAGAAAATTTATTTCTTCTGTAAATTCATTACGTCACTCTGATAACAGTGCATTTGAAAATGTCATGTTGTTAATGTATTTCAGACACCCCCGAGGAGTTGAAGTATAAGTACACCCTACTAGAGTTGTATAGTGCGGACACATTCTCACTGTGTACCAATATTTTACAGGTCAGTTTATAATGTATAACGGCAAACTTGGACACTACTTGTTACAATAAAAAGATTTGGAATATCACTCACTTGTCTTGTAAAGGAATTTTTTCAAACTTGGTGAGATATGCAGATGCATCACTTTTATTGCAACATTGGAGCAATTCTAAAAGTTAGAATTAAGTATGGCTCTATAAATTAAATTTTTTTAAAACATTTGTTTTCAAACAGAAAGTATCAGAGATTTTGCTGCGTCCCTGGCAGAGAGGTTTACCACAGAGTTCAGAGCAGATCTCGTACCACCTAGCCATCATAAAACCTACACTAGAAATAGTGAAGGAGACATTGTGTTATATTATAGCGGCCAGGGGTGCTGAGGTAAGTGAACTACATGTAGTCAGTTCGTCATTGCTAGTGTAGGCCAGGGGTGCTGAGATAAGTGAACTAGTCAATTTGTCATTGCTAGCATTGGCCAGGGGTGCTGAGGTTAGTGAACTAATCATTTTGTCATTGTCCACTTTCTGCAAAATATTTTAAGAGAGTAAAGAAATATCTTATTAGAAGACTTTTTATGCATGTGTAATTTTAGCATGGAATAAAGTACATGTAGCATAGAATATAAATACTTGAATGTGTACCTAGCTTGTACATGTATAAAAGTAGTTGATGAATAAAGCATTCATGTATCACTCCATTGATTGAGGAATAGATCTTAGATTAGTACTGATCTAAGTATAATTCTTAAAACTATTTCTTGCACTCTAGCACCAGTTTGATGTATGAATTGTACATGTAGATGACTTTTGAAGCTTTGTACATATACATTTACAAACTATACAAAATCATTTGGCCATAATACATTTCATCATGCACACAATGTTTCTGTTACAGTTTAAGGACCTGACAGCCTTACCTATACTGTTTGAGGTTTACACTGTGTTATGCTCAGTCCCAATATCGTCATACCATGATGAGGAGTTATTAGAGGTACGTTTACATTTAGTGCATCACATGATACTGTATGTGTACTTATTGTAGCGAGATTCATATTTTAGCAGAGTTAAGGCTGTCAAGACTGCGCTAATTCAAGAATATGCCGAATCATGAATCTCTTATAGATCAATGTGGAAAATCATGATTACGGTAATATGTCAATTTACTTAATTATACCCCCTTTGACCTTGTATATATATATATAGATTCCTATATCATACATGAATCTGTTTAGAGAAAAACGTCCCACGGGGGGTATAATTCGTTACTTTAGGGCAGTTCTAGTTCAGCTCTATTTCCGCTAAAATTTGGTTGCGCTAAAATAAACACACATACAGTAGACCCTTTGAATTTTGTTATTAAGCATGTTAGGACTGTGAGACAGTGGTGTTTAGCGGACAAGATACTATAGTTTGTTGCCCGACTGAGTTATGTTCCTTAGCTAGCTGAACACTAACTGAGCATCTATGAAAATAAACCGTACACAAAATGCAGTATATTTCAGTGCTAAGACAATTAGTTTATTGATACTATACTCTTATGGTGTAGCTTTTTTAGCAAAATCAGTCACATTTGCAATCAGGCTTATCGGCTCCAATTACTACATGTAAGTATAGGAGTTTATTGATAGAAGTACAAATATGAATGACTGACTTCAGGATGTTTGTATTGACAGATTCAGAATCACATACTGGATGCTTTGATGGCATACACCCAGCCCTTACCAGAACAAGCTGAGAGTGAGGAAGGTATAGACATACACATGTAGTTCTTAAGTCATTTACATGTATTAAAATGAGTTCTGAGCATCTCAAGTTATTTTTTTAGCCAATTTTTAGTTTATTAGCAAAATAGTGTCAAAATTCTCATTTTAGATGTGCATGTTCATGTACATGTATGTATTTCATCCATTAAATACAGAAATGATGTGATGTTACTCATATGTATTTTGCATAAAGCCTTAATTTTCATTTATCACCTTTTCAAGTGTCCTTGCCATCTGCCTAAAATTAAAAGAAAATTATATCTCAGATTGCTGTTCTCCTATTTCGTGCAAAAAGAATTTTGATTTGAGGGTATAAGCCATGAACACATACTGTTATAGGGAACATTGCAATACGCGAGTTTCGAGATCCTGTTACGGACCGGAATTTTTCGACTTTTACGTGCGCCATCGACAAAAGGTAGGACACCTGTCGATAATGCGTAATGCAATATCTAGGAAAATTCACAAATAATGCAAAATCGTGTGAAACCAACTGTCGGAATTAATTTAGAAATCAGACTAAAAGAATACTATAGCATAAGAAGATCATTTTAAGATAAATAATCGCCGATATATGGATTTGAACATGGAAAATCGACCGTAATCAAGTACTGCTCACTTCGAATCACTTGATCTCAATCTAAACTTAAAATAAATGCTTATTAAGTGTCAATCCATACTTTTGTAATATTCAGAAAGGCAGCAAGCTTGTCCTAGAAGCTCATGTATTTTTACTCTTAAATTTATTACAATTCAAAACAGGCGGCCCATCAACTTGCCATACTGCGAAATGTAAACAGTCCCACTTTTGTACCACGTGACCTGAAATCCGTGTTTAAAAATCAAATAGTTGCGGTCCGTATTCAGGATCTCAAAACCGACGTATTGCAAGTATTATAGATGACAAAATATACTTTTTGACGTATTATAAGTTACATAGTGTGTAGTTTATCTGATATAGGATATTTGGGTTGGTAAAGCTCTCGTCACATATGAAATTTACTAACCCCATATATCCTATATCATGTAAACTACACACTATATAACATATATATCTTACCAACTGTATGATTCTTTAATCATTTTCATGTATAAAACAAAATGGTGACTAATGCACAATTTCTAACTTTTTTATTCGTGGCTAGATTTAAAAATTGTTTTTTTCTATTAAAAGATCGTACTTAAAAATGGTTTATTCAAAACAGTCCAGGAGAATACTAAAAACAGTAATATTACTTAAAACTGTAATATTACTGTTAACAATAATCCCTTATATTATTGAAAACAGTAATGTTGCCAATCTATATTACATATTTCTGTAATATAGACAAAGCACAGTTTTAAAGCCACTAGCATAGTTTCTATCATACTGTTCTTTCACTCAACAACAAAGTCATTAAATAAGAAAAAAAAATCTACTGAAAAGTGAAAATAATGTCCATTTGGAACCTATTTTTCATTTTTTCTTCTTTCTGAAATCACTTTTTCTTCAAATATGTTAAGGAAAAAATTTTCATGATGTTCTGAATAATTTTTCAGTGTACATTTGAATGAGATACAACTCTTAATCACCCTCATTTCTCCCCGAATCCACTGGTGTAAGAGCGAACTGACAATCTAAATAGTATTACTGTTTACAGTAATATAGAGAGATAGATTTCCAAGAAAGATAACTCCAATTTAATCTATATTATTGCTTTAAGTAATATTACTGTTTCCAGTATTCTCCTGGACTGCAAAATGAATAAACTGAAAACTGAATTCCATTTCAGGCTGAGATTTAGAATAAAGGACATTAAGCGCAGTAAAACATTACTGACATTTGAATTTTTTTGGGAAATATTTGCTATGACGTCAAGAAACACTGGGCAATAGTGACGTCATAGTAACATCTACCAATACATATTTGAGCAGCAGGATGTAAGATATACACAGTGTTCACATGGTATGGATTGTCCAATGGTCTTTCAGGATTTTAGGTGTTGGTACGATATTAATGTACATTTTGTATATGCATCATATGCACTACATGTATAATTTACATTGCAGCATTGAGTCAGAGTTTATGGACAAAAACCCTGAAGGAACTCCTCAAATACACCATAAAGGCACCATATACATATCTGAGTGGTCTGCTCCTCATGTCTGAGTTATTACCTGTACCATTACCACTACAGTCTAAAGAGGTTAGTATTATATCACACCATAAAGGCACCATACACATATCTGAGTGGTTTACTCCTCATGTCTGAGTTATAACCTGTACCATTACCACTACAGTCAAAAGAGGTTAGAATTATATCACACCATAAAGGCACCATACACATATCTGAGTGGTCTACTCCTCATGTCTGAGTTATTACCTGTACCATTACCACTACAGTCTAAAGAGGTTAGTATTATATCACACCATAAAGGCACCATACACATATCTGAGTGGTTTACTCCTCATGTCTGAGTTATTACCTGTACCATTACCACTACAGTCAAAAGAGGTTAGAATTATATCATTTGATGCACCGTGAAGGAGCTATTTACATGATGTTTGTTGCATGTAAATGCGTTATGTTTTCAATTTCCATAAGTACATGTACATCTTCACTCATAAAGGTTCCAATTCTTTTCAATTTTCCCCACCTTGGTGGATTAGGGCTTCTTTGCAATTTCCCGGGTTAAAATGTTATTGTATAAGTTCACCGCAGCCAATGAAATTGGGAAAATTTAGCTAAAATAGTTGAAGAAATTGCATCTAGAGGTGAGATTGATACAGGGCCACCTATTGCGGAAAGCAGACACAATTACCATTATGCCATGGTTTACATGGAATATCATCCTTTCAAATTTTACATAGATCTTTTAAAATATGACAAGCACATGAGAAGTTCTAAGGTATAGATTACCAAAAGCAAATCAGATCATTGGCTCACTATGATGCCATAGGTAATATTTTTTTACAAATTTTAGTTTTCTACAGTCATTTGTATGAATAATTGATTTTAAAGAATACTCACTTGCATATACATTTTATATCCTTCTTTCTTCTTCTACCAGCCATTAGGTGAAGCTGACGTAACAATGGTACAGAATACTAGGAAGTTATGGAGTGTGCACCTACACTCACTGACCTCTCAGATCCAGGAAATGATCCGTATCCTGGCTACGTCTACATGTCAACCGTTACAACAAGTGTTACGGAGGGTGTGCTGGCAACTGTCAGATCTGTCTGCCCCCACGGCCACTATGATTACAAGGTTAGGATATTATTATTATATATCATTTATGTGGTCTGTATGATCCGTATCCTGGCTTCGTCTACGTGTCAACCATTACAACAAGTGTTACGGAGGGTGTGCTGGCAACTGTCAGATCTGTCTGCCCCCACGGCCACTATGATTACAAGGTTAGGATATTATTATTATATATCATTTATGTGGTCTGTATGATCCGTATCCTGGCTTCGTCTATGTGTCAACCATTACAACAAGTGTTACGGAGGGTGTGCTGGCAACTGTCAGATCTGTCTGCCCCCATGGCCACCATGATTACAAGGTTATGATATTATTATCATATATCATTTATGTGGTCAGTATGATCTGTATCCTGGCTACGTCCACCTGTCAGCCGTTACAACAGGTGTTACGGAGGGTGTGCTGGCAACTGTCGGATCTGTCTGCCCCCACAGCCACCATGATTACAAGGTTAGGATAATATTATTACATATGTACTGTAAACGTGGAAATTTTAGAATGAGAGATTTAAATCGCCAACGTCCACTTACGTATCTTATCGACGTAAAGGTACTTGCGTAAAATTATTATGTCATTTTAAGTGGTCAGTCAGTGGGTTCAAATTGAAGTAGTAAAATTTGTACAGGAATGTCGATTGCAGTCAACCCCCTTTCGGCTCTTAACAAAGCTGAACATGAAGCTGCCCATTTTGATCATTTTTGGAATGGCCCTTTCGAGAAGAAAGATGGCCCATTGATTTTGAGAATGGACCATTGAAGTCCAAGTGGATGGGGCCTTAGTCCAATTGAGCAAGTTTGCCTTCCCGATCACTGTGATAATGTTATATATTTCTGAGTTTTGTACTTTTTTCCCAGTTTTCTAGTCAATGCAATTATGCTCAAAGCATTCAAGTTATTAATGATCTTAATTTGTTGTTGTTAAACTTGTTTTATTAAAATATCTGACGAATTACAGAAATGCCTACATATCTACATTAAAAATGATGTATGGTGATACAAATCGTATAGTTAGTAAATATCGCGATATGTATCGTATCTTGAGCTTAGCGTATCGTGACAGCCCTATTTACAGTACATCATTTGATGTCACTGTAGCGTTTCTTCATGAGCTGCCCACTTTGTATGCTAGACAATGCCGCCATATGATGTATAATATTTCATATTCAAATTTCATTGATACAATTGAATACTGTTTTACAGATTTTCTCATCCAAATTTTTGTTTTTCTGCAACACCACTCTAACCTCGAGAATGTGCAAATATGCTAGATCAAATATAAATGTAAAGAAATTCAAAACTCCCCAAATAGCCTGATACATGTTTCTTGAAATTGTGCATATTCAAACCATCGGAATATTTTAAAACATGTACATGTATACTGCAGCACTTACAGTTCTACAAAATAGAATGAAAAATATTATCTTTTATCAGAACATGTCAATTTTCTGTTGCTCACAATTCAAACAGTGATAGTAAATTGTTACCATCTTTACTGATTTATGACTGAAAAAAATCTTTGAAATTTTAGAGTGTTGAAGATAATCTTTACATTAAAAAATCAAAGAAGTAATATTGTATACTTTTCCCTTTAGATGTATCCTTGACATGGTGATAGAGAGCTTCCAGACACTGAAGAGGCCACTCATAGACAGGAAGGAGGAGGGGGAGGGTGGGGAGGATAGGGTGGAGAGAGTTTCCTCCCCTTATGCCAGTAAGATGCTCAACCTGCTGGCCTTTGTCCTATCTCAGCCCTCTATTAAATGTGCCGCACTACAGTTGATGATGCAGACTGGGTAAGTATAAAGGATGAAAATTGTGCCATTTGATTTTTGACATTTTGCTCTCTCCTGAGTGGAAATTCAGTATAAATTGACATTATTAAATTTGAAAAATGGCTGTAAATCAAGCAGATTTAAACTTCATTAGGTTGAAAATGAAACATGGTGAAATTACTCCATTGGTTACACATGATGGGGTTTACATTGTAATCATATACATGTACATTATCTTATTTTAATAGAGAAGTGAAGGAAGAGAAGTATGGTGAGCTGATGCCCCAGTTACTGGAGATCCTAAACACAGCTTTTGAAAGCGTACCCCATATACAGGCACAAGAATGTATTGTTGTAAGTTAAAGTTGACATGTATGTGATAGATAATTTCTGAAAAAAGTTTGTGAAGGTTTGGCTTCACATTTGAATTACTGTCCTGTTCACTAATTCCAGAGCACCCTGTTTTCCTGATTTTCCCTAAAATATGATAATGTCATCTTCCAAAAAGATATCAGTTTTATAGTACTCCTTTAGTCGTAACAGAAAATACATGTACATGTACCATTGTTTTGACTGTACGTCAGTTAAGTTAGAAATAGGACGGAAAATAAAAAGTCTACGGGGATTTTCTATAGTAAAATCGCTGAAAATGTGTGACGTCGGAGGCTTTGACGTCACTGTTTACTATTGTTGACACGGAGAACAATATGGCGACGGCTTGAAATTAACATGGGAATTTCCCGTAGACATTTTATTTTTCATATTGTGGATTGAAGGCAGCTGAAAGGTAAGTTGAAGTTAATTTCCAGCTACGACTAAAGGTGGTCAATTCTCGGAAACAATGAATAATAGGAAAATTCATCAGACGACAGAATAAATTGCCAAAACAGGGTGCTCTGAATTTAGTGAACAGGACAGTAGGTACATGTATTACAGTGATAGTAAATAAACCATCTTACTGATTCTCATACTGTTGGCATTGAGAAAAGATATTTTTTCAATACCTAAACTTCATTTCAAATACATGTGCCTGATTTATTTATAAGTGTACATTATGAATCAAGAACTTTGATTTCTGTAAAAGTAAATCCAGCTCTGGTGGTATTATACATGTATATTTATTCTGATATACATGTATGCATGTATTTCTTTATTTGACAGTCCATACTACAGAGTATTTGTGACCCTGAAGTTGCCTTGGTGATGGGAGAAAATATCACTGTATCAGATCAGGTGAGTGTTTGTATTGTAAGATGGTTGTCTTGTTATTTGACAGTCCATACTACAGAGTATTTGTGACCCAGAGGTTGCCTTGGTGATGGGAGAAAATATCACTGTATCAGATCAGGTGAGTGTTTGTATTGTAAGATGGTTGTCTTGTTATTTGACAGTTCATAATACAGAGTATTTGTGACCCAGAGGTTGCCTTGGTGATGGGAGAAAACATCACTGTATCAGATCAGATCAGTCTTTGTATTATTTGAAAAATTTCCTCCATACAGAGAAAGTTTCAATACACAGGAATATTTCCATCATAATAATTTCAAATTGTTTGAAAGTTAAGTACTAATACATGTACATTTGTATATTAACATACAGTAGTCATTGTTCATTTACATGTAGATGTACTTTTACATATTTTGTAAATTTATGCCATATGCATGTACATGTATTAAAAATTTATGGATTATTTTGAAGTTCATACATTTGTTAAGAAATCATACACTAGTATTGGCTTTTATATGCATCAAAATGTTAAAATCTGCTATACAATGAAAATGTAAAGCCAAATAATGTCAACATTTTTATTTGCAATTTTCAGATAGCATATGCTTTGCCAAATGGTAACTACATGACCCAAATAACGACCTCCTTACTAGACCACATGGGGAGTGCCGACCACAGCTATGCCTCTATCTTACCATGTGTACGCACACTTGTTATGTTAACAGAGCACGACTATGGCTTTTACTATCTTAAAACGTAAGTATACATAAACATGGGGAGTGCCGACCATAGTTATGCCTCTATACTGCCATGTGTTTGTACGCTTGTAATGTTAACGGAGTACATTACAATCTCAAAACATACATGTACATGTAAGTATACATGTACATGGGGAGTGCCAACCATAGTTATGCCTCTATACTGCCATGTGTTTGTACGCTTGTAATGTTAACGGAGTACATTACTATCTCAAAACGTAAGTATACATGTACATGGGGAGTGCTGACCATAGTTATGCCTCCATACTACCATTTGTACACACACTTTTTATGTTGTTGTTTATGCAATAACTAAGTATCTCAGAGATCTGAAACATCCATTTTGCAGCCATTCAGAAAATTAGGGAAAAAAAAGTGTCTCACTGCTTTCCACATACACTTATCTTATTTTGCCAATTCTTATGCTATGTACAGTGATCAAATGATCTTCTTTGAGACTGTGCAGAAAGTAAAGGCTTTTACATGCAATTCATTATCTGACAAAAAACTAAATATGAAAAATTGGTAAAACTTCTATGAAATATAAACTTTGATCAGAATATTACAATTTTTTCAGCTTTTAAAATCAAGATGAATGGAAACAATGCTACATTGTCATCACCAGCTATTCTTTTATATACATGTACATGTACTTGACAAAGTTTTTGAACATATTGGATAAAGCTACATTTGAAGAGCCTGTATGTTACATGCATGGTTTGTATGATTACAGAGTACTGGAGCAGAAGACGACAGCAATTGGTCGTTTAATGGTAAGAATCAACACCACATTCAGTAAAGACAGTTCCGACTGTCTGTCCACTCTATCGACACTCCTTGAGTTTCTACGGCTACTGATGGTCGTTGATGTCCCCGGAGATAACGGAATTACCGTAACGAGAACTTCCACGCTATCCCAGAAGGAACTACAGGAAGTGTTGTCATGGAATCCAAACATGGAGAACCATCCATTACTAGATCTGGAGAAACTTCTAGAGGTATTGTTACATTCTCCATGCAGAGTTGTCTTCTCTTTGAATTTGAAAATATTTGCCACAAACTTCAAGAATCCTGTACTAAAATTACTGTGACATCATAAAAATGGTACATGAATTTATGCTATATGGTGTTACGTCTGTAGCAGTGATGTACATTTGTGTAGTGTAACATAACAGAATATAATTTTGAATTGTTCGGAGTTTGGCATTGTTGAGGAGTGTTTGAATTTTATCATAAGCAATAATATTATCATGAAAGGTTTTTATGCCCTTGTGCCAAAAGTTAAAGGGTAATTGTTTTGTGTTCCTTAAAATATTTGCCTAGCTGAAACATTATGTTTTCGTTTTAATGTGACATCACTGGTTATATTTCAGGAGAGTGCCAAAGAAGAGGAAACTTTAGAGAGTTTGCTAGACAATATGACAGGCCTGATGAAGATGTTACGAGATACAGAAAAAGTCAAGCAAGAAAACATATGTAAGCCTCTAATATACATTGTATATACATGTATGTATTTCTAATACTCATCATTGGCCTCTATTTTCTCATATAGTACATGTGCATGTATACTGTTACCATTTTAATTTACATTGTTGAAGAAATTCATCAGTAGTTTACACAGAATATTTTGATCAAACGTTGGATTTATGAAACATTTTTACTTCATTATCATTTCCAAAGTTCCATTTCGACTTTTGTGATATTTATAATTACATGTATCCATTTTCAGCTTTGACAGAGCCCAAGTTACCGTTGTTAGAATCCCTGTCTACATTATACAACATGAGATCAGTGTTTGTGATCAGTGATATGGACGATGAACGATTAAATCCAGATTACTGGCTCTCTAATCCGGCCACGGACGTTGCCGATATCGAGCCAGATTTGATCATGTATAACATGGACGATATGTGCAAAAAATATTGTGCCGAGTTTAATTTAGAAGAGGAACTGAAAAAGACAGTGTCAACGTCACAGGCAGAATTAACGAAGCCTAGACGTGTCAAAATAGGGTAGGCACTGTGTTTTTGAAAGCGAAAAAATCTGAAATGTACAATGTACATGAATATCTTGATTTTTTTCTACATGTACATGTAGGTATGCATAGCTCAATGATGAAAGTCTTTTACATGATATATGTACTTACTTTTACGGTAATATTTTCAATTTAATTTTTTCTTCTTTGATCAATACCAAATACTTGTTATAATGTACATGTATGTATAGAATATCTGTTATATTTTTAATGTGCTTTTTCAGAGATAGAAGAAAATCACAAGAAATAAGCATATTTAGAGGGAAAGGGTTCAGAAAACCATTTGGTAAGATTTTTATTTTTTGTTTTCATATGCTTTCTTTCTAAAAAAAACCCTGACAGGTCAAGAAATTTGAAAAACAGCAAAGGAATAATCACTTTTGTAATACTTTCAATTTGCACTTTAGAATAGACATTGCAAGCTATAATCTGAGAATAGCATTGAAGAAGGGCTATCATACTAATGTTAAAGCTGCAATGGATTTAACAAAACCCAGTTCATAAAGCAAATACATTTATATGTCCACTTGAATAAGAATTTTTAAAATGGAAGTGCAATTTTGTTCTACATGTTTAAAGTTTTCTTGAGCAAAGTATTTTGAATTAATATTAAATACAATTAAAGATTTGGAATAATTGATTAGGATGAAAAATGAAATATTCTGCAATTTGACCTCTAAAGTAAAAGTAAAGCGCAATTATTTGAATTTTCAACAAATTACAGTTGCACCCATGCGGGGTCGTGGAATTGCAAGAGGAATGATGGGATCCTCGAGTAGGATGGATTCATTTAGGACGCGTGCACCGAATACCAGTAGACCACCGTCAATGCATGTTGACGATTTTATGAAATTGGAAAAAGATCAGACAGACGAAGAGAACAGATCGTCTGGGCCACAGGTTTCACCGATAAGGAGGGTAGATTCTATAGTACAAAACAGGGTAGGTTTTCCTTATAATTTATGATTGATCCCAGTACATGTATTATCTAGATGTTTACATTTATAATTGATTCCAGTATTATGAGATAAATATTTTTGCACTCTTGCTTAAAATAATTCAGAAGGAATTAAGATATTTCCATTTTAGCTTGCCGGGACGAAAAAGTCTGGAGAGCAAATGCCATACCCTCGGCGTAGTCGTTGTCGTCATCGTCCGTAGACAAAACTTTAACCTGGGCTATATCTCTTGAACTATAAGGGGTAGGGCTTTGATATTTCACTTGTAGATACCTTGTGACAAGACCTTTCATTTGAGACCATGACCTTTGACCTAGTGACCTTGACCTTGGACTTTGACCTACTTTTCAAAAACTTTAACCTGGTTTCTGACAAAAACCTGTATAGGCAAGCTATGTTATCTTTGATAACCCTATGTTTGAAATATCTTATCTGGGATATTATGAATTCCATGAGTGATATTCTAGTTGCAGTCAAATGTCTATGTTGTTTTGTTGTGCAATGCTCCTTATAATTTGTTTAAGCGCCTGCTTCCTTATAATGGTCTTTGGTTTAAAAGAAAGGAAATTGATCTTTTAAAACAAAACAACCAGGAGAGCTACAGTCTCCTCAGAGACTTCTGGTTTTGTGATCGCAATTCCTCTGAAACCATAAATGATAGAAAGATAATTCTTTTTGCATTTTGTTTGGTCCATGGTCTAGTTGTGCACCTGATATTTTGTTTGAGCCTCTGACCTTGGACTTTGACCTACTTTTCAAAAACTTTAACCTGGTTTCTGATCAAAACCTGTATAGGCGAGCTATGTAATCTTTGATTACCCTATGTTAAAAGTTCTGAAGTGTACAATGCTTCTTAAATCTGTATTTAAGCTGATGAAATAAAAACATGTTTGTAACAAATTAATATACATTTCTGTATATGTACATGTATTATGAATTTGTTCATTTACCTTAATATATAGTATCTCACTTTACTTGAAAATATGGTTTCATTGAATTATTCCTAATAATAGAGAACTGTTCTCCTCTAGTTTGTAAATATACTTTCTTACGGTGTATTAATACATTTCATTACTAGGATAACAGAGGCAGAGGGTTTGATAGAGGTAGAGGAAACAGATTCTTCCCTGGAAACAGAAATCGTTTCTTCAGTCCACAAGGAAACTACGGGAGGAGGGAGCCTTCTAACAACATATATGGTACGTATATATTATGTGAAAAGTTTGGATATTGGCCAAGATCTTTGCATTCTCGTATATCTTTTATAAAATATTGAATAGATTTACAATTGGGTTGCAAAGTTATGCAGAATATTGAAAATGTAAAATTGTAAATTAATGATCTACTACACGAAAATGTATTGGTTTGCTTTAATATCATCTTAAAGGAATACATGTAGTTTTAGCTTGCACTATCAAGCATAAATTTAAATCAATTGATTTATACCATTTTGTAGTTGGTGGTGGAGGGGGAAACACAGGGGGAGGTACTGGATACAATAGACCCTCACAGCAAAACTTTGGCCATGGGTAAGTATTATACATGTACCATTTAACTGACAGACACTTAAAAGAACTATTTTCTCACTTTATCCCAAAAGTGCTTGTCTTCAGTACATAAATGTGCGTAAATATAAAATGCAAGTCATGAAGTTGAAAAGCATTGATAAAAGTCAGACATGCTATCCACTACACTATCTCAACTTCACCAAAAAAATCCTAAGAAGAATGGGTAACTAGGGTCCCTTGTTATATACATCATGCTTTGTATGTTATTTCTTGTATACATGTACATATATGTATAGTCTATAACTATCTAAGGTCCATCATACCAGCTGGCATATTGTACTGTTTCATTAGCGCTTTCAGTATATGCATTCTATTATGCATGTATTTATACCTATAGGTACCAAGGCTCCGGGGACAGACGAGGGGATCAGAGAGATTTCCGATTCAATCCCACAGGCGGGTACTACAAAGATCAGGGTGGCAGGTATGTTTACAGTATCAAGATTGTTAAAATAATATTCTGTCTCTTACTTCCCATTTGGGTCACTATTTAATCATGTTAAGGTAAATACATTATGACATAATTCAGTCTTTTCGAAATACAGTTACTTCCCATTTGTGCAGGTAAACGACGTCAAGTGATTGTGACGTCATCAGATTCTATGGAAACAAGGGTAAAATTCAGGGATATTACGTTTTTAAAGGAATTTAATGCCGTCACAACATTTTTACGTCGGATACATGCACAAATGGAAAGTAATTCTCTTTTTTTTTCGAAAAGATAGAATGATATTCCTGTAGAAACATCAGCTTTGAAGGGTATTGACCCTTCCGATTGCGGGAAAATTTTAGAAATTCCATGACGTCACAATGCAATTTCGATGTTTGACTGAGGTTCGAAGCTTCTTTGTTCGAGGTAAAAGCATTGTGACGTCACGAAATTTTGCATTTTTTTCCCGCAATCGGAAGGGTCAATCTTTCCAGAGTTTAACGCTGGTTTCTATAAAATTTGATCATGTCACAATTAGTTTATGTACTATATCTCCAAAATAAGAAGTTAATCTGTATGTCGAAAAGACCTCAGGGATTTTTATGTTTATTCTGTCCACTAGAATTAAAAATAGTCAGAACAAATAAAAAAGTTCTTCCAACTGCTAAAGAAATTGCAATCTAAGTAAACATTTGTGAATCTGGCCGTTGAAATGCTGTTAATGTTGCAAAAGTTCTGGTTACACTGTATGTATGTGAATATGCTTGTTTTTAACTCTTTTGTGCTATGTATATATATACATGCTAAAAATAACAAACACCGAATTAAAACGAAGAGTTTTAATTCGGCGTTTGTTATTTTTTCAATATATTGAAACTTGTTGACAGACTTATTGACCAGGCTTTCTACTGTTCCTACTTTTTCCTACTATTTCCTACTTTTTTATTTTGATCCTATTTTTTCCTACTTTTTCTTCAAAACCTCCTACTATTCCTACTTTTTCATCTCAAAAGTAAAAAATTACTTGATTCACTTGTCATCGACATCTGATTCGAAGTTTTTAAAAAATTTCGGGCTCGCTTTGCTCGCCCATTCTGTATATTTTACATGAAAAATCAATATGTCCTTATATCTCTCTGTAATTTCCTCAAAGATGAACATTAGCAGTCTACAATCATCGCTTACTGTGATTTGTGTGTCATACTTACTTAAAATTGTCGCTAAAAGTGATTGAAAATTTCCTACTTTTCCCCTATTAATTCCTACTTTTTCCTATTTTTCTCCTACTTTTTTTCATTGACAACTCCTACTTTTTTCCTACTTTCTCATCAAGGTAGAGTAGAAAGCCTGATTGACTGTCTATTGATATACGTGTATATGCTAATATACTTATAATCTCGTTGGAACTTACCACACTCATCACACATATTTCAGGTTTATGGACTCTGGTTTTGGAAGGAGGGATAATTCAGGTGACCGAGGCCGGCATGCTAGGTCGTTTACTAAATAAACTGTGGATCAGTCGGAAATGACTATCAACCTCTCTTTTAACAATCAATTCATTTGTGTTACCGTAAAGATCACTAAAGCATCAATTTCCAAGACAAAGTGGAAGTCTTTTTTTTTTAAGAAAATTGAACTTTGTTAAGAAATCAAATTGTTCTGGATAAATTTGTGCATTGTATTTATTGTACTTTAAAAGGTATCTTTAAGTTTTTTAAAGGATTTTTAAGGACATTTGTTTCTTTATTCTGTGCTCAAAAGTATTTATGTTACACTACAGTGTATTGTCAGCATGAAATGCCCGTAGCAGCTATCAAATGATGGTATCATTGAATGCTCTAATGAGATAAAAATAAACATCAAAATTATAGAATTTGTTTTAATTTTCTTCCTAAATACAATAGAAATATACATGTACTGTATATGTAATCATACAGTGATATAATATAAGCGGAAAAATAATGCTGAAGTTCTGCCCCATAAAAGTCAAGTGAATAATTCTGAAAATCCAAACAATGTCAGTAGCATGGTACAGTATTTAGGATTAAATTCGAGAGAAAATAGAATTCTGTAATATACTGACAATATTCAGTTATACATAATATGCTCCCATCCATTCACTTTCACCATTATTATAGGTTATACACACCATGTTCATGTAATTTCAAAAATATATAATTATGAAACAGATGAAAAAAGGGGGGGTAGTGGAGTCCAATGACGGGGAATCCAGCTAATGAACTTACTATGGGTCGTATTGAGTTATGCATCTCCGACAAGTTTCAGAAGAGAATGACCCTACTCCTCCCTCTCCCCCCTTCCCCAAACTCGTCTATTTGTATCTGCACTTGCACAATAACATGTATAGTAACATTAGTCTCAGTAGAATTGTTCAATATAAGATACATCTAGAATTTTGTGTATGTTAGTCCGGTCCCTGGCATTCTTTATGGCTTGTACAAGCTTCTTTGTATCTGAAATAGAGAGGAATTCACTTTCATAAGGGAAATCATTCGCTACATTGCTATTAAGTACATTTCACACAGCTTGAAATTATTTATTTCCCGCCAAATTTATGACTTAGATTTTTTTTAAATACTTGATTTTGATATCAATGAACTGATTTCCATATAAAAATATTACCGCATGATTTGTACATTAAAAATGCATCAGTTAAGTTTACTTGATATTAGATAAACAATGGACAAAATTACTAGGTATAAAAGTGCCGCACAATGTTTAATCCAACATTCTATTCTTAAGTATTTTACAACACATATAAGCTGTGCGTTCAAAAGTGCTAGTCAAATTTGCATCGGAATTTAAGGCTTTTAATAATAAATGAAGTGATGTAAAACAATCTGGTGAGAATTCCAAACACTTCAAACTGACATCGAATACACATAACACTTTAAATTGTGCGAATATTATCGTCAATCAACCGTGAACATCACGTATCAAGTGTTTGCAGCACTCAAGTGTGAAAGAAGCTGACACATGTATTCACGCGACAACAAACACATAAATGAATTAGAATTTTGTGTAGTTTAGGAATAAAGGAAATAAATACAAATTTCTCGAGTACCAGTTTTCAATGAAAAAGTATACAAGGTGCAACACCCGATTTAGATATACGCTTATTTAAAAAATGTGTAGAAATAAAAATCTGGTATAATTTTATACGCTTATTAAAATGTGTAGAAATAAGAAACTGGTATAATTTTATACTGTATATGTAAAAACAAAAGTGATTGAGAGGATATACGAGCATAAAAGTCCATTGGTAAAAGTTTCTTTTACAAACAAAGATCGATGTGGATAGAATTCGAATATATTTTCGTGCTATCACGAAGTGTAAGATGATTTCAAGTACTAACTTTGCCTACTCTTACAAGAGTACCAGATATTCAAGTTTATCAACGCCATGAAGACTGCAATGGAAATTATGCAGGAAAAGATATTTTATTTAAGATAGACACTACAGTTAAACTAGGAGTTTTTTCAATGAGGGAAAAGTCGACTTTTATTGAAGAAAAGAAATTATTTCTACCTATAGTCCTATACATACGATGTAAATAGGTAAAAAAGGTAGGAAATCTACTTTGGAAGAAAAGGAAGGTAGACTACTTACAGTGGCGTGAAAGGCAGTGAAATGAACACGCCTAGCTATGCACACACTCCATGCAAAACAGCCCTACACGTACACAGCTTTGAAAATATTATTACCTACCAAAAATTTACTTATCAAATTTCTGTGACCTTGCTCTGCAAGGCTTTATGAAAGCGCTTACTGGTTCCAGGTCTGGGTAACCTTGACCTATCCACAGACGATGACCTATGACCTCGTAATAGCTCGATGAGTTCTTTCTTTTCAATCTCCAGTTTCTCCATGTCTTGTCGCCTTTGCGTCTCCGAGTCCATCAGCAATTTTACTTTTTGTGATAGTTTGGACGATTCGGACTTCATCTCGTCTAGTTTACCCTGCATCGCGGCCTCTTTCTGGACCATGTGACCTCGTTGCATGTTCAGCCTCAGTTCCATTTCCCGCTTTTGTTCCGCCATTTTACCGGCGAATTCCGATCGCAAGGAGTCCATCATTGTCCTCAACTCTGCGATACAATTGTGTTTGCGCTCATCAGCCGACGAAATCATTATGCCACACCCTTTCGAACACTCCCGCTTCTGAAACTCGCACGTGTTCAGGTGTTTCTCAAGGTCCCTTCTTGACACTAGAACTGAGCACCTTTCATTTGGACAAGACACAGTCGCATACGGACACTCGCTTTCGTGTTTCGGCAAGAATTCAAGTTTCGAGATATGAGGGCAGCCTCTAGCTTTGAACGTGCAGTATATTTGTAATCGATCTAAATCGTTCTTCATATATCGGAACAATGGCTTTAATCGGGATGAAGATAGTATTTGTCTGTCTTCTGGACACGTGACTTCATTTACCAGCCACCCTTCAATGCAGGTTTTACAAAAGGCGTGTTCGCATGGCGCCTGTAGCGGGTCTTGTAGAACATCCCTACATATACAGCATAGTAATCCTTCGTTAACTGGACCAACAAATCGTTCTATGTCGTATCCCATAATCTGTCAAAAGAAACAAGTACTTCCTTTAAAATTTCTCTCTTATACGAAAATGCACGAAGGTCCGAACAAAGGAAAAAGTCATAAAAGTTGAAACCATACCTTCACTGTACTTTGAAATTGACCTTGTGTCGAAAGTTGTAAAACTTCAAGAGTATTTTAAAAGCAGTCAATATCACATTTTCTTTTAATGATTTGTGTTTGAATAGCTATCAAAGCAAGATTTCTGTTATATGGAATAAACAAACAAGCGAGGCCATATATACTGATATGACGGGGCCCATAATGAACTATTACAGTATTACCGTCCATGAATCAAAGCTTTGTACCATTCAAGTGCAAATGGCCTTTTTGAAGCAGCGACAGTTCGAATTCTATGCCCCAATACACATATTTGATAGAATCAGGTCAAACGGCGAAATCTGTGTATTGCCATTATATCCTTAATTGGGAAAATGACATAACAAATTTATTTATTGCACCTATAACTGAATATAATAGAATTATATCAAAGCCCATGGAACACATTGGTTTCGCGTGACGGTGAAAATGGAAGGTCTACTGTCAAATATTTGACAACTATTATTTTTCATTTTTTGGCATCCAATTTTATGGCTTTTGACCATAATACGGTCCCTTTAAATCATGTGATACAGTGATTCAATATGAAATTGTTGACCTGTCGCGGATAAACACGGATAGCTGTAATTTGATGCTGTATAACAGACAGACAACCATGAGACAAATTCTTATATACTTGTAGATTTCCAGATATTTTTAATGGTAAATTTTCATAATTATGTTGATCTATACGAAAAGATGGCATTGGTAACCTTTCTTTGTTGACTAGTACTGTAAAGCAACATCGTCGTAAACTCACGACCCCTTCTCCGCTGCACTACGCAATGGACCGCGGGTACGTTTCCGACGACGGCAAAGAGAATGTGTGACGATAACTTTATCCGGTCCAAAACCTTTCCAAGCTGAAGGTAGTTCAAGATATGCATTTTCTCCCTTTATTACAACTTGGCTGATTGAAATAATTACATTTGTATGCTAAGATTCATGGTTCTCAGGTGAATGATATTGACCCTCTTGGGCCTCTTGTTTTTCCACAATTTTGCAAAAAACACAGAGCATAAATCTGGTCCGTCCGTCTACAGGCGCGTAACCAGGCCTACGCAAGTACTCGGGTGCTTCCACATCGTTTAGACAAGAAAGTGTACAAAGGGTAATTTCTAATATAGAAAAGCGCCTTCTAAATGTGTAAAATCCATTAGCTTCCAGAGGCATCGCTCCCAGAGCCCCCACCAGGGTCATCTCTCTCTCTCTCTCTCTCTCTCTCTCTCTCTCTCTCTCTCTCTCTCTCTCTCTCTCTTGTATTTTTGCATTACATGATACAGTCAGACAAAACCAGGACATTTGCGGGCTCAAGGTAGACAAAACCAGGACATTTGCGGGCTCAAGGTCCCAAAACCTTTTGCTTGAAAGTGCCTCAACTTGAAAAGTACTCTGGCTACGCGTCTGGTTTATCCATCTGTCTTTCTATCACAAAACCACAACGATCATGTCGATTACTTTTGTATAGTTTTCATATTTCGTTAACCTATTTTGATTATCTCTCTGTTGCCATGGTACGAAAAAAATTCCTTCATATGGCTTTGAATTTGAGTTTGATTGTTGCTGAATCTGCATACGAGTGGATGCATTCAAGTGAGAAAAAATTATTTAACTCTATATACTTATCTTCATTTTCAAGTCGTAGCAGCCGTTTTGTATTTATAATAAGTAATATAGCAGATTCTATATATTATTTTTGGAAGATAAAAATATGTAGGACTTTAGTCATGGGTCCATTCTCGTTAAGTACTTGTGAATTGGGAATTACAAAAACACAGCGAAGAGGTCTTAAATCTGCCGCACAAACAAAGGCAGGAATCTATAATGTATTCTAACTATATCATCGCTATATCAAAACAGAACATTGATACTTTGGAATAATATTTTTCATACAAAATCAATTCATTCGCAGGAAACGATACGAGATACATATCAATTATTTGCAATTTACAGATCGATTAGCATAACCGATTTTACGCAATAGAATGAATACTTTATACACTCGAATCGTGTTCGTATTGTAAAATATAAATGCAGACATAAAATTGAATAGATAGATACGCTTACAGATCTTTTTAATCAGATTTTTCATTGAAATAATATGTAATACTCTTTTTGAGTTTTAAAAAATTCCTTACCTAATAAATTTCCTTTTACGCAGAGCGCACCTGTTACCATTCGGGCGTCTAAGAGACACTTTCTCAGGGACAGTGCTTCCAGGTTTTGAAGATTCACATACTATGCTTGCAAAATGTGTATAAATCACAAAATTAAACAGAAAATTACGTTCATAAGACCTAATTAAACTAGTTTAAATCCGACTATCTGCATAATATTATTTACAAGTAACAGTGCTTTGGCATCCTCCCAACGTATTGGTAGGTATCCTTAATAATGGCAGGTCCATGGTAAGAGGAAATCCTAATTACACAGGAGCGGATCTAGGACCTCTGGAAAGATGGGGTCGATTTTTGAAAGTAAAGAATATTAGAAGACGATGCAAGTGATAATCATGATGTTAGAGTGAAAATGACCAGTGGGGGCTTTGGAATCATTTGATGTGTCAGGTAGAGGGTATATCTAGCATTCTGTCTACATCATCAAACTGTAAAATGATTCGAAAAGTCTACTCAAACCTTTCTTCGAACTGAAAACTGGGCCATGGGCGTGACCATCCCCAGATACCCCCTAACCAAGTTATCCCCTTCGCCACTTGCTCTCTAACATTTTCAATTGAGTAATTGTTTTAAGACTAAGTCTTACTTTTTTGTATATATAAAAGAAGCCTAAGAAATTATTTTCAAAATAAATTCTTACAAATGCAATAAATAAAATTTTGAATGTACAAATGTACACAGATTTACACGGCTGATCAGCCAACCGATTTTTATTCCATCATTTCATTTTGGTTCCGCGCCTTTAATCGATTAAGGCCATATAATGTCAAGTGCATTCCAATCTCATGTAGACAGAACCTATAACCGTCGTTGGAATAATAGGACAAGATCAAATGTCCCCTGAATCCTACTAGATTAACCTGCTTTACTAAAATGATTTGAGTCCTTTGTTACGTTTTCTAATACCGTGTGTATTAACTTTAAAGTAACTGTTTGTATTATACAGACTAAACCGGTCAGATGTTTTTAGGACAGCGGGAGATCAAGTTTTGCTTTTTCTATGTCAAATTTATTCATTTCGAGAATGTAACTTTGTCGAATGAATTAATATCTGTTTGAATCTTTGATACATTGAGGGGTCCAGGTCTTCTTTGATACATGGAGGGGTCCAGGTCTTATATCCATCTGAATCTTTGATACGTGGAGGGGTCCAGGACTTATATCCATCTGAATCGTTGATACATGGAGGGGTCTAGGTCTTATATCCATCTGAATCTTTGATACATGGAGGAGTCCAGGTCTTATACCCATCTGAATCTTTGATACATGGAGGAGTCAAGGCCTTATGTCCGTCTGAATCTTTGATACATGGAGGGGTCCAGGTCTCATATCCACCTGATGGAGGGGTCCAGGCCTTATATCCGTCTGAATCTTTGATACATGGAGGAGTCCAGGTCTCGCATCCATCTGATGGAGGGGTCCAGGTCTCATCTCCATCTGAATATTTGATACATGGAGGGGTCCAGGTATCATATCCATCTGAATCTTTGATACATTGAGGGGTCCAGGTCTTCTTTGATACATGGAGGGGTCCAGGTCTTATATCCATCTGAATCTTTGATACATGGAGGGGTCCAGGTCTTATATCCATCTGAATTTTTGATCCATGGAGGGGTCAAGGTCTTATATCCATCTGAATCTTTGATACATGGAGGGGTCCAGGTCTTATATCCATCTGAATCTTTGATACATGGAGGGGTCCAGGACTTATATCCATCTGAATCTTTGATACATGGAGGGATCCAGGTCTTATATCCATCTGAATCTTTGATACATGGAGGGGTCCAGGACTTATATCCATCTGAATCTTTGATACATGAAGGGGTCCAGGTCTTCTTTGATACATGGAGGGGTCCAGGTCTTATATCCATCTGAATTTTTGATCCATGGAGGGGTCCAGGACTTATATCCATCTGAAGCTTTGATACATGGAGGGGTCCAGGCCTTATATCCATCTGAATCTTTGATACATTGAGGGGTCTAGGTCTTATATCCATCTGAATCTTTGATACATGGAGGGGTCCAGGTCTTATATCCATCTGAATCTTTGATACATTGAGGGGTCCAGGTCTTCTTTGATACATGGAGGGGTCCAGGTCTTATATCCATCTGAATCTTTGATACATGGAGGGGTCCAGGACTTATATCCATCTGAATCGTTGATACATGGAGGGGTCCAGGCCTTATATCCATCTGAATCTTTGATACATTGAGGGGTCTAGGTCTTATATTCATCTGAATCTTTGATACATGGAGGGGTCCAGGACTTATATCCATCTGAATCTTTGATACATTGAGGGGTCTAGGTCTTATATTCATCTGAATCTTTGATACATGGAAGGGTCCAGGTCTCATATCCATCTGAATCTTTGATACATGGAGGGGTCCAGGTATCATATCCATCTGAATCTTTGATACATGGAGGGGTCCAGGTCTTATATCCATCTGAATCTTTGATACATGGAGGGGTCCAGGTCTCATATCCACCTGATGGAGGGGTCCAGGCCTTATATCCGTCTGAATCTTTGATACATGGAGGAGTCCAGGTCTCGTATCCATCTGATGGAGGGGTCTAGGTCTTATATCCATCTGAATCTTTGATACATGGAGGGGTCCAGGTGTCATATCCATCTGATGGAGGGGTCCAGGCCTTATATCCGTCTGAATGTTTGATACATGGAGGGGTCCAGGTCTCATATCCTTCTGATCGAGGGATCCAGGTCTTATATCAATCTGAATCTTTGATACATGGAAGGGTCCAGGTCTCATATCCATCTGAATCTTTGATACATGGAGGGGTCCAGGTATCATATCCATCTGAATCTTTGATACATGGAGGGGTCCAGGTCTTATATCCATCTGAATCTTTGATACATGGAGGAGTCCAGGTCTTACGTCCATCTGAATCTTTGATACATGGAGGTGTCTAGGTCTTATATTCATCTGAATCTTTGATACATGGAGGGGTCCAGGCCTTATATCCATCTGAATCTTTGATACATTGAGGGGTCTAGGTCTTATATTCATCTGAATCTTTGATACATGGAGGGGTCCAGGTCTTATATCCATCTGAATCTTTGATACATTGAGGGGTCCAGGTCTTCTTTGATACATGGAGGGGTCCAGGTCTTATATCCATCTGAATCTTTGATACATGGAGGGGTCCAGGACTTATATCCATCTGAATCGTTGATACATGGAGGGGTCCAGGCCTTATATCCATCTGAATCTTTGATACATTGAGGGGTCTATGTCTTATATTCATCTGAATCTTTGATACATGGAGGGGTCCAGGACTTATATCCATCTGAATCTTTGATACATTGAGGGGTCTAGGTCTTATATTCATCTGAATCTTTGATACATGGAAGGGTCCAGGTCTCATATCCATCTGAATCTTTGATACATGGAGGGGTCCAGGTATCATATCCATCTGAATCTTTGATACATGGAGGGGTCCAGGTCTTATATCCATCTGAATCTTTGATACATGGAGGGGTCCAGGTCTCATATCCACCTGATGGAGGGGTCCAGGCCTTATATCCGTCTGAATCTTTGATACATGGAGGAGTCCAGGTCTCGTATCCATCTGATGGAGGTGTCTAGGTCTTATATTCATCTGAATCTTTGATACATGGAGGGGTCCAGGCCTTATATCCATCTGAATCTTTGATACATTGAGGGGTCTAGGTCTTATATTCATCTGAATCTTTGATACATGGAGGGGTCCAGGTCTTATATCCATCTGAATCTTTGATACATTGAGGGGTCCAGGTCTTCTTTGATACATGGAGGGGTCCAGGTCTTATATCCATCTGAATCTTTGATACATGGAGGGGTCCAGGACTTATATCCATCTGAATCGTTGATACATGGAGGGGTCCAGGCCTTATATCCATCTGAATCTTTGATACATTGAGGGGTCTATGTCTTATATTCATCTGAATCTTTGATACATGGAGGGGTCCAGGACTTATATCCATCTGAATCTTTGATACATTGAGGGGTCTAGGTCTTATATTCATCTGAATCTTTGATACATGGAAGGGTCCAGGTCTCATATCCATCTGAATCTTTGATACATGGAGGGGTCCAGGTATCATATCCATCTGAATCTTTGATACATGGAGGGGTCCAGGTCTTATATCCATCTGAATCTTTGATACATGGAGGGGTCCAGGTCTCATATCCACCTGATGGAGGGGTCCAGGCCTTATATCCGTCTGAATCTTTGATACATGGAGGAGTCCAGGTCTCGTATCCATCTGATGGAGGGGTCTAGGTCTTATATCCATCTGAATCTTTGATACATGGAGGGGTCCAGGTGTCATATCCATCTGATGGAGGGGTTCAGGCCGTATATCCGTCTGAATGTTTGATACATGGAGGGGTCCAGGTCTCATATCCTTCTGATCGAGGGATCCAGGTCTTATATACATCTGGATCTTTGATACATGGAGGGGTCCAGGTCTCATATCCATCTGATCGAGGGGTCCAGGTCTTATATCAATCTGAATCTTTGATACATGGAAGGGTCCAGGTCTCATATCCATCTGAATCTTTGATACATGGAGGGGTCCAGGTCTTATATCCATCTGAATCTTTGATACATGGAGGGGTCCAGGTCTTACGTCCATCTGAATCTTTGATACATGGAGGTGTCTAGGTCTTATATTCATCTGAATCTTTGATACATGGAGGGGTCCAGGCCTTATATCCATCTGAATCTTTGATACATTGAGGGGTCTAGGTCTTATATTCATCTGAATCTTTGATACATGGAGGGGTCCAGGACTTATATCCATCTGAATCTTTGATACATGGAGGGGTCCAGGTCTTATATCCATCTGAATCTTTGATAGATGGAGGGGTCAAGGTCTTATATTCATCTGAATCTTTGATACATGGAGGGGTCCAGGATTTATATCCATCTGAATCTTTGATACATGGAGGGGTCCAGGTCTTATATCCATCTGAATCTTTGATAGATGGAGGGGTCCAGGTCTTATATTCATCTGAATCTTTGATACATGGAGGGGTCCAGGTCTTATATCCATCTGAATCTTTGATACATTGAGGGGTCCAGGACTTATATCCATCTGAATCTTTGATACATGGAGGGGTCCAGGCCTTATATCCATCTGAATCTTTGATACATTGAGGGGTCTAGGTCTTATATTCATCTGAATCTTTGATACATGGAAGGGTCCAGGTCTCATATCCATCTGAATCTTTGATACATGGAGGGGTCCAGGTATCATATCCATCTGAATCTTTGATACATGGAGGGGTCCAGGTCTTATATCCATCTGAATCTTTGATACATGGAGGGGTCCAGGTCTCATATCCACCTGATGGAGGGGTCCAGGCCTTATATCCGTCTGAATCTTTGATACATGGAGGAGTCCAGGTCTCGTATCCATCTGATGGAGGGGTCTAGGTCTTATATCCATCTGAATCTTTGATACATGGAGGGGTCCAGGTGTCATATCCATCTGATGGAGGGGTCCAGGCCTTATATCCGTCTGAATGTTTGATACATGGAGGGGTCCAGGTCTCATATCCTTCTGATCGAGGGATCCAGGTCTTATATCCATCTGGATCTTTGATACATGGAGGGGTCCAGGTCTCATATCCATCTGATCGAGGGGTCCAGGTCTTATATCAATCTGAATCTTTGATACATGGAAGGGTCCAGGTCTCATATCCATCTGGATCTTTGATACATGGAGGGGTCCAGGTCTCATATCCATCTGATCGAGGGGTCCAGGTCTTATATCAATCTGAATCTTTGATACATGGAAGGGTCCAGGTCTCATATCCATCTGAATCTTTGATACATGGAGGGGTCCAGGTATCATATCCATCTGAATCTTTGATACATGGAGGGGTCCAGGTCTTATATCCATCTGAATCTTTGATACATGGAGGGGTCCAGGTCTTACGTCCATCTGAATCTTTGATACATGGAGGTGTCTAGGTCTTATATTCATCTGAATCTTTGATACATGGAGGGGTCCAGGTCTCATCCATCTGAATCTTTGATACATGGAGGGGTCCAGGTCTTACATCCATCTGAATCTTCGATACATGGAGGGGTTTAGGTCTTATATTCATCTGAATCTTTGATACATGGAGGGGTCCAGCTCTCATATCCATCTGAATCTTTGATACATGGAGGGGTCCAGGAATCATATCCATCTGAATCTTTGATACATGGAGGGGTCCAGGTCTTATATCCATCTGAATCTTTGATACATGGAGGGGTCTAGGTCTTATATTCATCTGAATCTTTGATACATGGAGGGGTCCAGGTCTAATATCCATCTGATGGAGGGGTCCAGGTCTTATATCCATCTGAATCTTTGATAGATGGAGGGGTCCAGGTATTATATCCATCCGAATCTTTGATACATGGAGGGGTCCAGGTCTTACATCCATCTGAATCTTTGATACATGGAGGGGTCCAGGTCTTATATCCGTCTGAATCTTTGATACATGGAGGGGTCCAGGTCTCATATCCATCTGATGAAAGGGTCCAGGTCTTATATCCATCTGAATCTTTGATACATGGAGGGGCCAGGTCTTATATCCGTCGTAATCTATGATACATGGAGGGGTCCAGGTCTCATATCCATCTGAATCTTTGATACATGGAGGGGTCCAGGTCTCATATCCATCTGAATCTTTGATACATGGAGGGGTCTAGGTCTTATATCCATCTGATTACTCGCATTACACTAAGATTTTATGCATTTTCGCCGTTCATTTGCAGGAGAAAAGAGAATTCATATTCACGATAATTTCATGTCCGTCCTGATTTGGTTGAAGTCCAACTAGGACTTAGAGAAAATTAAAACGTAAAGATAGTGTGGGTGGGGAGTATGCGCAATTTTTTTTCACAAATCCAAAGGATGAGTTCCTTGCTAACTCGATCGATCCCATCATTTTCTTGATCTACGTTTGTTGGGTCCGCTTCTCGGTGAGTATTATTAGTAGCTATCAGGATTACTTGTGCTGGAGTAGCTATACGGAAGCTGCGGTTTTATTTCGCCCACAGCTACCACATGTGTTTTACACTGTGCTTGATGGACACAATATTTCATAGAGTGCATACAATTGTGCTTCTGAAATAAGACGAAAGCACGACATCACGATAATCTTTCTATCAACAAAATGACGTTTTCCCCTTTTATTACATGCTAATCATATTGAATCACATGGTTTCGACGTGTTGTCGTGATTTTTGAGAAGGATGAAAAACATGAGGACAAGTAAATGCCTACACCCCTAGGGATGATGAGGACTCCTCAAGTCATCACAGACTCAAAACACAAAACGCTTATTTTCCTCTTCTCATATGATCCGGTTAACCACCACCCTTTCCCCGCAAACGAGGAGCTAAATTGGGTCCCTCGCTAAACCCTGATGAACCGAAGAAAAAGATATCAAAGAAAAGAAAAATTAGTACTCATTAAAATCATAAGAAATTGTACTAATATATTTTCAGTCCCCTAACGGCTCGTCGGAGAGGACTTATAGTTTCCACCCCGTTTGTCTGACCGTCCGTCCGTCTGTCACACTTTCGTTTTCCATACTTTTTTTCGTTGTTATTGCATATATTGAACTCATTTTTGGTATTTGAGTATATCTTATTGTGATACAGATCAAGTTTGAGTTTTATTCCGATTGACCTATTTTGACAAGAGTTATGGCCCTTGGACTTAACAATTTTCATGAAATTCTCAGTTTTCTTTCTTCCATGATATTGCAGATATTGAAATGATTCTTTATATGTGAATACATCTTGGTGTTAATATGCAGATTAGGTTCGAGTTTAGTTTTGATTGACCCATTTTACAGGAGTTATGGCCGCTGGACATTGCAAATATCATGAAATTCTCAGTTTTCCGGACTGTTTTTGGCTGTTGTAGTAGATATTGAAACATCTTAGTGTTATACAGATCAAGTTCGAGTTTGGTTTCGATTGACCTATTTTTACAAGAATTATGGTCCTTGGACTTAGCAAATTTAATGAAATTCTCAGTTTTCCCAACTTTTCTTCCATGGTATTGCAGATATTGAAATTATATGTTTGGTACGTGAATATATTTCAGTGTGATACAGATAAAGTTCGTGTTTCCATTCGATTGACCCATTTCTACAAGAGTTATAATATTATATTGCACTTGGACTAGCAAATTTCATGGCGGAATTCTCCGGTTTCCGGTCCTTTTTTCCATGTAGATATTGGAAAAAAATATATGCGAATACATCTTTGTGTTATACAGATCAAGATCTCGAGTTTGGTTCCGATTGACCCATTTTTACAGGAGTTACGGCTCCTCGACTTAGCAAATTTCGTGAAATTCTCAGTTTTCGTGACTGTTGTAGATAGTGAACTGATTATGGGTATATATGTGGATGCATTATAGTATGATACAGATTATGATGAAGTTGGGTTTTGATTTACCTGTTTCAACAAAAGTTATGGCCCCTTAACAAATTTCATGAAATTCTGTTTTCCATACCTTTGTGGGCATTCATCTTTTGGTGTAAGTACAGGTCAAGGCGAAGGACATGGATTAATGCCGGTGGGGGACTTATAAATATCGCTTTACGATTCATAAATTTATTGCAACTATTTCAACGTTCGATTGATTATCCTATAATAAGAGGGAAAAAGCAATTACTTGCTACCACCGGGTGAGGGGATAAACCTGTATTGACCTGAGGGATCCCGCCCCATGAAAATATTGACTTTGGAGTAAAAAAAACTCATGTACCCATTCTTATATTATTTTTATGAAGTGTATCGTATAAAGTTGACACTAGATATGTATTTCCACAGGGACGTATATAAAATATTTAAATACGCCCCTGACTTCCATTATCATTTCAATTATTTTCTGAATTTCTGGTGCAGATATATATCTTCTCCCCACGTTTGATATGTAACATTGCAAGTTTATTCCTTTAAAATACCCATTCTTACAGGGTATATATATTTGAAGAGAAAGTGATACCCATTCATATCTGGATGACCTTACCCCATTCATACCGCACATACTTTTTATAATATGTAAGAAGTTAACCCCCCCCCCTCCCTGTACATTCTACTCGGTAAAAAGTTATTTTCTTTTTTGGATAAAGTTATATTTTCACCGTTTTTTAGAACTGACTTTGTATATTTTATGATTTTAAAAAATCAAAATCCGCCATAAGATTCCATTACTAAATTATAAATTACAAAAAATGAATATTAGAATCCTTGTGTGATTTTAGTCAACTTTCATGTGTTGAAACATGGCGAAAAACGTTCAAACGAGTGATTATTTTACGTATTCTTTTATTATTTATGCGTCCCTTTGCTCAAAATAAATACAAGCGATTTGTGGACAAAGCGACATAACTCTGTATAGCTTGCGGATGACGCGCACCTGTTCGGTATTCGGAAAATGACTGCTCCCTAAGTTATGTGACGTCAAAGTTTAAAGGTCATCGCATAGGTATTTTCGAGCAAAAATATGGAGAGGAAGAAAAAAGTTAGAAAAGTTTTATTATTGTCATCATGAGAATGTAAACATGAGTGCGCCACAGAGTAATGGACATTTACCATCAGGATTTCAGACAAGAAACAGGAGAAAGGTAAATTATGATCGGTTACTTGTTGAACTTGACGAAGTATATTGTTGATCTAGTTTCATTTTTGATCAGCTAGTTGATCCGATTTCTGTCAATCAGCTGAAGCAGCCAATTTTGTCAAGAAATGGGATGGCAAAATTTATCGCATTTTAAAATTATAATATATAAATATAATAGATGTTGATTTCATCTATGAGAAAATATATAGATATATCATACACATGTACAAGTTTCAGTAAATTCCTGAACTTGTTAGTACGAGAAGCTAGAAGTAGCATCATATAGTATATGGGGACGGACAGGGGGTACCTCTCTCCCCCCCTCCCACCCCTTACCTCCCCCCTCCCACAGCCACCTCCCTCCCTCTCCTTTTCACCCTTCCCTTACCTCCCCCCTCCCACCCCCTTCTTCCCTCCTCCTGCCCCCTTTCTCCCCCTCCCTCCCATTTTTCCCCCTTCCCTCCCTCCCCCTTTCTCCCTCCTCATGTCCCCTTTTTACCCGCCTATCATTCACCCTGTCCACCACCTCGTATATGTAATACCAAGGACTTGTAAATCCTTGACGAAATAGTTTCTTCTTTCACAGCGGTAGTAATTTACATTATGATATGTCAGCACAGTCAGTTTTAGAAAGCATTGATATGTCATATGGTATGATGACTCCCAAGTGTGGTGGAGATTCTTGAGGCGAGGGGGCTGATTAATTACTAGTGTTAGGGGGGGTCAGGACCCTACCTGGAATTCGCTGAAAATGATTTAATTACATGTACCTTGTATTTATGTTGTGTTAATTTTTTCTCCAAAAATAAGTTAGTCTGGACCCACTCCCCGATGGAGTAGGCCCATGGCCCGCTTGAAAAACATGCAGGTACGCCCATGATGAATATGAGACTCTGAACATAAAAAAGCTTTATACATAGATCTATATGTTCAGAAACATTTGAATTCAAGTAAGATTTTGTTTTGCCCTTGCATTAGTCATTACAAATCAGTAGGACTTAACACACCCCATCGTCCCTCCCCTACGGCTACCCCCTCTAAATACTTTTAAAAATGAATATACATGTACATTTGTATATAATTTAAGATGATGTTGAACCTCTTGACTTTGTTCAAATTGCAGATTAGGGTTACAATGTACAATGTAACTAAATTGAATTCACTGATACAGAGGCTGAACTGAACTGGAGTGAATCGTTGCAGCCCTGCAAATTAATAACATTATTCAGGGATTTTTTTTGCCCCTTTTTGGGGCCGTTATTCGGCCCCATTCCCAATGAAAAATAGTATCTTTTTTTCCAAATTGTGGCTCTAAAATTTCCCAATCACATATAGATGGAATTATCACCGAAATTGGTGAAATCTACTGGTTCAAAAGTAGCGAATTTACTACTTATTTGCCATATTTTTTTAAGCATAAGAAATTAAATCATATTGAAAAGAATATTATTTCGTTAAACTTTCAATTCTGAACTCTTGATTGTATAGACTGTCATTTTACTTTTATATTAGTACTTCCCAAAATATTCCCAACCGTCGTTAATTTTCCCAATTGCACGGGCCCTGACCCCATTCCCAAATTACTGAAAAAAATCACTGTTATTATTGATTATACCACACAAAAATACATTTTGATTTGGAAGGGGGAGCCCTAGTCCTTATTTGTAATGGCAAGCAGTCTTTACTAAAACTGTTTTCAGCTACTTAGCCTGAAGATAAATTTTACTAGTTATTAGTATAGTTTCTTAAAGAATTTCTATTAGCCAATCAAAAATTTTGGAAGCCTAGGGCGTCGGACTAGTGAGTTTTGGGAAAGACTGGGCAAGCCTGAAGCCTAGTCGATCAATCCCAAATTATAAAGGGTGAAACTAGGGAAGCCCACGGTTTTTAGAAATACAAAATAAAGCTGCATTATTGACAATTAGATTACAATATAGAGAAGGGCTGGGGGATTATTTACCAAGCACTGGGTATTGTTTTAAAAGTTTATAAGAATATATGATGTACATGTATGTAGATTATTACAGAAAACTCATATCTTACTTAATTTTACATGTATAATATGCGTATTAATCAAAGAATGTCTCATTTGCCAAACGTTTATTCCAAACTGCGGGAAGCCTTCTCCAAGTCTTAGATATAAATCTAATGTTTGAAAAGGTCTTCACTAATTCCTTATTCATTTACATATTTTCGTTTTCAAAATTCAAACACACAAGCACTATACTAAAACATGAAACGCTGCAATGTCAATTTTACACAAAAAGTTGATTCAAAGATTTAATCTTGACTACATTTACATACATAATATTGTATTTTACTTTCAAGCATCTTTATCATTCAGAGACAGGCTCCAAGTGGATAGAGAGACTTTTTGTTTGAATTGTATCTCATTTCATCCTTGTATTTCAGGCGCAGATCTAGAGTGGGTGAAGGGGGTCGAAAGCCCCTCCCCCCCCCCTTTTTTTTTAGGAATTTGTCAAAAATGCTAATTTTCGTGTTGTTACACATAATTCTTAAGACCATATGTTGGAACCCACCCCCCCCCTCTCCCCCGAAAAAAATCTTGTTCCGCCTGATGTGTTTGTTGATAATTCAACACTTGATCACGAGAAAAAGCATGCTACTCTTTGTAAACATATCACTATATTTCTAAATCGGTGAAGAAGTTCGGGGCAATTGACATCCAAGCTTTAACAAAATCTTTTTTCATGGCAAGTAATAAAGGAATGTGAGCGAGATAGAACGTAGATATCTTAATAAAATCAAATACAAAAGAAACATTCAAGGAATTCTAAATATGTTATTTAAAGGAAAATCCCAGTTGACATCGATTTTCGAAAGGTTATCTTTTCCTCCCCAGATGAGGTACCCCCTGCAACCTATCACCGTGAATTCGTCAGTTTCTGCCTCGTTGATAATATAAAGTTATTAATTGCATTTGGGTGGGGCATTGAATGTCTCTATATCGAGGAACAAGGAAGTAGAAGTGGTGTATTTTCTCCCATCGTTGTACTGAACAGTTTGTTTGTCTTATAAAAGCACTTGTTGCTTGCATACATACATGTATCTATTTTAGCCTTAATGTCAGAATTGCATTTGAGGCTTTCAGTGAAAAGTAATACATTGCATTTGAATGTATCTTTGAGTTAGAAATCTCTAGATGTCATCAAAAGAAATGCAACTTTTAAAATATTCGAACAATGTCAAAGGTCAAAGTCAAGAGCAGCACGCATAGCTTCTGTTAAAATTGCCTTAACATCAGACGATAGAACAAGGTCAGTGTACAATGTCACGAATCACAATGATGAGACGTCTTGCCTAAAATTTCAGCGAAATAATGAAAGTTTTGAGTTGATTGAGCGCAATATTACGAATGTACTAGAGAAAATACCTAGAGTTTCCGTCGAAAATAAAATTTATATTTATATTTTATGTAATACAGAAAGGACTATTTATCCCTAATTCAACGGTCACCAACTTTGTAAATCATGAATTTTTAGTTTACATTTCCTTTATCACCTATCTCATAATCCTCTCACAGGATGCCCAATCAATAAACCGCTGTTTATAGGGAAATTGCCAAATCTGTACCCCTTTATCAAAGTAGCATTAAATTGCTAAGATAGCCCCGGTACCCCATGAGATTGTAATATAGTAAACAGAATGATTGAGAACTTATTGAAGACCTTTGTTGTCGAAATCCGAACTTATTTAGAGGTTTTCGATAAACAGTGACTTTAATTGCTTTGGTGGAGATTTTAAATTGAATGTAAATTAGAAAGCTAGAATGTTTTGATGTCTGGATTAGCGATGCGGAGACTGAGTTTGCATTTAAAAGTCAGTGAACCTTGACATTAAGGACGTTTAAAACATCTGTAATAAAGGAAAAGTGTATTTTGCAAATGAATGATCAGAAAATACGATTAACACGTACAGCGAATGAAAAAGGAAGGTCTCACGAGGGCGAGTGAGAAAAAAAAAAACGAGCTTTTGTAGGAATGAAGGTCTAAATTCCTTACATTTCTTGCGCTTAATACCTCAAAATGTGTTCCCCACACTACGTGTAATGTACAATATGAGGCCGACAAAGCATTGCGGCACACACTACCTTTGGAAAGGTCAATCAGGATGCGATTTAACATTCTTTGAGGGTCGAAAGGTCAAGGTCTAACTAGCATAAGGTCAAGGCCAAACACGCTCAAGGTCATAATTTAGTTGAGTCATCAAACCTAACCGTAACATTTGTATCGCCGTAGGAATATCAATTACGACCCCCTCCCCCATTTTATCCACCACTGGTGACATCCACCGGATCTTTTGACAAATAACTATCTGGGGCCTGTTTGGTTTTAAAACATACCTGCTAGAGTACAAACACATGTAGGATGTTTTGTAGGAAACTACGTGTGTGTTTTATTGTGTTTTATGATCTCTTTAGCGAGATGACGTTTTACAAATGACGTGCAATAAAATGTCGGTCATTCCGTTCACTTCAATACATACTTCCGATACAATGCAGCCACCTCTAGGAAGAATGTTTGTCATTTAAAACATAAATATGAATAAAATATGCATAAAAGTGCTCATGTACCGATACGTGAAAATTCTAAATGACGTCAACGTCAAAGACTACGCTTTAGCGGCACGTTGCGTTGTTACAATGCAGATACATGCACATACGCTACATAGGTATACATTGTCCGATTTTTTTAATCTTGAAATTTTGAATGGTTAGAAATATGCCCGAGTATTCGGAGGTGAGTTCTATTTTTCTCTATAAAATCTAGATTGGTGAAAAAGTATTACATGTAGATGTACCGGTATTCTATGTAAAATGGCCGTGCGTTATAAATATTTTTGTATATGTCACAGGTTTTATGTATAAAACAATCCGATTATGATAAATAAGGTGGCAAGGTAACAAGGTCAGAAGAGAGTTTTTTCCTTGATTTTTCGGTGAATTCAACAACTTTTCAAGTCATGCTTATTGATTCTATCGCATCTAGATCCAAGATTATAATATATATAATATATATACATGACATGTATATTTGCTAAATTGCTATCCTTTTTGGATATATCAAATTGTTATTGACTGTTTCTGCTAGCTTAGTAAGGAACTTATAGAGTTTTACCAATAACAGACGGTTATTGGCCGACGAAGTACGTCCGAACGAAACGCGACGAAACTCGCCAAACATAAGGGGTCGTGTATAAAAATCATGACATATCATTTAAAAATTTAAACAAAAACTCTATTAGTACTGCAGTCAGTAATAAAAGAAAAAAATAAATACATATATAGTTAAATGTATTCGTCTCAATAGAGTTTTATACAAGTTTTTGAAAGATACATCATGTTTGTTTTATATACGACCCCTTATGTTTTGTGAGTTTCGTCGCGTTTCGTTCGGACGTACTTCGTCGGTCAACAGCCGTCTGTTAATGGTAAAGCTCTAATAAAATATTTAAGTTTTCGCGACATTCAAAGCTTACTGGTATACATTGGTGTGCGTGAACTCATACCGTAAGATTTCAGTTTATTTGACGTAATAGGGACTATGAAAGTCTTACTTTACTATTGCGATTAGGTTTTTACGACCTAGCCGACATAAAACTAAGTAAAGAGCTTCAGAGGTGACTGTGTACGGAGATGTTATAATGGTGACACTGACAGGACCAGATATAGCGGTTTACCACACAAACATAAAGAAACCACTCTGCTGCTTTGAGTGGATCCAGGGAATTTATTGGGGAAAGGGGGGGATTCTCGGTATTTGTAGATACAGCAATAACTGAATAAGTACTGCGGAAATTATACTGCTTACCGTAGCGCCAAACAGACGTACATACGGACGCATAGGCTTATATCCATCGAATTCGATCTATCAAGAAAACAGTGGTTTTCTTCCTTGGTGATCTCAAAAGCTTAAAGACTGCAAAGATGAGAGATTGATCACTGGTTCTTATTACAAGTGGATAAGTCATTGTGTACTTATGCTGGGGGAGGGGGTGGGGGGCTATTAGGGTGCTGAGCTATTGCTATCGTTCTGCGGACCTTCTGATATAAAGTACAGACTTATTGTTTTTCAGGTAATGTTTTGTATCGTAACTCTTCCATCATTGACATGACTAAGGTTATAAATCAGGATAATCATTATGAGATCATTTTTTTGTCTCACCACTGGATTTTTTTACCTACTAAATAGAATGTGAATGACCCTACAAATAACCCAAAAGTATTGTTAACCTTGGACTGACCGTATATGAATAATACTGAAGTTGTTCGTTGCGACATGGCTTGACATGAACGCTACGTGAATATTATTGATGTTGATGATTTTTCGTTTTCATTGTACCCCCTCCCTCTTACCTATCTTAAAAAAGCTCTTGATCTGATAATTACAAGGAATATGGTTTTAAAATAACCTTTATAGAGAATTGTTCATGATAACATCTGAAAATTTGAATTAACAAAACAATTTGTTGCACAAAAGGTTCATGTTGTCTAACCATATCGCGGACTTTTCTTTGCAAATTCAATGATATTACAAAATGAAGTTTTTACGGGCGCCACTTTCTGTGGTGGTTCCTTTATTTATAATTTTGCCCCCCCCCCCCCCCCAAATGCCGGGGGGTTGACAGGCTCAGCATCGTAGTACAGGTGTTTTAATGACAAACATACCCGATATGCATATACATACAAATATAAATTATATATCCAGATGTCTATATGAATATTTTTTGACATATTTTAACAGGGGTCAGATCCATTACTGTCCACTGCTAGGGGCAAGCTCCAGACACGAAGGTCCAAGCTCAATGACCAGATCAACAGAGAACTCCGCATGAGAAATGGAGCGGAAAATTTATTCAGGTACTCTGTCATCTCTCATATTTGATCAATAAAGCATAAACGACTGGCTTGTCTCGTTTGAAATATTTTCCTATGAAAATTGCTTCTATAGCTTTAGATTGAAATAACATGCATAAAATTGATGTAATCAGTCAAGTCGATCAAAAAGTGGTACGCTTTGTACATTATACTTTTTATGGAGATTGATTTTTTTTGTGTGTGTTTTATTTCATACATTACTTTTTTTCTGATTTGCTATCTCGTTTATTATATAGGGCTACCGCAAACAAGAGACTGAAAGAGCTTGTGGCTGTAGAGTTGTCGTTCTTTAATTCCAACATTCAACTTTTGAAAGAGGAGTTGTCGGATTTGAACAGTGATGTCATAGTTTACCAACATGAAAAGTTAGTAGACAAGTGAATATTCTTCTCTCCATTTATAAATTTACGGTAAAAAGACAGCAAGTGTAAACAGGGATGGATTGCTTTCCTCGTTTAATGGTTTCCTTTAGCTACATCTTCCGCTCTTTTGATAGTTTGCTCAGTCAGAGTATATCGCGCTTTGATAGACATATTATGTACAGTACATATCCCGAAGATCTGATGGATCATTATTCCAAGCTTGCTAATCATATTAATTTACCAATAATCTAGAATCCAAGGAACTGATAGAATGAGGTTACCGCAGAGACAGCAACTCACCAACTACCGTTAACACTTGCAGTTTCATGACAGTAATTGAAAAAGTAAACTAGTCTCCGCCTGTGAGATTGAAAAAAAAATCAGTCCTATCTCCCCGATCTCGAGATCCTTTCAGATATTAGTTTCGCAGAAACGATGACCGGCAATGAAAAAGTCTTTGGTTAACGCGGAAGAATGCCACAAAAATTTTACATCTTAAATCTGGGAGGCAATCTTTTAAAATAGCGTTTGGCATAATATTGGCCGATAATATTTGCGTCTGTCGTACTTAGCAAGTGCATTTGGGAGTTTCGATCTCGTACATTGTTTTGCAAATTGATACGACCGAATAATCCCTTTAGATGCAACCACCCGAAATTAGGTGAAAACAAACCAAACCAAATTACGCCAACGCAATCATGTACAGCATCACGATGCATGCAGTAATGCAATTTATGCTATTGCATTGAATAATGTATCGTCTACTGCATACGATATTAGGACATGAATGTCACTGATAAATCGGTGTCCAAAAACTTGACCCTTTCATGTCGGGAAAACATACTGTTCTCATTTACATACAATACCCATTTATACTGTTACTTTCAGATGTTGAATTTATTGTACCTAATTTTCTGACATTTTAGGATACGTCCTGGTCAATAGTTTATGACCTTGTCAGGCTTGACCAGTTCCTGACCTTATGTCATTCCCGTAATTTTATTATGTTGCTCACAATCGAAGTTTGAAAAGTACATTTCGAATTTATGGTAAGTTCTTTCTAAAATACAGGATACAGGAATGGGATAAAGGAAAGTGTGTTGGGAGGGAGGGGAGGGGTGGACGAAAAGTTTTGTAATCAAAAATCGGTTTTTTTTTTCTCTCCTTTTGACAGTTAGACAGCGAAGGAAAAATCGTTTTCAAGAAAGTGTCAACTTTAAGCACCTCTACCAAAATATACATGAAGTTAACCCCCCCCCCCCGCTCCAATGGTCTGAAATGGGATTATACAGACTTTTAAGATAGAATTTATGCACTTGCTCATGCTGGGAAAAAGGGATCAGAATTCAAAACTCTAGAGCTAAGAAAAAAAGGGGGGGGGGGGGTAAGATTTAGAGAAACTAGAACATACTTTAGTATATGCATTGTTATATTTGCCTGGCTTCTGAATAGATATGTCAACCATCATACTGTAGGGATTCGGAGGTATCAACAAAAGAAAATAAGATAATTACATCGAAATTTAAACCTAGACTATTCTACTAATTCATAATAAAACGGTATGGTATCTATAGCTATTGACTTAGATTAGGTTTCTCTCCTTAAATTCTGAACATTACGTATGCACTATTGTTACAGAAACCGCGCTATGTTTACCAGGAAATAACTTGATGAATAATTTCAAACCACTGTGCAGTTATTTTGTGCACCTTTTATTTATTTTCGGCAGTTTTATGACGAGGATGTTTCTTTGTTACGCTAAGCTTATCACTTCCTTTCGAGCTTTTTCAGCCAGCGATATAGATATCCTATTGTTTTTCACATAAACAAAGCAATGTTTGGGGTAACCCCCTAAGTGAATCCATCATTATCTTGTTTCAATATTGCATAGAGGAAAGGAATAATGAGGAAGCGAGGGGGAGGGGGTGTCGAAACTGCGATACCGTAGAAACTTTCTATTCTTTTCGATATATTATATATGCAAACGAATATCACTACTGTCTGATAAAAAAAAGTGGATTTCATTGATCACAAAGAAGTTGATTTTCTGCGTTGTCTGTGGTATATTTTCTAAAAAGGCGATGAATACAAGAGAATATCAACACGATCAAAGGGAGTCATTGATAAACTTTTAACTTGCGTTTATCATAAAGCTTATGTGAATGAAATTCTTTACTTGAATCAACAGGACAGATAGGGCGAGGTTATCTATTGTTGGGGTATTTAAACAGCTTAAGATCAACTCTGATACACACACGAGTGACCTGAAATGAAAATCTACCCATTATCGTGGGAAGATCTGGAAGTATGCCGGGTAGGGCCACCGTGGTCTCACACTGACCACTGAATCACGGCCCCTATCCCCAGGGGAAACTATAAACATGGGTTTATTAGCGCAACACTTAATTTGACACGTTTAAAATGATTAGTGATGTATTAAGTATGTTTGGTGTATATGGGACAAATATGCTAATAGAAAGGGGAGCAGTCATTTTCTTGTAGAAAATGGGCATTTTTGTGGTGATCTGTTAAACCACATTACATAACATTTGAATTAGACATGACTTAGACTAAAAAAGGTACCATAATCATATCATATAAAATCTGAAACCCATTCTACAAATGTGCAAATGAATTCGATCAACAGACACGCTATTATAAATGTTAATTAAATGCATAGAAAAGATCATACCATATCTGAAGCATACCTACAAAGCAAAGTCAGTTAATGTAAAGCACATATTTGTGATTGGTTTTCAGGGAAAAGTCAATCATGCATTATCATTTGTTGTATTTTTAACTTCAGTGCACTGCAGCAAAGTCATAATCATGACTCAATTTCATAATTTAAACTTAAATTGAGGACATTAACCTCTCATTTATCAATAGACAATAGATTGTAACTTTGTATTTTCCAGTGGAACATGTACAGTACCTATGATCCCACTGGGCCTGAAGGAAACCACAGAATGTGACTTCTCAGTATCTATCAAAGTAAGTTTCATCGTAATAGGTTGAGCATTTAGGATAAGAAAAGAAACGGGGGAGGGTGGGGTGATAGATGCAATAGTTGTGTCTGCTCTAAACCTGGATTTCATTTGTATAGACACCAGGACATCTCATCATTTGTCAAATTTTTCGTTGTGATATTATGGTCATGTTTCCTATTTTGATGTCACAATGAAACATTTGGCAAAATGAAATGATGTGATGTCTGATGTCCATACAAATGATTTTTCAGTACATGATGAAGATGTTTAACTTTTCATTTTTATAATCCTTGACTTTATTTTGAAGTAAATTTTTCAGCAACTGATAGATTTTTTTTTCAATTTCAGGACTTTATTTTGGAGCACTACAGTGAGGAAGGTGATAATTACTCAAATGAAATCCAAGAATTCTCAGATCTTAGACAAGTAAGTGTAGATACAGGCAATTAAATTCAGAATTAACAGACACATATAATTATATCTTATTGAATTTTCTCTCTAAGTATAATTTCAATTTTTTTTAATCATTAGTGAAAGCTTTATAAATGCCACTATCATGTACAGTATTTGAAGAAAAGAAATGTTATCATTATTAATTAAATACTTTTTAAAAACAATTACATGTATTTGTATGATCTACATGTATTTTATGTTACATCCAATTCGGTCTTTTTGAAATAGAGAGTTACGTCCCATTTGTGCAGGTATCTGACATCAACACATTGTGATGTCATCAAATTCTAAGGAAACTAGCATGAAATTCAGGGAAACATCACAATGCTTATATGTCAGAAACCTGCACAAATTGAACGTAAGACTGTTAAATCGAAAAGACGGAATTATTCATTCTAACCTGTACCTGTCTTTTTACATGTATCATCAGGTTTACTTTATATTTCAGTCCATTCGTACTCCACAGAGAACTGAAGCCGGAGTAGAACTATTAGTAGAATACTTCAACCAGCTTCATTTCCTAGAAAAACGGTTCTTCCCTCCAGACAGACCCTTAGGCGTACACTTCCATTGGTAGGTGTACTGAACAGGATGAAATCGTATAAGTCCAAAGTTAATTAAAAAATGACTGTCATACTTTTGGTGTTTATGGGTGTATAATCATGTTTGGTCACATGCAAATTCTGTGATTTTGCAAAGTGATTTGTGATTCCTGGCAAAACAGAATTATACACCGATGAACACCGATTTAACATGGGGAATCTACTAGTAATGTAGGTAATAAATATTTATTATACATACACTGTAGGTTGTTAGGAATTCTTTGTCTTGATTTAAAAAATGAAGTCCCAGACAACTTTCTTTATACCCAGCTGAGTTTCACATGTTTCAGTAGATTGAAATAATTCTTCCAAAGAGAAGGGATGATACAAATAAAAACAAACACTCAAATACAAAATATACATTGTTTTTGTGTCACCTGCGAAGCATAGCGGCACTTAGGGATCACTTTGTCCTCTGTCCGTCTGTCTGTCCTGCCGTCTGTCTGTCTGTCACACTTTGGGTGTCACAGCCCATAACTTTTGATTGGTAAGTGATAGGGCTTTGATATTTCACATGTGTATTCCTTGTGACAAGACCTTCCTACACATACCATAATTTTTGACCTAGTGACCTTGACCTACATATTTGACCTACTTTTCAAAAAAATTACAAATGGATATACATGTATCTTTTGATTGGTAAGTGTTAGGACTTTAATATTTCACATGTACAATCCTTGTGGCAAGACCTTTCAACACATACCATAATTTTTGACCTTGTGACCTTGACCTCGATATTTGACCTACTTTTGAAAAAAACATAAGATTCACTATATCTTTTGATTGGTAAGAGATAGGGCTTTGATATTTCACATGTGTATTCCTTGTGACAAGACCTTCCTACACATACCATAATTATTGACCTTGACCTTTATATTTGACCTACTTTTCAAAAAAAAATTAAGAATGGATATATCTTTTGATTGGTAAGTGAAAGGGCTTTGGCATTTCACATGTGTATCCTTTCTACACAGACCATAATATTTGACCTTTTGACCTTGATCTATATATTTGATCTACTTTTCAAGAAAAGTAATATTGGCTATATCTTTCGATTGGTAGGTAATAGGGCTTTGATATTTCACATGTATTTTCCTTGTAACAATGCCATTCTACACATACTATAATTTTTTACCTTTTGAACTTGACCTTTATAGTTGACCTTCTTTTTTAAGGTTGTATATATCTTTTAATTGGTAGGTGATAGGTGTTTAATATTTCTTATGATGTGACCTTTTTGTTACCAATTTTTACGTAGTGACCTTGACCTAGATGATTGACACTCTGTTCTGAAAATTTGAGAATGACCATAACTTTTAATTTGTAATTAAGAGGTCTGATATTTCAGATGAATTTCATTTGACAAGACTTTTCTACTGATACCAATAATTTGATCCACTTTCTAGAATAATAATCAAACCGCTTCGCAGGCGACACAAGCATTCCTTGGATTGCTATTTTTTTTTTACACGTGATATAGACCAAGGGGCCAAAAATTTGGATTTTCGAGTGTTTGTGTTTTTATTTATATTTTCCCAGCTAAGACTTACAGATGCAATTGAAGATGGCAAAAAACTTTATTAGTGTAAGAGATAAAAGCTGTTTACTTTAACTGAAGTCACACGAATGTCATGAACTTAATTTTAAAGTACATATAATCTTTTCTTAAATATAGGTATGACTCTCTTACTGGTGTACCTAATACACAACGAACCATGGGGTTTGAGAAGGGAAGTGTTTTATTCAATATTGGTGCCTTATATACTCAGATAGGATGTAAACAGGTAAATACAACTTCATTTTATATACAAGTACAATGATTTCTTCAAAATTCTGAAAGCTGATCACTTGCAATATCTGAAAGATGTAATATACATGTATATACCAGGTATGACTGAATAATTGAGAAAATGAGTGATGCTGTATGTGTACTTTTTTGTAGCGCAACCTAGTTTCTGCGGAAATAGATCAAAAGTGGGCAAATTGACCTACATGTATTTTCCATTATAATCAATAAGAATGCTAAGTATACAAGAAGAGTTTAATGTGTTCTATTTATATCCATATCTTTTACAGGACAGAGCTACTCACGCTGGTTTGCAGGATGCCATAATGTACTTCCAGCTAGCTGCCGGCACATTTCGTTATTTACACAATCATTTCACCAAAGCCCCCAGTATGGACATGCAGCCTAATACCCTTACCATGCTGATACAACTAATGATGGTATGTTGATGACTTAGTTATACTTTATACAACTAATGATGGTATGTTGATGATGTATTTATACTTTATGCAACTAATGATTGTATGTTGATGACTTTGTTATTCTTTCTTGCAAACTTTTGCCCCCCCCCCCTCCCTTATGAAATTTGTATGAGCTAATTAATAGAAACTATCACACATTCACATGTAGCTTATCATCCCCCCCCCTCTCCCATTACCATAGATGATCAATTTGATATTTTGCTCATTATGGTGATTATGGCGGAAAATAAGACATCCTCAAATTTTGAAGAATGCAGATTTACGTAAAAGTTTTATTTTTTTGTGCAGAGCCAAGCTCAGGAATGTGTATACGAATTGAAAGTGTTTGGCGGTATCAAGGTCGGCATGGTAAATCATGTCAAGATCGCTCAGGAAGCTGCTTATGTAAGTAGAAATACTGAACAATAAAAGTGAAAATATATTCAAGTATTGTATATTTATAAAATCTGAAATGATGATCTAATCATTTTAAGTTCTTAGGTGTATTTCCAGAAATTGTAGAAATTTTATAGATACTTGTACATAAGGTATTCATTCTCTTTATTCATATTCATAAAATATTGGTTTTTCTCCATCATATAAATATTGAAAAGTAATTTTCTTCTGTTAACATAAAAAAAATATACAGCACTCTTTCTATTAGACTAATTAATATAAAAAATAGCCACAAAAAAAATAATTAATATTTCAGGTATCACAAATGTACGAGGACACTCAGATGTTGATGTCATCAGATCCAGTCAAAGACTACATACCCTATTCCTGGGTGTCCATGGCTCTAGTCAAGTCTCAGTATTATATGGCCATTGCCCATGATGTAATGGCTACAGCTATGATAGACCCAGATGGTGAGTTATTCATTGATGTTTCCTTAATGAATCTTCTCCTCATCCTCTTTTATGTCATAGCATTTTATGTTGTTCTTCTATGATTCAAAATAACAGTTTTGAATTATAAGTATCGGAATAGATTTTCATTACAAACATTGAAAAAAAGAAGAGGTCAATGGTCATTTGAGTAGGATCAACATAACACTGCAATTGGCAAATTGAATCTATGATGCATATTTTATGTTTCACTCACTTTTAAAAATTTGTGAAACACAGATGCCCATCATTATCTATTAGTAAAACAGCATTAATAATAAAAGTATGTCAAACTCCAAGTAGAAGGTCACAAGGTCAAAATTTTGGTATTAATGGAAAGGTCTTACCTCAAAGAATTCACATCTAAAATATGAAAGCGCTAGCCCCTACCATTCATAAGTTAAAGGTCGAGGTTAAACTTTCAGCAAACTGTCAAGTCACAAGATGAAAACGTTTGGTATCCATGGTAAGGTCTTGTCACAAGGAATGCATGCATGAAATATGAAAGACCTATCACCTACTATTCAAAAGATTCAAAAGTTACAGCTAAGTTTATAGTTTTTGCAAACTATATCAAAAACAAAGTTCAAGGTCACAAGGTCAAAAACTTTGGTATCCATGGACAAGTCTTGTCACTAGGAATGCATATTTGAAATATGGAAGCCATTTTACCTACCATTCAAAAGTCATGACCAAGGTCAAAGTTTTTCTGAAGTTGGTCAAATTTAAAGGTCAAGGTCACAATGTAAAAAAAAGACAGAAACTGTATGTCCTGAATCTCCTATTAGAGGGACATGATTATAATGATTTGAAAACAAAAGATCTCTGATAAAGTTAGCATTTACATATTTTAGTTGGGAGTGTCGATGAAGGAAGTATTCAGTTCTTCATGGAAGCATTACAGAATACTAATGAAGTAGACAATGAGAATAATCAACTTAAAGTACCAAGGTCTAAAGAAGAAAGAATACAGCTTGGTAAGTATTTACTGTTTTAGAAATTCTTTTATGATGATCTAAATTAAGATAGTTTATGTAGGTATGACATCACACCGATAAAGTGATGTCATAAGTAAAGTTATGATAATAATGCATCGTCACATTGAAGTCAATACTAAAGTTGTTTCATCTTAGTCAAAATATCAGTAAATAATGTGACAGTGGACCTTTGTCTACTTGTTGAAGAAATACGGAAAATATCTATTCCTGGAATCTTGAATGATGTACTTTGAAAGAGAGAAATTGGTATATTTAATGTAACAGATACATGTATGTGTACACTAAATAAGGAATAATTATGATTGAATAACGTAATTGCTCTTCTTATATTTCCAGGAAAAGCACATTTAAAAGAGGCATTGATTTGCCATGAGGAGGCACTGAGGTTACACGACCTGTGTAAACAGCTACGCAAAATAGATACCTTCTTAGAAATTCTGAAAAAGGCACATGATAGGTAAACGCTACTATGAAACTTCATTTCATTTGGATCGGCACCTTACTGTAAACGTGGAAATTTTCGTGTGAAGATAATTTTTGCGTTTTCATGAATCTAGGGACTTCGCAAAAATTTCACCCACGCAAAAATATCCCTGCTGCATTCTTACAATGGGAAAGACATTTTTATAACAAAAATTTCCCCCACATGTAACATCTTGCTGTTATAATCGCGAAATTTCCCCCCAGCGAAAATAACCACGTTTACAGTACATGTATCAGTAAAAGCAATTGAAAACTGTAGTAACAATAGAATATTTTATTATCAGATTCAGTAAATAAATAATTCCATTTGAAATCTTAAAATTTAGTGAGGCTTCTTTGTTAAATTTTCAATACACAACTTGATTAAAAAAATTCTTCATTCCTAATTTACAAAGATCTAAGAAAACTTGCTCAGAATTTAATGATGAACTTTTTTAGGTCGTTGGAGAAGTTTGCATCGTTAGAAGAAGAGGATGATTTTAGCGAGGTTGTGATCTCACCGAGGATTATATCTAAATCAGAACAGTCTGTCTCACCTACAGCTCCGGAATTCAAACGAATGAAAGTCTCGGATACCTTTAGTAAACTTGTGAGTACAGTCAAACCTGTCTTAAAGTGACCCTCTTTTCGGCGACTTCCTGCTTTATGTGACCTTTTTTATTCCTCCGAGAATTTTTCCTATCAAATTAACCTGTTTATAGCGACAACCTGTCTAACGCGACAATGACCGTGATTTTTCTGTCCTGTACTGAATTCCGAACCTGTATATTACGACTTTCAGAGTTGAAAAGGACCCAAACTACATAATATTTTACATGAAATCTCTTCATCAGTGTTTTTCATAATTAAATTTCTTGTGATAAATAAAATTTAATGCGATTTTATATGTGCAATACGATTAATCAATAAATACACAAATTTATATATGCAGTGATTCATTTAATAGTATTGCTCTCATTTTACGAAAAGTTTGTTGGTCAAAGTCAGATGAGCTTGAACCTGTATTCAGTGACCACCTGTCTTATGTGACCTATTTTATGTCGGCCCTTGCAAAGTCACATAAGACAGGTTTGACTGTATAGTCTAAGTTTAGGAAAAAGAACGTACATGTAGAAGGATAATTTTGTCCAGTATCTATTTGTCTTGTATTCATAGGTTTATGTATATTGCTTAGACTTCAATAATTTAATTTTACTCGTATCAAGGATTTTGATTAGTCATTGGAAGCATGTTATACCTCCATAGATTGGTTTGCTTTAAAATTGGACACTCCCACCTCTGAAAATTCTTGCCGAAACTACTTTCGACCCTAAAAATACCATCGTGTGGTAGATGAAGTTGCACTTATTTCCCGTACAAACTGACGTTTATATGACGTAAAACCCATTGTGACGTCAATATCTTCCCGCCAAATGACGATCAAATTCAAAACAAAATGTCGACCTGTTTCCGTTGAGTTACTGGGTACAACCATTATCTACCCTATAACATGAAAGCCGTCCCTCTTTTCGGATCTGTAATTGATATGCATTATACCTCCATCAAATTAAAAGGATGGTCAGGCATAGTGAGGCTCCTGTTCTTAAACAGTCTACTACATGTACATGTATATTCAAGATGCAATGTTTATACATAATGCTTAGCATATAGTCATGTACAAATGTACGTAAGAACAAATTCAAAATTTTTGATTCATCATGATGACATAATCGTATTTTGAATATGACATTCATCTTTTTGTTTTCAGGGTCCCATAACAATATTTAATGCTAAGAACAGCTGGTCAGCCCCTCGTTTAGTAGTATTAGACAGGGGGCCTGAGCAGGGGTATGGATTCAGTGTGAGAGGCGATGCCCCTGTGAGAGTAGCTGAGATGGAAGCAGGCAGTGTGGCAGAGGTTAGTATAATTGTACTGACACAGTGTAATATAGTGATATTAGATAGGGGGCCTAAACAGGGGTATGACTTTAACATGTTTAATGTAAGGTATGACCCCCCTGATAGGGTAGCTGAAATGGAAGCAGGCAGTGTGGAAGAGGTCAGTATGAGTTACCCCTCCCATCATGCAAAAGTTTTGAGAAAATTCATGACGTAACAATGCTTTGTTGATGTTTAACCAAGGTTTGAAGCCTGTTATTTTCCAAGATACAATCATTGTGATGTCACCAAAGGATCCCGGACCTTAAGGCCCCTTTTTGGATCATCTATATATCGATTGATTATAAAGATTTAGTGTCCCTTTTTACATCAGAAGAAAATTTAACATTTTATGAGTAAGAATAATTATGATAATTTCGTTTGTAATCTCATCACAATTTATGTAACGTCTATGCAGTTAAGAGGGGTAACCAAAATATCCGGATAAACTGCCCTTGCTCAGGTAAAAATCAATGCAGATATATAGATCGATATACATGTATGTAAAAGGCGTTTTACATGCTAATTTTTACTTTGTGCACTGCATTTTTTCTCTGATTTTCTCTAATTTTAACATGGGCGCAAAAGAGAATGGCTAATTCCTTTTCAAGGAGAATTTGTTGTATATCTATCTTTCACTAGTTTGTCTGAATTAGCCATTCTATTTTGCGCTCATACCTAATTAAAGTGAAATTTATCATAACTACCTAGGTTTTTTGTGCACTGTTCAACCAAAGCTCACGAAGGATCGGTGTGTTTTAGTAAATTTTGCAAGCGCTTAGGGTTATATCTTAGCAAAAAGAAATATGAAAGTTGTTGTTCAGACAGATCAAACAATTTATATGATTATTTCAGTAAATTTTGAAAATTTAAAAATCAGATTATTATAGCCTTTCCTTAAGGTCCGGGATCCTTTAGCACATTGTTTTTCACAATCATAAGGGTAAACTGGGAAGTTAGGAATATTGATTTAATAATGTTCAAAGCCATACATCGTACATGTTTACAAAATTTGCCTTGTAACTGATGGTAATAAAGATGTTTTTCAACATTTTTTAAAAATTTCCAGCTTATGAGAAATTCTAATACACTTCTGCATGTATGTATGTATATTGTGAATGGCAATTTTTCATGAATTTTTAAAATTATTGCTCATGTATTTAGTGATTTATTTCATGAAGTACCGGTACAACTTAATATTTTATTTTCCTTATTTCAGACCAGCAAGTTAAAAGTTGGGGATTTTGTTGTAGCAGTAGGTGATAAAGACACAAAGTGGGCAAAACATGAAGAAGTGGTATCATTAGTGAGACAGTGTGGTAACCACTTAGAACTAAAACTTGTGACTCCCGACACGCCCCTTGGGTCAGAGACCCCAAGATCTGCGTCAGGGCGGAGCACCCCTGCAACGCCTCGACGAATGCAGAGTCCGAGAGAAAGCATATCAACGCAGAGTAATAAAAGTAACAGAAGCAGACTTAGTGCTCCGTGGATATTTATGAGAAAAGGGTCGAAAGAAAAACAAGACAAACCCGAGAAAAGTAAAGAATTTGAAGATCATGATGTTTTGTTCCAGTAATATTAAGGGGCAGTCTTTCAAGCATGAAATGTTAGGGTAATTTGACATGAGATTCAGCTCAAGATTTGGTACGATATATAGAGGGTACAATGAATTGCAATACATTCAAGTAGAAATGTAGGAATATGTACATTACATCAAAGAATGCACTGTTTAGGGAGGAGGGTGAACATAGTATGTTGAGAATAAGAGTTTATGATTGGTTGTGTAACAACTATTTATTTGAAGGCAGGTTGTATTTTTCAAGCAAAATATTTACACAGTAGGTACATATTTAAATTTTACATAAAGATGCCTAAGTCATTCAAATTCAGTCAATTTGGTACAATAGTTTCCTGCGTTGTACACAACAATGCTCAGTGACCAAAGTTAGAGAGAAAAATGTTCTTCCTTTGTGTTATAAGAGAGACATGGATGTAAAAGATCCCTCTTTTGGATTCATTTTCCTTCCTAAAATGTTGATCATAAATCAATTTGATAATTATTCAAAACACATGAATTGAACTAAATTCAGTTAAACAGTAAAATGAGAAAATATTAATGAAGATACATTATATACATACATATGCACCTCTCAAAACAAGGGTTTTTACAGATCTTCATTTAAACATTATAAATGTTGTTCATACTTCCCTATTGTCAAAACATTTTGAAATACAGAGGGCATTGAATTATGAGGTAACGTTCAAATGTTTATTTTCAATCTCGTGTTTTTGTGTCGTCTGCGAAGCATAGCGACACTTAGGGATCACTTTGTCCGTTGTCTGTCTGTCTGTCTGTCACACTTGGATGTTACACCCTATAAAAGTGATTCCTGAATGTCCCTATGTTTCGCAGGCGACACATGCATTCCTTTGAATGATTTTTATATCACCTTACCTCTACATGTATGTAAGAGTCCCATTTGAAATGAACAAAAGTGCTAATTCAGGAAAATAACATTTTCCCTCCCAAGTTTTCATGTACATGATCTTTTACTTTATGATTTTTTTTTTCTATTTTTTGGTTTATTAAAATACAAAGTTATTAAATATTCTTTGTAACATACTTTACATGTATATTTTCAACACATTACACTATACATGTGCTAAGAACACCGAAACAATCCTTTTCTTCCATGAAAAGTTGTCATCTTAGAAGAAAATGCCGATTAAGACAGTTTTGAAACTTAGAAATAAAAATATGAAGAGACGCCTTTAAAGTTTTCTTGAGAAAAATTAAATGAAAATTCATATTTTCTTCATCTCTTGTCAGAATGGCATTCATGATTTTTCAAAGTCAATTTTTTTGCATAAGTCATTAAACACAATGATTGAACCTAAATTTATCCTAATTACTGACACTAGATCCTAGGATTTTCATATGTTGGGTAAGAAAGATTCTCGAAGCAAACAGTTTATACGTGTATCTATGAAAATTTAAATTTTGTATATCTTTATAAATGTGGTGCTTAATAGTCATTCATTCATTTTACTGTATGAATCTACGTTTACTGTTAATTCATAACTATTTCAGTTAAATTTTGAGATAATTTTTATAATCATTGGTGGTATTTTCATGAAACTTAATGCACACATTCATTTGATTATCAGAGTCATGTCAAGGTCATGTTCAATTTTTAGAATTTTCTCTATTTAGCATTATTGGTGCCCAAGAAAATTATACATTTTATACAAATATAGATTTTGTAATATTTCTTGATGTTGTAATCGATTAACTTTGTTAGACTTTGTTGGACAGAAATTAATTTTTTGAATTTGAGAAGCCGTTTGGAATTAATTTCCTGCTACTTTCTTTTTGAAGTACATACATGTATAGATATTTAAAGTTTAATTTTAGTTCATAAGCTGATAAAAAAAAAATTGGTTGTGATATTCTGAATAATTGCTTTAATGCATACATACGTTCGAAGGTGGCTGTTTCATGTATGTGTTAAGGCATTAGGGGTATTATACTCTACTTCCGGTTGTTTTATAACAGAAAAAGTTAAATACCTATAAGTTTGCCGAAGACGCACAACTTCGGCAATGTTCATGACCATACATTAAATGAAACATAAAAAAAATAACAAATATCTATAAATATGTAAGATATGAAGTGCATAATTTCTAGCTTTTCGACGATATTATTAATACACCCCTAATCCTTAAATTGTATTTCATTTACACATTCTTGTTGACATGTATGTTCGATCTGAATTCTTTTTGTCAAAAGATTTTCATCAAGATTGAATTTGAGAGTTTGTCCTTGTAAAATGAATGTTTCATGAGTCAAGATTCACTATGTTTTATCTCTATGTATTGCACTGTTTTTGATTTAGAAACAGTCATTCAAATTTGTTTTTGAATTGTTTCTTTGAAGAATTTACTTGTTTCCTATTTCCTTCAATCGTAGATGAAATCCAATCAGTCACATTTGCTTCATATTGGTACCGTTGCCTTCAAAATGGAGAAAAAGATAAGACATATGCAAGGATTTGTGTATTCATTTTTTAAATATGAATGCCTTATGATGTATGTATGAGAAATTGTTGAACAAAAGAATGATGTATTTATTTTTTTCATAGATTAGATTGGTCTAGTTTCATACATGTATAAAGACATTAGTTTTGTGGAAATGCAATTCAACAAAGCAATACCATTTTATACCAAAGTTTTCATATACCCATATATTTACACTCCTGAGAAATCATATGTAGTTCATTCAAGCAAATAATTATATACATGTACATGTATGTATGTAGCGATAGAGGGTCAGTAGTAGGTCATTGAATTTTTCTCTTTCTTAATCTTACTTTTTTCTTTTTACTTTTCAATTCAGCATTGCAATTTACAAGTCATATGGGCAGATAATCAAAATCAAGTGTCTTTTTGAAAGCAATAATATACATGTACATGCATGTAAAAACTTAAAATATACTTCTTATGATGCAATCAATAAGCATGATTTCATATCTTCTAGAGGAGCTTCTTGTAATCAATAAATGAACATACTAATTTTTAGCTTTTGATCTACCTGTCTCACAATCTGCTTCTTATTTGGTTTAATTTTGTTAAGTAAATAAATGTACAGTGAAATTCTTATTGTCTTTATCCAGAGGGCAAATGATTTAGAAAAAAAAATCAAAATTGATAAGAAGGGAAATAATTCAAAATTGGGTGAACTTTATTTCTTTCTTATTGATCTCTTTACTGGAATGAAAATTGCCAGAGAACAAGATTTCTTGGTATCTTCAGTTTTCTTTACATATATTATATATATATATTTTTTTTTATGCCCCCGGAATCAAAGATTCGGGGGCATATAGTTTTTGGCCTGTCCGTCTGTTTGTCTGTTTGTCCGAAAAACTTTAACATTGGGCATAACTTTTGAATGGGAAGTGATAGGGCTTTCATATTTCACATGTGTATTCCTTGTGACAAGACCTTTCCATTGATACCAAAATTTTTTACCTCGTGACCTTGACCTTGACCTTTGACCTACTTTTCAAAAATTTTAACATTGGGCATAACTTTTGAATGGTAAGTGATAGGGCTTTCATATTTCACATGTGTATTCCTTGTGACAAGACCTTTCCATTGATACCAAAATTTTTGACCTCGTGACCTTGACCTTTGACCTACTTTTCAAAAACTTTAACATTGGGCATAACTTTTATATGGGAAGTGATAGGGCTTTCATATTTCACATGTGTATTTCTTGTGACAAGAACTTTCCATTGATACCAAAATTTTTGACCTCGTGACCTTGACCTTGACCTTTGACCTACTTTTCAAAAACTTTAACATTGGGCATAACTTTTGAATGGGAAGTGTTAGGGCTTTCATATTTCACATGTGTATTCTTTGTGACAAGACCTTTCCATTGATACCAAAATTTTTGACCTCGTGGCCTTGACCTTGACCTTTGACCTACTTTTCAAAAACTTTAACATTGAGCATAACTTTTGAATGGGAAGTGATAGGGCTTCAATATTTCACATGTGTATTCCTTGTGACAAGACCTTTCCATTGATACCAACAGTTTTGACCTCATGACCTTGACCTTGACCTTTGACCTACTTTTCAAAAACTTTAACATTTGGCATAACTTTTGAATGGGAAGTGATAGGGCTTTCATATTTCACATGTGTATTCCTTGTGACAAGACCTTTCCATTGATACCAAACTTTTTGACCTCGTGACCTTGACCTTTGACCTTTTAACCCAGTGACCTCACATATGTGTACTTAACAGAAAATAGTGTTCATACTACCAAAGATGCCACCGGGGGCATTCGTGTTTCACAAACACAGGCTTTATTTATTTTTTTTTTTTTTTGCTGTAAATAATGTTTCAAAAATATTTTTATAAGAGACAAATCACTGTCATCTCTCTGCGTGATGAAGATTAACTCCATGCAATATCCAATATAACAACAGTGTACACTTTTTTCTAGTTCTTCCATTTTTTCCTTGGTTTTCTTGAATTACATTTGATAGTACTGAACACATACTTATCTTTTTGTTCATTTTTCCTTATCTGTTTTAGGTAAAGTAAACCTTTCAAGCACTGACCTCATCATAGAACTGTTTTAATCATTCGTCATTCTATGTGCAATTTGTCTACTGTTATTGAATCATATATATTTATATATCATATTATATGTATATCAGACGTTTGAAAAATATATAAAACCTATAAACAATTGACCATGTTTTATAGTTATGTCCTACGTCAGTTAGTTTGCAACAATGTTTTTTGAGACTGATCACCTGTCCCCTCTGTTCACTCCTCATGATAGGGATGTTGAAAGTCTGCAGATTACATCTGTCCATCAGTCCATCTGTCCATCCAAACATACACTGTATCACTATAAAGCTATATTATTGAATATATATAGGACATAATTTTCACAGATTTTGGTCATATTACATTGTTTAGATTGAGGATCACTGACGAGGGTTTATTTCCCGAAAAGTGCATGTCTGGTCCATGCTGTAAATTTATCTGCTCTAAAATGATGCTAATGAATTTGAATACTGTACATTAAACATTGAATGATTTTTACTGTATTCTGGAAAAGTCAAGGTCATTTCTGAAAGACCAAGGACACCCCTTAACTAGGGTCTCAAACTGAAAAAAAAGAAACAAAATTATATTTCCTAACTTGTGCATTGATCATTCTTAATCAAATTTTTAATCAGATTGTAAGTTTTTGGAGATTAGCTGTGAGACAAAGGACATTCAAGGTCACAGAAGAAAGGTTAAGGTTTTGAGATTATTTTGGTGCAATGACGAGAAAAAAAATTCTAGGAAAGAGGATGATTTACATTTTTGTACATATAGATCATGTATAATTTATATTCATATTTCACCAAAATGTGAGCAGTTTGACAAATGTCACTTAAGTCATTTTTTGAAGAGTGAAGGTCATTTTTAAAGTTTGACCTCGTGACCTTGACCATTGAGTTTGACCTACAGACAGATTTGCAGTAATTTGTGTTTCGCTGTGTATCGGAGTATCCAGTGTGACTTATTATAAATGATTAAATTTTAAGCAAACGTATAACATATTTGAATATATATGGGGTGTATACCAAAAATAGCTACAACAAACTATTTGACCGACCCATTTAAAAAAAAAAAGCTGGTGCATTTCATGTCACTAAACCCTATTGGAATGAAGTTCTACGAGAGGGAATAATTTTAGAATTTGACAGAATCTTCATTTTGCCAGGAAACACGCTTTCTCTGCCCGTCGTATCGGAGGTCAAGATCACCACAGGATAAGTTAGTTTTGAAGATTTTCTCTTGAGTTAAAATATCTTTATAATGATTTTTTCATACTGAAACCTCACACGTGTGCAGTGGTACGACGGAGGGATATAGATGATTCTTATTCACACTGTATTTGCAGGTCATTTATGTCACTGAGATGTCCTAATAATTTTTTCTTCTACCGTAGTTTTGCGTAAATACAAAATACGGCTTATAATCTTCAAATATATTATTAGCCGTATAAAGTTTTGCCTTGACGAATTTATTACACAACACCCTCCCTTTCCTTATTTTCAACCAGAACAAATAATTTTAAATGAGATGGATACACATTTTTTGTGACATGAATATTTAGGGATCAGTGCCCGATACACTTACTATTTTTGATAATTTATTCGTTTTCAACAAATTGACGGAAGTCTGCAAGATTATTGTCAAGATCTTGGTAGCGCTATGACGTCACAATACGTCTCTGCAAGGCGACGTGTTGCACGCAACGTTTAGAGCGATTGCAAACAGCTTTTTCGAAGCGAGAAGCAAACTTTCAAAGTGATATCTAGAAACATTTTAAAGAGCATCGTAAAAAGGAGTGTTTTTGGTAAGTATTTTTTTTTACATTTTATGTAAGTTTTTTTTCAGCGTAACTTTTTAGTTTGCCATGGCGAGTATCCATACATCTATTGTCATTCTTCGGCGTTGGCGTCTTGTTCGCGTCAGCGTCCTTGTCTTCGTGCACTTTTAGCCTTGGACCGTAAAATGTAGACACATGACCAGTGTCACGAATTTTACCTGGTGACCTAAGAGTTGTACCTTCTTTATATTGTAAAGGATTTTTAGGACTGTCTTATAAAAGTTAATCTCAGCGAGCAAAACTTTGATTTAGAGCTTAAGTCCTCTCGACCATGATCTTGTACCTAAACCAAATCTATTGAGCCTTAAGAGACAAATTTCACCTGTAGATTTATCGGGATCACAGCTATTTTTATACCCCTTTTTTTGGTTTAGTGGCCTTGACCTTTGCCTTAATTAAGATAACCTGGGCTTAATCTTTTAAAATGTGACATGCGTGTTCACCCATTTTGGAAGAACAGCCAACTTAGCTAGCCAGGCACGATAACAGAACTCTCAATGAACCATAAGGAGTAGGATTTTGGATTATAACAACCATGCAGTGCTTTCATTCCATCCAATGACTTACTTCATATGACCTTAGTCTTTGTTTGACCTACTTAAAAACTGATCGATTTTTTTTTTATTTGATAATGCGACCTTTTATCAAATTGCCTTTGACTTTGATCCTTAAAAAACTTCAAGTTGTAATATAACATTTAAGTCATAAGGGAAAAAGCTTTCATCTCACATATAGGTAACTGGTTCCTCCTGACATAAGTATCATTTTGTATCATGGCTTTGACCAAGCTTCTTCCACCTATCGATTTCCTGAATAAGCTTTCAGAAGGGGGCTCGACCGGGGAGTTTAAACTGTTGGCGTAGTTACTTTGAACTTCAACTTGGGCATTGGCCTAATTCTTATTTTAAAAGTAAACTCCATATTGTTTCCTCAAGGAATGGTTGAAATAAAATAAAAATAAAAACTCTATAAGACAAGTTTGTGACCCCTTGACCTTTAACAAGTGCATAAATATGACTGTAATTTCTAAGGTTACACTACATAGTATCCGCAGTGTCGCATTTGGAATTTGGCTAGGGATGATTTTTTAAATAGGGGACAGATGGGGTCCAGCTTCATTATGTGAGGTTTATTATTGAAATAACTATGATTTTTGATATTTGGAAGAAAGAACTAGCTTGTTGTCTTGAGAAAAGCACATTATTTCCATTGTATACCTCATATGTATAGTATGACCGGATGTGAAAGTAAGAGGTCATGTGACTAGCCTTGGGCAAAGAAATGAATGCTGTATTTAGGTAAGAAAACTTTGACGTCATATTTCTCGAATTGCATCAGGTGAAAATTCAAATAAATTGCACATATTATAGAATAAGAAATACACAACAAATAGACATACAGTTTATTAAGAAAATCATTTGAGAAGGATGTCAAATTTGAGTCACTTTGAGGGGTCATGCCCCATTTCCATGTCATCTTCTAATGTACTGCTATAACTTTGAGCAGCATGTCTGACTGACAGGATTTGTTCAGATGAAATCAAGAATAATAGAAGTAATCAGTAATAAAAGTACTTTTTATTGATATGTAGCTTTATATTGTATGAGCAATATAAAATTATTAATATAACGTCAACTATTGCATGCCTTTCATTCAAAACGCTCAATTTTCAATGACCAATACTATGGAGTGCAACCTTATACGCACATATGCTCCTCAATTCAAATTTTCATATTTGGTTGCTATGGTTACCATTTATATCATAAAAAGTATTGACTCTGTTGTTTCTTAAAAATCAAATATAGACATGTTTAATTCAAAAATAAATTTTTTTTGATTGTCATGAAAATTGATGTTGCTCCAGTATCAGCTCATTTATGCAGGAAAAATGCTGTTAAGTCTGTGACACCATTGTGGATGTGATGCACCTTTGCCATATAGATAAGAGGTTTACATTATGATGAGAGGTATCAAAATATTCTGAAAATGTTAAAGTATCTCAAATGACTTAAATTTACCACAATGTGGTTACCATAGCAACCAAAATCTGTTCAAAATATTATAGCTTACATGGGCATTTCTGTTGTTCGCGGTAAAGCGTTATGGTATATAAAATATGTCGTTACGACAAAAAAGGTTGTCGTTTCCATTGCAACATTCTTTTAAGAATGTCATTTAGCCTTTTTTCTATCTTTTAATGTACCATTATAGTACTTAAGCATCATAAATAGCTCCTATTGATCATATATGTATTTCCTATTATTGCCATGTAATGTAACATTGGGGTTAAGGCCTGACGGTATCATGGGACCTTTGACGGTGTGTCGCGACAAAAGTATAGTGCGTAACACAAAATTTCTGGTATCGCAAATGCGAAAGACCTTAAAAACACATATCGACAAAAAAAATTTCTCGCATAAAGAAAAATGTACTCCTATAGGTTACACTACATAGTATCCGCAGTGTCGCATTTGGAATTTGGCTAGGGATGATTTTTTAAATAGGGGACAGATGGGGTCCAGCTTCATTATGTGAGCTTTATTATTGAAATAACTATGATTTTTGATATTTGGAAGAAAGAACTAGCTTGTTGTCTTGAGAAAAGCACATTATTTCCATTGTATACCTCATATGTATAGTATGACAGGGTGTGAAAGTAAGAGGTCATGTGACTAGCCTTGGGCAAAGAAATGAATGCTGTATTTAGGTAAGAAAACTTTGACGTCATATTTCTCGAATTGCATCAGTTGAAAATTCAAATAAATTGCACATATTATAGAATAAGAAATACACAACAAATAGACATACAGTTTATTAAGAAAATCATTTGAGAAGGATGTCAAATTTGAGTCACTTTGAGGGGTCATGCCCCATTTCCATGTCATCTTCTAATGTACTGCTATAACTTTGAGCAGCATGTCTGACTGACAGGATTTGTTCAGATGAAATCAAGAATAATAGAAGTAATCAGTAATAAAGTACTTTTTATTGATATGTAGCTTTATATTGTATGAGCAATATAAAATTATTAATATAACGTCAACTATTGCATGCCTTTCATTCAAAACGCTCAATTTTCAATGACCAATACTATGGAGTGCAACCTTATACGCACATATGCTCCTCAATTCAAATTTTCATATTTGGTTGCTATGGTTACCATTTATATCATAAAAAGTATTGACTCTGTTGTTTCTTAAAAATCAAATATAGACATGTTTAATTCAAAAATAAATTTTTTTTGATTGTCATGAAAATTGATGTTGCTCCAGTATCAGCTCATTTATGCAGGAAAAATGCTGTTAAGTCTGTGACACCATTGTGGATGTGATGCACCTTTGCCATATAGATAAGAGGTTTACATTATGATGAGAGGTATCAAAATATTCTGAAAATGTTAAAGTATCTCAAATGACTTAAATTTACCACAATGTGGTTACCATAGCAACCAAAATCTGTTCAAAATATTATAGCTTACATGGGCATTTCTGTTGTTCGCGGTAAAGCGTTATGGTATATATAAATATGTCGTTACGACAAAAAAGGTTGTCGTTTCCATTGCAACATTCTTTTAAGAATGTCATTTAGCCTTTTTTCTATCTTTTAATGTACCATTATAGTACTTAAGCATCATAAATAGCTCCTATTGATCATATATGTATTTCCTATTATTGCCATGTAATGTAACATTGGGGTTAAGGCCTGACGGTATCATGGGACCTTTGACGGTGTGTCGCGACAAAAGTATAGTGCGTAACACAAAATTTCTGGTATCGCAAAATGCGAAAGACCTTAAAAACACATATCGACAAAAAAAATTTCTCGCATAAAGAAAAATGTACTCCTATAGGTTACACTACATAGTATCCGCAGTGTCGCATTTGGAATTTGGCTAGGGATGATTTTTTAAATAGGGGACAGATGGGGTCCAGCTTCATTATGTGAGCTTTATTATTGAAATAACTATGATTTTTGATATTTGGAAGAAAGAACTAGCTTGTTGTCTTGAGAAAAGCACATTATTTCCATTGTATACCTCATATGTATAGTATGACAGGGTGTGAAAGTAAGAGGTCATGTGACTAGCCTTGGGCAAAGAAATGAATGCTGTATTTAGGTAAGAAAACTTTGACGTCATATTTCTCGAATTGCATCAGTTGAAAATTCAAATAAATTGCACATATTATAGAATAAGAAATACACAACAAATAGACATACAGTTTATTAAGAAAATCATTTGAGAAGGATGTCAAATTTGAGTCACTTTGAGGGGTCATGCCCCATTTCCATGTCATCTTCTAATGTACTGCTATAACTTTGAGCAGCATGTCTGACTGACAGGATTTGTTCAGATGAAATCAAGAATAATAGAAGTAATCAGTAATAAAAGTACTTTTTATTGATATGTAGCTTTATATTGTATGAGCAATATAAAATTATTAATATAACGTCAACTATTGCATGCCTTTCATTCAAAACGCTCAATTTTCAATGACCAATACTATGGAGTGCAACCTTATACGCACATATGCTCCTCAATTCAAATTTTCATATTTGGTTGCTATGGTTACCATTTATATCATAAAAAGTATTGACTCTGTTGTTTCTTAAAAATCAAATATAGACATGTTTAATTCAAAAATAAATTTTTTTGATTGTCATGAAAATTGATGTTGCTCCAGTATCAGCTCATTTATGCAGGAAAAATGCTGTTAAGTCTGTGACACCATTGTGGATGTGATGCACCTTTGCCATATAGATAAGAGGTTTACATTATGATGAGAGGTATCAAAATATTCTGAAAATGTTAAAGTATCTCAAATGACTTAAATTTACCACAATGTGGTTACCATAGCAACCAAAATCTGTTCAAAATATTATAGCTTACATGGGCATTTCTGTTGTTCGCGGTAAAGCGTTATGGTATATAAAATATGTCGTTACGACAAAAAAGGTTGTCGTTTCCATTGCAACATTCTTTTAAGAATGTCATTTAGCCTTTTTTCTATCTTTTAATGTACCATTATAGTACTTAAGCATCATAAATAGCTCCTATTGATCATATATGTATTTCCTATTATTGCCATGTAATGTAACATTGGGGTTAAGGCCTGACGGTATCATGGGACCTTTGACGGTGTGTCGCGACAAAAGTATAGTGCGTAACACAAAATTTCTGGTATCGCAAAATGCGAAAGACCTTAAAAACACATATCGACAAAAAAAATTTCTCGCATAAAGAAAAATGTACTCCTATAGGTTACACTACATAGTATCCGCAGTGTCGCATTTGGAATTTGGCTAGGGATGATTTTTTAAATAGGGGACAGATGGGGTCCAGCTTCATTATGTGAGCTTTATTATTGAAATAACTATGATTTTTGATATTTGGAAGAAAGAACTAGCTTGTTGTCTTGAGAAAAGCACATTATTTCCATTGTATACCTCATATGTATAGTATGACAGGGTGTGAAAGTAAGAGGTCATGTGACTAGCCTTGGGCAAAGAAATGAATGCTGTATTTAGGTAAGAAAACTTTGACGTCATATTTCTCGAATTGCATCAGTTGAAAATTCAAATAAATTGCACATATTATAGAATAAGAAATACACAACAAATAGACATACAGTTTATTAAGAAAATCATTTGAGAAGGATGTCAAATTTGAGTCACTTTGAGGGGTCATGCCCCATTTCCATGTCATCTTCTAATGTACTGCTATAACTTTGAGCAGCATGTCTGACTGACAGGATTTGTTCAGATGAAATCAAGAATAATAGAAGTAATCAGTAATAAAAGTACTTTTTATTGATATGTAGCTTTATATTGTATGAGCAATATAAAATTATTAATATAACGTCAACTATTGCATGCCTTTCATTCAAAACGCTCAATTTTCAATGACCAATACTATGGAGTGCAACCTTATACGCACATATGCTCCTCAATTCAAATTTTCATATTTGGTTGCTATGGTTACCATTTATATCATAAAAAGTATTGACTCTGTTGTTTCTTAAAAATCAAATATAGACATGTTTAATTCAAAAATAAATTTTTTTTGATTGTCATGAAAATTGATGTTGCTCCAGTATCAGCTCATTTATGCAGGAAAAATGCTGTTAAGTCTGTGACACCATTGTGGATGTGATGCACCTTTGCCATATAGATAAGAGGTTTACATTATGATGAGAGGTATCAAAATATTCTGAAAATGTTAAAGTATCTCAAATGACTTAAATTTACCACAATGTGGTTACCATAGCAACCAAAATCTGTTCAAAATATTATAGCTTACATGGGCATTTCTGTTGTTCGCGGTAAAGCGTTATGGTATATAAAATATGTCGTTACGACAAAAAAGGTTGTCGTTTCCATTGCAACATTCTTTTAAGAATGTCATTTAGCCTTTTTTCTATCTTTTAATGTACCATTATAGTACTTAAGCATCATAAATAGCTCCTATTGATCATATATGTATTTCCTATTATTGCCATGTAATGTAACATTGGGGTTAAGGCCTGACGGTATCATGGGACCTTTGACGGTGTGTCGCGACAAAAGTATAGTGCGTAACACAAAATTTCTGGTATCGCAAATGCGAAAGACCTTAAAAACACATATCGACAAAAAAAATTTCTCGCATAAAGAAAAATGTACTCCTATAGGTTACACTACATAGTATCCGCAGTGTCGCATTTGGAATTTGGCTAGGGATGATTTTTTAAATAGGGGACAGATGGGGTCCAGCTTCATTATGTGAGCTTTATTATTGAAATAACTATGATTTTTGATATTTGGAAGAAAGAACTAGCTTGTTGTCTTGAGAAAAGCACATTATTTCCATTGTATACCTCATATGTATAGTATGACAGGGTGTGAAAGTAAGAGGTCATGTGACTAGCCTTGGGCAAAGAAATGAATGCTGTATTTAGGTAAGAAAACTTTGACGTCATATTTCTCGAATTGCATCAGTTGAAAATTCAAATAAATTGCACATATTATAGAATAAGAAATACACAACAAATAGACATACAGTTTATTAAGAAAATCATTTGAGAAGGATGTCAAATTTGAGTCACTTTGAGGGGTCATGCCCCATTTCCATGTCATCTTCTAATGTACTGCTATAACTTTGAGCAGCATGTCTGACTGACAGGATTTGTTCAGATGAAATCAAGAATAATAGAAGTAATCAGTAATAAAAGTACTTTTTATTGATATGTAGCTTTATATTGTATGAGCAATATAAAATTATTAATATAACGTCAACTATTGCATGCCTTTCATTCAAAACGCTCAATTTTCAATGACCAATACTATGGAGTGCAACCTTATACGCACATATGCTCCTCAATTCAAATTTTCATATTTGGTTGCTATGGTTACCATTTATATCATAAAAAGTATTGACTCTGTTGTTTCTTAAAAATCAAATATAGACATGTTTAATTCAAAAATAAATTTTTTTTGATTGTCATGAAAATTGATGTTGCTCCAGTATCAGCTCATTTATGCAGGAAAAATGCTGTTAAGTCTGTGACACCATTGTGGATGTGATGCACCTTTGCCATATAGATAAGAGGTTTACATTATGATGAGAGGTATCAAAATATTCTGAAAATGTTAAAGTATCTCAAATGACTTAAATTTACCACAATGTGGTTACCATAGCAACCAAAATCTGTTCAAAATATTATAGCTTACATGGGCATTTCTGTTGTTCGCGGTAAAGCGTTATGGTATATAAAATATGTCGTTACGACAAAAAAGGTTGTCGTTTCCATTGCAACATTCTTTTAAGAATGTCATTTAGCCTTTTTTCTATCTTTTAATGTACCATTATAGTACTTAAGCATCATAAATAGCTCCTATTGATCATATATGTATTTCCTATTATTGCCATGTAATGTAACATTGGGGTTAAGGCCTGACGGTATCATGGGACCTTTGACGGTGTGTCGCGACAAAAGTATAGTGCGTAACACAAAATTTCTGGTATCGCAAAATGCGAAAGACCTTAAAAACACATATCGACAAAAAAAATTTCTCGCATAAAGAAAAATGTACTCCTATAGGTTACACTACATAGTATCCGCAGTGTCGCATTTGGAATTTGGCTAGGGATGATTTTTTAAATAGGGGACAGATGGGGTCCAGCTTCATTATGTGAGCTTTATTATTGAAATAACTATGATTTTTGATATTTGGAAGAAAGAACTAGCTTGTTGTCTTGAGAAAAGCACATTATTTCCATTGTATACCTCATATGTATAGTATGACAGGGTGTGAAAGTAAGAGGTCATGTGACTAGCCTTGGGCAAAGAAATGAATGCTGTATTTAGGTAAGAAAACTTTGACGTCATATTTCTCGAATTGCATCAGTTGAAAATTCAAAATAAATTGCACATATTATAGAATAAGAAATACACAACAAATAGACATACAGTTTATTAAGAAAATCATTTGAGAAGGATGTCAAATTTGAGTCACTTTGAGGGGTCATGCCCCATTTCCATGTCATCTTCTAATGTACTGCTATAACTTTGAGCAGCATGTCTGACTGACAGGATTTGTTCAGATGAAATCAAGAATAATAGAAGTAATCAGTAATAAAAGTACTTTTTATTGATATGTAGCTTTATATTGTATGAGCAATATAAAATTATTAATATAACGTCAACTATTGCATGCCTTTCATTCAAAACGCTCAATTTTCAATGACCAATACTATGGAGTGCAACCTTATACGCACATATGCTCC